>CP092870.1:13012895-13753129 GCA_030710605.1 Cordylochernes scorpioides
CATACTGACGGGGCCGAGAGATATCTCTACACTCCATACTGACGGGGCCGAGAGATATCTCTACACTCACCCCATACAGACGGGACCGAGAGAATATCTACACTCCATACTGACGGGGGCCGAGAGATATCTCTACACTCCATACTGACGGGACCGAGAGATATCTCTACACTCCATACTGACGGGGGCCGAGAGATATCTCTACACTCCATACTGACGGGGCCGAGAGATATCTCTACACACTCCATACTGACGGGACCGAGAGATATCTCTACACTCCATACTGACGGGGCCGAGAGATATCCTCTACACTCCATACTGACGGGGCCGAGCGATATCTCTACACTCATACTGACGGGGCCGAGAGATATCTCTACACACATACTGCGGGGCCGAGAGATATCTCTCACTCCATACTGACGGGGCCGAGAGATATCTCTACACCCCATACTGACGGGCCGAGAGATATTCTACACTCCATACTGACGGGGCCGAGAGATACTGACGGGCCCGAGAAGATATTCTACACCCCATACTGACGGGGGCCGAGAGATATCTCTATATTCCATACTGAAACGGGGGCCGAGAGGATATCTCTATACTCATACTGACGGGGGGCCGAGAGATTATCTTACACTCCATACTGACGGGCCGAGAGATATCTCTACACCTCCATACTGACGGGGCCGAGAAATATCTTACACTCCATACTGACGGGGGCGAGAGATATCGTTACCACTCCATACTGACGGGGTGCGAGAGATATCGTTACCACTCCATACTGACCGGGCCGAGAAATATCTCTACACTCCATACTGACGGGGCCGAGAGATATCTCTACACTCCATACTGACGGGGCCCGAGCGATATCTCTACACTCCATACTGTCGGGGCCGAGAGAATATCTCTACCACTTCCATACTGACGAGGGCCCGAGATATATCTTACACCCCCATACTGACGGGGCGAGAGATTTCTCTACACTCCATACTGACGGGGCCCGAGAGATATCTCTACACTCCCATACTGACGGGGCCGAGAGATATCGCTACATTCCATACTGACGGGGGCCGAGAGATATCTCTACACTCCATACTGACGGGGCCGAGAGATATCTCTACACTCCATACTGACGGGACCTAGAGATATCGCTACATTCCATACTGACGGGGCCGAGAGATATCTCTACACTCCATACTGACAGGGCCGAGAGATATCTCTACACTCCATACTGACGGGGCCGAGCGATATCTCTACACCCCATACTGACGGGGCAGAGAGATATCTCTACAGTCCATACTAACGGGGCCGAGAAATATCGCTACACTCCATATTGGCGGGAACGAGAGATATCTCTACACTCCATACTGACGGGGCCGAGAGATATCTCTACAGTTCATACTAACGGGGCCGAGAAATATCGCTACACTCCATATTGGCGGGAACGAGAGATATCTCTACACTCCATATTGGCCGGGAACGAGAGATATCTCTACAGTCCATACTGACGGGGCCGAGAGATATCTCTACACTCCATACTGACGGGGCCGAGAGATATCTCTACAGTCCATACTAACGGGGCCGAGAAATATCGCTACACTCCATATTGGCGGGAACGAGAGATATCTCTACACTCCATATTGGCCGGGAACGAGAGATATCTCTACACTCCATATTGGCGGGAACGAGAGATATCTCTACAGTCCATACTGACCGGGCCGAGAGATATCTCTATACTCCATACTGACGGGGCCGAGAGATATCTCTACACTCCATACTGACGGGGCCGAGAGATATCTCTACACTCCATACTGACGGGGGCCGAGAGATATCTCTACACCCATACTGACGGGACCGAGAGATATATCTACCACTCCATACTGACGGGGGCCGAGAGATATCTCTACACTCCATACTGACGGGACCGAGAGATATCTCTACACTCCATACTGACGGGGGCCGAGAGATATCTCTACACTCCATACTGACGGGGCCGAGAGATATCTCTACACCCCATACTGACGGGACCGAGAGATATCTCTACACTCCATACTGACGGGGGCCGAGAGATATCTCTACACTCCATACTGACGGGGCCGAGCGATATCTCTACACTCCATACTGACGGGGCCGAGAGATATCTCTACACTCCATACTGACGGGGCCGAGAGATATCTCTACACTCCATACTGACGGGGCCGAGCGATATCTCTACACTCCATACTGACGGGGCCGAGAGATATCTCTACACTCCATACTGACGGGGCCGAGAGATATCTCTACACCCCATACTGACGGGGCAGAGAGATATCTCTACAGTCCATACTAACGGGGCCGAGAAATATCGCTACACTCCATATTGGCGGGAACGAGAGATATCTCTACACTCCATACTGACGGGGCCGAGCGATATCTCTACACTCCATACTGACGGGGCCGAGAGATATCTCTACACTCCATACTGACGGGACCTAGAGATATCGCTACATTCCATACTGACGGGGCCGAGAGATATCTCTACACTCCATACTGACAGGGCCGAGAGATATCTCTACACTCCATACTGACGGGGCCGAGCGATATCTCTACACCCCATACTGACGGGGCAGAGAGATATCTCTACAGTCCATACTAACGGGGCCGAGAAATATCGCTACACTCCATATTGGCGGGAACGAGAGATATCTCTACACTCCATACTGACGGGGCCGAGAGATATCTCTACAGTTCATACTAACGGGGCCGAGAAATATCGCTACACTCCATATTGGCGGGAACGAGAGATATCTCTACACTCCATATTGGCGGGAACGAGAGATATCTCTACAGTCCATACTGACGGGGCCGAGAGATATCTCTACACTCCATACTGACGGGGCCGAGAGATATCTCTACAGTCCATACTAACGGGGCCGAGAAATATCGCTACACTCCATATTGGCGGGAACGAGAGATATCTCTACACTCCATATTGGCGGGAACGAGAGATATCTCTACACTCCATATTGGCGGGAACGAGAGATATCTCTACAGTCCATACTGACCGGGCCGAGAGATATCTCTATACTCCATACTGACGGGGCCGAGAGATATCTCTACACTCCATACTGACGGGGCCGAGAGATATCTCTACACTCCATACTGACGGGGGCCGAGAGATATCTCTACACCCCATACTGACGGGACCGAGAGATATATCTACACTCCATACTGACGGGGGCCGAGAGATATCTCTACACTCCATACTGACGGGACCGAGAGATATCTCTACACTCCATACTGACGGGGGCCGAGAGATATCTCTACACTCCATACTGACGGGGCCGAGAGATATCTCTACACCCCATACTGACGGGACCGAGAGATATCTCTACACTCCATACTGACGGGGGCCGAGAGATATCTCTACACTCCATACTGACGGGGCCGAGCGATATCTCTACACTCCATACTGACGGGGCCGAGAGATATCTCTACACTCCATACTGACGGGGCCGAGAGATATCTCTACACTCCATACTGACGGGGCCGAGAGATATCTCTACACCCCATACTGACGGGGCCGAGAGATATTCTACACTCCATACTGACGGGGCCGAGAGATATCTCTACACCCCATACTGACGGGGGCCGAGAGATATCTCTATACTCCATACTGACGGGGGCCGAGAGATATCTCTATACTCCATACTGACGGGGGCCGAGAGATATCTCTACACTCCATACTGACGGGGCCGAGAGATATCTCTACACTCCATACTGACGGGGCCGAGAAATATCTCTACACTCCATACTGACGGGGGCCGAGAGATATCGTTACACTCCATACTGACGGGGGCCGAGAGATATCGTTACACTCCATACTGACCGGGCCGAGAAATATCTCTACACTCCATACTGACGGGGCCGAGAGATATCTCTACACTCCATACTGACGGGGCCGAGCGATATCTCTACACTCCATACTGACGGGGCCGAGAGATATCTCTACACTCCATACTGACGGGGCCGAGATATATCTCTACACCCCATACTGACGGGGCCGAGAGATATCTCTACACTCCATACTGACGGGGCCGAGAGATATCTCTACACTCCATACTGACGGGGCCGAGAGATATCGCTACATTCCATACTGACGGGGGCCGAGAGATATCTCTACACTCCATACTGACGGGGCCGAGAGATATCTCTACACTCCATACTGACGGGACCTAGAGATATCGCTACATTCCATACTGACGGGGCCGAGAGATATCTCTACACTCCATACTGACAGGGCCGAGAGATATCTCTACACTCCATACTGACGGGGCCGAGCGATATCTCTACACCCCATACTGACGGGGCAGAGAGATATCTCTACAGTCCATACTAACGGGGCCGAGAAATATCGCTACACTCCATATTGGCGGGAACGAGAGATATCTCTACACTCCATACTGACGGGGCCGAGAGATATCTCTACAGTTCATACTAACGGGGCCGAGAAATATCGCTACACTCCATATTGGCGGGAACGAGAGATATCTCTACACTCCATATTGGCGGGAACGAGAGATATCTCTACAGTCCATACTGACGGGGCCGAGAGATATCTCTACACTCCATACTGACGGGGCCGAGAGATATCTCTACAGTCCATACTAACGGGGCCGAGAAATATCGCTACACTCCATATTGGCGGGAACGAGAGATATCTCTACACTCCATATTGGCGGGAACGAGAGATATCTCTACACTCCATATTGGCGGGAACGAGAGATATCTCTACAGTCCATACTGACCGGGCCGAGAGATATCTCTATACTCCATACTGACGGGGCCGAGAGATATCTCTACACTCCATACTGACGGGGCCGAGAGATATCTCTACACTCCATACTGACGGGGGCCGAGAGATATCTCTACACCCCATACTGACGGGACCGAGAGATATATCTACACTCCATACTGACGGGGGCCGAGAGATATCTCTACACTCCATACTGACGGGACCGAGAGATATCTCTACACTCCATACTGACGGGGGCCGAGAGATATCTCTACACTCCATACTGACGGGGCCGAGAGATATCTCTACACCCATACTGACGGGACCGAGAGATATCTCTACACTCCATACTGACGGGGGCCGAGAGATATCTCTACACTCCATACTGACGGGGCCGAGCGATATCTCTACACTCCATACTGACGGGGCCGAGAGATATCTCTACACTCCATACTGACGGGGCCGAGAGATATCTCTACACTCCATACTGACGGGGCCGAGAGATATCTCTACACCCCATACTGACGGGGCCGAGAGATATCTCTACACCCCATACTGACGGGGCCGAGAGATATCTCTACACTCCATACTGACGGGGGCGAGAGATATCTCTATACTCCATACTGACGGGGCCGAGAGATATCTCTACACTCCATACTGACGGGGCCGAGAGATATCTCTACACCCCATACTGACGGGGCCGAGAGATATCGCTACGTTCCATACTGACGGGGCCGAGAGATATCTCTATACTCCATACTGACGGGGCCGAGAGATATCTCTACACCCCATACTGACAGGGCCGAGAGATATCGCTACGTTCCATACTGACGGGGGCCGAGAGATATCTCTACACTCCATACTGACGGGGCCGAGAGATATCTCTACACTCCATACTGACGAGGCCGAGAGATATCTCTACACTCCATACTGACGGGGCCGAGAGATATCTCTACACCCCATACTGACGGGGGCCGAGAGATATCTCTAAACTCCATACTGACGGGGGCCGAGAGATATCTCTATACTCCATACTGACGGGGCCGAGAGATATCTCTACACTCCATACTGACGGGGGCCGAGAGATATCGTTACACTCCATACTGACGGGGGCCGAGAGATATCGTTACACTCCATACTGACGGGGCCGAGAGATATCTCTACACTCCATACTGACGGGGCCGAGAGATATCGCTACATTCCATACTGACGGGGCCGAGAGATATCTCTACACTCCATACTGACGGGGCCGAGAGATATCTCTACACTCCATACTGACGGGGCCGAGAGATATCGCTACATTCCATACTGACGGGGCCGAGAGATATCGCTACATTCCATACTGACGGGGCCGAGAGATATCTCTACACTCCATACTGACGGGGCCGAGAGATATCGCTACATTCCATACTGACGGGGCCGAGAGATATCGCTTCATTCCATACTGACGGGGCCGAGAGATATCGCTTCATTCCATACTGACGGGGCCGAGAGATATCGCTACATTCCATACTGACGGGGCCGAGAGATATCGCTACATTCCATACTGACGGGGCCGAGAGATATCGCTTCATTCCATACTGTCGGGGCCGAGAGATATCTCTACACTCCATACTGACGGGGCCGAGAGATATCGCTACATTCCATACTGACGGAGGCCGAGAGATATCTCTACACTCCATACTGACGGGGCCGAGAGATATCTCTACACTCCATACTGACGGGGCCGAGAGATATCGCTACATTCCATACTGACGGGGGCCGAGAGATATCTCTACACTCCATACTGACGGGGCCGAGAGATATCTCTACACTCCATACTGACGGGGCCGAGAGATATCTCTACACTCCATACTGACGGGGCCGAGAGATATCTCTTCACTCCATACTGACGGGGCCGAGAGATATCTCTACATTCCATACTGACGGGGCCGAGAGATATCTCTTCACTCCATACTGACGGGGCCGAGAGATATCTCTACATTCCATACTGACGGGGCCGAGAGATATCTCTACACTCCATACTGACGGGGCCGAGAGATATCTCTACACTCCATACTGACGGGGCCGAGAGATATCTCTACACTCCATACTGACGGGGCCGAGAGATATCTCTACACTCCATACTGACGGGGGCCGAGAGATATCTCTATACTCCATACTGACGGGGCCGAGAGATATCTCTACACTCCATACTGACGGGGCCGAGAGATATCGCTACATTCCATACTGACGGGGCCGAGAGATATCTCTACACCCCATACTGACGGGGCCGAGAGATATCTCTACACTCCATACTGACGGGGCCGAGAGATATCTCTACACTCCATACTGACGGGGCCGAGGGATATCGCTACATTCCATACTGACGGGGGCCGAGAGATATCTCTACACTCCATACTGACGGGGCCGAGAGATATCTCTACACTCCATACTTACGGGGCCGAGAGATATCTCTATACTCCATACTGACGGGGCCGAGCGATATCTCTACACCCCATACTGACGGGGCAGAGAGATATCTCTACAGTCCATACTAACGGGGCCGAGAAATATCGCTACACTCCATATTGGCGGGAACGAGAGATATCTCTACACTCCATACTGACGGGGGCCGAGAGATATCTCTATACTCCAT
Organism: Cordylochernes scorpioides; assembly: GCA_030710605.1. Classification (NCBI taxonomy): domain Eukaryota; kingdom Metazoa; phylum Arthropoda; class Arachnida; order Pseudoscorpiones; family Chernetidae; genus Cordylochernes; species Cordylochernes scorpioides. The sequence goes on from CP092870.1 coordinate 13,020,308, forward strand.
ACTGACGGGGCCGAGAGATATCTCTACAATCCATACTGACGGGGCCGAGAGATATCTCTACACTCCATACTGACGGGGCCGAGAGATATCTCTACACTCCATACTGACGGGGGCCGAGAGATATCTCTATACTCCATACTGACGGGGCCGAGAGATATCTCTACAATCCATACTGACGGGGCCGAGAGATATCTCTACACTCCATACTGACGGGGCCGAGAGATATCTCTACACTCCATACTGACGGGGCCGAGAGATATCTCTATACTCCATACTGACGGGGCCGAGAGATATCTCTACACTCCATACTGACGGGGCCGAGAGATATCTCTACACTCCATACTGACGGGGCCGAGCGATATCTCTACACCCCATACTGACGGGGCAGAGAGATATCTCTACAGTCCATACTAACGGGGCCGAGAAATATCGCTACACTCCATATTGGCGGGAACGAGAGATATCTCTACACTCCATACTGACGGGGCCGAGAGATATCTCTACACTCCATACTGACGGGGCCGAGAGATATTCTACACTCCATACTGACGGGGCCGAGAGATATCTCTACACCCCATACTGACGGGGGCCGAGAGATATCTCTATACTCCATACTGACGGGGGCCGAGAGATATCTCTATACTCCATACTGACGGGGGCCGAGAGATATCTCTACACTCCATACTGACGGGGCCGAGAGATATCTCTACACTCCATACTGACGGGGCCGATAAATATCTCTACACTCCATACTGACGGGGGCCGAGAGATATCGTTACACTCCATACTGACGGGGGCCGAGAGATATCGTTACACTCCATACTGACCGGGCCGAGAAATATCTCTACACTCCATACTGACGGGGCCGAGAGATATCTCTACACTCCATACTGACGGGGCCGAGCGATATCTCTACACTCCATACTGACGGGGCCGAGAGATATCTCTACACTCCATACTGACGGGGCCGAGATATATCTCTACACCCCATACTGACGGGGCCGAGAGATATCTCTACACTCCATACTGACGGGGCCGAGAGATATCTCTACACTCCATACTGACGGGGCCGAGAGATATCGCTACATTCCATACTGACGGGGGCCGAGAGATATCTCTACACTCCATACTGACGGGGCCGAGAGATATATCTACACTCCATACTGACGGGACCGAGAGATATCGCTACATTCCATACTGACGGGGGCCGAAAGATATCTCTACACTCCATACTGACGGGGCCGAGAGATATCTCTACACTCCATACTGACAGGGCCGAGAGATATCTCTACACTCCATACTGACGGGGCCGAGCGATATCTCTACACCCCATACTGACGGGGCAGAGAGATATCTCTACAGTCCATACTAACGGGGCCGAGAAATATCGCTACACTCCATATTGGCGGGAACGAGAGATATCTCTACACTCCATACTGACGGGGCCGAGAGATATCTCTACAGTTCATACTAACGGGGCCGAGAAATATCGCTACACTCCATATTGGCGGGAACGAGAGATATCTCTACACTCCATATTGGCGGGAACGAGAGATATCTCTACAGTCCATACTGACGGGGCCGAGAGATATCTCTACACTCCATACTGACGGGGCCGAGAGATATCTCTACAGTCCATACTAACGGGGCCGAGAAATATCGCTACACTCCATATTGGCGGGAACGAGAGATATCTCTACACTCCATATTGGCGGGAACGAGAGATATCTCTACACTCCTGTTGGCTTCCGTAGGCGTTTCTTACTGGGAAAAAGAAAGAGAGGATTCAATGAAAATAATTTAGTAGTCTTTATTAAAACAAAATCATGATAGTGAACAACAAATATAACAGAGAGTACCGTCGTCTTCCGGGTATTCCTTCTACTGGGGAGCTCGGATTCTATATTCTGTGCGTTTATAATCTGTTTATCTGTGGCTCTCTGGTCGGGATGGCGCCTACATTCGGCCATTCCTGGATTTCAATCGTCCTCGATTGAACCTTGCGTTGCAGGAACGTCGTGGGTTGCGTCGGGGGGTATCTTCTACTTCTGGCTCCTCGTCCGGACTTTCTTCTGTAGCTGTAGTCGTTAATTCTATTTTGTTGTCCTACTGTCCTATCACACGGGTCCTTTCGAAAGATCTGGATCAGGTCTCTCAATTCAGGGTCGGAATGCTGAATCATCAAGATTTGTTCTTCCGGTGTGATTGTGAGGCACACTTCAAGGTTTTTCTCCACGATTTCCTCCATCGTGTCTCTAGGGTCGTCGACTGGAGCTCTACTCATTCCGTCTACGTGGGCCATCTTCTCCCCTGGTTTATGTCGAATTTCGAAATCGTATTCCTGAATCAGATTGTACCATCGCGCTATCTGAGGATTTGTAGTCTTCTTCGCGTTCATGTAGACCAGTGCTTGGCAATCAGTAACCACTGTAAACTTGATTCCTACGAGGAACTGACGTAGTCGATCCAAGGTCCACACTATCGCCATCAGCTCCAATTTGCTTGAGTGGTACATCTTCTCGGCCTCTGTTGTCTTCTTGCTCACACAGTAGACCAAGCGCCATTTGCAGTCTTCGTCCATCTGTAGCACCATTCCTGCTAATCCCTCAGCACTCGCATCGCAATGTACTTCTGTCTTGAGTTCAGGGTTGTAATGAGCTAGTACCGGATATTCGACCAGATCCTTTCGTAGTCCTCCAAATGACCTTCGCTGTTCTTCCTTCCATTCAAATTGTGAACCTTTCTTCGTAAGTCTGCTTAGCGGTTCTGCTTTCCTCGCGAAGTCCTTTACAAATCGTCTGAAGAAGTTCGTCAGTCCCAGAAAGCGTCGTATGTCGTGGACATTCTTGGGTTCTGGAAATTCTTCTATCGCCTTGATCTTTCTTGGGCCTGGCTTAAGTCCGCCTGTACTGATGACATACCCTAAGAACTCAACTTCCCTCCTTCCGAACTCACATTTGGAGGGTTTCAGTGTCAACTTCGCTGATCTTATTCTTTCGAGGACTTCCCTCAACCTTTCGATCATCTCCCGCCAATCCTTTGCCGGGATAATCACGTCGTCGAGATAGCAGAATGCCTTCTTGTTCAGCAGCGGACCTAGGACAGTGTGCATCAGTCTTTGGAATTCAGCTGGTGCGTTGGCGAGTCCAAAAATCATCCTTTCGAATTGACCTGTATCATCTGGGGTGATGAATGCTGTCTTTAATTTTGCCTTATCGGTTAGTGGTATCTGCAGATATCCATGCGCCAGATCCAGAGTGGTGAAGAATTTCGCATTCCTTAGGCCTTCCAGAAGGTCGTCTATCCTTGGTAATGGGAACTTGTCCTTAACTGTTTGAATGTTGAGTCTCCTATAATCTACCACCAGACGATGATCTCCAGTTTTCTTCCTCACAAGTAGGACGGGACTAGCGTAGGGTGATCTAGTTTCCGTGACTATTCCATTGTCCTTCCACTCTCTGACAATCTCCCTGATTGCTTCGCGTTCACTTGCAGTCGTCTTATACGGTCTCAGACAGACTGGCTTGCTTCCATCAACCTCCTTAATGTCCATCTTGGTGACATCGGTGCACCCTAATTCCTCCATGCCAAGAGCGAAACAGTCTCTATACTCGTTTACTACATCTAGGATTTCTTGTCTCTCTTTCGAAGTCAGAGAATGATTGACGTTGATGTCCTCAGGCAGTATGGGGCGCTTACGTTTCATTTGGTCTTGTCCTTCCCTCTTCTCTTCATTTTTAGTCTGAAACGAATCCTCTGCGACGTCCAGGTTAACAACAATATCATCAAGGTTTAGTAGTTCAACTCGCCCTACACATTGGTTCTTCCTTACTCTCAACTTGCCCTTGCCAGCTGAGATGATGGGTACGGTCGTCTTTCCATCGACCACTTCCAATAGGGAATCGACACAGGCGTCATCTACTCCTGTGAACAATACATATCCGTCCTTTACCTCGTCTGTGATTGCACTTGTAAAGTTAATGGAGTCGCTCTCCAACTGAACAGTTTCGGTTGCTCTCAGTTCGATGCGACGCGACTTGATTTCTTCTTGCAGATTAGTAAACCGAAATTCGGATGAATAGCCAATATGCAGTTCCTTACCGATTCTCGCGAAGGATACGTAGGGCAGATCTGTCCATGTTCTTCCAATTAGTAGGTCATAAGGTTGGGCATCATCGTTAACAATGAATACAGTGATTTCCCTTCCGACGATGCCATCAATCTCCAGGTCGACTGTCGTCTTCCCAACGGTCCTGGCAGCTGGTGCAGTCTGGTTACCGATGCCGTACAGACTAGTCGAGTCTGGTTCGATGTCGACGCTGATCCTCCTTGCGACCGATTCTCTCATTAGACAACTGCTGCTCCCGGTGTCTATCATTGCCTTCACGGTTTCCTTGTTGTCGATCTTGACATCCTTCAAATATACATCTGGCGGGACAGTCTCCAGTCCTTCGACTTCCAGGTTGGCTACTTTTAGTCCTTCTTTGGGTCTTGTGCAATTCCTTTCCTTGTGTCCCGTTTGACCGCATCCTCGGCATGTCAACGTAGTCCTGGGTGCTGGGCAGTCTCTGGCAATGTGTCCAAACTGATTGCAGTTGAAGCACTTCGGTTCTCCCTTGTCGTTTCTGATTGCACGGTTGACCATTCTCCTCAAGGTGTTAGGGTACGTTTCACTGATTTCGTTCCTTGCAGCGTCTTGACCCGAAACATTCGTTCCTTGTTTAGTCTCTTTAACTTCGCTTTGGTTGGGGAATCTCGCAGATTTCTGCTGAAACGACGGTGGTATGAGGTGTTTCGCATTCCAATGCGGAGGTCCCATCTCGGTGCGAACATTTTCGTACTCGTCCAGTTTATCCGCCAACTCATCTGGGTTGTTTAACTTGGTCCAATCGTCAATGAGATGATTACGCAGCACATTTGGAACTTTTTTCTTTAGCTGGTTAGTGACGGACAAATCCTTTAGGGCGTCGAAATTTTCCACGTTCATTCCTTCGATCCATTCGTTGAAATATCCTCGCAATTCGAAAGCGAAGTCTCTCCAGGAACCCTTTTGAGATCTCTCGTGCTTCTCGAATTTTTGTCTGAATTGTTCGGGGCTCAACTTGTACCGTTTTAGGAGCAACCTTTTCACGAACCTATAATCGCCGCTTTGTTCTTCTGTTTCCCGAGCGATTAATTGAGTCATTTCGTAAGGTAGCAATCCTAGGAGGCTGAACGCCCATTGGTCTTCATCCAATCCTAGTCGCTTTGCCTGTCTTTCGAAAAGAATTAGGTAAAAACTCAAATCATTGTCCTTCGACTCGTACTTGGGCATCAGTTTACGTATCTCGTAATGTGCGTCATTGCTGGTACTTCGAGACGTATCGTTGTTTCCGCGTGTAGTCTGGATGCGCAGCTTCTCAAGCTCGAATTCCATTACCATTTGTTCTTTTCGTTCCCGTTCTATACGTTCTGCTTGCTCTGTTTGTGCTGTTTGTTCCCGTTCCTCGATCAGAGTCTCCAACAGTTGTTTTGCGAATTCTTCTTCGTAGGATTGGCTATTCAATATAAGGTGTTTTAAGTCGACGATCCTGCTCTCTGGCGGTACTACCTCGCCGAGTTCATACGCCAACTTGCTCAAATCGCATTTCCTTACTTTCGCTAAATAAGTCATGTTTTTCAAAAGGAAAAATAAACAAGGCAAAGTTTTTTTTTTCTTTTTACCGCGATACTTTGCGATAATACTTTTTATTTGTTTCTTCAATTTACTTTAAAAATACTTTCTTTAGAATACTTTACTTTACTTTAAAATACTTTCTTTAGAATACTGTACTTTACTTTAAAATACTTTCTTTAAAATACTTCACTTTACTTTAAAATACTTTCTTTAAAATACTTCACTTTACTTTAAAATGCTTTCTTTAAAATACTTTCTTTAAAATACTTCACTTTAAAATACTTCACTTTACTTTAAAATGCTTACTTTAAAATACTTCACTTTACTTTAAAATACTTTCTTTAAAATACTTCACTTTAAAATACTTCGCTTTACTTTAAAATGCTTACTTTAAAATACTTCACTTTACTTTAAAATGCTTACTTTAAAATACTTCACTTTACTTTAAAATGCTTACTTTAAAATACTTTACTTTACTTTAAAATACTTTCTTTAAAATACTTCACTTTAAAATACTTCACTTTACTTTAAAATGCTTACTTTAAAATACTTTCTTATCGAGATGATTTTGCAATAATATTTTACCGAGGTGACTTGTAATAATACTTTTAGGAATAGGTAATTAAATTTCGTACATACCATGCAACTCCTCTTACGTTGATCGGTCACCGCGCCACGTCCTTCTCGTTTCCAAATTATTCCAGTGAATCTTCAATTTTCTTCAGGACTATCCCACTTCTGAATTTCTGTTGGCTTCCGTAGGCGTTTCTTACTGGGAAAAAGAAAGAGAGGATTCAATGAAAATAATTTAGTAGTCTTTATTAAAACAAAATCATGATAGTGAACAACAAATATAACAGAGAGTACCGTCGTCTTCCGGGTATTCCTTCTACTGGGGAGCTCGGATTCTATATTCTGTGCGTTTATAATCTGTTTATCTGTGGCTCTCTGGTCGGGATGGCGCCTACACTCCATATTGGCGGGAACGAGAGATATCTCTACAGTCCATACTGACGGGGCCGAGAGATATCTCTATACTCTATACTGACGGGGCCGAGAGATATCTCTACACTCCATACTGACGGGGCCGAGAGATATCTCTACACTCCATACTGACGGGGCCGAGAGATATCTCTACACCCCATACTGACGGGGCCGAGAGATATCTCTACACTCCATACTGACGGGGCCGAGAGATATCGCTACTTAATGGGAAGGATCCAATCAGGCGAGGGTCAAATCCACTCTTCCAGGTGAGCTACGGCCTGGATTATGCCGGCTAATGGCGGTCGGGCCTAATCCCCGGCACAAACACCTCCTCGAGGCATTTTGTCAATTAATGGAGCGGCCATTGTTTGGCCACTCCCGCCGTGGGTGTTCTTTTTACCGCAGACACTGAACCCACCGATTACTCTATAGATGGGTTTAAAGCTTTCTCAATATTGATATGCTTATAGAAAATATTGAGAGAACATTTTCTACAATATTATTTTTTATCAATATGGTTTTGGTTAAAACAAACTCTAGAAAAATGAAGTAAAAATATTTAGTGTGAGTGCGGGGTGAGGAACAAAACGCATCTCCATGTACTGATTATGGGCCATAGCCCGAAAGAATGGTATACAGATTAGGTTTCGCTCGAATTTGCCAAAACTTTTTTTTGGGGTTATTCTTTATCATCATTAGTAATGCAATGTTTCCACAGATAAGACCTGAAAATAGAATATATTTTTTTATGCCAAGAAACAAACAAAGTTAAAACAATTCCATATTAGAAAAATAATCAACTGCTAAAAACACAAACACTATATATATACATATATACACAATTATCATCATCAACTCTGTGACAACAAATAAATAAAAACAAATATTAAATTAATTCGCCAATACATCACACCATCTTCCTCCTACAAGTCTTGATATCGCACAGGAGGTCTCCGATCCCTTGGAGGGTTTCTTCTTGGCAGTGGCCTCTCCTCCGTCCGGGCTTCTTTGTCTGAGGAACACGCGGATTCCCTTGGGCTGCTTCCAATCTCCACACCTTGGTCCCCGGACACTGGATCCTGCGGCAATCCAGCTGTTTCCGGCGAAAACGATTCTCTGTCCCTCCGGCTGTTCATACTCTCAGGAGCCATCCATATTGGGTCATCTTCCTCCTCTCTTTTCTCTCTGGCCTCATCTCCCTCTTCACCACTAGTCCATCTTCTCCTTATCTGATCTCGGTGGTAGGTCTTCACCTGTCCATTTATCAAAACTGTATACACTCTGCTCCCCTTTCTGCCCACTATTCTTCCTGGAATCCATCCGACACCTCTAAAATTCTTACACCACACCTTATCGTCCACCTCGAACTCCTCTTGGCCTCTTCCTCGATCATACCTCATCTGCCTGGCCTGTCGTTCCCTCACCCTATTGTCCAGGCTCTGGTGTATCAATGTCAGTCTGGTCCGCAGAGACCGACCCATAAACAGCTCTGATGAGGTCTTCCCAGTTGTCTCATGCGGCGTGCATCGATACGTGAGGAGAATTATTGACAGTGTATCTTGAATGGTATCTTCAAACTTCCTTTTATTTTTTTCCAAGGCCATCTTTATCAATTGAACCGCTCTTTCCGCTATACCATTACTCTGTGGATGGTATGCTGGAATCAGAGTTTGTCTGACTCCATTTCTCTCAAAAAACTCTTCATCTCTACCCCTGTAAACTGTGGGCCATTATCCGACACCACTTCCTCTGGTAACCCATACGCTGAAAACAATCTTCTTAACTGCTCAATCGTCTTTCTTGCGGTTATCTCTCTCATCGGGATCGCCTCGACCCATTTTGAGTGGCTTTCACTACAATTAACAAATTCACTCCATCTTTAAATGCAAAATCCATATGGATCCGTTGCCAGGGCCTGGTTGCCCACACCCACGGTCTCCAGTTTACTTTACTTGGGCCTGTCTGAGCTGGCAATTTTTACACCCATTTACCATGCATTCAATCTGGTTGTCAAGATTCGGCCACCAAAAATGCGACCTAGCAACCGCCTTCATTTTGCCCATCCCCGAATGGGTCTCGTGTAGACAATTCAACATATTTTTCCTAAGAGAAGACGGGATGATCACTCGCATTCCCCACACACACAATAAGCATTCCCCGTCCATAGTTAACTCCAACTTTCTCTGAAAGTAGGGTCTAAAGTATTCCCCAACTCTTTCAGGCCAGCCTTGCTGCGTATAGCGCTTCACCACTGACAATACTTCATCTTTTTTAGTTTCCACACCTATTTCTGGTGCTGTAACCGGCAAATCTTCCACGTATGATAATATGAACGTTTGATTCAAAACCGGTGTTTCGTCACTCTCTACTGGCAACCGTGAGAGAAGGTCTGCGTTTCCATGATCTTGAGTTCTTTGGAATTTAATTTCATATGTATAAGCCGCCAAAGTCAGTCCCCATCTCTGCAATCTTGAAGTAGACAAAGTGGGAATCCCTGCTCTCGGCCCCAAAATAGACACCAGGGGTTTATGATCTGTAATCAGGGTAAATTGTCTTCCATAGATAAACTGGTGGAACTTAGTCACACCATGTATTATTGCTAGAGCTTCTCTTTCTATTTGTGAATAATTACGTTCGGCCCCGGAAAGTGTTCGTGAGGCAAACATGATTGGTTTCTCTTGGCCCTCGATAACATGGGACAGCACCGCCCCCACTCCAATCCGAGATGCGTCCGTGGCCAAAGATAAAGGTAACGTGGCATCATATGGCACCAACACTTTCTCTCTCTCTCTCGGAGGTAATTCTCCTTTTACACTCCGAGATCGCCTCCTCACACTCCCCTGTCCACTTCCAATAACTATTATTTTTCAGCAGCTTGTGAAGTGGCTCCAACAGCTCTGGCAAATTCGGAATAAAATTTCCATAATAGTTCACTAATCCCAGAAAAGATCTCAATTCCGAGACATTTGTCGGGCTTTTGGCTTTCTGTAGCCCTTGTATCTTGTCCTCTAAAGGCCGAATACCATCTTCTTTGATGAGATGTCCCAAATACTGTATTTCTCTTCGCAGAAATTCACATTTTTCCCTTTTTAATTTTATGTTGTGCTTCTGCAACCGAACAAAAATAGTTTTTAATAGTGCCATATGTTCCTCCACTGACGCCGTGGATACGAGTACATCGTCAACGTAACAAATAACCCCATTAATTCCCGCCAATATTCTATCCATAACTGACTGAAAAAAACTAGGGGCATTTGCCAATCCAAAAGGCATTCTTTTAAACCTAAAAAGCCCCTTATGCGTATTAATAGCCAGGAGTGGCTGGGTGCTAGGGTTTACCTCTAATTGAAGGTATGCATTGCTCAGATCTAGTTTAGAAAAATACTTCCCTCTAGCCAATACGGAAAACATGTCCTGCTGAGTAGGCAGCGGATAGGCCGCAGTATCCAAAAATCTATTTAAAGTCACTTTGAAATCACAGCAAATCCTAAACTCTTTATTCTTCTTGGGCACAACCACCACTGGAGTTGCCCACTTGCTGCTGGGTACTTGATACAAGTAGTCCTTCTCCACCATTCTTTCTAGTACCTCGTTTACCGCCGTTCTAATTGCAAAGGGAACTGGTCGGGCCTTATGAAATATGGGGTATACATCCTGAATATTCACTGCAAACGTTAATCCCTTTATCGGATCTGTTGTCTCCCCAAACACAACCTGATGTTCACTCAATAATTCCGCCAACGTGTCCTCCAAAGGCATCTGATTCACAAAATAATTTCCAATTTTCAAAGCATTGATCCATTCTCTCCCCAACAAGGCCTTCCTTTCTCCTCTCACCACGACAGCTCTAAGCTTAGCGATCGTTCCCCGAAAATCGACCTTGACATCTATTTCACCCAGAATCGGTACCACAGTTCCGTCATAGGTCTTAACAATTATTCCCGCTTCTTTTACCTGCACGTCTGGGAGGTATCTCTTGAAATCCTTCTCCGATATTAAAGTCAGACAGCTACCCGTATCGATTTCAAAAGTCATCAAAGTGTCCTCTACTCTCATCTTAATCACATAGGGAGGGTCATTCGTAGCATACTTGACTCTATAATCATACGTCCTCATGAAGACCATTCTTTGAACGGATTCTTCCTCCTCCTGATCCTCGATTTGATTAATCTTTCTCTGGTTCAGAAACCGGCTCACCTGTCTTTCGCTTGTATGTCCCCCACGGCTCCTGCAGATGGTTGCCAAGTGACCTCTTTTCCCGCATCTGAAACAGGTCGCCTCTCTAAATCTGCATAAGTCTTTATGCAACCTCCCGCAATGTATGTACTTTCTCTTTTGCTCTCTATTATATCTATTCCCGACTTCTGCGCGTATTTTGTCCACGCTATCTGCAGGCTCATTGACATGGAATATTCTGTTTTTTTTTCTGCTGCCTCCATCGACAACGCAATTTCAACTACTCTTGCCAACGGCACATCTCCTTCAGACAAGATCCTCCTCTGGATTTTTGCATTTCTCAATCCGTACACCAATTTGTCTCTTAAGGATTCCTTTAAAAATTCGCCAAATCCACACGTTGAGGCTAGCCGCTTGATATCCACGAGATATTCTGAAACACTTTCCGTTTCCTTTTGTATTCTTCCAAAAAACATGAATCTCTCTACGATTATAGATCGCCTTGGGGAAAAATATTCAACCAGTTTCTCAATCAATTCTTCATATTTATACTCTTTAGGCAACTTTGGGCTACATAGATTTTTCAATGTTTCATACGCCTTCCCGCCAATTAGCGTCAACAAATTGGCTTTTTTCTTTTCTTCACTTGCTTCTTCTAGAATTAGAAACTGCTCCAAACGCTCGATAAATGAGCAAAAATTTTCATTTTTTTCTTCAAATTCTTTAAAATGGTAATGAGCCATCATGAAATAATTTTTCTTATGTAAATTTCCAATAACTTATTACTTCTTTAATATTAAACAAAATTATTCATATTACCCTATACCATCGCTTGGGTACTTACTCTTAAACCTCGTCGCCAATGCAATGTTTCCACTGATAAGACTTGAAAATAGAATATATTTTTTATGCCAAGAAACAAACAAAGTTAAAACAATTCCATATTAGAAAAATAATCAACTGCTAAAAACACAAACACTATATATATACATATATACACAATTATCATCATCAACTCTGTGACAACAAATAAATAAAAACAAATATTAAATTAATTCGCCAATACATCACAAGTAAGTTATTAACTAAGGGATGCACAGTGCCAACGTTCTTATGCTCAATTTAAGGGAGAAGGACCTCTTTTGGTACATAAATATCATCAATAATAACTTTATAACATGGTGAATTAATGCGGAAATTTCGTCTTCAATCTTCCTTCACAAAACACAGAATTCCACATTGATGGGTGATGAATCTAACGAAACATAATTATTTCAGGTGACATTGTCTAGAGTTCAAATTTTACATATAATTCTTATGACTTCACATACTTTTTTATTCAACGTTTTCGTGAGGTAGTTTAAAATTGACCTTCTGCAAAAATATTCCTCTATAAAAAAATAATAAAAATTATGAAATAAATATAATTATAAGGTTATCCCAAAAGGTCGTAAACATATTATGATTATGATTTATTTTTTGCAAGTTTTTACAAATTTTTAGGACAACCTTTTAATTCTAAAATTTGGCCCACTTTCTGCTTGTCTACCCTTGATATAGAACTTGAGAGATCAAATTATTTTTCTATAATATTTCTGTTATAATTATACCAAGTTTTCCCATATTACCGAGGTTGTCTCACTTTTTATAGAATGGTATATGTGTCTAAATTAAAATGAAAAATGTCTAAATTGAAATGAAAAATGTATAAATTAAAATTGAAAATGTTTAAATAAAAATGAAAGTGTCTAAATTAAAATGAAAAATGTCTAAATATAAATTAAAGTTGTCTAATTAAAAGTTAAAAACCTATATATGATTTCGCTCTCTCATATTTATATTGTGGCGAAGAAATAATTTATATTTTATTATTTAATTTAATTTATTTATTCAATGAAAATTATCAAAACAGATTTATTACTTTATATTTGTAAAATCATCATTTAGTTGCCAAGCTTGCTTGTTCAATATTCTCTAGCTGTAGATAGTTTGGTTGGTTTGTTGATAATTGTCGACTAGTCGTATTTACGTCTGATGTATATAGTTGTTTATTTGTTTTGCATATTTTTCATTTCTAAATTAATCTCGTAATTTAGTCTGTGAAAATAAAAATATTGGACCGGTGACGAAAACAAAACAAAAAAATAGTTGCCTTAATGTTATGTAGTTATGATATATAATTGTTTGTGATGATATATAATTAAATGTGATGTTTATATAATTTTGATCTTAATTGAATAAAATATATAAAGTTTAAATGTGTTTTAAGCTTTAATAACAAGCACAAAACAACGTCATCAATAAATACTTTGACATCTTAAGATAATCCAAGACTTGATTTCTACACTACCATATTTTATATTTTAAACATCATATAACCTTATATGAACGATGTAATAAAGTAGTTTCAATCTCTTTCGACGAAAATATAAAAAAAATAGTATATAGAAATATAACGGCTACTATTTCAAAATGCGAAGAAATCTATTCGAAACAATATAGGGACAAATATTTCAAAATAAAAGTGACTTCAATATAAAATATAGATATATTCCAATAGAAATATGTATATTTTACCTCTATCTATACAAATTTTGGTGAAAATCTTCAATATCATATATAGATTTTCTTTACATCTTTAAAGTTTTTCTTTTTTGCCTTGTTTAGACATTTTGTTTCACCATGTCTCAAAATAAATTTCGCTATAAATTTTCAATGAAATTTTATACATTGTGTTGGAAAAATAGTAAATCAATGATCTTGAAATACTTTTAGACTGACAACACTGTAATATAAAAACTAGAACAAAGGAGTGTTGGTTTTGTTTACAAAATTAGTAATTGTAATGTAAATTGTTAAATGTTCTTTTCTATCTCTCTTTGAAAATAATAAATTTAAAATACTTTCATAAAAGGTAAAATCGCCTAATTCTTTAAAACCACTTCAGCTATAAGTAAACTTGTTATTTCATTGTCTGAACCATAAAAGATTCCCAACATGGTAGCAGAGCGTGGTTCTTTTTGAATCGCGGTAAAATATATATATAAAATATAAATAAAAACAAAAATGGCTGTCAGCGAAGATATCGCAAATATTGTGAGGCTTAAAAATCCTGAAAATTTTGATTTATGGAATTTTCAGATAACAATTATTTTCAAAGCAAATGGCCTTCTAGATATTGTAAATGGAAAATCGTTGTTTGAAGACTTGAAAGATGAAACTGGAAAAGATAAATGGAGCCTAAAAGACGCCAAAGCACAAAAATACATAATGTTAACCATAGAAAAGAATGTTTTAACACACATTCTAAATTGCAAAACTTCAAAAGAAATGTATGAAAAACTAGTAGCCATATATCAAAAAGAAGATGAGCAATTAAAATGCAAATAACTACAAGAATTTCATGGATTCAAATTTGACAAAAATACAGATATGGCAACAAATATAAGCAGAATGCAAAATTTAGTATTCAAACTAAATAATGTAAAACAAGAAATTGATGAAAGCTTTGTAATTTCTAAAATATTGAGCATTTTGCCTGACTACTTTAATTACTTCAGCACAGCATGGGATTCGACACCAAAAAGTGAGAAAACGTTAACAAACTTAATATCAAGACTATCACTTGAAGAAACTAAACAAAAAGTAAAGCCTGAAGAGGGAATAGCCATGAGTGCTACTAAAGTAAAGCAGTGCTTTAACCGCAAAAAGAGCGGGCACTTAGCAAAATATTGTAGACTAAATAAAAAATGGTGTACCATCTGTAAAAAGACAAATCATACTCAAGACCAATGCTTCTTTAAGAAATCTCAAAATAAATTCCAGGAAAATATTCCTGGCCGAATTTGTAAAAAGACAAATCATAAAGAAAAGGATTGCTTTTTCAGAAACAAAAATGAAGAAAAATTGTCCTTTTTTTGCAGGAGAGACTTTAAAATGTAAAAATGAGGAATTGCTAGAATTTATTGTAGACAGTGGCTCAACAAGCCATATGATAAATAGTAAAAAGTTTTTACTAGATGAAGTAGATTGCAACTCAAAAATATCAATAGCAAAAAAGCAAGAAACTCTAATAGCAAAATCAGTCGGAAAAATTCAAGGGAAAAAATGTGATCTCAAGGAGGTGATGTTTGTACCAAACTTGACAAATAATTTACTATCGGTAAGTTCCATTACTAGAAATAAAGGCAAAGTCGTCTTTGAAGATGAAAAGGTATTTGTCATAAAAAATGGAAAAAAAGTTTTAGAAGGAGAAAAACAGGAAAATGGACTCTATACAATAAATATAGAAACAGAAAACCCCGAAATTGAAGAATCTCACCTAACAGCTACCCAAAATGAAGAAATGCTAAAATGGCACAGAAAAATGGGTCACATAAGTTTTTCAAGCTTAAAACAATTAAAATCTATGGTTAATGGAATAAACATAGAAAAAATAAGTCAAGATGAAATTTGTGAAACATGCATTAAAGCTAAACAGGTAAGAAAGCCATTCAATTCCATTAGAACAAAATCAAAAAGGCCTTTAGAAATAATCCATACAGATGTATGTGGACCTTTAGATCCCACTACCCATGACAACAAAAACTATTTTCTAACATTTCTTGATGACTACACACATTTCTGTCATGTGTATTTGTTACAAAATAAATATGAAGTAAAAGGATATCTAAAATAATTTATTACAGAAGCAGAAAACCAAATGAATCTAAAAGTTTCAAAAATAAGATGTGACAATGGCGGAGAATATGTAAATGAAGATATAAAATCCTGGTGCAAAGCTAAAGGAATCATTATGGATCTCACCATACCTCACTCACCTCAGCTAAACGGCAAAGCCGAAAGATTAAATAGAACCCTGATGGAGAAAACTAGAGCTCTTTTGATTGATTCTGGTGTAGAAAAATACATGTGGGGAGAAGCTGTAAGGGTTTCAGCCTATTTGCTGAACCGAAGCCCTACTCAAGAATTAGAGAAAACCCCTGCAGAACTTTGGTTCAACAAAAGACCAAATTTGTCAAACTTACAACTTTTTGGTTGTGAAGCTTATGTCAAAACCCTAAAACACATAAAGAAATTGGAAGACAGAAGTGAAAAATATACCTTTATAGGTTATGCACCAAATGGTTATCGCCTTTGGGATGAACAAAGCAAACGAATCTTTACAGCTAGAGATGTAATTTTTTTAGATAAAGGATGTATAAATAAAGAAGAAAAAATACCTATTGTCGAACCAGAAGAAGAATCTGAAGACCAACTAGAATTAAATGAAGAACCAAGTCTACCAGAAGTCTCTGAAGACAAAGAAGATATCCCTACAAAACCAAGAACTTCAAAATATAATCTTAGACCAAGAAGTAGTTTACAAACACCATCAAGATATGAAGACTTCTATTTAGAACGGGATGGAACAACAGAATCAGCTCTTCTAACTTACTCGGAAGCTATATCTGGTCCAAATCAAGAAAAATGGAAAAAGGCAATAAAAGAAGAAAAAGAGTCTCTTGCCAAAAATGAAGTTTGGGAAATAGTAAAAGAAAACGAAGCGTCAAACAAGAAGATTCTGACCTCTAAATGGCTCTTTAAAGTGAAAGAAGATGGTCGCTACAAAGCAAGACTAGTTGTAAGAGGCTTTGAACAAGAAGCAGGCATTGATTATGATGAGACATTCAGTCCAGTTATAAGCACTGTCTCTTTAAGGATATACTTTGCTCTAATGGCTAAGAGAAGGTTTGTTTTTAAAACATTTGACATAAAAACAGCGTTTCTATATGGGTTTTTGGATGAAGAAATATACGTTCAATTGCCAGAAGGTTATAAAGGGAACATATGCAGGTTAAGAAAGGCATTGTATGGTTTAAAGCAAGCCCCATTAAAATGGAATGAAAGATTAAAAACCTTTCTCAAATCCCAAGATTTCATACAACTAAAATCAGAGCCATGTCTTTTTAAAACCAACAAAGGAAATATGTACCTTGCAATATATGTAGATGATGGTATCTTAATGGGAGATAATGAAGAAGAATTAAATAATATTTTAGAAAAACTATCCCAAGAGTTTGAAGTTAAAATAAACAATGATCCAAGAACTTTTTTTGGGAATAGATTTGTGTTTTGAGGAAAAAAATAAAATTTTACTTTCACAAGAAAATTATGCAAAATCAGTTCTTGAAAGATATAATATGCAAAACTCAAAACCAGTACCCACTCCCATTACAGATGTAGTAAAAGAAGTAGACAAAAACTTAGAAATATCAAATGATAACAAATTTCCCTACAGACAAGCAATTGGAAGCCTTTTATATTTGACAAACAAAACTAGACCAGACATGACCTTTGCCACAAATTTTGAAAGCAGGTCAATGCATGATCCTACAACTCAAGATATTATAAACATCAAAAGAACCCTAAGATATTTAAATCACACCACCAATTTAGGCATATCATATGATGGAGAGATGCCATTTGAATTAAATGTGTATTGTGATTCTGACTTTGCTGGAGATATTAAAACTAGAAAAAGTACCACAGGATATGTAGTTTACTTATGTGGAGGTCCTATAAGTTGGTGCTCCAGAAAGCAACCTGTAATTGCCCTTTCCAGCACTGAAGCAGAGTTCATTGCTGCAGCAGATGCATGCAAAGAAGTGTCATACATAAGATCCCTATTAGAAGAATTAATTACTGATAATTTTGATATAAATCTCTATGTTGATAACCAAAGCACTATAAAAATTATAAAATCAGGCCAATTCACCACTAAAACTAAACATATTGATGTCAAATATCATTTTGTGAAAGATCAAGCTCAAAAGTTTAACCTGATATACACTGCGTGACATTGAAAATGGAACACCAAGAAATAGTGGCCAGAAAGTGATGAAACTCGGCAGACAGAGAGAGACAGGGACGAACAATAAGTGATCTTTATTTCAAAATGATAGTCATAATACAGAGCGAGAACGACGTCGGCTTAGTAGCAAGTAGGACCACCGCGGACGGCGATGCACGCAGCAACACGTCTAGGTAGAGAGTCAATCAGAGTACGGATGGCGTCCTGAGGGATGGCTCTCCATTCCCTCTCAACCATTTGCCACAGTTCGTCTTCTGAACGCGGCTGTGGCAAGGCATGCAAACGGCGTCCATATGATGTCCCAGACGTGCTCGATTGGTGAGAGATCAGGAGAGTACGGTGGCCAGGGAAGCATCTGTACATCTTGCAGAGCTTGTTGGCTAATGCGAGCAGTGTGCGGTCGGGCGTTATCCTGCTGATAAAGGGCATTGGGTACCCCCTGAAGGTAGGGGAATGTCACCGGTCGCAGCACATCATCAACGTATCGTTGGGCCGTCATAGTGCCCTAAATACGAAGTAAAGGTGACCTGGAATCATACGCGATTGCGCCCCAAACCATGATTCCACGTTGTCGCACGGTGGGGCGTTCCAAAATTCCTGCCGGATTGGACCTTTCTCCACGTCGACGCCACACGCGTACACGGCGACTATCACTGGAAAAGCAGAAACGCGACTCATCTGAGAACACGACCCTGTGCCATTCCGTCATCCACGTCGATCTAGCCCGGCACCATTCCAAACGTTGGCGCCTATTCGGTGGGGTCAATGGCAGTCTTCTTAGCAGACGGCATGAGTGCAAGCCATTAGCAACCAATCGACGGGAAATGGTTCTGGTCGAGATGGAATGATCTAGGGTGTCTTGCACATGTTGCAGGATGGCGGTACAAGTGGCTTGTGGGGCCGCCACTGCTTGTCGAAGGATACGCCGATCCACACGTGCTGACGTTACTCTGGTTGCACCGACATTCCTATAAATTGCCACATTTCCTTGTGCCAACCATCTTCTCCACAGTCGGTGCACCGTGGACGCACCAAGGTGTGTATCAGCTGCGATTTTACGTATGGACCAACCTGCCCTTTTCAGTCCGATCACCATGCCCCTCGTAAAAGCGTCTGTCTGCTTGAACTGCCTCCGTTTACAATGACCTGGGTATTCTCTGTTATTACACGTGTCTTTTGACACAAGAACAAAATTTCTACAATGATTTTCCTTGAAGAAATAACGACACAAATACTGTCCTTTCTGCAAGTTCCTTCCCTTATATCTTACTCCATGTGCGCACGAGAGCTGCGCATTTTACATCATTTGCATAACTCGGTTAGGCGCGTCTACCCTGAAATTTGCATAATTTTCTGGCCACTATTTCTTGGTGTGCCATTTTCAATGTCACGCAGTGTATTGTCCAACAGAACACCAAATTGCAGACATCCTAACAAAACCTCTAGCCAGACCAAAGTTTGACAAATTCAAATCCCTTCTTATGACAACCATTTAAAACATAAGTCAAGTGAAGAAACTGTTGATTGTGATGAGATCACTGATTTAAGAGGGAATGTTGGAAAAAAGAAGAATAGCAAATCAATGATCTTGAAATACTTTTAGACTGACAACACTGTAATATAATAACTAGAACAAAGGAGTGTTGGTTTTGTTTACAAAATTAGTAATTGTAATGTAAATTGTTAAATGTTCTTTTCTATCTCTCTTTGAAAATAATAAATTTAAAATACTTTCATAAAGGTAAAATCGCCTAATTCTTTAAAACCACTTCAGCTGTAAGTAAACTTGTTATTTCATTGTCTGAACCATAAAAGATTCCCAACACATTGTTATAAAAACAATTATATAATTAGAGATAAACTTATTTGCATTTTGAATATAATTTTTAAAATTATTTACATAACCCTATTTATATTATATTCTCAATGTGGTTTATGAAATACAGTAGAACCTCCATGAGAGGACACCCCGCTAGAGGACACCTCTCTACAAAGGATAGTTTTCATTTGCAAAATTACTATTTTTACAATTTAGCAACTCTCCAGTAAGAGGATATCTCTCCCTAAAGGACACTTTGGCTCTGCAATTAGGTGTCCTTTACAGGAAGGTTCTACTGTATATTGTCACGTTTGTGAATTTTATAATTAATTATTTCTTTTTTTTTTACATTGTTGTCGTTATTTATTATCGTTTGTTTATCAAAAATTACATTGTATGTAATCATGATAACAAAAGAAATGACATTTTAAATTAATATACAAAATTCATTTTAAAAAAGTAATAATTAATTATAAAATTCACAAACGTGACAATATACAATATATAATATAGATAAAAGAATAAAATTTTAAAAATAAACCTATCATATAGGAAATAGAATAAATATTTTTCTTTAACACATAAAGAACAAATTTTCTAAACAAGGTAAAAAGCAAATAATCTTAAGAATAGTTTAATTCAGTGAGATTGAGATTGTAACGAATTTTATTATATAGTTCATCTAACGTTATATAGGGTTAAATACAATGAGAGATAGAGAGAACGGAAGAGCCGACATCGAAAGATCAAAAAGCGAAGTCGCTATGAACGCTTGGACGCCACAAGCCAGTTACCCATTTGGTAATTTTTCTGACACCTCTTTCTTCAAACCCCGAATATCAAAAGGATCGATAGGCCACGTTTTCGCGGTTCGTATTCTTACTGGAAATCAAGCCAACTTTTGCCTTTTCACACCACGCGAGGTTTCCGTCCTCGCTGAGCTCGCCTTAGGAAACCTGCGTTTGACAGATGTACCGCCCTAGCCAAACTCACCGCCTGAAACTGTCCTCTGAGCGGATCGCCCCCACCAGAAGTGGGGACTTGTTCTAGAAATGCCGGTCCGAGACTGCTTTCTGCCTCACCGAGTCAGTAAAGAAACGACGAAAAGTTCATTGTAACAAAAATCTTTAATATCAAAAAAGCAGTGGAATCATTCTTCAGTTCTGGGCAAAATATCTACAAAGTTCTCAAATATTAAGAAATAAGATTATATAAAAGGGCGTACCTGGATCTGTAAAGAAAAAAATTGTTTTTTTTTTCTTTACAGATACAGGTACGCCCTTTTATATAATATTAATTAATGGATCGCCTTTTGACTCAAATTAAGAAATAAGTTTGTAAAATGCACTTTCAATGCCAATAATTTGCTTGAATACATCAAACTTACGACATGGCTCCCACTATAAGACTCGCTATAAAATCATTATACTAGTATAATTCGGCGTTTAGGTAAACCTTACTCCTGAAGAAAGGCTCCAAAGCTCGAAGTTTGAATTAATTAAATTATATTTCGAAACTATTTTAGACGCGTAAGATTCTTTTTGAAAATAAACAATTTCTACTGCCCTTACTGCAATATGGATATATTAATGGGAAGGCCTGGCTCATCAGTGGTGAACCCTCCCAGCGGTTTCGCCAGTTTAATCTACCATACCACTGTTATATTGCATTTTTATTTAATATTTCCATCGCAGTAAGGGCAGTAGAGTTGTTTAATTTCAAAAAAAATTATTACGCGTTTAAAAGTTTCGAATTTTCATAACAGATGGCTCGCTAGTGCATCATAAATTATATTTCGTTCAAGACACTCTTTTCCCTGGCTGAATTTTTTATCTTAAATGATATTATGCATGGAATTATATAAAATTTATAGATATATATATTTCCATTTGTGACAAATTTTCTTTATGATATCAGATACAATTATTTACATTTCGTAAAATTTATGTTTTACTGACAGATGACTTTATATTTTTATTATCAAACTGTAGCACATGAGGTCTCTGAGATAAATAAAGTATATTATTTGAAAAAGTATTAAAATTAAAACAGGTAAATAGTTTCTTTTTATTTATATTTGCTAGCTTTCGAGCAATTATACTGCTCTTCAACGGGCGGATATTCTTTGTACAAACTCTACATAATATATATACAGTAAAATTGAAAACTTTTTGTTATTAGCATGTGCTCTTGCGGGCGTGCATCAGACTGTTTCCAGCTAAAGTAATAGATATTATACTGGGATTAAATATATTTACATTCTAATAATTATTAATATTCAGATTATTTGTCAGGGATATTGTTATATTGAGTTGGGAGGTCAAAATTTCTATTAATGCTATTTATTTTTGATGATACCAGTGCTTCTAGAAATAATCGTTGTTGCTTTCTTTCTATGTCTTGATAATGGGCTATTGCTTGTTTGAGATTAAATGTGTGTCCAGTGGTGCTGGTGTGTTGATATATTAAGGATCTATTGTCTTTGTATCTTATGTTTCTCCCGCCAACCCAAAACATACCAAACACATTGTACCATTCCTTATTCTAAAGTCAATGCTACAATAGCTCATAAGTAAATAAATATGGTATAGCCACTTATTTTAGCACCCATGCCAATCTCGGTTCTTTGCTGAGAAACCCAATTACCAAAAATATTAGTTCCGATCCCCTATCTAAATCTAATGCAATATACTCTGTCAAATGTAACCAATGTAATGCCACATATGTAGGAGAAACCAGTAGGACAATAGAGACCAGACTAACAGAACACGAAAGAAACATAAGATACAAAGACAATAGATCCTTAATATATCAACACACCAGCACCACTGGACACACATTTAATCTCAAACAAGCAATAGCCCATTATCAAGACATAGAAAGAAAGCAACAACGATTATTTCTAGAAGCACTGGTATCATCAAAAATAAATAGCATTAATAGAAATTTTGACCTCCCAACCCAATATAACAATATCCCTGACAAATAATCTGAATATTAATAATTATTAGAATGTAAATATATTTAATCCCAGTATAATATCTATTACTTTAGCTGGAAACAGTCTGATGCACGCCCGCAAGAGCACATGCTAATAACAAAAAGTTTTCAATTTTACTGTATATATATTATGTAGAGTTTGTACAAAGAATATCCGCCCGTTGAAGAGCAGTATAATTGCTCGAAAGCTAGCAAATATAAATAAAAAGAAACTATTTACCTGTTTTAATTTTTACTTTTTCAAATAATTTCTCGGTAACTATTGCTCAACATAAAGTATATTATATACGTGAACGGTTTTTGTGTTCAAGGTTGAATAAATACTTTAAATAATTTTATAGTGTCATATATGTAAGCAGAAGAACCCAAAACAAATTTGAAGCAGTATTCTGTTGATGAAACCGCTGGGAAGTTTCACCACTGATTCCCTCTTACAATATACGTTTTATATTATCAGTGGCAACAGAAAGAAGCTTGTTGAATATTAATAATAAAATATTGTGTTCAATTGTTTGATATCTTATATAAATGGGGTCGGTGGAAGGATGCTCTAAACCTTTGATTTTCGACCGCTACGACTCGGGATCGAATCCCGCATTTGGCACTTTTTTTCTAATTGAAAAAATGCTCCAATGGCCCCCATTCTTGCAAAAGTCGTCCCTGCCAGCGAGTGCAAGTAACAAAACAGGACTCTGGCAGTCGAACTGCTTTTCACATGCGTAGACATGTAGTACACTTACAGTAAAAGCAGTCGCTAACTTCTACCCACCCTGAATACGTGGCCTGTATACCACGTGTACTAGGGATAATAATATAATAAAAATCATATGAATAAAGATTATTATATTTTATAATATTCCCTCAGTTATAAGCTTGACATTGCCTTATAACAAGCCTACTGTAAGTACAAGAATGAGAAAGCGACATGAAATATAAACTTTATATAGAGCGCAGTTTCCCCATTTAATTTATTCAGCATATTGAATGTTTAATGGAAAAGAGGGAGAAACATTCCTAATGAATTGAATTGTGGCAACTGTAAATAAAATTACAACGATAAAATTAGAAAACTACAAATAAAATTTCCCATTAAAAAGTAAGAAGCCCTACAAGCCAAAATATTTTGTTATTTTTACACATTAGTTGTGTAGCTACGAAATATTTCAAATCTCGATAGAATTCAATTGTTTAGGAAAGAGAAATAAATGGTTTCATACATTTAGCTTCTAATATCCAAGCCGAATATAATTAAATGAGGAATTCCAGGAATTTCCTTTCGCTAAATAGAAGGAGATTTCTCTTTTTTTTTTTCAATTTTAATATTCTTTGAGAGGAACTCACGCTTTTTATTTAATTCCTCTTTCATAAAAAAAAAGCCTTGTAGCTATTCAATAAGATATCAATCTTCATAAGTGCTTCAAAATTATTATTCTCTACGCCATAAAAATGCCAAGCCCTTATAGTTTTTGCATGAAAAGATTAAGGCCTAGAAATGCCAGCGTAACAAGGCTTATAATAGCTCTAAGAATTCCTTTTTTCTTAGAATATTGAAGTAGATCATTGTGTGTGAGTACCAAAACAAGCTCAATAAAAGTCGTTTAATAAATGGCTATTTCTCTTGTGGTTTGAGGTAAGCCGCCATCTTATTCCCATTAAGGAAAGACGTTATAAAATTCATTATGTGGAGCTTAATTGGAAAACAGACGATTTTTTAAAAAGGCGGGAACCATCATCTTCTGTTTTTAATTACAGAATTCTTCTAGCGAACTGGCTTCTAAATTATAATGAATATTTGTGCTTCAGGCTCTAAACTTTATTTGTGGATATTTTGGTGTGAATAATTAATAAGATAAGGGATTTACTATTTATTGTTAGTTAGAAAACCACAAGGATTTATATATACATAACTTTATACATAATAAAAGTTGTTTATTCAACGAATAATCCATAGTTATATAATCGCCTATATAACACTACTAATTCACTACAATGATAAAATAACACAACGCTAAATGAGCTACTTATTATTTAAATCTATTCTTTTGATTCTATTTTCAAAGGCTTTAGAAGATTTAAATGTGATCCTATTTAAAATTCAAATAAATTCATTTTCACGAAATCTCGCTGTAATATTTAGCTATTCATTAAATGCACATTGTTATATTTAATTTTAATGCATAAAATTCGTCTGCTTTAAAATATTTTATTTTGGGTATTTGCTTATTGAGCGACGTCATTATTTATCTCAGACGACTACAGGAATGCCTGCATACTTCTTCACTGGAATTTATGATATTTATTCTTTATTTACTGCACACACACAAACTTTGATAAAACGGGCTTCTTCCTCACAAACATTTATATCTCCCTCATGAATATTTATATGATTTAAGGAATATTTATGTCTTTTTTCTTCCTCTCTAGATGAAATTTATATTTTTATCTCTATATTGTTATTTATTTTAAGACTTTATTTTATAATTCTAAAAATAGCATTGCTTGATGTAAATATCATATGTAATTCTACTATCCTAAAAGCTTATATCAACAGTTTACCTAAATACCATCTCTAAGATTCCACCCTTCGTTGTAGCATATATAAGCAAGAATCGTCCAATACAGTATTAGAGCTCTAAAGAAGCAGTCTGGTAGATTAAATTGACGAAACCGCTGGGAGGGTTCACCACTGATGAGCCAAGACCTCTCAATATTTTTTCATCTTAGTAAGGACAGTAGAAATTTGATTTATGTTTGAAAGAAACATTCGCGTCTGTTTTACTTTATGTAGAAATGTTTATCATATTGGTCAGTCTATGCTTGTGATGTGTTGGTCCTACTGGCAATCATTGGTTCATTTATCCTAGCCTCTGGTTTGTATCTCTCTCTCTCCAGTTCGCTGATTGAAAAGACATTTCCAAAGAAAGGTTCCTATATATTCTTAGAGAATATATCTTCTCTTTGTATCCTACTCTACTAATTACCCGGGGAATTATCGGGATTCATCCGAGTGCATTTTTAAGCCGTAGTGTATAGATAATATAACTTTTTAATATTTAATTTTTAAATTTTAAATAGGATAATAGAATAATTTTGGGTAGCACATCCATTGACAAACTTAAGGAAGTGGAAGGTCTTTGATGCCGACTGTCGTATATATATATATATAAGATAAAAGTTAATAATTATTTTTGTGTTTAAGTTAGATGAGATTAAAAAGTTGTTTATATGTATTTTTTTATATCTTATTTAGGAGAGAAAAATGTAATAAAAGTAATTATATGTTAGAATAATATGTTTTTATTTTAGATAGAAAAAAAAAAAATTTGAAAAATAAAAAGAAAATTTAACAAGAAAAGAAGATTTAACAACGTAACGTCTTTTAGCATCGGCTTTTACCCGTCATTTAGACATACTCTTAAAATAAATAGGAATAAAGAAGAGATTTATAATGATTATATATTTATTTTTTAGTAAAAGAGAGGAAAGAGATAAAGAAAGAACCATACACTTTTATTTCAAACAGGTAGAGAATTGAAAGGGTGTTAGTATTTTTTTTGTTAATTAATAGTTTTTGTAATTTTTTTTTTCCTATATAATTTTAGATTTTTTTTTCCTAAGAGTAAGAATAATATGATATAATGTTTTTGCCTAGTTAAGGATAGATAAACATATTTTAAATCTTTGCCTATTAGAAATTATTTTTTGGAACCCTAATGGTAGACCAGGACATTACACAAAAGGAGATTGGAAAATCTATTGGAGAGAGAAATCTGTGGTACCAGGGCTCTTCAGATGAAAATACCACATCCCATTTCACCCTTACTTCATTATGGATTGATTTCTCTTCGACCATTAAACTGTATAATTAAATTAATATTAGATAACATAGAAGGAGGTTGTTTACTTACTTATTCAAAGTGGCGTCTGCCGCTCCCTAGAGACAGCGCACATGTGTGGATGGAACATCTGTCTGCCAGGGTCCCGCCGACATTGTTCTAAAAGTAACCTTCCCTCTTCTTGGAAATCTTATTTTTAAAATTGTTTGAAGTTAGAAGAGCTGCCAGAAAAGAATCATTAGAAATTTTAAAGATTGTGAAAATATGTATTAAAATTTTGTTTCCATTGATATAAGTTACATTTTTATTAAAATTATAAATTAATTGAATAATAAAACATTTATTATGCTTCAAATTCATTTATATTTGTTTTCCAGTTCCCTCCCACAGTAACTGGAGATCAAATTGAATGAATTTAATGCTTTATAATCGTTATCATATAATTAATATATTTAAAGTCATAGGAAATATATTCAGTAATTCTATCATTTGTTTTAGTATAAGAGTAGAATATAAGTTGTTGGTTAGATTAATTGGAGAAGTTTGAAGTTTCAAATTTATAATTATATTTATTATTGCTTAGGTATTTGTCTATTGACAGCCTATTGTAAAACTTTACTGTTTTGTATTTAAAACCATTGTTTAAATACTCTTTATTAAGATTTTTAATGTCTTTAATAAAGTTTGTTTTAATGTTGTTGATTCTATAAAATCTTAAAAATTGACCAAAATATATGCCTTTGCAGCAATTTGATGATATGTTGGAATTGACATTACAGAATTTAATAATTTTAAAATTATAACAATTTCTTTTGTCATATGTTCCAATTGACTTGTTTGCAAGGTTTATATTTAAGTCTAAAAAGTTAACCTCCTTGTTATTAGTTATCTTTTCATTATTTTTAAGTTTCAAATATTTAGGGTATATTTTGTAAATGACATTATTGAATTGTGGGTTATTCAAGATAATGATGTCATCTACATAGCGGAACATATGCCAATTTACATCATTCTGTAGGAAGAACTCTCTTTCATACCAAAAAAGTAATAAGTTAGCTAGTAGAGGACTGGATGAAGTTCCCATTGGAACACCTTTAGATTGAATGTATATTTTGTTTTTAAAATTAATATAATTAAAGTTTAAGAAGGTTTCAAGTAATGTTTTTGCTGTTTTGTTATCTAATTTAAATGTTTTGTATTTGTTGTGAATAATTTGAATATGGAATGTTTTATCATTAATGAATTCATTTATTAAGCTGTGTATTTTATTATTAAGGTCTTCTAAACGTATGTTAGAGTAAAGATCTTCAAAATCAAATGTATGAACTGTATTAATCTTTTGTAGGTTATTTGTTAGGAAGTTAATGATTTTTTTATTAGAATCTATGAATTTATAATTATGTTTGTTAGTTATTTTATTTATTATGAATTGAAGTGTTGAAGCTAGTCTTAAATCTATGTTTTTTATGACTGAGTTTATTCCTGATGTGATTGTTCTAAATGAGATTGGTGTTTTATGTAATTTAGGAATAATATAAAATTTCGGTATGTTTGTGTTTTTGTTGTAATTAATGATTTTTAGTGTGTTTTCTACATTTTTAATATCTTTTTTGATTTTAGTTTCAGTTGTTTTTATGAAAGTGTATTTACTGTTGTTATTAATTTCATTTTTTAGAAGGTCATGATATAAGTTTTTACATATAATAGATAAATTATTTGAACATTTATCTATTGGACATATGATAAAATCTTTTTGTAAGTTTTCAAAATTGTCTTTTAAGGAATTAATTTCCGATTCATTAGGGTTTGTGTATTTTAGTGTGTTGTTATAATAGATTTTTTTTTCTTTACTTAATTTATATTTCCATTCTAGGAAAGTAAATTCAGGAATTCTGCGTTTTATACTAGTTTTATTAATGAATATATCGATGTCTTTTAATATAGATTTAATTGTATTATTGAAATTGTGTTTGATCTGAGGTATGTATTTATATCCTCTATTTAAAATGTTTTGGAGTAGAAAAAAAAAAGATTAGTGGAACAGGTGTTGATATTAAAAATAAAGAAGGCATCTCCTGACCACGAGCACATGTGATTTATTAGATGGCAGAGCGCCATCTAGTGGAGCAAAAATAAACTGAGCGTTTATTCAGCTTTCTTTGTGATATTTGGCCAACCCAATTTCTTGATAAATCAAGAAAAGCCATCCACGAACGCGTTTCGCGCTGTTGGCGCTCGTCAGCTTGGAGTAGGCTATAACCACTGCGACCAAAAAGATATATATATATGTAGTTTATTTTGGGTTAGTCAGATCACAACCTTCTTATAATATTTATCATAACCCCATCTCTATATGAAAATATGTATCGATCGATCTTGTAACAATGGAAATGACAAATAAAACAAAGAGGTAGACGACGACAAAGGCCAGACGAACAGGTGTTTATGATAATGAGTTCAATCACCCCGTCAACAGGTGGCCAGACGTGATAAACAACCCGGCGCCTGACAGGTGGCGTGATTTTACAGGAATCAATCAGGACTCTCCGCCATATGCGGGCAGCCAATATAAAAGAGCCCAGAAATGGGACAAAGTTAGTTGTTCAGTTAGTTGGTTTTCAGAGCGACGCCGTTATACGGTCAGTTGGACCTCTCACCCCCCTTCTATCCGCGGCGCCCGTGGTCCGCTGCCTTCGTCAGTGGTCTACCTCTACCTTCTCTGTGTTACCATCTAGACCTGCCTCTGTCTCTTGCTGTCCCAGTGCGGGAATCCCATCACGCACCCACTTCCACGACTGCCCAGCACATTCCACATCGGGATTACTACATATATATATTTTTTACATAGATAATTATGAAAAAGATCCCATTAAAATGTCACATTTGTACTATTTTTTTGACATAGATAATTATGTTCATACTTGGTTATCTCACGTGCCTCCAATAAAGGCCACTGTGTATCAAATGTGGATAGATCATATATAGGTGATAGCGAGTAGCCGGAAACTAAATACTCGAGAGTTCTAGAAATGGAGAAGTCTAAAAAATAACAAAGATCGGAAATATTTGAAATTGTGATATACAACAATTCATGGCTATATTTGAAGTTATTATAGGAATAATCACCATTATAATATGCCTATACTCATGGACAAAATTTGAGGAAGTGGTGAGTCTTTGATATCTCAGTTTGTATGTTTTATTGTAGGAGACAAAGGCAATTTTGTTTACAATCTTTTATCTCGTGTGTCTTCAATAAAAGCTCACTGTGTATCAAATATCGGGTCGAGGCCTTTAATGGCATTTGATGGGAGAGGCGAACTTTTCTATTCTAGATCAATTTCCTCCCTGCAAAATTCCCATCTATATTTAGGACATAGATTTGTCCTGGCCACTTTGCCAGCTAAACGTCTTCTTGGCGGATTCGATCGCCACGCTCTGCTACCAATTGTTGGTGTTACGCTCTGCTACCAATTGTTGGTGTTTTTGGGGGTAAAAAAGAGAAAATGTTACTTAATTATATTTTTAATGTTATCTTTATGCATAGAAACTACAAAAGTAAAAATTTAAGAATTAAGAAGAAATACAAAAAAGAATCAAGAAGGCACTAACCCAGTTGCCAAATTGTTAATCATCACATGCTAGCTAATGTTATCATCATCAATTTATATTTATTCATATATATATATAATTTTCTAGCGGATATACCCGGCTTCGCCCAGGTTTTTCTCGAGGGAATGTTTGTAGTCTAGTAATAAGAAAATATACTACACCTAAAAACTATCAGAGAAAAGAGAAACCACGGAAGGTGAACAGAAAAATGCTTACAATGGATGTTATGTTTACGATATCAAGTTAAATAAAAACAAAGATAAAATTTGCATATGTTGGTCACTATAAATTTGTATATTTGTTAGGCGAAATTAGAAACATGATAAAACAATTGGGTATTTAAAAACAAATGTAGAAATAAAAGTTGAAGTATAATAAACAATGTTAAAGATTAGTTTTAATTATTAATCAAGATTGTGTGTGAATATGTGAGAAAGATGTAATATCGTTGTTGTTTTCTTGGCCGACTGTTTTACATATGGTGTTATCTTAAAATTGCTTGTTTTGAATATTTTTTAGATTGAGATTATTAGCTAGTATGTAAAAAATTTAACTCTGTTGAAATTTAATTTTGTATTTATATATAAATAAAATTAACTCTGTTGATTTTTTTTGTATTTAATCGATAACAGCGAAGTTACACATGTTAATGTTAGGAAATATATTTTGATGTTAAGCAAAACCTGCTCCATCTCGTTTTACATAAATGTTGAAAATTTGGTTGAAATTGATGCATTGTAACGAAAGTTTTTAGTGATGTCCACTTATGAAATTTCCATTTTATTAATATAGATTTACACAGAGAAAAATTCTTTGAATTAATATACCTAACAAACATTCCATTAGATCCCTTTTGGATCTCATGAAATAATGTTCCCTCTGGGATGAAGAGAAACATCAGTTTGCCAAAGCTTGTGGTTTTGTTACTGACTCGAAGCCACTAGTTGCGGCGACGGTCAATAGATGACGTCTGGTTTTGAAATCTATTTTGACGTGAGAGGCGACCTTTGATTTTATAGGCATGTTTGTGGGGGGTCTAGGTCCTGTTTCATGGGCAGCCGTGATAACGCCATTAAATCCTTCCATTTCATTGCAAAAAATATATATAGATATAATTTCCTAAATCTTTCTCAGAGAAGTCAAATTGGAGCGAAGTTTCTTTGATGTCTATAAATCGGAGGCTATTCCCTCTTTGCTCTGCCTTTTGGTTTCAGTTGGTAAAGGTAGGATCATTTTTCATACCATTCACCAATTGTTCCCAAAATTGCATACCCTCGGTTGGAAATCGTCGAATGTGAGTCTGTCTGAGTGTTTTACTTCTGGAATTTTGACCAGGCTGGTTAATTGGATAGATTCTATCGCAGCTCTAGGTGAGGGTCAGGACAAGATGTGCGGTTGGCAATGAGGTGGATACTTTAAAATCTATACCAAATACGGTATTTCGTTGACCCCATGAAAAAATAGCCGTTGCTGCTTCTTACATCTCTTCATCAACCTCGACCATCAACGAGCATCACACACATTGTGAACGTTTCAACTTGGCTGAGAATTTGTTATCTGTGAATATACATACAATTACATCTATGGGACCTACTCGTCTTATTTCTATGTAGGATTTTCAGGCAACGAGAAATAACAAAAACCTTGGCGTTCGAAAGAAAGCCTATTACCAACCTTTCTACTTGTTTAGAAATCTATATTCCTAGAATTCTAGGGTTAAAATACTCCGCGGATCCGACATGCTGGAAGTGATTAATTTCGCAGAATGTTGAGTGAAATATGCCATTCTATATTCCCTCTTGTAATCATTTTTATTCTATTGACTCAAAATTAACAGTGTAAACACTCATTTTACTATGTCCAACATTTACATACACTTGTATTATTATCAATTCAGTCTATAATATCTATACACTAGAGATATTTTCATATTTCATTCAAGTTTTGAAAAAGGATATATATAAAAGAGAAGGATTTATGGCTTAAAACATAATCCAGTGTAGTTTACCCTAGATCTCGTCTATATTTTATTTGCCTGTTCATTTTAGCTAATAAATATCTTATTTATATTTTACTCTTCCACAATATTTGTTTATATCCTTTATGACTTCAATATTGTATCAATTCAGGTTCTACTTATTCTAAGAATGTGACGATTCTTTAGACCAGCCCTGGCCAACCTGAATGACGCCACGGGCCGCACGGAATCGTAAACAAGGTCTACAATTTTTTTATTTTATTAAATAAAAAAATTATTATAATTATTTCAATATATTTTCTGTTTTTGAATATACAGACGAGAAATGAAAGTTATAAAAGAAATATAAAGTTAAAAGGCGAGCCGCATGCGGCCCGAACCCCGCGGGTTGGCCAGGCCTGCTTTAGACAAACTACACTGAGGATAAGATGTAGTTTTAATGCTACATCTCAACCAATTATTTATTGAGCTCCCAATGTTTCAGTGATTCGCTGTCCCTTTCCTTAGAATAATAATTATTTTTTAAACATATCTCCTACTTATATATATGTACACGACTTTCTGAAGTACATGTATAGCTTCACGTATTTGTATATGTACGTGACGCTTCACATGTATTTTAGAAAATCGTGTACATATCTTGGCGTTCAGTAAACTGAAATATTTGTAAAATAAATTATATTTTGATCCAATATATGCTTTTTTAATTAAATATTTATTTATGAATTGCTCTATTTTCAGAAATATATAAGTAAAAGAAAGGATTTTATGAAAATATATCATCCCCTGAGGAGAGTGAAAACAACTCACTGAAATGTCGTAAAATCAATGTTTACACTGTTAATTTTGAGTCAATAGAATAAATATGATTACAAGAGGGAATATAGAAGTTCACTCAACATTCTGCGAAATTAGTCACTTGCAACATCCGCGAGGTAGTTTAATCCTAGAATTCTAGCAATATAGATTTCTAAACAAGTAGAAACATTGGTAATAGGATTTTCAAAACAACAAATAATCTTCATTGTAGTTATAAGTTCAACCAAATGTTGTTCGTATATAAACTTCATACTATAACTTCAAATAAAGATTTATATTCTCATTGATAAGTTTATCTAAAATATTCATCTATTTCAGATAAGGAGCTTTTTGTGTATGCTTGGAGCTTATAAATTTTATTTCCAATAAATAAACTAACCCAGAAAATATAGTTATTTGTTTACGACTTTGCATTTTTATCATTTTTTAAACATAACTTTTATTGTCTCATTTTAAGTGTAATAAAAAGTTAGCGTAAAAAATTAAAAATCACTAACAAATTGATTGGATATTTAGAGTTTAAATAAACTCGAGTTAATAAAATTTTATGGAGCTTTTAAAATTTTATTGGGGAATATCCAGGGAGGCTGGTATGGACATCTGAGGTCAATAAATTTATGATCCACAAAATGATATTCTTTTTAATATAAATCTGATATTTCATACATTAGATCATATTGTGGTATTTTGTTTATACAAGGTAGGATCGAAAAGTTCCTTAACTTTTTCTTTGATTAATTATTTATTCATATTATAGTAATATAAACATCAAATTTTTCAAAATAGGAGCCATGGTTATCTACACATTTTTCCAGCGTGAAAAAAAGCTGTTGAAATATTAGTTCAAAGTCAATTTACACAAAATTTAATATTTGCCCTTTGCTCAAATGATGACATTGCAGAAATCGACGCGACCTAATACTTGCAACAAAAATATGCCTAAAATGAAAACTACATATGCGCATTTACTGGCTTTGATAAATTAAATTATAGTTTAGACTTTGTTCTTTACAGTAAAATAAATTATACATTTTTCAAAAGTTGTTTTATATTTTAATTTTTAAAAGTTCGAGAACTTTTTGATCCTACCGTGTATTATTTAAACAATAAATAATATAAATATAAAAAGAAAGACCTTAATCATCGTTAAAATAGATTATCATACTAAGCGCCATCTATTGGCCATCTCGGCAATCTAGTGGACCAGCTTTGGCAAGCTCTGAAGACCAACCTGGATAGCTAGATGACGCTTAGGTCTAACGTCTATTTTTCCTACAAGATAATGATCTTTCATTTTAAAGATCTGTGGAGCTTGGTGTTGTGGTGGATTATGGACAGGCCACTGATAAAAATATAAATATGTTTATAAACTAAATTAACTTTGAAAAAATGAAAGAAAAAATAAAAGATAAAAAGATCAGGCGTTGAAATCAAAATTAAAAATAGCATATCCTGACCAGGAGCACATGTGCTTTACAGAAGGCAGAACGCCATCTGGTGGAACAGAAATCAACTAATCATTGATTTAGCCTGTTCCCTGAATGATTAATAAATAAATCAATGATTAGTTGATATCTGTGTTCCACCAGATGGCGTTCTGCCTTCTGTAAAGCACATGTGCTCCTGGTCAGGATATGCCATTTTTATTTTTAAATTAACTTTATATATAAAAAAGAACGTATTCAGATCTGTAAAGAAAAAAAAACATATTTTTCTAAAAATATTTCGATAGATTGTGCCTTCTCTTTATCAATTTATTGCACTGTAAACTTAATCCACAAATTCTTGTAGATCACATGAAAACAACTTTGTCATTGGTCAAAAATAATTAATGTTAATGATAATAATTGTTTTTATGTGATCTACAAGAATTTGTGGATTAAGTTTACTGTGGAATAAAATGATAAAGAGAGAAAGCAATCTCTCGAAATATTTTTATAAAAAATGTTTTTTTTTCTTCACAGATCTAAGTACGCTATTTTTTTATATAAGCTTATTCAATGGATCGCTTTCGACTCAAAATAAAGATAGGAAATAAATAGCGGCCGCTGGAAGAAAGTATTGTTCAAACAGCGCATGAGACCAGGTGTTCTCTCAACTCGCGCCCTGGTTGAGACGTGATGTAGCCGTCACAGATCAAAATAACCTCCAGGCAAAATTTCCATTCATACTTGCGCCAAAGAATTGGTACTTTACTTTCCCAATAAAACACTTTTTTTTGGTGGATTCTGAAGATTTCATGAATTCCTAATGACTCTGAAGAAATCAAGTTCAGCTCTGGAATGACAAGGACTATCATAGCGAAAATATGATCTCTAGGTCGGCTTTTTATATGTTCCTGATATTTTTCGAAGACTGTCGGGAATTAGCGTTTAGTTTTCATGGACCTCCATCTCTCAACCTTACACAACCTAACACAATAGTTGCCATTTGGATATATA
Organism: Cordylochernes scorpioides; assembly: GCA_030710605.1. NCBI lineage: Eukaryota > Metazoa > Arthropoda > Arachnida > Pseudoscorpiones > Chernetidae > Cordylochernes > Cordylochernes scorpioides. Next base: position 13,055,485 of record CP092870.1, read on the forward strand.
TGTCAGTCTTATCCATAGATTGATACTAATACATTACAGTATAATTTATCCGTTCTGATATATAAATGCATGTATGCGATAAAACAGAAAGGGCTTTATTCTGTCATTAATGACTTTAAAAGTGCTAGTGTGTATAAAAAACCTTAAGTATACACTTACGTATATTAATAAAAAGAATATAACGCGTCATCTATACACTAAGTATATAACAAATGAAAACATTGACGCGAGTGTTGCTTTAACAAATATATCAAAATTCTACTTTCTTCATACGATAAAAAATATATATTGGGAGGGCTTGGCAAATCAGTGGTGAACCCTCCCAGTATATTATTGCATTTAGTTCAATTTTATATTACATTTAGTTTATATATATAAATATAGAGTTATAGAAACTGAGGTACATAAAATACTCCGAGATTCATTTGATTAAAATATTCCCATTTGTTTAGGGACACGTTCTTGTATTTGCCATTCACAATCAAGAAATTCAAAGTTTATCAAAGCTTCTTTGTTGAGCCAAACACTTTAAGTATTCTAGAAAGAGTCGTATTTATAATTATGATGTGAATTTATTATAATTATTCAAATTAAAAATTATTATCTTAATATGTGCGTGTGTGTTTCTGAATGGTTAATGCCTTATTAAAACTGCTGAATGAAGATAATTGCAGCTGAGAAGGCGTGCAACAAGAAGAATATGTTGAGAATGCTAGTTGACCTTAAAGCGATTTTCTCCTAGTTCTGAAGTGGTGGAAGAGGCACCTTGTATATATTCATTGTACATTGTTATATTAATCTAATCATAATTTTAAAACAATAGTGCAGACTGCGCACCTTTGTATGTATAATACAATATAATGCGGCTCATAATTGTAGAACGACATTTGAAAATTATTCCTCGTGTTTTTCTTTTTGAAGAAAAATCGAAATTTATTTTAAGGAGAAATAACGAGTATTTCTAACCTTAAGGATGAAGTATGATAGGATGAATTGTGAATAGTAATGATGAACGGAAAAATAAAAGTGTCCAGGGATGGGAATCGAACCCACAGTGTTCCGCTTACTGGGCAGATGCCATGTCCACTAGACCTTTGTTATGTATTGACAACAACAAAAAAAAAAAAACAACTTTATTAGGGCGTCTTGCCCTATACGGATTCGCCGTTGAATTACAAACAATATTAAACACAGGGGAAAAGGGAGAGATAAAGTATTTACATTTGAGGTATGGCAAACAGGGTGACTTTAAACATATATTACACATATATCATTAATGGGGAAGAGAAATAAAATGAATGATAAATACAAAAGTATAACATGAGAATATGAAGAACATTGAAAACAATATGAAAATTACATTAACAAAGGATAAGTGGAAAACATTTGGTGATTATAAGAAAAATAAAAGGCATTTGTGAAAAGGCAATAATCAGTAGGCAAAAGGTAATATATACAAAAAGGAAAATATGTAAATAAGAATGAACATGTAAATCTTTTTTCTTTTTTTAAAAAGTAATGGCAGGAATAAAGAATGGTCATTTTAAAGAAAAAGAATCAAGGTGGACAAAAACAAAAGTTAAAATTTACATATATGTTGGTAATGATAAATTTACATAGTTAGGTGCGCTTTTAGATATAATTACATATGAATAAGGTAAAGTGCGTAAAAATACAAATCCTAAAAACAAAAACATTGTGAAATCAAATTAAATAAGAAAAGATCAAAATACAAAAAGTTTGGGAATTTAAATATAAGATTGCAATGTGAAGCTATGGGGTATTGTGGTTATTAGCGAAAAAAATATATATAGTGGAAATATGATTTAAAAAAAAAAAAAAAACTGTTTTAGCTATATCTTATTTCCATTAGTATTGACAACTTGGCCATTTACAGCTTCATAAACTACACCTTTTACAAAAAGTTTGTTATCTCTCAACTTTGATCGAGTGCCTTTTTCAAAAAGTTCTTTCCTTTTAGCAATAAGAATAAGCCGTTGATCTCTAATCTTTTTACTGTAGTCTTTGCTTATGTAAATTTTGCTATCTCTAAGTTTAGTCGTATTTTTGAATAATTTAATTCTGTCCTCATATTCAGGCAATGAAATCAAAATAGGCGATTTATTAGCCTTTCCAAGTCTATGGCATTTAGTTATACTTATATTCTCTAGAATCAGCATTTTTTCTTTTATAATAGATTTAACTTTTTGAAGACTTTCAGCTGGTCCTTCATTCGCTTCTCCCTCAACTCCGTAGAAAACGAGATTTGGCTCCCGCAGCTTCATCTCCAGAAAGTCGGTCCTGGCTTCAATTTCCCTTAACTTAGTTACATTCTCAGAGACTTTCTCGTTCGTAGCAGCCGAGGTTTCCACACAAGTTGTTAACTTCATTTCAACTCCAAGAAGTCTCTGGTCCCACTCTATTATTCTTTTCTCGATGTTTGACAATCTCGTATCTATTCTCTCGCCAATATTTCTGATCTCTGATGACATTTGGACGATCATTGTCTTCAACTCAGTATCAGCCGATTTCTTCCCTGTGGGGGTTGGCTCTGTTAACAAAGTTGTCTGCTTTTTGGGGCCAGGGTTAGGCTCAATACCACTGATCATTAGAAGTAACCAAATGACCTGGATACAATAGCCACTGGATATGTTCAGTAGTAGTAGTATAGGAGTGCCAACACATCCAAATCCATCGTTTGATTTCCGATACATTCTCCGTTTACATTTAACAAACTCTTGTATTAGGTATTCTGGCCGTTTGAAACAAATTATGATATGGAGAACTAGCAACAAGTATGCAAATTTCGGAATTTTCATCTCGTCCTTACAACTGTTTTATTATTATTATCTTCTAAATAAGTTATAACTTAGCTTTCCCCTTTTTTTCAGTAATTATCCGCTTTAACTAAAAAAAACATAAATTACTTACAAATTGTTCGGGAGCATTTTTCAATGCGGCCGCTTGCCTTGGCCTCCTGGCGGCGAATCGTTATGTATTGACAAGATACCAATAAGAATATGTTAAGTGTCAATTTGTCTTGAAGCGTTGGCTGTGATAACTTGCTATGGAATCAATGCGACCTAATTGGAATGTTCCAACTGAAGAGAAAAATGATTAACGAGGCAGATAGAAGATTCAGCCGATATTCCTGCCCTTGCAATACTTCGCGAATTCCCACCAGACGACTGCTGTGGGTGATCAACTCTGCTGTGACCACACGCCATTCGCTCATCTGACAACTCCTTTTAGATTTTCTCCTGAAAACTTCCTTGTCGTGTGGAGAGGTAAACGAGTTTATTAATGCAGAGATAAAATGTAGTTTTCTTTATACGTCTAAATAAAAAGTATACTTCTTTCTTATTATTTATTAAAACAGAGAGTCCTCAATCATTGCTAATCAGAGATACACTAACATAAGATGGAATATCAGGGAATTTAGAAGTAGTGAGTTGAAAGTTAAAGGTGCTCATAATGGGATCGCTTGGACAGTTTCTACGTCGTGACAAATCCAATTATGATACCTGTGTTTGGTGACTGATGACAATTCTGCACGTCTGAAAGGAAAACTTCGAGAGTTAGAATTTCTGAATTTATAAAGTTTTTTTTCCATGGCTAGATTTTTTGACTAATCATTTACAATGTGATAACGACTATAATATTCTTCTTGGTAAGATTTAGACGACAAGACGGAATAAAAGAAGAAGAGTTTCTTTAATGGACATATATCGAAGCAAGCTTTCGGGCGAAAACCCCTTCAACAGGCGTGATTACAGTAACATAAGTGGTATTCTTGTTTATAGTACCACGTTTGTTACTGGAATCACGCCTGTTGAAGGGTTTTTCGCCCGAAAGCTTGCTTCGATATATGTCCATTAAAGAAACTCTTCTTCTTTTATTCCGTCTTGTCGTCTAAACATTTACAATGTGTTGATCGAATAAAATCATGGGCTAGAAAATATTTCACCAGTATACCTTTTAATATTATGAAATTAGAAGGGCTAGCAGTCATTATATTATTAATTAGAAGACCTTTGTAGCAGCGCAGTTAAATAGTCAATATACAAGTATATTTTCAAATGTATACTTGTATATATTTTCAAATATGAATAGTGATTTGAAGGGAAAATGGCTTGAGACGTGGCATCTATCTAGATGTTATTGTACAGATGTGACTTATCATCTGGCTCGCATCAGTTCGATACTCCATGTCGTGTTCATATTATAAGTAAATTCGTATCCACCAGATAGATCCACAAGATTAAATTAATTTCATATTTAAAATAGGATTTTCTCGGTTTTCAAACCAACTTATTAGATTCTTAATCAGTTATATTGGGTGGACCAGGCACCGTTTGTGTCCAGCAGAGTGTAAATGGCCCAACTAACTACGAGTGAGTTAGTATAAAGAGGTATATAGAGTTTAGTAAGTGGTCCAATGTACCGACAACGACAGAGATTTGAATCCTTCCCCGGTTTTCTTCAGCCTTCTTACATTCCTCCCAGCTACTCTATTCGGCCTTACTCTCCGTTTGTCTCTCATAGCTCCGCCGAAGATTCCTGCTCCGTACAGTTTACGTCCAGCCAGGCAAACTTCTCGACCCTTTTGTAGGGACATCCGCCGAGATCCTCTGAATCCGACTATAAATCTATCTCTTGGTACAGAACTATCTGCTTCTCGGAATGTGTGGTCCATCAAATCCTCACAGGAACCACAATCCTCGACTTTCCTTGAATGTAACTTGTTGTTGTTTCTTATCCCCTTGTGTGAAGATTACACAAATTCCATGAGTTCATGCTCCTCAACCTGTTTGATGATAAGCAGCGGCTTCTCTCAAAGGTCCTTTTTAGCGCATTTAATGCAAGCCAAAATGTGTTCTGGAGCTGCAGGTGCCAAGTTTAAATTTGGGCAAGTGGGGTAGATTTTGTTGTTATTTTCTATCTTCAATGACTTGATATGGCCTGTGTAGCTTGTTGTACCGTTATACCAACTTTGCGCTCTTTTATGAGATAATAAAGGTATTTTTACACAATATAGAGAAAACATTATGACAGGTTTGATTCATCATTAAATAGCTACTCTTTAACTTTTTGTTTTATTTATATTTCTTATAATTTTTGTGACCCACTGAAACTCTCATCTAATCATAGAAATAAGCAATATAGGATTGTTTATCCTTGACAACGGTGGCACTGTGAACCGTAGAAAAATAACTAAAAGATTGAAGTGTGACTATTTAATCTCCACAATATAATTTTTTTTACTTATATTAGGAGTGTAATTATTCAGATAACATCACAATGGTGGTTTTGTTGCATTTTAACTTTATAAGAATGAAATCGCCGATCTCTTTCTATATGGAAATTTGAGAAAATCTCTTTACATTTGTGACACACATCAATGCAAGAAGAGGAATATAAAATTGTATCCATACAATTCTAAATATATGTGGATATATAATGTATTGGCCAAACATGACTTGTGGTGTAAATAGACATGTCGAATAAACGTAGTGTGGAGATTTCGACCCACATATGCAACAATTTTTTTTTTTTTTTGAGAGACACTTCACCAATGTAAAATTGTATCCATACAATACTAAATGAATATGATATATAATATAATGGCTTGGCCACTAGTGTTGTAAATAGTCATGTTAAATAGACGTGGTGAGGAGAATTCGACGCACATATGCAACAATGGTTGTGTGTGGGACACATCACCAAGTGTAGTCAAGACCTGCCAGCAGGGGAAAACAACCTTCAAATGGCGCAAACATCGCACCCCCACCCTGAACTTAATTAAATGGCCTTCCGCGGTGTTTGCCTCTGGGAGAAAGCTCGAGAAGTATTTAATTAAAAATCTTAATTAGGGCATCACAACATCAGGCCTCTTTAGGGACCTGCCGATACCTGGATAAAAACTGCCTTTCTTCTTTGGCCGTTCTTGATAGGAAATTCTATTGAGTGTATAGAGAAGGTGCTCTAGAGTGTCTTGGAGCGAATATAATTTACCATTAGGATTATCAAATCAACAATGAGCAAAAGGGTTGGCCGATAGCCCATTTCATTTTAACGTAGTGAGATATATTATGATAATGAACTATTACGGCCATAAGCATTGATAACAGCGTTGTTACTATCTTCAGACAAAAGTGCTGAATGAGAAAAAAAAAACACTATTTATTTGGATTTGGTCTTATTACCTTGTATTTATAATCTATAATCCAAATTGTGCCTTATCATTCGAATCAATTGTTACAGAAAGAAAAATTAAGATCAAATAAAGATAATAACGGAGTAAATAAAGAGTAGATAAAATGTGTAGGTTAATACATATAGTTGTATATGTACAAAATTTTCAGCAAGAGAATCTTCCCCAACTTTAGAGAGTCCTCCTTCAGACATGGTCTTCTTGAACACTCCTCAGTTCCACGCGTACTTATAGAGACTTTCATAATATTATATTTACCAGAAAAAAATTCTGAGAGAGGGCTATTTGTGAAATTGACACAACAGTAGGAGTGGTTAACAACTAATTTTTTTTTTTTTTTGTGGATTATTGTCACACCGTTTTCTATCGGAGTGGGTAGAACATATGTGAATCTGGGGAACAACTAATTCCGACCTTATATCAAACTGTAAAGTGTTGGATTCTTGTAAAAAGCAAACGTCAAGAATGAAACCTCAGCCTTTCGTTAATTACCAACGGCGCTAGACAATCAGCGAGTTGTAGAAGCAGTCATCAGTTATTGATGGGCCAGTCTGACGAATGGCCTGCCCTCACACCGGGACAAATGACCGCACTTTCAATCAACATTCATTTGTCGCCTGTCCCGAAGGACATCTGCTCTGGCACTCTACTGTCATCGATCTGGCAGATACTGTCGTGTGCACACAACCTTTGTAAAGACATTTCTTCGGTGAAAAGCAAACCAGGAGATTGTTGAATTACCTACGATTTTTTTTTTGAAGCCATTTTTAAAACGTATTTGAGAAGAACAAATAGTTATTTATAATACAATATAACGCGGCTTTAGATTGTAGATCGAAATTTGAGAATTAGCCTAGTGAACATGGCGTTTGCCCGGTAAGCGGAACACTGTAGGTTCGATTTCCATCCCAGGACACTCTATTTTTCCGTTTATCATTACTCTTCACAATTCATCCTTTCATATTCCATCCCTAAGTTTAGAAATAATCGTTATTTCTCCTTAAAATAAATTTCGATTTTTTGTTCAAAAGAAACATTTGCCTTATAATTTTCGAATTTAGATATACAAATAGAGTTACGTAGTGTAGTCCTTCTGATGGTGTTGAAGCCTTGATAGAAGTAGACATTGGTGTGTAGATAATTAGTAGTTTTGGCTTTAAATATTCGAGTCTTTTTTTTTTAATTCGTTTTTGCATTCACATTTATTAGCTTCTTTTCTTCGAATAAGGACTCAACATGAAGCGTAATTCATTATTTTGATTAAATATCTCAATCAAACATTTTACTGGTTATTGTATGAATCATATAAATATATATAGTGTTATGAAAATAGAGCAATCCATATTTAAATCATTAGATATTAAAAAGGCAAATATTGGATTGAATAAAAGATTATAACACTATGCGGCGCTGAGTTTGTTTATGCAAAAATATATTGCCTTGATAAAGGTTAGCGTTCAGATAACCAAAATATTGGAGTATAAATATTTTATTCAATCCAAAATATGCCTTTTTATAATCTAATATATATATTATATAATCTAAAAACTCAAATATTTCTATATTTTATTTTTATTCATTGATAATTCTACTTTTGTTATCATCGTTTTTAGGATGACTTTCAGTTTTGTTGTAAATATGCGTAGTTAACATATCTTTTGGAATCACAAAAATATAGAATTAACTTTATAAATTCTCTATAATGTGAAAATAACTAATGTGTAATATTCTCAAGTAATTGAAAATAAAAGCTACTTGATGGTTAATAATTATCTTTTTTATCACGACTGCACCTCAACCCTTTATCTAATCGATCCTTTGCCTTATCAACCCTTTCTCTAACAACAAACAAATTATTCATAACTCATATCATTGCAGTAAGGTCTGTAGAGATAATATTCGATGATATTTAAAAGAAACGCATTGCCAGTAAATTTATTTGTGTAAAATATTATTCATAACATATATATAAGCTATTTGATACTAAATATATTGAATTTTTAACCAAACGTCTACACTTAGTAAGAAACCTTCCTAAAAAATCAATTACTTTTACAAATATGATAATACACATATATTTTCCGAAATATCTCATTTTCAAAAATGATACAGCTCTGATAATTCAAGCAATGTCGACCTGTTACTGTACGACACCTCAATGCAGTAACGATATCACCGTATCGCCAGGAGATAACAGTTACAAAGTTGACCAGAATTATCTGCAGGGAGTTAGTTCTCCATCAGATACGCTCCTTGTGACGTCTAATCACTTAGGTGACAGAGTCGATGATGAAGAGATAATCTAGACATACCTAGATGATATGGACAAGTGACGATTAGGTTTCTTGCGACTATAGTGATTCTGGATGAAGAGCCACCGTATTACGTTGAAGATTTCTTCCTGCAGTGCATTCCTCTTTGTGATTTGCCCTGTTTTATCCCTAATGTTTTATTGTACTCCTTCAATTCTCATCCGTATATAATGATTATTTAAAAAAAAACGATTTAGAAAAAATTATATTTCACTAAGGGGAAAAAAAGATATTTATTGACCGTGCAACTAAAAGATAATAGCTTGAGCCATATGTCGAAATAAATATCAAATAATCGTTGATTTTTTCATTATTCCAGAATTGACCAAATACCATTTATTAATTATTTGAGAAAAGCTAAACACGTACGCTTTTCGGGCTATTGTTTTCATTAGTGTGGTGCAAACTGAACCTAAACGACCGAAAAGGTTGGTTTTTGGGGCTTCATGAAAAATGATTAAACAGGTACTTAGGTTGGAATTGCATAAGAACACCAAACAATGTGAAAAATAGGACAAACGTGAAATTGTACTGGGATCGTGTGGATAAATTAAGACGTTAGTCTTCAATATTGAATTAATAAAATAATAGAAAGGTGTAAGAATTTTTATTATGTAGGTGCAATTATATAAAACTCGATGAAAAATTTGAGCCATTCTTTAAAACGAATTTGCTTTATGTTTTGAGCAGCTTGAAAGATTAGAACGTTGTTGTATAGGGCAAGGATCATCTCTCAAAGAATACCAGTTGTTATATTTGTATCTACTATTGTATCTATATTTGTATCTATATTGTCTCCCCAATTAATGATTACACACCTTATATAATTCTATTTAACCATTGACTGAGATTCAAAAAATTTATTTTATATTTTTCTAATTGTTTTCTCACCTATTATTGACCCTGCTCAGAAGTCCTCCTTTACGTGGCGGGCGGAAAAAGCAGCACAAGTAAGGGACTGCCCTTTAGGGCGAAGTACGGTGTCGTGAGCCCCGAGCCGTTACGGTAACCGTGAACAGGGAACTCTGAAATGTTGCTGACTAACGGGACTTGACATACATCTTTTCATGAAACAACAAAATCAGAAATTGACGATCCATGCTACTGCGTCCGAGGGAACCGACGGCCTGCAGTCCGGGAACCAGTAGGAAATATGCTACGAAGACCCTGAACATCTTACAAGTAAATATAAATGGAAAACAAAAGAAAATGGAAGAGCTATGTAGACTGCTGTATGCACATCACATTTTTTGGACAAGCCACCATCACCTATTATTGACAGTGGAAGAGAGAGATTTTTAAACACAGATTATACACAGATTATATCCATGAAACAAACCGCGCTACATCTAAATATCATTTCTCCGCTTGTTTGGTTTCCCAATCCTTTGTTGCTTTTTCTAAAAGGTCTTCGGCGATCATGGCATGTGGATAGCGAAGGAAGATCCACTTCTCTTTTTCATAAAGCTCTGCTCGGAATCTCATTACGAGTGAGATTTGAATAAGTGTTGAAACACTGCGAGGACAAAAAGAGATCCAGTTCCGGGGTTGCCTAGCAACAGCCAATTGATGGTTCTCTAATTAGCGGCGTATTCAGGGAGTCATTATCCCGCCACGGAACGAGGAAATTATGTATTTATTTGGCGGGCAATTATCGGCGCTATTTACATCTTGGCGGTACCATCTTGTCGCCGGATTCTCTTCTTTTTAAAATTTGTTTTTCGATGTTTTTTTTACATTTAAAAAATGAGGTTTTGTAGCCTGGATCTGTTGTCCACGCCCAGTAACTGGCAACAAAAGTCAAAGATACGTCATTCTTAGATGCCAGTAGATAAAACCACAGACCAAAGAAATACCCCGAGTTTTTACCGGGCCCATTTTAAACTGAATGTACGGATCTAGAATAGCGACAGCTGTTCTAATGATCCATCAGAGTTGCCCGGTATAATTATGTATTTTTCTTAAAATTGAAGATACCTCGGCCAGTAAATCTTTTTATTATCTCGACGTTTGGACAAAAATGTTTTGTCCTCGTTAGAAGCAAATAAAAATTGAAGCATTTGGCAAGGCGTTAAATTTTTTCTAAGGTGGCAATGCCCTTGCAACCTTAGAATAATTTTTAACGCCTTGCCTTTATTTGATTTATCTTTAATTTTGAGAACTATGAATGCCGGCAAGCTCTATCTTCACGATAATTATGTACTTTCCATCAACGTCATATTTTACACATTGAAGAACAGAAGAATCAAGGCAATTATCGGGTGTTACCTGAATTTGACGGTTCAACACCATAATAACTTCTAAGAGTTTCGAAGCTTCACCAACATATTTAGAGAAAATGCATTATACTTATATTAGTATCATACCCATAATTGAATTTTAAAGCGAGAGGCAAATTGTATTGACTATATTATATAATACGATATCACAACTTGAAATAACATTTGACTTTAAAAAAATCACATAAAATGATAATTAATAAAAATATTTGAAAATGGTGGAAATTCAGATATCCGAACCCTCTATTTTATACCTCGCTCTAACCACTAGACTAATAAATATGCTTTTCATTGTCAATCTCTGAAAGCGCAGATTGGCTATTTAAGATCATGTGAGAATAGTTAACCAATCAGATAGCCAATATCGTCTCTCTTCAGACTGACATAACAGATTATTTGAACACACTTCTCTGTTAAGACTATACGCAGAGAATGGCTAACAAACTTTATTGCTATGAACAGTGTCGAATCGTGTAAAAACAGTGGACCAGCACAGTGGTGTCCTTTGTAGGGACATCGGAATATCTCAAATATGCTATAGAATATAGAATAAAATACGGAGATATAGTGTTTACTCAGGTTCATCTTAAATATCGGCTTTATCTTGTTTCACCTCGTCTTGAATTTTGACCTGAAGAAAGGAGATATTACCTGAAAATTGGCCGAGTTCAATAAATAAATATATTCGGGAGGTAGCAGTTCTGTGAGTTTTCTCACTGGGGTTGGCTTTCCAACTCAATTATTGAAATTTCGACGTAGAAAAGAGAGTGTTACCCTTGCCCAGGGGTCGGCAACCTTTTGAGTCAGAAGAGTCAAAAATTACAATTTACAAAATTTCAAAGTTGTTAAAGAGCCACAAAACTTTTTCTTGCCAACAATAAATAGTACTCACATAAGTAAAGTTTTTATTTATGCGAATATTACACGAAACTTCACTATCCAAAGAGCCGCATGTGGCTTTCAAGCCGCAGGTTATCAACCCCTGCTCTAGCCAATGGAGGTTCTTAATATTACTTTTGGTAGGGCTAGAGAGTTTCAGGCATGCAGCTGGAAATACAATGCTTACTACATATCTGTGTCAGAAATATACAACATTATGTACACACGTATATTCGATAAAGCGTATACAATCCGCAAGAACTGCTTCTGACTTATTTCTTCAAATTACACAGCAGTTCGGATTCTCGTTCTCTTGGAACCTATTTCTCCAATGGCCGTAACAGAATCACTGTGATCTGATATCTTTCAACAATGAACATTTTCCATCCCTCATTCTACTTTATAGTTTTCTTAAAAATTAAAAAGCTATTCACACTCATTATTTAATATCAAAATGAAAAGAAAAAGGGCCTGTTAAAGTCAATGTTTTAATTATTATTCCTAGTACACGTAGTACAGGCCATGATAATCATGGTGGGTAGAAGTTGGCGACTGCTTTTACTGTAAGCGCACCACATGTGAAAAGCAGTTCGACTTTGCACTTACAAATGTACCAGAGCCCAGTTTGATTACTTGAATTTGCTGGTGGGGTTGGACTTTTGCAAGAATCGAAAGCCAATAGCGCAATTTTGTTTAATTATAAAAGATTCCCAATGCGGGATTCAATCCCGGATCATAGCGGTCGAAAACCAACGGTTTAGATCACCCTTCCACCGACACTCATTCAAAGTCAATTTGAAAGTTTAAAATGCATAGAGATGTACTCTATTCACATTTAGATATAGAACTAATCTCTTTTTATATTAAAGCCTTATTTGAAATAAAGATTCGATAGAAATCAAGAGAACAATTTGTCAAAAATTTGAAAGGGTGTGTATAACCCCGTTGTGTGGCCGCAGGTAGATGGCAATTAACTGACGGACTTTTTATATTTCCCCGCCTTTAATTGCCACGGCTTAAAATTTAAAATTAAGTCGCTTTTATTAGGAAAATCTTTCTTTTCTTAACTTTTTTATTATCTAGAGATAGGAGAGAAATCTAAATGAAATATTTTTAAATTAAAGAAAATTTAACGGTATTTAGATAAGAATCTTTTTTTATTTGATTGTGAATTTAAGAAACTTTTAGAAAAGAAGGTTTTATCGGATTTTTTATAATAACTTGAGATAGTTAAATAAAAAGGAGATTTTGTAGATTAATTCTTTATACACTGCGGCTATTATGAGGTGATGGTAGAGAAACTCCACATGATACCAGTTTTCAACATAAGGTATCTACAAGAGAAAATCTCCAGAGAGTCACTCCTATACTTCTTGAGAGAGTGTAGCCATCTTCATGTTATGTTTATCTTTATATCTTTATAATACATTGAGGCTCTTATGATGTGATAGCATAATTCACATGATACCAGTTTTCGACGTAAGGTATCTACAAGAGAACATCTCCAGAGAGTCACTCTTGTTCTACCTGAGCTTAATGGTTAGGTGTACGGCTTCGTACCTGAGAGAGTGTAGCCATCTTCATGTTATGTTTATCTTTATATCTTCATAATACATTGAGGCTCTTATAATGTGATGGTAGAATTCACATGATACCAGTTTAGGACGTAAGGTTTCTACAAGAGAAAATCTCCAGAGAGTCACTCCTGTTCTACCTGAGTGAGTGTAGCTATATTCACGGTATGTTTATCTTCATATATTCATAATACACTGCGGATCTTATGATGAAGTGATGGTAGAATTTATATAATACCAGTTTAGGACGTAAGGTATCTACAAGAGAAGATCTCTAGAGAGTCACTCTTGTTCTACCTGAGAGAGTGTAGCCATCTTCATGTTATGTTTATCTTCATATCTTTATAATGCACTGCGGCTATTATGAAGTGATGGTATAATTCACATGATACCAGTTTTCGGAGTAAGTACCTAACAAGAGAAGATCTCCAGAGAATCACTCCTGTTCTACCTGAGAGAGTGTAGCCATCTCCATGTTATGTTTATCTTTATATCTTCATAATACATTGAGGCTCTTATGATTTATAGTATAAATTACATGATACCAGTTTAGGACGTAAGGTATCTACAAGAGAAGATGTCCAGAAAGACGCTCCTGTTCTCTTTGAGAGAGTGTGGCCATCTCCATGTTATATTTATATTCATAATACACTGCGGATCTTATTATGATGTGATGGGACAATTCCCATGATACCAGTTTTCGACGTGAGGAATCTACAAGAGAAGATTTCCAGAGAGCCACTCTTGTACTTCTTGAGAGTGTGACCATCTTCAACTTATGTTTGGTCTCGATACGTCGACACCATTTCACCATGATAGGCTAACTCTGCTTTCTCAGCTTCGGGGAATCATTGAACAGAGAGAGAGAGAAATATTGGAAAATTAGGAAGGACAAACTTCAGGAAGGCACAGCGGTTTATATAAGGCAAGACCAATCTTTGAAGGATAAACAAAAGATCAGCAACGAGGGAAGTTTACAGAGTAGCAAAATATAAACTTAAAAATGATTCTCTCTTAATAAAATAATAATTACTTCGCTACATAGCTCCTTCCCTATGGGAGCTGTGACCCAGAGCTAGCAATTATTGTAGTTACTGACATGGATATGACGTGCTTCTGCCAAGATTCCATTAAAGAGTCTTGTAACTTTGTCCCTAGTACCTTTGCGCCTTTTTTTCTTGCGGCGTGAAGAGCGGCCTTTCTCGTCGTATCGTATATAAGCACATTGTCATCTTGGAGGGAAATCTTGACTTTGACACGGCGATGGAATCCTGAAGCCAATCTGCGAAAATGTAGATCACAGCACCCATGGCCTCAAGGTCTTCTCGGCGATCTTCAGTTTGTATTCCTTAATTTATCCAGCATCTCCACCAAAATGCCACGTGGAAAATTAGGAAAGACAAACTTCAGGAAGGAACAGCAATTTATTTAAGGCAAAACCAAAAGATCAGCAAATAGGAAATTTTACAATGTAGCAAAATATAAACCTAAAAAATGATTCTCTGTTAATAAAATAATAAATAATTCCGTATAATATTTTATATTTACATATGTACAGTTTTGCGGATTTCGACAAATTACCAAAAAAAGCATAAAATGTCAAAACTATTTTTATTTTCTTTATTAAAGAAGCTTTCGGGTAAGCTCTTTTTCAGAAATCTAAATCATATAAAACAAGGTAATGAAGAGATAGAATTTTAAAGATAAATCTATGTGCATTAATATATACGGTTATCAGAGTCATCAAGCAACAATTTTTAATAATCAATACTGTCACCGTTTGCTTTTGTGAATGGAATAAATACCCAAATATGGCCATTTCCCATAACCATCGGTGGTTCGGTGGTAGAATACTCGCCTGCCACGCGGGCGGCCCGGGTTCGATTCCCGGCCGATGCATTTTTTTTTACAATTTTTAAAACTCATTTATATTAAAATATACAAGTATCAGAGTCATCAAGCAACAATTCTTAATCAATTCTGTCACCGTTTGCTTTTGTGAATGGAATAAATACCCAAATATGGCCATTTCTTATAACCATCGGTGGTTCAGTGATAGAATGCTAGCCTGCCATGCGGGCGGCCCGGGTTCGATTCCCGGCCGATGCATTTTTTTTTTTTACAATTTTTAAAACTCATTTATATATTATACAGGAATGACATTCACGGCGCCAATTTATAATTGTAACGAATAGTATTTGAATAAAAGCATTTAATCGGGTAAAACCCGGGCGTTGCCCGGGTCATTCTGATAGTGTTATATAAAAAAGAGATTTCTGTTGTATTATGGAATTATTTTCAAGATTGAGATTATGATCTTGAGATTATATATATTTTGAAATACATTAGTATTAGGTCAATGGTATTGGTGATGCAGTCGTGGCACAATAATTAAATAAAATTAGTCATCAAAAATAGCGTTAATTGAGCTAAAGGAAAATATTAAAAACATAATTTGGTAAAAGTACTGCCTGGCTGAAGGCGTAAGAATAAAAAAATTAAAAACTTATTTACATAATGTACAAAAGATTTGAGCCGGCCATCGGGAAACAACAACAATGAGTTTTTATAAGGGAAGCGTGACCTCTGGCGGTCGATTTAACAGATCATTTGTTATATGAAATATATATATTTTTCAAATAATATTTTAATATAACATACATATAGGGTATAAGAATTTACCGTTCTTAATATATACCATCAAGTCATTGATTTGATCTTTAAGCTTGTGGCCGGTTTTTCAACATAAGGCTTCGCTTGTTTGAACCCTCTACTCCTGTTCTCGTTCAAGATCTTCCATCTTTATTATTTCTTCCATCCTCCGCCCCTCAGTGCCAACTCTCTCTCTAGGCCGTGCGGCCCAAGCGGTGCGATCTTCCATATATTATAAATATAACTCTAGATGGAAATTTTACCGGTAAAAAAATTGATCTAAAGAGACAAGGGTCGCCTCTCCCGTCAAAATAGACGTCTAAACCAGACGCCATCTATTGACCGTCGCCACGAAACCATGGTCTCTAGGTAGACGCTTTTCAGTTTGCCAAAGCTGGTGTTGTGGCTTTGTCACCGACCCGAGGCCGCTAGTTGCGGCGACAATCAATAGATGGCGTCTATTTTGCCGGGAGAGGTGACCCTTGTCTCTTTAAATATAACTCTATATTATTTTTCAGTAATAGCTTGCTATAATGACATTATATCTTCAATTCGACATCAAATTATACTAAAACTTTCTTTAACCATTATAAAACCTTTATATATATTAATCTCTATAAGGAGAAATTTTGATGCATATACAGTATTTTATTAAAAACAAAAAGGCATATCCTGACCAGACTCACATGAACTTTTCTAGATGGCAGAGCGCCATCGAGTGAAACAAAAAATAAACTAAACGTTTATTTAACTTGTTCCGTGATATTTGGTCAACCCAATTCCTTGATAAATCAAGAAAAGTCAACCACCGGGCTGCTGGCATTCGTCAGCGTGGTGCATATTGAATCTCTTCGACCAAAATTTGGTTCCAGAGGCTTCTTGAGAAATCAAGAAATCGGTATTTAAGGCCATATTTTTATTTTTATAAAGAAACTATCTCACTCTTTGTCCACAGACCTAGTTTTTTTTTATTTCTCTGGATAACTATAGCTCTCCTGCAAAAATATCGACATTTTGTACAAGAAGTTTTTATCAATATCCACGCACAGCCTGGATAGTTACAACTGATATTCAAACAAATATTCAACTTTTATAATTATATTATAATTTAAAAATCAACAAGAAGAGTTTATATTTATTCCGATAGATGGCGCAAGCCATCAGCAACTTTCAATTACACAATAAGTAGATGCCTTTTTCTTAATTTATGCACCTTATCCCAGTACAATATCACATTTGTACTATTTTTTCACATTGTGTCGCTGTCTCTCGCAATTCTGGCCTTAACTTCCCAATGATGATTTTTCAGGATGCCTGAATGACCAGTGTTTTGGTCGTTGAGGTACAGCTTGCACCACGCTGATGAGGGCCAACAGCCCGAAACGCGTCCGTGGTTAGCTTTTCTTGATTAATCAAGAATGGGTATTTGGCCAATTCTGGAATAATTTAAAAATCAACGAGAATAGTTGATATTTATTCCGATAGATGGCGCAAGCCATCAGCAACTTTCAGTTAGACGATAAAGAGATGCCTTTTTCATAAAAAATTCAAAGTTTAGCAAATTTCAAAATAATATTTTAAAATATAATAGGCATTTATATACCAAGAACAAATATCAAAAGTTACCTTTAGAATATCTGGTATCTAATGAATATAGTGTAGCATAAATAAAAAGATTGATTTACCATCACAATACCGATATCTTGAAAGAAGATCATAGATCCATATTTATTGATTCTAGTTCCTCTGAAAATGTAAAAATACATATTCCACAAAACTTCAATAATAGAGCAAAATACAAAAATGTAAATAGCTATCTTATTTCAAAATAATATTTTAAAAATTTGAATTTTGAATTTCTAGTTTAAATTTCAGCTGTAAATATCCAGTCTTTGTATATTTGTAAATATTTCTTGTAAGAAATAGTCGATGTTTTAATTTCTGTTGAAGAGAGATTATCACTTGAAAGCTAAGGTTTTAAAATTATAAACTAATTGTGAGAAATCTTTGTAGTTTGAAAATTTTCCCAATTTATTCTTTTGAATCATGTCTGTATGAAAAAGTGAAACTTGTATAAGGTTATGATTTTGATTTTGTTTTAAAAATGAATCAATATTGGTTCCATATGCTTGAATTGAATATTACACCTTAATTCTACATATATTATTGCTTAAAAAGGAACAAAACAAAAAAGAAACTACAATATTGCAAATGATTTGATAACTAACTAATAAAAAAAAATGATGATAATGATAAAAATTGAATATGTCTGCCAGAAAAATGCTTCTATGAATTAAAAAAATAAGATGAATTACAAACTCGACATATAAACTTCAAAAAATGTCTATTTATATTTAAGTAAATCAAAATATTTATAGAACATTTTGTTGCACCATTCTGACGAGGGCCAACAGCCCGAAACACGTTCATGGTTGGCCTTTCTTGATTTATCAAGAAAATAGGTTGGCCAAATATCAGGGAACAGGCTAAATCAACGTTTAGTTGATTTCTGTTAAACTAGATGGCGCTCTGCCATCTGAAAAGCTCATGTGCTCGTGGTCAGGATATGCTTTTTTGATTTTAGAATAATTTGTGCGATTAGCAATATTTTTATTTTTAAAGAATTGAAATCAAGTCCGAATTGACACACTATATTGTAAGTATAAAATAATTAACTGGATATATGAAGAGATGTAAAATTTTTCTTTATTGTAATATATTATATTTACAGTAGAACTAATTCCATGTAAAGGACATCTAATTGCAGAGACATATACAAAGTGTCCTTTAAGGAGAAGTGTCCTCTTACCGAAGAGTTGTTAGATAGTAAAAATGGTAATTTTGTAAATCAAAACTGTCCTTTGTGGAGAGGTGTCAGTTAAAGAGAGGTTCTACTGTATAAGCAAAAATAACTTTTTTAACTTAAATATATTGAAGTTATTTGTCACTGAGTTTATTGTTGACATGACTATGTTGTTATACCTTGAAAAAGATTAGCGTTTAGCAAACTTGAATATTAGTAAATAAATTATGTTTTGATATCCAGTATATATATATATATATATATATATATGTTATGATGCATTAGCGCGCCATCTGTTATCAAAATTCGAAACTATAATAGACGTGTATGATTCTTTTGAAAATTAAACAATTTATATTGTCCTTGAAAATAGTTTAATTTTCAAAAGAATCATACGCGTCTATAATAGTTTCGAACAAAGATATATTCACAAATATTTAAATATTTTCTTTTAATATATTATATATTTAATATATATGTATTTTAAAATAAATATTACATAGGTATGCGTGTTTTTTAGTATCTTTCGAGTCATTTTTAAAGGTGCTTAACTAAATTTTAAAAGTAAATTTTAAATTCTGATCCTTTAAAAAATATTTTAAAGGTGTTTGTGTAAAAAATAACGTAAGAAAATTTTAAGGGAGAGAGATAAAGCTTTTTATTTTTAAACGGAGTGTGAAAGCGGTTAACAGCTATCAGTGGGGATTTTCTGATAAAATGGACGCGATTGAGAATGTCTTTTAAAATCTATTAGCCTGGGCTCAGCTGGAATTAATTTGGTCGTTGCTCTGATAGAGGAACAATATGTAGTTATGACAAAATGGCCCCACTTTCCTCTTTAAAGTAAAAATATATTTTTGGGTAGCTTTTCATTAATAATCAAGAATGGGTATTTGACCATTTCTGTAATAATTAAAAATTAACTAATAGTTAATATCTAATTATTGTATGAACTTTTTAAATAGAAGATGTACACATGGTGTATATTTAAGGTAAAAATGTAAAAAGCTTCATATACGATAATTGAATAGTTATAATGGAACAAGTTATGTGTTAAAACACTGTAAAAAAAGCAATGAATTATTAAAGTGAGAAATATTTATGTCAAAAATTATTGTTAGGTAGACATAGAGAAAACTATGGTGGTGGTGTCTTGTCCAATAGAAAACTATAAAATCATGAAATGATTATCAACGATAAGAGAGAGAGAGAGAGAATTCAAATAAATTGAAAAATATAATTTATTTAAAAAGGCGAATTAGTTGGCTATGAGGCTGGCGAATTTGAGCGTACACTTTTAAACTATTATATTGTAACAGAGAATTTATTATTCTATTATAACATAACAATTTTGATCATTCATATTATGAATTTTCTTATTTTCAATTTTTGTTCTTTACTTGAATAGATTACTGTGTCATCCTGAATTTGTGCCTTTCCTAAGTTTCTCTACCTGACAATATTTATAATAAACTATTTTTACACATATGAATATTTTTGAATTAAAACAATTTTATACTGTCCTTACTGCAATGATAAAATAATGGGAGTACCTGGCTCATCAGTAGTGAACCCTAGCAGCAGTTTCACCAGTTGAGAATCTACCATACCGTTGTATAATTGTTTTAAATAAAATTAGAATCATACACGACGATAATAGTTTATATTTCTTAAAAGAGATGACGCGCTTATAATTTAGCAGACATTTTTCTCTCATAAATGTCATATAGTAAAGTTAAAATAAATTTATTGTGAAAATATTATCTTTATTTTAATAAGAATTAAATAAATATTGCATGATTGTGATAAAAAAAGAGAGGGCTATAGGTCTATAAACCTTAATCTATTGATATTTCGCCAGTCCATATTGTCTGGCGCTAGCCCCTTTTCTTGTCTTTCAGGAAGCTATTGGTTCAGCTCAGGTCCCCTGTCAGGGACCCGGTTGGACCATATAGAAGTCCATAGAAGGCAGTTCGACCTGACTCATCCTCTATGCCACTTCTCTGAAGGGAAAGGATCAGTTATCCTGTTTCTCATTATGACCCTGAAGTTCTTCAAGCTTCCCAAAGACTCCATCGCAAACCTCGCAACACCACACAAATTCAGACGAAATAACCAACATTCCAATTTTGATATTTTAATAAGAATAATGTATAATTTGATTCATTAATTAACTCAAAAGGCTTTTCTCCACATCTAAGTCAACTACAAACAAGCTCTATAGATTTAATATTTTTAAAAAATCATAAAATATTCAGTCACAAATATTTTAAAATTCTCTAATTGAATGTCAAAGTAAACTTTTTCATTAGTTAATCCGTCAAGCTGTGAAAATCCCGGCTGCTAATCAACCCATAATTCTTTATTTACCTTCTAATTATGAAGGACACTAATGTTTTCTTTCGGGACTTTTTGCCTCACTCGGGAAGATCAAAATAAATAGCCTGACTCCTCGTCCCCAAATAATTTATTTCATTATTTATTCAGCGTCTTTTCTTTATGGTTATTCTGGGACACCGGGGCATTTCTCTCCGCCTTGAAGTTCACCTAAATTCTGGTTAGGAGTGAAGTTGCCTCTTCACCTGGGGATGGAGTTTCTGTTGAGGATTTGGTCTTTAGAGGATCAATGATGTATCTCGATGGAATCTACCAACATTTCCTACAATACTCTTGAATAAAAATTCACTACGGTCTATATACATTTTAAAAAATAACCATAGTATCACAAATATTTAAATAAAAAGGTATATATTGGATTATATTAATTCTATTGACCTTATGTGGCGCTGAGTTTGTTGTTGACACACATTAAATATGTTATAATACCTTTATAAAGGTTGGCGTTCAACCAACTGAAATATTGGTAAAATAAATTATATTTTGATCCAATATATGCCTTTTTATTCAAAGATTTATTTATGGATTGCTCTATTTTCAAAACTGTATTACAAATATAAATTAGGAGAATAATTTCTAGATATACCCCTTTTTTATATTTTATTTGTATTTTTCTATAATATAGTAATAATTTTTATATTTAAGTTATACCTTAATATCAATATAACATAGATAAATATAAATAAAATATTAAAAGAAAATCTTCAAATATATGCGAATTTACCTTTGTTCGAAACTATTTCTACTGTCCTTGAAAATTGTTTAATTTTCAAAAGAATCATACGCATCTATAATAGTTTCGAATTTTCATAACAGATGGCGCGCTAATGCATCATAATTTACATTTTTAAATACAGTAGAACTCCTCAAATTCGGAAAGCTTGGGGCGCAAGGTATTCCGAATTTGAGGATTTTCCGAAATTGAGAGAGTTAGATTTGTGAATATTTATGTGGCATAAATAGGCATTTAGATGACTGAGACAAAGATTTTGAAGCATATGAACAATTTTAGGTTGAATATTATATGTACATTACATAATTTTAATTACGATTTTTAATCAAATGTTCCTTGACTTTTATGAGTTTTGAGCATGAAACCGATGAAAAATAGTAAAATATTTTATTATGTATGTAATGCAATTGATGGCCAAGTAAGTTATGGCTTGGCAAAGAAGTTGCTGATTGTTGTCTGTTTCTTTGGCTTGTTTAACAAAGCTTCTTCTTCTCTCATAAGCATAGTTCGAAGACTATTGATGGTGTTGTAGCTTGCAAGCATTTCTGGTTCAGTGCGCTTTTCCAAATATTTTAATGCAACATCCAAACTTTTCAACGCTTCGCATCTGGGAACATCCGGCTCCAAACTGTCTTCAGAAGTTGAGGAACTATCATCAGAACTGCTGATTTCCATTTTTTCACTCAAAACAGCTTCAACTAACTTTGTAAGTTTAAGCTCAGACTTTTTTATATCATAAACAGTTGTCTTAGAAATTTTATACTTTTGCATTATCGTTGTATAGCTTAATCCTTTTTTAATGTCACTAAGAACATCTAACTTTTCACCAAGCTTAAGAATTCGGTACTTGCCTCGTTTTTGCCGCTCCTCTTTGGATGCCATTTTGTTGAAGAACAAACTTGTAAATGCAAAAAATTGAGAGTTGAATAAAAGAATTTGAAACTTACAATGTCTGAAAATGTTTGATAATTTGAACTTTAGGTGAATCAACTTTGCAATAAAAAATGCGTGAATGGCTTATGACGTAATAATGCTGCCTTCTTATTGGACAATATCCTAAACTAAGCACAAAGGTCAAATGAAACTGTTGATTTATTTAAGCTTTTAAAAAAGGGGATAAACCCCTAATTAGCGATTATAAATAATCTGTAAAAGTAAATTAATTAAACACTTAAATTAAAAATAAATTACTAATAAAAATTAAATAAAATAAAATAAAAGCAAAGCAAAAGTAAAAGTAAATAAAATAAAATAATGTTGAAATATCAACAAAATAAAAGCATGTGAAAATTGATTTTTTTGTATGTAAAAAAAACATTACAATACTTTCCGAATTTGGGAGTTTCCGAATTTCAGAATTTCCGAATTTTTTTGAGTTCTACTGTACGTACTATGATTATCTTTAAAATGTAGGCGCTAATGAATTTTTATCAGAAAATATTGTGAAAACAAATTTTATTGCTCACACAAATTATATTGAAGTTAAACTCTTTGTTTGAATTTTCAATTAATCTCCTCACACACAATATAAAAATGCTTCTAAATTTATTTATTTCTATATTTTTGAACTTTCTAGACAATTAAAGTTTCAATTATATAAACATATATTATATATAAGCAGCAAACATAAATAAATTCCGAGGATAAGTTTCTTTTATTTCAAAAATAATAGTACTTCGAGCTTTCGGGCGTAAATAGCCCTTCTTCAAGAAAATAGGAAGTAATTTTAAATTTCTTGAAGAAGGGCTATTTACGCCCGAAAGCTCGAAGTACTATTATTTTTGAAATAAAAGAAACTTATCCTCGGAATTTATTTATGTTTGCTGCTTATTATACACCAGAGGATTCCACCTTATGATATATTATATATATAATCTAAAAACTTAAATATTTCTATATTTAAAAAATATATATATATTTCATTTTTATTCATTGATAATTCTACTTTTGTTATCATCGTTTTTAGAATGACTTTCAGTTTTGTTGTAAATATGCGTAGTTAACATATCTATCTTTTTGAATCACTAATATAGGATTAACTTTATAAATTCTATATAATGTGAAAATAACTAATGTGTAATATTTCTTCAAGTATTTGAAAATAAAAGCTACTTGATGGTAAATAATTACCTTTTTTTTATCACGACTGCACCTTCAACCCATTATATTATCGATCCTTTGTCTTATCACCTCTTTATCTAGCAGCAAACAAATTATTCATAACATATACATCTTTCAGAGAACCAGTTTTTACAGCCATATTGGCAAGAGAGAGAAGTTAAGTTAGAAAACAAATACGAGAATCATGGGACGAGTGTCTTTTGTATTAAGCTTTGAGATTAAATGGGTAGAAACAAGTATAAAATTCCTTTAGAGATCAGTTCGAATTTAAGGCATAGCATAAACATGAATGAAGTAATGAATATAGAAGAAGGATAGGGAATTTAAAAAGAAAAAATAGAAATGATATTTAACTTAGAATATAATATAACCTTTACATATATTTAGGGTGATAAAAGAAGGTGTGTTTATACACGGCTATAAAGTACATGGATAAATTCTCGGCATATGATCAATGTAACTGCAGCGTGCCATAATATATATCCTATAAGGTTTGAATATTTGATGTTAGGATCAATGAGAAGAAGAGCCTAAACAATTCCAAAGGCCAGCCATGTTTCTGATTGCAACAACAGCTGAACAGAATTTAGCGGTTCACAGAGACTGTTTCCAACAAAATTCTTCTCAAGAATGACCATAAGAAAAACTGAAGATTGTTATTCTTCTTCCTAATTCAATGTAGAATTTACTTATTTATATTTGGACTCATCCAATATGATTCTATTTTCTAATTTCGATTTATATGATACTAGTCATGTGCTAGCTTGAAATCTAGTGTCCTGAATAAACACTCAAATTTTGCTTATTGTCCGGAATATGCTCAAGAGCTCTTTGGGTGTGAGACCTAGAAATATATTCTAAAACATTTATAAATGAACAAGTATTTGTGCTATGCTATTTGAAGATACCAATTCTTAATAATTGTTTTTATAAATCGTAAAGAAGGAACCTTCGTCTCTTCAATCCCTAGCTGAAAGAACTTCCGCGAGATAAATCTCGTTGCTGAGAAGAATTGAAAGAACAAAAAACTTTGGCAATTTTTGAGGTGGCAGAAGAAATAATTTAAAGTTTGCCAGCTCTCTCGGAAAATCCCCGAGTTATTGGGATTAACTCTCGGTTTAAAGGGCAGGGAAGGCAATGGTTCTTTTTTTATTTTACAGACGATAACTTTTAATTTCCGTTATTCCGCCGTGTGTGACGCCATATTGGAATTCTCTCTTGGCCTTATAGAAGATACTGTGAAATAACAACTCAGACACCTCATATTTTTGTTGAGAAATTTAGAACTTTGCCTAACTTTAAAGCCCATATAGATGGATATGAAAAAGAGTTGAATTAAAACGGAAAATTATAAGCTAGATCGATTAAATAGTGTTTGTTTCGATAATGATATCTAGTGGATAAAAGGGCAACAAAATGCCAAATTTCCTGATAGAAAGAAAGATCTATGAAAACATTCTCATTAATTTAATCGTAATGAAAATTTTCTCGTGAATATATTTTCAGAATAACAGCTCAGCGCTAATTTTTAATAACAAATTTCTGTGCTACATCAATTAGAATCATATGCGTCTATCATAATTTCAAATTTTCATAACAGATGGCGCGCAAATGCACCATAATATTCCTAGTTTAATTTATTCCTTGGGAAGGGACACGTATGTATGTTATATAATAAGTCCTAAAGTGTAACTGTACCTTATAAAGGAGAGGTTTTATAGAAACAACGATCTATGAAGGTAGATAAAGAGAGATATAGAGAAGGTTAAGCCATGTAGTCTGAAGCAATACACAAAGGTGTTAAATCCCGGGGACTCATGGTTAACAGTGGTTCTCCCTCAGTGAAGAGTATAACCCTCCCTGGATTCACTGGTTAGAGGGCAGATTTCTCTGACACCGTCTCTGTTTCACTCTGACCTGTGTTGGCCCTTGGACCTCTTCTACTCCATGGTTACTTCTTACAGCCGATTTCTGCCTTTTGTGTGCACCTTTGTCACTTTACCTCAACTGCGATCCAATTCATCACAGTTACCTATAAGTTACCAAAATCTTAGGTTCATAATTTGATTGAATACGATTTCTAAGATTCCACCCCTCAGTGTAAGATATAAAATAAGTCTCGTCCAATACAGTATTAGAGCTCTAAGAAGCGGTCTGGTAGATTAAATTGGCGAAACTAGATTTGCCAAGCCCTCACAATATATTTTCATTGCAGTAATAGATAGTAGAGGTATTATGATGCACTTAGAAGTGTGTGTGTTTTAAACTTCAAAGAAACATTCGTGCTTTGATGCCTATATTTCTTATATATAGATTGCACGTTATCGCCTTATAATTAAGATAAGTAGCAATCAAGTCTATATCCAGGGCCAGGTGTATGAGAGAGGAGAGATTCATTCCGCCCCAAGGACAGAGGAAAGATATGTCCAACCCCGTGGGCATGTCTTTCCGCCCTTACCCCCTGGGAATGGACAACCACAGCGACAACCCGCCACCTCCCAGTTCCTATTCGCCACGAGTGGACAACTCCATGAGTGCATATGATCGTGATAATTTAAACGGCTTTCATACTTAAAATTGGACTTTTATATATTATAATTGCAACAACACGCTGCCTCCACGGATATGTTTTTTGCTTTATATAAACGATCTTTCAAGCTTTCGGGTATCGCAAACTTTTTTTTTCGCAAAATCGGAAGATGAATCCTCTGAAATATAAATTGTAACAACACACTGTCTCCAAGAATAAGTTTATTGCTTTATTTAAACGATCTTTCAAACTTTTGGATATCGCAAACCCTTCTACAGAAGTATACACCCGAATGAATTCGAATTTTTAAGCTACTATTCATATCTTGTATAATATTTACATATCTTTAAAATTTGAAAGGAAGCTATTTAACATTTTTATTTTATTTTATATTTTTTATGATGTAATATAAATTAAAATAGAGTTTTATCTCTTATATATAAATAATTGTTTTAGATTATTCCGCAAATATTTCCTGAAAAATTCTAATGGGGAACAAATATCATCAACCACTATAACAACTAAGACAGATGCCTAGGTTTGCTCTTTAGAAATACTATAGCATCAAAATATAAACAGGTCAAAATACTCCAAAACCTCATCGTATTCTTTGATATTAGAGCTTATAACACTTGAGATAAACGCGCACTATTATATTTTATACTAATCTATGTTCTTATTATATATCTCTACAAAAAAATCGCAGAAGGCATTAAATAAACGTCGAAGCTATCAACAATCTGAATAAATTTATAAACACCTCTATCCTAGGTAAGGTAGAGGCCGGGGAATATATTATCCATACGGCCCAATATACCTCCGACCTAGCCAAGCGGAACCTGCCAGGCTGCTCGGAAAATTAAAAACAGCTCTGGAGCTGAAAAAGTGGGGCTTAATTATCTCCGGCAGCAAAGTGGAGACTTTAAATGGATCAATTAACAGCGAGATAATGTGACAGGGTAATTCTCCTGGGCGCCGTTCACATAGTGTGTGCAATTGTTGCTGTTGGGGGGTATAGCTCTACACTTGCAAGTTTAGAAGACAGGGGTATATCAGGTTACATGGTTACATTTACAATTTTTTCTTGCCTAGCGTTATATTATGGGTTGACATATTACATTTGTGCACTCGCAATGCTAGCTGCCTGGTCTGTTATATATAAATACTAAAGTTGAAGGAGGAGGACATGCATGGACCTACCTCTCCCTTTAATTATACATCAGAAATATGCAATATGTTTATACTCCTAGTATAAAACACTTAAAAAGTGTGGAATGACATTTGAAAATTATCCCGCATGTGTTTCTTTTGAACGAAAAATCGAAATTTATTTTAAGGAGAAATAACGATTATTTCTAACATTAGGGATGAAGTATGAAAGGATGAATTGTGAAGAGTAATGATAAACTGAAAAAATAAAGTGTCCAGGGATAGGAAACGATCCCTGGACAATTTATTTTTCCGTTTATCATTACTCTTCACACTTTAATAGTGATGATAAAGAATGAACCACAACATCAGATTTGGCAAATTCAGACAAAAAGCCAACCAGTATAAGATCATGATGAAATATATTCATTTATTTGCTATTACCCGAGATAAATGGTTCTAGGCATTACTTGAGAGCATTAAAGGGAATTCAATTAGTCCATATGTAAACACAATTTAGCGTAGAAAATACTGGAATCCAACAATATTATTCTAAAATAAATTCTAGATGTGTGGTATCCTGGAGGCGAATAGTCACCATTAAGATGTATAAGCATCATAAAGGACCGTAGAGAAGGATTTTGTAATATCTGGAGTGAGGGTAAATGACCTATTCCCTTTTTAAAAAATACAAAGAATAATCCATCGCCCAGTATTTCTTTAAATAAAGAAACTGATTGTGAGTAAAACGCCTATTTTACATCAATAAAAATGTATAAGCACTGCGCCCAATAACAATCTATTATATTTATATTGATACCTTCCCGCATCCATAGTAAGTAATTGCACATCACGCTGGAGAGGTTAAAGATCCTGTCTAATGTTGAACTAAAGGCGATAAGAACGCTGGAAAAATTGGAGTTGCCGAGCCGTGCGACTCCTTCTCCGGCAGGTGTTCGCCTCCTGTAAAGTTACACTGGATCTGCAAGCCTGGATCTTCTGTGTCAGCCTCTATACCGACGCAATGAAGTTGACAAGTGTGACGAAGGCTATCAACTACAAGTACCATCTTGGTATTGGGTTAAGGAACGCCAGCCTTCACATTAACCTGACAACTTTGCCAGAAAATACTCTGGAGGCTCATCGGTCGTGGAGTCTTTCGCACGGTGGGCTCACCATTGAAGACCTTATATATATTTTATATTTACACCAATACCTCGCTTTGCGTTTCTTTCGAAGTTGCGTCGCAGCTTAATTTTTACTGTTTTTCACTGTGCGTCGTTAGATTTTCGAAGTTGCGTTGTTTTGGATTCGAGTCTTTAATTTTTTTTCCAAAAATATGGCAACACCTATGTTTTTAATTGCGCCTTCACATATTTTCACTTTGCGTCGTTTCAATTTGCGTCGTGTTTTTTTGGAACGTAAGCCCGACGCAAAGCGAGGTATGGGTGTATTATAATATTATCAATTAATTCATATATTTAAAATTATTTATATATTTATTATAATTATTCATATATTTATATTTAAACCTTATATAACGATATATAACCGATGTAATGAATATGTTTCAATCTCTCTTAAACCTAAACCTGACGTTTACTAACCTAACACAGGTATGGTGGATACACAGCAACAGACATTGGAGCTCTAGGTGTTTGATCGTTGTATTTCTCTCAATTGTAAACGTTTAAAGAAACGACATGTCATATATGATGAACATTTAAAATGCTAAACGCGCATTCTCATACACCTCTAGGAGCATTCACCATTAACATAAGCCAGGTTCTTCATTTTCTAAATTACAGATAGAATAGTAGGGGAAGGTATGTTGAACTTATACAAAATTTCGTGATGAATAGTTTCACAATAATTGATTTAAAACTCTCCTGGACATTAATTAAATAATTAAGAGGATTTCTGGAGATGGGTTTCTTTTTATTTTATTCAAGTAGTTTCAAGCTTTCAGGAATTTCTGCCCTTCTACAGTAGAACATATATAAATGAATAAAATAAATGCCGTTTAGCATCAAGCGGCGTTTTATCCATTTTACAAGTATATCTATGTTCTGTATAGATGTATATGGTAATATAAACCAACAACCCCTCTGTTGGCTTTTTATATTACATTTACTCTTCATTGTTGGCTTTTTATCTTACATTCACTCTTCATTGTTGGCTTTTTATATTATATTAACTCTTCATTGTTGGCTTTTTATATTACATTTACTATTCATTGTTGGCTTTTTATCTTACATTCACTCTTCATTGTTGGCTTTTTATCTTACATTCATTCTTCATTGTTGGCTTTTTATATTACATTCACTCTTCATTGTTGGATTTTTTTTATCATATTTAGTCTTAATTGTTGGCTTTTTATCTTACATTCATTCTTCATTGTTGATTTTTATATTATATTGCTTGTTTTGAATATTTTTTAGATTGAGATTATTAGCTAGTATGTAAAAAAATTAACTCTGTTGAAATTTAATTTTGTATTTATATATAAATAAAATTAACTCTTGATTTTTTTTGTATTTAATCGATAACAGCGAAGTTACGCATGTTAATGTTAGGAAAAATATTTTGATGTTAAGCAAAACCTGCTCCATCTCGTTTTACATATATGTTGAAAATTTGGTCGAAATTGATGCATTGTAACGAAAGTTTTTAGTGAACAACACTTATGAAATTTGCATTTTATTAATATAGATAATATAAATGAGTTTTAAAAATTGTTTAAAAAAAAATGCATCGGCCGGGAATCGAACCCGGGCCGCCCGCGTGGCAGGCGAGCATTCTACCACTGAACCACCGATGCTTAAAAAAAATGGCCATATTTAGGTATTCATTCCATTCCGGATTAATCCGCGTAAAAAAAGTTCTTCAAATGAAAAAAAGAAATAGCCAAAAATACTAATCAAAATGTAGCCTAAAATTTTCCTCAGGTTTATAAAAAGCGACATGCAAAATTTGGTACCAATTGGTTCAGTAGGTTTTGAGTTTATCGCGAAACAGACAGACAGAAATTGACTTTTATATATATGTTGTATAATTGAAACACATCTGTAAATGATTATACGCATTATTGACATGTGTCATTTACACCATCATATGTAATGTACTTTGTACAAACTGAGGATAAATAAATAAAACTATGTAATAGATTAAGAGTTGAGCTAAAGCAAAAGGTCAAAAACGTCTAAAATCGAGATAGATTTAGAAGTCCCAAAACAAGGTCTAAAAATGGAAACTGCCACGGCGCCATTGTCCAATTTCGCCAGATGATCCACACTCTTCGCATCTGTTGAAATGCAATACTCCCTTTCTCGGGAAAGATATATAAGGCCCCCGTCTTAACTTATAAATACAGTCACTTGACAGTTACTTGACCATCAGCGCAAGCCCTCGTCGGTTGTACCCCAGGTCCTCCTCATCCACCATGTAGACCAGTAAGAACTCTTCTATCTCCATCTTTCGCTCCTAGCTCAACTTTTATCTGTTCACGGAACTTTCTTAGTGCAACTGTGTCTTCGTTTTTGGTGTGGACATTCCCAAGCTTTCCACTCTGCCTCGACCACGACTGCCTGTACTTAGTGAGAACTGTAAAAGGTCTTCCAAGGTGCAGAGAGGTACTGGAAAACTCCCCATCCTGACTGTTCCTCTCGGTCAACACAGTATAGCGAGAGTCAACAGAACCTCATCAAATGTATATATTTTCTTGTATATGTTCTCTTGTAGAAGGGCAGTGATGCCCGAAAGCTTGAAACTACTTGAATAAAATGAAAATAAACTCATCTCAAGAAATCTTAATTATTTTATTAATGAATAATTCCACTTTGTAATTTAATAAAAAGTACCAATTTTCAAAAGAGCACATCCATATGTTATATATATCTAATGTAAGAATTATATAGAACACAATTGCAATAATTCTGTATTCCTTCAACATTAATGGACTTAATGCCCCATTGTGTAAGCCACAAGTGTATACCACAATTCCTAATTAAA
The DNA here is from genome assembly GCA_030710605.1 of Cordylochernes scorpioides. NCBI lineage: Eukaryota > Metazoa > Arthropoda > Arachnida > Pseudoscorpiones > Chernetidae > Cordylochernes > Cordylochernes scorpioides. Next base: position 13,087,139 of record CP092870.1, read on the forward strand.
TTCCAATAACTAATTGCCTCATTTAATGTGAAAATACTAATTACAAATTGAACTCAAATTTATTTAAACTATTTAGAAAGCCCAGCGTTCACAATTAGGTTTCGTTTAACTTAGAATTGTAATAATTCTTTGTAAAAATAGCTAAATTACTTTTCCAATTTATAGATTTGTTATCCCTTGTTGATACGTACTGATTCAGCTTCTATTCAATTTGTGTGTTGTCCTATATATGTGCTGAGTCGATCTGAAACAGCCATAGTAAAGTCCATTGACGTTAAGTTTACGAAATTTGTATTCTCTTAAAATTGATTATACAACGAACTATGATTTATATATTAGTGGAAAGAAATATATGTATATATTATATTAAAAAATATATTTTATTTTGAAATTATAAATTCCGGATCAAATTACTCTGCAAAATTCACCGCGAGATGTCGCGGCTTTCCCTATATAAACCCATTGTTGTTGTTTCCAGTTGGCCGGCTCAAATCTTTTGTAGATATGTAAATACTTAATCTTTTGTTTTATTCTCTTTACGCCTCAAATCAGGTATTTCTTCTTAAAATATTTCATCAGCAAGTAAGAGTTCTATAAAAACAATATTATAAAATCAACAGAAAATATTTTAAAATAATATATATATAAGGATTTTTGATAGTCAAAAATGTCAAGTGAGATGTGACAATATTTGTTCAATGTCGACTCCTCGTATGGTTTTCTTCTTTAGGTTTTGTTATTTTTTGCTGCATCTTTCAGTTGATTAATCTATAGTATCCCTCTCTTTCTCTCTGAATAGAGGATATATTTTGGGTTCATTCTATTAATTTAATATATTATATTGTGTCTACCTCCTCCTATCTTAATTTATACACTAGATTTTCATTAATATAGGCTTCACAAATCACACAACATTAAATGTAAGAAATAAAAAATGTATCATCTTTATTCAAGAGAGAAAAGATAAGTAAAAATAAAAAGTTTTATTTCTTCAATTTAACTTACATTTAGTTATCAAAAAATTATTATCATGGTTCTATCTTTTCACTTTTCTAAAAACCTATCTTTTTGCTTATTCCTTTTTCTACCAAGTTGATGACGTGTAAAGACCGAAGCTCTACTTGAGTTTTTTTTACTTCCTTATTATATTTTATCTATTTATTTATTAAATATTTATTAAAACTAAACACCTCTTAGTTTTTAATTAACCAACAAATATATAAATTTTGAACTTATCTTAAGGGTAGTATATATATATATGATACCATAAATATATTCAATATATATGTGTGTTTCAAATGTTATCATCACATTTCTGAGAATCCAAAATGTCTTAGATATTAAACCACATGATCGAAAAAGCCCATATATATTTCCACCACGTTTCTGAAATCGATTAAACTGAACAATGAGATAAGCACTCATAGGTTTGGAGGTTATATTTTGATGCGTAGAATTTGGAGAACAAAACAAAGAAATTGACATTTTGTTATCTATATATTAAACAGATAGCCTGACTATCCGGTTTTTACCTGTTTGAATATTTGCCCAATCAATATTTCTCTCTCTTTTATGAAAAAAAAAAAATATATTTACTCTGTATAATTTAAAAGTTGCATATTTATCGGTTAAATATGGTGTTAATGTGTGCTGAATAAATAGAATATGTACACTCATGGACAAAACCTAAGTAGTTACATATTTTGATGTCGCAGGTTATCTATTTATATTTTGTAGAAGGCAGAGACAAATATTTTCATACTTGGTTATCTCGTATGTCTTCAATAAAGGTTACTGTGTATCAAATATCTTTCAGAGTTATTGTTTGAAACTCGATATACATGCTAAAAGGAACAACTTTCTGAAGTTTTGTCCATGAGTGTAAATTTTTCTGTAATCTGGTTGATTTGCATATTACACGGTGTTGAAGCATAATGAACTACTCTGACCAGAGGTTCCGTATATTGTCAGTATTTCAGTCATATAGAACGAGTATTGTAGAAACATATCAGGAATATACTTGCTTATTCTGATATGTTGAATTCATGACAGGTACTCCATCCAGTTCTATATCATATCAAAATTTCATTCGAGAAACCTCTGATGAACAAACATTTATTTAGAACTACAAGTAGGTTCACTCAGTTAGAGCGATAAAGAATGAATTTCTCACGTATATCTGACGCTTCATAAATAATTGATGATATAATTGATATTGGAGCTGAACGATTAGAGCCATTCTGGTCTTTGTGATTGTGATGGAATCACTTTCTATTTCAATCATAACTTATTTTGAAAAGGTCAAACGCTTCTTCCTTTCCGCAATAGAGATATTATAATTTTTCCTAGAATTGTCTGGATTTTAAATGGCTTGTACAATGCATGCAATCCACTCCATCCATTTGTGTGTCACAAAAAGTTCCAATCCGAGCTTGTCATAATCCTCCATAGACGTTGTTTGAAAAAATTTGATATTAACATTATTATCTTTACTATATTATTTGCTGCAATCCAAAATTTCACATATATATTCCATGATAAGTTATGAATAAACAAGTTATATATAATATATAAATCGTATTATTTACTATTCCTAGATTTCAGAGATATCTTCACTATGTTTTCATATTGAGCGTCATTTTGCACTTATCATATAAAGAGAATGAACTGAGATTGAATGATATCTGGCTTGTCCTAGTTGTCAAAGTCGCTGAATACGTAATACTAGGACCTGGGTTTGCATTCGCATATTTGTATAAATTAACTTTTCTGTTAAACCAAAAATACACCATTATTCCATCGAATTGTAAGTTCAGAATTGAGATGTTTTACCTAAGTGTGAAGATTTGTAGAGAAATTGAACAGTAAGAAATTACAATGTCCGACCCACCACGATAGCGGCCCTACAAATAACCTCTTTGAATATGTAAAAATGGATTGGTTGCTGAAATATAACGTCAAAATGTTTTCAAAACGTTATTTATGAAATATCGTTGGTGAGGCTAGAATGCTAATCAAATTCAAGATATTAAAAATATTTCGTATATAAACTACTCAAAAATTGAAATATTTTGTGTTATTTAGTCGTGAATGAGTATATTATCAAAATGCGTAGTGTTTGAAGTGAAATTCTGGCAAAGAAATTTCTATAAAATATTCCTTAAAATAAATAATGTACTGTTCATCACGAAACTTGTGATATATCAGATGGAAGGGGAAGAACTAGTCAACCATCAATCAACCCGAGGAGCGAGAAGCTTGTACTCAACATTTAAAAGCAATGAAGCCTCTGGGAACGCGCGAGCGATTTAAAATAAAACACACATCGATTTTGTCAGGCTCAGGACGACAGCATCCGTGTAAACATGGCGCGGGCTGTTTTATTCAAATTTCCCGGGAGACATCCCTGCCGGCATTCTTTTCAATTAGACGCCTGGGGGACTGTTCCGCTGTAATCAGGCTTGGCAGCTGCGCTTGTACTTGCCAGGACTCCTCGTGTACATCTCTACTTGTCAGTATTCTTCTTGTATATTGTATAACACTTCTATTATATATCTTTTCTTGCCAGTATTCCTCTTGTGCATCCATACTTGCTATCATTACTCTTGTTCATACTTACTTGTCAGTATTCCTATTGTGCATCCATACTTGTCACATCACCTCTTGTACACATCAATTATTAACACAACTCCTCTTTTACATCCATACTTGTCACAACATCTCTTGTGCATCCATTCTTGCCAGCGCTCATCTTGTACATCCGTACTTGTCAGCACTTGTACATTCTTACATGTCAGTATTCCTCTTGTACACATCAATAATTATCAAAACCCCTCTTGTACATCCATACTTGTCACAACAACTCTTGTACATCCATTCTTGTCACAAAACCTCTTGTACATCCTTACTTGTCACAACTCCTCACGTACATCCTTACTTGCCATCCCTCCCTTGTACGTTCATACTTGTTAGCACTCTTTTTCTACATCAATACTCGTTAGCACTTCTCTTGTACATTCCTACTTGTCAAAATATATATTTTAAACATCTTCTCTCTTGGTACTCTTTCTAAATATATTTACTTGTTGGTACGTTTCTCATACATTCAGACACACATGCCAGGCTCTTCGTTTACTCTCTTATATGTCCGTACTTTTCATAAAACTTCATACATGCCGATAATTATTTCGTACATCCCTATTTGTCGGGGGTTCTCTTATAAATCCTTACTTTTCAGAGAAAGCCTTTCGCTTATACTGAATCATTTAATTCTCCCTAATTGTAATAATATAAAATAACAACATTTTTGGTAATAGAAGATCATAAGATCACCACTTCCTATATCCATTAAAGTATAATATACACTCATAGCCAAATCTTATAAGGAAGTTGTACATTCAGCATGTATATCGGTATTCAGACAATAACTCTTAAAGTAATTTGATATATGTGATACACAGGTACCTTTATTTAAGGAACATGAGATAACCGAGTGTAAAAAAAATTGCCTCTGTCTCCTTAAAAAAAAAAAAAGATGTCCTGAAACATCGAAGATTTATGTTTGACCATGAGTTTATGTATCAATTCTTTTCTCGGTTTGTTTTCTTTTTTTTGTGAAGGTGATTTTTCTCTTTTTGATAGAATAAAAAGTCTAACGAGAGCTTATGGAACCAGCCTTGGCACAAGTAATCTCATTTAATGATATAAGAACAAAGAATAGAGAAATTAAGAGAAAGGTCATTCTCCTGATCATGAAACTAAAATTTGATGATGGTTTGCGCCATCTTTCTTGATTAATAACAGTGTTCCAAAGAGTGTATTGTTATCACATGACAAACGGATTATCTATTTGAATCGAATAGCCGTTTCTCTAGAATGAATCTTCCTCTTTGAAATACATGGAAGGCAAATCAAATGCTTTTTTTTCTGACGTAGAAACGAATTATATTAATATGTGTTTGATCTTTGGATAAAACATTTCTATTCTTTATAAAAAGAGTACAAAAGTGAAAATCGTACTTATTTCAGGTGAATAAATTAAGAAAAAATTAATCTCTTGATCGTGAAACTAAAAGTTGCTGATGGATCGCGCCATCTATTGGAACAAATATCAACTAATCCATTATTTTGATTAACCAAGAAAGAAATTAAATGTACCAAGACTTCACCCTACGTATTGCTTTCAAAAATATCAGCAAACAAATCTAAGGCAATAGTTTACTATAATTTTTTTAGATCATCATTATGTAAGGACCAGTCAACAAGTGAATGACTTTGAGACGAAGAGTAAAGCCAGTTCAATTTCTATGTAAATAACACAAGATGATTATTACCTTACCTAATTGGGAGAATCTGTATGGGACATGTCCCTAATAAAGGCTTTTGTATGTGCGTGTGATTAATCAAGAAATAGTATTTGGCCAATTCTGTAATAATTAAAAATCAACGATTAGTTGAGGTTTATTCCGATAGATGGCAACAGCAACATTTAGTTTCACAATCAGGAGATTCCTTTTTCTCTTAATTTATCCACCTTATCCCAATAAATTTCACTTTTGTACTATTTTTTCACAAGGAAAGAAATGTTTTCTCGAAAAATAAAAAGTCGGTGGACGAGTGGGTAACACCCTCGATTCCCGACAGTCATGAACCGGGATCGAATCCCCCGTTTACATTTTGTTTTAATATGTGAATAACCTTCACATATTATTCATTCTTGCAATTATCATAAACTAGGTTGCTCTTGTTGAGCGGTATGTAAATAAAGTGATTTTGTAACAAGAACTCGAAAAATTAAATATATTAATATATTAAGAAAAAGGCATCTTCTTATTGTGCAACTGAAAATTGCTGATGGCTTGCGCCATCTGTTGGTATAAAGCCATCAGCACCTTTCAGTTGCATGATAAGGAGATTACTTTATCTAAATTTATCCACCTTACCCTATTACAATTTCACATTTTTACTATTTATTAAATAATGATATATGTCTTCTCTTTATGATACAAGAAAATAAGACCAAATACAAATAATTTAATAGTGTGTGATGTTTCGGTAACAGCATTGTTATCATCATCAGACAAAAGAATAAAATCTTTTTTATTCTTTTGTCTAATGATGGTGACATTGCTCTAACCGAAACATCACACACTATTAATTTAATTGGATTAGGTCTTATTTTCTTGTATTATAATCTATAATCCAAATTGTGCTTTATCACCGTCCTCTATTTATATATACGGAAAATATTTTATTTGCCTTCCTTTTATTTTCGAAGAGGAAGAAATAGCATTGATTTATTCTCGAGAAAAGTCCCAATATAGAATAAAGATGCCATTTGATTCAAATCTCTAATCTATATTTGTCATGTCCAAGCAACGTCAGGAACACGATGATCTATTTGCCAGAAATCTATCTAAATATATTCAGTTGAGAAGCGAGGGCAGAATTATAAACGAGAACCTTTTTAATAAAAGATGTTTAGGGACGTGCCGCGGAATACGTTAGGACTTATGGATGCGGGCTATGAGATATGGACCTAGAGGTCCGATATATCAGTCCCGGGACTCGGAGCTATACTGGCAGCTGGATTTATACGTTCCCTGGAGACCAACGTGTTCACTTCTATCTAACCAACGTAGGAGTTGTGTGCAACCTAACATTTCTACACAAATAATAAATCATTTTTATAAGATTGCTGATTTCGACCAATCTTAAAAATTCATAAACACTGCATATCTTTTTTATAATTACAAGGTTTATAATACAATATCATGCGGATTATGATTGAAGAACGGCATTTGAAAATTATCCCGCATATGTTTCTTTTGAACTAAAAATCGAAATTTATTTTAAGGAGAAATAATTGTTATTTCTCCTTAAAATAAATTTCGATTTTTAGTTCAAAAGAAACACATGCGAGATAATTTTCAAATGTCGTTCTATAATCATAAGCCGCATTATATTTTATTATAAATTACTTTATATAATATTTACGAACAGAAAAATATGTCCAGGGTAGCCTAGTGGACATGGCATCTGCCTGGTAAGCTGAACACTGGGTTCGATTCCCATCCCTGGACTCTTTATTTTTCCGTTTATCATTACTCTTCACAATTCATACTTTCATACTTCATCCCTAAAGTTAAAATAATCGTTATTTCTCCTTAAAATAAATTTCGATTTTTAGTTTAAAAAAAAAAAACAACACATGCGGAATAATTTTAAAATGTCGTTCTACAAAATTACAAGTTCGTAAATACTTGCAAAAATTGAAATACAAATATTAATAGTCATAATATTAATTGCCGTTATGCACAATGTCTTTGTATTATATATAAAGTAATTGTTTTATGTATTCGCGCCGTAATAATTTTATTCGTCAAGTAATAAGAAAAATACGAACTTTTGGGACACAACCTTATATATATTATTGCAGCTTTGCAGGGTCGTCGACCTTGGTTTCTTCCTTCTTGGTGTTATACACGTTTCCCGAGCGGGTTTCCATACTCAAAGCAAATAAATAAAAGTAAATAAAAATAAATCACCTTTTAAAGTTATTGTGTTTATTTATTCGTTGTCTTCCTCGTAGGTCGTGATCCGCAGTCTTGGTCCAGGTCCTCTCTCGATCCAATAACCAATCAAGATATATGTACAATAAAATAATACAAAAGGAATGAAACTATAAGAAGGAATGATGATAATCTAAATATTCTGTTTTAAATAAATATTAAATATCATAGAATATTTTGAATAAATGTAGGGCGCATTAAAATTGATGCAACATTATATAAATAAACAATTATAACAAAAAATAGTTGTGCTGTTAATGATATTTTGAGACAAATAAGATCAATAATTTTCCACACTATCATCATTATTATTATCTCAAAGATATATATATATATATATATTTTGGTGAATATTCGAATATTTTATTCAGAGAAAGTCTATTTTATAAGGAACTATATTTAACTATTAAATATATATATTTATGGAAATATATTTAGTTAGTTGTATATTTATATGATATTTATATGTATTTTTCGAACATCGTCATTTCTTTGTTTTATTTTAATATTCAAACACCTATCATAAAAACTGTTTATTTTGTTAGCAATATTTTCATAATAATATTTTTCATGCAAAAATATATTTCGTATATTTTATGTAATTATTTTTATTTTAATATACGGAGGCTAGGTGACGCTGAGTTTATTTATACGAAATAAATAGGTTGTAATGCCTTGACCAAGTTGACGTTTAGCCAACCGAAATATTGTCAAATAATTTTTGACGTGACAACGTCTTAAATTAGGTTGCGGCTGGGAGTCACTTATGAAAAAGTGTAACGCTCGGTAACGTTACGATGAGTCACCGAACGAGAGTGCTGCGCGCGCAGCGCTAGAGAATTAGGCGCATTGAATCGGCGCATGCTTGTCTCTGTCTTTGTCTTTCTCGAACGTTCTTGGCGTTGGAAAAACAAGAAAGCGTCATAATACAAGTTCACACGTGTGGTTAAAGTATCGTCAGCTGTGTCTGTAGTGAAAATGTGGAGTGCTTAGATTCGTCATTTACAACAACTACAACAATAAAGGTAAATAATTGTACACTGATATTTCATTATCGTAAACTATGATTGATTGATCAATTGTTAGATTGACACAAAAGTTGAGAAACTGAGTTTGTAGGTTATGTCATACTATTGATAAATGTTGATAGTGTTAAGTAAATTATTAGTTTAAAATTAATTAATTAATTAATTATTATTTTTAAATAGTTTCAAATTTATTTAGCAAAAATTTGAACCTTCGATCTGAATAAATGTTTTGATTTTCGAATTGATTCTTTAAAATTACAAATATTAAGAAAAAGTGGCAGATATAAGAAAACTTTATTTAAACTGTTTTGAGCAAGAATTTTAACATCTAATTTAAGTAAATGTTTTAATTTTCAACTTCATCATTTACAATTACAAATTTTATTTAATTTCAAATTTATTTAGCAAAAAATTGAACCTTCGATCTGAATAAGTGTTTTGATTTTCAAATACCAACGCGGCTGGTGGAGTGGCGATCTATCGTAAATTATCATCGACATCTACGGCGGAAGTGTTCCAAGTTGCGATTACAGACGTAACTCGTGTCATTAAAACCAAGGGTGACATGTGCATGACTGAAGTTACTTGCTTCGCCGCTAATACTAGCTTCAAGTTTATACTCGGTGCTGTATATATTCATCCAGGAGCTAGTATACAGGATATTGGAATGTTACTATGGCAAGGACTCGGTCCGTACATTCACAACAGCCAGTACGTGCCACCGTTCGTGCAAGTTGATTCTAGTATACCGATTCTTCTGTGTGGTGATTTTAACAAAAACGTAAAGCCTGACAACTCGTTTCTTAAATTCATGAAAAATACGTATAATCTTGATTGCGTATCAAACGTTTCTAAGTCAACTACGTTAAAAGGTACAACTATCGACTTGACTTTCGCAAGACACATTACAGCAGAAACACTTCCTTTCATTTCATATTTCTCCTATCATCGTCCTATCCTCAACAAAATCACTCAAATAGGAATTAGTTAAGTTTAAGTTTACATGTACAATGTTTTAGTAAACAAAATATATTTCTATAGTTAAAATTTGTGCAATTCTTATTTTCATTCAATTCCTTGTTCCTATTGTGCAATTTAATTATATTCATATCAATAAATATTCTACCGTTGTCACGTAAAATCTTCGCCCGTAAAACCGACTTTACAGGCAACCATTGTTTTTTTCTATTCAATTTAATATATGCCTTTTTTATTATATTTAAATATATATATGTGTGGGGTGTGTGTACTTAGATCTAGTAATTTGTAAAGATACATTGTGTACATTGTTTGGGCTTTATAAAGAGTATAAAATGAAAATATTTAAAAGCACGAATGTTTCTTTTATACACAATACAAACTTCTACTGTCCTTACTGCGATGAAAATATATATTGGGAGGGCTTGGCTCATCAGTGGTGAACCCTCCCAGTGAAAACGATTTCTGAGATTCCAGCCTTCAGTGTAGCATATAAAAGCAGAATGATCCAATACAGTATTAGAGCTATGAGAAGTGGTCTGGTGGATTAAATTGGCGAAACCGCTGGGAGGGTTCACCATGAGCCAAGCACTCCCTATATATTTTTTCATCGCAGTAAAGACAGTAGAAGTTTGTATTGTGTATAAAAGAAATATTCGTGCTTTTTAATTATTTCATTTTATGTAAATATATAGATGGCGCGTTACTATTTTGTGTTAATATATAAAGAGTAGTGTCACATGGGAGAATATTCATGTTTTACTACTCTAATATTAATACTCCAGATATCGTGGAAACAACTGATAAAGAATCATTCCAAAACCTGGATTAACGCTCTAGAGTGGTGTTAAGGTCTCTTTACTTCTAATTTGTTTATTTCCTTTAATTAGCCATTTTCTAAGAGAAGACAACCTTTTTACAAATGAAGATTTTCGAAGTTTTTCGATGTTCAAAAATTTACTTTTCTGTAACTATCACTTTCTAGTGAGAAGCGGTGAGCAGACAAGAGAAGGATTATCAGCCCGGCACATACTCAGTCGTAATGTAAGTCTTAGGTCAGTCGTAGCTAGCTGCCATCTAAACCCTGTATGTGCTTCGATGTATTATATCTTGGATGCATCTTTAGCCTTCATCTTAGATAAAATAATTAGTAAGATAGCGGGGCCAAGTTTTATGTCCCCGTTCATGCCATTTACTTACCGCACGACCAATCACCACTTCATTTAACAGTAATGAACTGTTTTACGGTCGTTTGACCTAGCTAAATTTCTCTTTTGTTTTTACCATTTTCCTGTAATTAGAATCGGCATCATATCCTTAATCTCCAGGATTGATCATCCAGGCAATACATCACCACATCTTCAATATTTAAAGGACTGCTCATCCATCCGGGATTTCATAACATCTACAACCTCTAGGATTGCTAATTTATCCAGGACACCATCATTTATTAAGTCTAAAGACTGATAATACATTCAAGGCATCATCACTTCTTCAGTCTCTAAGACTGCTCATCCAGGACATCATTACATCTTCAGTTCCTAAAATTGCTCATCATCTAGGACATCATAACATATTCAGTTTCTAAGTCTGCTCATCATCGATGAGATCATTACATTTTCAGTGTCTAGAGTTGCTCATTATTCCAAGACAACATTTCTTCAGTTTTCAAGACTGCTTATCTATCCAGTACATCATCACTTCTTAAGTCTAAAAGACTACTCATCCATCATTGCATCATCAACCCTTCAGTCTCTAAGATTGCTCATTTATACAGGACATCACCACCTCTTCAGTTTCTAAGACTGCTCATCCAGCCAAGACATCATCATTATTTCAGACACTATTTCATCCAACCAGAATCCAACCGTCAACGAAAACTAAGATAGAAAGAAAATGTTCCACCATTTACGCCACAAAAAGAAATAATCTATTTTATATGAATATTGGTCTATTTCTCATTGATATATCTATTTTCCTTGTGATATTTCTTATATGGGAGTACTCTCATAAAAAAAGCATCAATGCTCAATACAAAGCTAGCAATCTTAAATAATACTCAATTAAATTATTTGAGAAGTTTAATCAACTTCGTATATATCATCAGAATTGTCTTCCTCGGCTTTCAGAATCCGGAGTTACTCAGAGAGTCTCTATCTCATCTTCATTCAGACTTCTAGTTCTGATACGTCCATCGTGGAAGTTCTCTAGCTGATATTACTCCTACTTGATCCTTGGGCTTAGACAGCAAGTTGTAAAAGAAGATTTGCTGTTTATTTTCCTCATTCCTCTTGATCTTCATATTCTTTTTTTTTTTTAACCGATAATTTTGTATAAATCACAAAGAACAATGATGTTTTGTGATTATACTTGAGACAATACTAAAATATGCCAGGATAACAAAGAATTTGTAAGAAATACAGGATAAATCAGAGAGAATCTTTTTGATGCTGTAACAATGGACATAACTCAGACAGTTACTATTAAAAATTACCAAAAGGTTTAGAAGGAAAACCTTGTGTTGATACAAATCACAATACACGGCAGGATGGCAAAGCTATGAATAGCAAGGGGAGGTGTCAGCTCAGGACGCGGCCAAGATGGCGGGCGGTGTAATTATTAGAAAACCATTAAGAGCTGCGGTGGTTGCCAATTTGAATGGAATCGATGGCGGGAAGATCGAAGACCTCGGTCGACCAGTAATTACTGGACAGGACGAGCGTCAACTTGGGAGCTTCCTCAGTCGCGCAGAATCTCGGACTGTATCAAACCTATCATCTTAATATCATTTATTAATGTATATCTCCACGGTTGTAATTGAGTGATATTCTGGTGTGTTATTTGTTTAATTTCTTATGAAACTTGAATATTGTAAGGTATCAAGTCACATCCTGGGTGTGTTCTACATTCCACTTACACTACAGGACATCTCCACGACAAAAATCAAGTCACAAAGTTTCACTTCCCCAGCAGGACATTCCCACGACAGAAATTGAGTCACAACTTTGTGTGTTCTCCATTTCATTTCTGCTACAGGACATCTCCACGACAGGATTCAAGTCACAAAACCTGGTGTATTCTTTATTACACTTCCCCTACAGAACATTTCTATGGCAGGAATTAAGTCACAACTTTGTGTGTTCGTTATTTTATTTCTACTACAGGATATCTCCACGACAGAAAATCAATTCACAAAACTTGGCGCATTCTTGATTTAACTTCCCCAGAATGACATTTACACGACAGGAATCAAGTCACAACCTAGTGTATTCTTCATTTCACTTCCCCTACAGAACATTTTTATGACAGGAATTAAGTCACAAATTTGTGTGTTCTTCATTTCCTTTTCACTACAGGATATCTTCACGAAAGAAATCAAGCCACAAATTCGTACATTCTTGATTTACCTTACCTAGAAAGACATCTCCACAAGAGTAATCAAGTATTTTTTTATAATGACCTTGCACAGGATGTCATTTTGCTAGAAATAAGGCATAATTGTTTTTTTTTTTTAATTTTCATTCCCAAGAGGGAACTTCGCAGCTGAATAAAAGCATTGCTTAGTATCTCTTTTGTTTTTATTGTTTACAGAAGAGAGAGATTGAAACCGATTTATTAATCGTTCATATTATATAAAGTTAAATATAAATAATTGAATAAATATAAATAAATAAGATTAAATAAGAAAGAGAGATATGAAGATGATATCAATACACATATTCTTGTGACTTTTTGTTTCACTTCAAACATGATATTAAAATGGCTGGAAAAATAATAGTAAATTTAATATTTCATTACCACTGGGAATCACTTGTGATGATATCAACCCTAAACTTATTATTACTTTCCTATTTAACCTGCGGCTGAAATCAATTTTACCAATATTTATATGTGATTCGACTCTCCAAAAGCTTATGCCAATAATTTGCTTAAATATTATATCTTCGACTCCAACCTTCAATGTAGCATATACGAGCAGAATGATCCAATACAGTATTAGAGCTCTAAGAGAAGCGCGGTCTGGTAAATTGAATTGGCGAAAAAGCTGGAAGGGTTTACCACTGATGAACAATAGACCTTCCAATATTTTCATCGCCGTAAGAACAGTATAAGTTTGATTTTTTAATTTAAAAATAAATTGTGCTTTAAAGGTGTCATATCTTATATATGTGTTATTTATTTCACATCGGACAGAATGTGGTCACGGCCAGTATACTGTCCCAACTTTATTTCTTTGATTTCCCAGTGGATATGTTCGGGGATGGAACCAACTCAAAACTTGGTATCCTTCCCTTCACATAGGATATCATCACATTAAGTCACAACTTACTATCTTATTAATATTAGATCTCACATGTTCCTGTACTTAATTGTACATAATTTATGTTTTAATATTTTCCAAAATATTATCGTTACACACAAAAAATAGGTTTCAAAATGGTTAAATATATTTAATTTTATATCAATTTCAATAATCATAATAATTTCATATAATTATATATTATCCTATGCAAACAAATATGATACACATATATACAAGATATGATCAAAAGGTTCGGGGAATTAATAAAAAAAAATGTTCTGAAAGAGTTTTCGAAAAATAAAAATCATCATCATAATCACGAGACCTCGTTCTACTAGAAAATATTTATATCTTTTCGATATCACAAATAATAAGAATTATATAAGCATCTTTTAAAGAAAAGAAACAAAGGAGCGGCGTTCCTTTACAATGGATCTTGGATGAAGGTGTAAAGGGTTAATACCTGCGAATATTGACTATTGATCATCCATGAAGATCCAAACTTCCTCACAAAGGCGATTACTGGTAATGAAACCTGGATCTATGTAAATGACCCAGAGACCAAAAACGACAATCGAGCCAGTGGCTCCCGAAAAATGCCCCCAAACCGAAAAAAGCAATAATGTCTAAGTCAAAAACAAAGGTTCTTTTGGTGACATTTTTCGATCACCAAGGCATTGTGCATTATGAATTCCTCCCACAAGGGCAAACAATAATAAACACGTGTATCTAGTGATTTTACGCCGTTTACGGGAATCAATACGGAAGAAACGCCCGGAAAAGTAAATCTCGGGCGAATGGATGCTTCATCACGATAAGCACACCAGCACACAGAGCTCTTTCCGAGGGTGTTTATTTGACTAAAAATAGCATCTTGTCAATACCTCATCCCCCGTACTCGCCTGATTTAGCACCAAATGACTTCTTTCTCTTTCCTAGAATGAAGTCAGTTCCAAATTGACATAGATTTGATACCGTTAATGCCATAAAGGAAAAATTGCTGAGCGTTTTGAAGGACATTACGTCTGACGAATTTTCTGGGTGCTTCCGGAACTGTGAAAAAAAGAATGAAACGCTGTATAGATTCCCTCCGACAGTATTTTGAGGAATATTAACCTTTTTTTGTAGATATTCATCTAATAAATCTTTTATGACCCAATTCCCTGAATTTTATTATCATACCTTGTGTATATAAAATATAAATATTTTCCTTAATACAATATTGAAAAGGCAAACAACCACTTGGGAAGATCCCGGTCGAAGCAAATTATTTCTTTTAGTGAGCCATTTTTTACATATATCAATATTTTCTTCCAGTTTTTATAGAATTAAATAAGTAGTTGCTTACATAAATGTTTAAATCTCAGGAAAAACAAATTCTATCTATATAATTTGAACTTAATGAATGGGTAGTTATGGAAATATTCAGGGTTTAGCAAGGACACAAGTTTATTCTATGGTGTCATAGTTGCAATAATTCCTGATATTTGTAGTTATCTTAGGTTGTGCAGGCCTCATAAATTGTTTCCCCCAACTCAATAAACACAAAGGTAAGGAAACATCTTTTATAATTAAGAAATATTCTGGAGATTCACAGGTTGTGCTCAATAATATGTCTATAGATAAAGCAACCTATGAAATGTAGAGCAAAGTGATTGGGTGTTTTCACTTTGAATTATATGCTTGATATAACAATCAGGATTACCATGGTGAATATTCTTGATTGTGCCATATTACTTACTACCTCTATAGTAGCAACTGCATTACTCACTTAGCAATCATTCCTATATTATTTCTGATTTATAAATATCATGTTTATTATAAATTCAATAGGCACTTGAAAATTGAGGACAAAGAATACGCCATAAGTTATAATCTGTATCATATATATATTTTTGGTATGTCAAATTGGGCAAATGAATGCAACCAAAAAATATTGTAACAATTTTAAGAGAATAAACTTCAAAATAGATTTTATTATGATTTATTCAAATTCAAAATTTAGAAATGGTCACTATTAAAACCTGAAAATTCGAAAGACAGCGAAGATTTAATGCTCCAATAGACAAAATGAGAAGAGAAGTTTTACGAAATATATATATAATTTTCTAAAAAGGTTTACGTAAATTTAAATTTCGTTTTTGTTTGTGCCTTTGAATATATATGTAAATGATATTGAATATATGGCCATATAAATAAATAAAAGGCATATATTGGATCTAAATTTATTATTCAACCAATCATTATCCAATATATGACTTTTATTAATTTATAGATATTATTATGGATTGCTCAATCTTTAAAATAATATATGTATATATACCCTCATTTTCTCAACTTATAACTATGCCCGCCGAAAGATTATAAAGATCTGAAAGCTTGCAATTTTCACAAATAAAGAAACACATTGTTACTCTTTATATTCTTATTTCTCTTCTAAGATCCTACATTAGTAACCCCAGACCATAGCTAAAATATGTTCTGCATGATCAATAACGACATGAATTCACAGATTTTAAAAATACTACTAGAATAACTTAAGATAAAAATCCTGAAAGGTTCGTCATTATACGGCTAGTTGAAGGAACTTAACTCAAAATCTAACAAGCTTAATAAAGAAACATCACTTTAAATGATATAGAATCGAGGATATTCTGACCATCGACCGTCTAACATCCATAAGAGGGGTTTCTGAAAAGAACTGGCCACTCCGCCATAATTACGTCCGCTTTGACTTATGGATTTCTGCCTGACTAAATAATTCCTGTTTTGCTCGATCCCCTATTGGTCGGGTATAGAGAGCCTCTAATTACATTTTATCTCTTTATCAAATACACCCATACCTTGCTTTGCGTCGGGGTTACGTTCCAAAAAAAACAACGACGCAAATTGAAACGACGTAAAGTGAAAATATGTGAAGGCGCAATCAAAAACAAAGGTGTTGCCATATTTTAGGAAAAAAAAAATTAAAGACTCGAATCCAAAACAACGCAAATTCGAAATATCTAACGACGCACAGTGAAAATCAGTAAAAATTAAGCAGCGACGCAACTTCGAAAAAAACGCAAAACGAAACGACGCAAAGCGAGGTATTGGTGTAATTAAAACAGGGATACTGACAAGTCGTAGAGAGTTTGTCGATAGATTAAATAATTTAAACTCAAAAAATCCTAAGGGATACTGAGTTTACAAAAATAAAATATATTTGTTTCCTATACGTACCTACAATACTTCAACTCTTTCTGCTGAAAGTTTGACACGATATAGAGATGATAAGTCTATAAAGGAGAGCTTCGAGATTAGAACATGCAAATTAGTCCGTTAATAGAGTAATTTGCATATTTTGTTTCAAGGAAATTTCGTTTCAAATAAGTTTCAGATATATGCTAGAGATTTTAGAAATGACCAACAATTTAGATATATTAATAGAATGAGCAAAAATTAGAAATGATTGAAAATTGTAAGGTTTATATTAAAGTTCAATTTTAATCAAATTATAGTAGCAGGTGAATACACTCATGGACAAAACTTAAGTAATTTGTATATTTTAGAATGTATATCGGGATTTAGACAATAATTCTGAAAGATATTTGATACACAGTGACCTTTATTGGAGACAAACGAGATAATCAAGTGTGAACAAAATTGCCTCTGTCTCCAAAAAAAAAAAAAAAAAACAGACGACCGGCATCAAAAACCTTTTATTTCTTAAAGTTTTCTCCATAAGTTTATATCAGATTTATTTGCATATCTTTTCAAATTTTAATATATTTTAAAAAATAAATATAGGTTTCCATTAATAAAAAAAACGCTTTTAACTTAATATTGGTGTTTCTGAAGCGCCTCCAGCAAAAAAAAAAAGTAGAAACAGCCAGATATATCCTTCGTATTTCCTCACTTAATTTTATTAGTTTTTGATAACCATAAACTCTACATATCTGGATTTTATTTTCGGATCGACTTTTCTTCCACATTTGGCTGGATTCTTTTTATAGGCGAATTAAGAGTTAGCGGGCGAGGGAGCACATAAAAAGAGAGAGAGTGGTGCGCTACTTTGCTTAAATAAAATTGCCATTTCCTCGAATTAGATCAATAGGAGTGCATTAATCCTCTCAGAGTTGTCCCAGGGCGGTGCTATTACCATAATGTGCCACCATCGCTTCGGTCAATTACTGCTCCTAGCATTGGTATGACGGCCACAACACCTTGTTTCTATATCTTGGACATATATGTTTTACTAGAAATTTATATCTACGAGGGGTGTCCCAAAAGTCCGTGGCCCGACTATGAGAACGAAATATTAGAAACTAATAAATTTTACCATATATACCTTAAAGCCTTGTATAAAGATATGTACATTTCAAAGTTTCTACAACTAACCGTTTTTTTTTTGTTATACGTTCTGAAAGAGGACAAGAAACAGGAATCATCTAAAATGTAGACAAACGAGATTCGTGCTGTAATAAAATATCTTTGTAAGAAAGGAATGTCGCCGAAGGAAATCTATGAAGATATGGTGGCTACATTAAGGGAAAATGCTCCTTCCTATAGCACAGTAAAAAAAAAAGGGTAGCTGCGTTTAAATTAAAGAGGATCAGCACCGAAGACGAACATGGACAAGGAAGACTTGTTGAGTCAGTTACTCAAGAAAACATCGACAAGATACATGATTTGGTTATGTTGGACAGAAGAATAACAGTTCGTCAGATAGAAGAGACCTTGGGTATTCCAAAAACTAGTGGATCGGATCATGAGAGAACACTTGGGCCTCAGGAAGCTTTCTGCCCGTTGGGTTCCCAAACTTTTGACACCCGATCAAAAGGCTGTAAGGAGAAAGTTATCTTCGGATAATCTTGCGTTATTTGAAGCCAATTCAGAGGAATTTGTTAATAGATTTGTTACCATGGATGAGACTTGGGCCCATCACTTTACACCAGAGTCCAAGCAACAATCCATGCAATGGAGACACTCCGGTTCCTCTCCCCTCAAGAAAGCCAAGACAGTTCCATCAGCAGGGAAGGTTATGGTGTCTGTCTTTTGGGATTCCGAGGGTGTACTTCTTCTAGACTTTCTGAATAAGGGTCAAACCATCACTGGCGATTATTATGCAAATCTTGTGAAGCAACTACGAGAAGCTATTAAAGAAAAAAGAAGAGGAAAGCTGTCCAGGAAGATTGTTTACCATCAAGACAATACCCAGAGTCATCGGACGCTGCAAGCCATGGCTACTATTTATGATTCTGGCTTTGAACTTTTACCACATGCACCCTATTCACCAGATCTAGCTCCGTCTGACTTCAACCTATTTCCTCATTTGAAAAAATCAATTTCTGGCATTCATTTTAGCTCAGATGAATAGGTCATTGATGCTGTAACCTCATTTTTTGAGTCACTTGAAACATCGTTCTTTTTGGAGGGTATAAAAGCATTAGAACATCGCTGGAAAAAGTGTATAGACCTTAAAGGGGATTATGTTGAAAAATAAATCATAATCATTTTATTAGTCATTTTCATTATATGTCGGGCCACGGACTTATGGGACACCCCTCGTATATAACAATAAATTATTTTATTCGCGATCGAACGTTGTGGCCCATTGTACGTATTACCTCCCAATCACGTTGCGACGCCACCCATCTCTGTCTTGGGCGTCGGCGTCCAGTTATGCGTAGCCCAGACGTCTTACCGATCAGTATGGTGTACTCCATTCCTTGCGTCGAGCGATATGACCGAACCGACCGTGAGGTTTTTTTGTTTATGTATCGCCTTGGTCAATTACTGATTGAACTAGCATTGGTGTGATCATATATCACAAAATCTTGTTTATCCATCCTATATACCTTAGAGATATATGTTTCAGTAGAAATATATACCTATATAATAATAAATATTTTTATTCGTGATCGAACGTTGTGGCCCATTGTACGTATTACATCCCAAACACGATGCGATGCCAGCCTGTCTTGAGCTCTATGCACCATCTTGGCGACCGTTAAGCTAGTGAGTTCCTTTAATTGGTACATGAAACATGTCGGAGGGCGTCGAGATATGCGACGTCCAGATATCTTTCCAGTCAGTATGGTGTACTCCATTCCCCTGCGTCGTACGATGTGACCGAACCGACCGTAAGGTTTTTTTGTTTATGTATATCTCGTATTTTTCGGCGAATTCCAATAGCTTCTAACTAGTTATCCTTTGAATTTCGTTGATTATCAAGGAATAGTTATGGTAGATTAAACTAGAGAGACCGCTGGGAGGGTTCACCACTGATGAGCCAGGCCCTCTCATTAATTTATCATTACAGTAAGGGCAGTAGATAATTGTTCAATTTTTAGAAGAATCTTACGCGTCTAAAATAGTTACAATTTCTCAGAATTTTTATTTGCCGAATTTCCTCTTCAGAATAGCGCTTCGTTACAATTCCAACATCGCTTTGTACAAAGTATTCATTTTATCCATAAAGCATGCTTATCATTCATTCATTTTTGAATTATAATTCATTATTAAGTTCTTGTGTGAAAAGGAAACTTTCTATATGCCGTGTAATTTAAAGTATTTAACAAGGAAACATAGAAGAGTAAGTTGACAAAGGAAACCCATCTGCTCTCCATTTCTTTAAATATAAAAATTCTAATCTAACACAAAGGAGATAAGAGTTATTTTTTCTTCTTTAAAGTTGAAGTGTGTGAGACGATATACATAATTCCCAGAGAGCTGATACCGCTGAAGAAGTCAGGCTACTACCTATGTTAGTGGCTTTGGTATGGAAGTTACTGAAGACGTTAGCTAAACCTTAGGTAGCAACAAGAGAGGGAGTCTATGTACTGTAGTTCCTTTTGGTTTCCAGGCTATGTCAAGACAGAGAGAGAGTATTCACAGATATAACCGATAAGGAGATAATTGAAGGTAAATCCAGTTATATTTTTTTCAAATGAGGAAGTAAAAGAAAACTCACCCATATATTGTAACTACAATATTTATACACGTGAATGAACATATTTCCCCGGATCATCATATTTCTTTGAGAAATAATTCCAAGCTTGACTTCTCAACATTCTCATCTCTAGGGAATGGTTTGGTTCACTGTGAGGTTGGAAGTTGGTGTGAACCTGCTTCACGTGAAACAGCTTTTTAAAATTCTATATATTCACATTGTGTGGAAGTATACACCGTACTGAATAGTTATTTTGTAGTTATGCCTCTTTTAAAAGTCAAAATATCTAAACAACATTGTTCACAAGATTTATTCAAAAAGATCCATTATAAACTATAGTTATAAATTCAATTGCCATCTATCGATAAAATTTATAACAAATAAATTTACTGGCAATGTGTTTCTTTTTAATGATATCATCAAATACAGAGGGTGTTTCCTTTCAAATGAAACGATTTCAAACGTCCGTTAGAACTTTATTTTTCGAACGTGAATTTTTTTCATGTGTTCTATGTGCTTCCCCTTCTTCTTGGCTATCTCCCTGCATCGGACTTTCCAAGCTGCGAACACTTCCTTGACTTTGGAGAGCGAAACATTCGACCACTCCTCTTGTGCGGCTTTCCAAAGTCCGGCCTCAGTTTTGGGACGTCGGTTGAAGAGCCGTTGTTTCAACATACCGAACCCGTAAAAATCCAGTGGGCTGGCGTCGGGAGACTTCACTGGAATGTCCGAGTTCCTGATAAAATTTAGGCCTAGGGTGTCCTTCATTTCTTGTAGGAACTGTTGGGTTTTGTTGGAGGTATGGGAAGAGGCTTTGTCGTGATGAAGGAACACTTTGTCCATTTCCCCTGGGTAAAGGTCCTTCAGTTGTTCGATGACAGGTTTCAGAACGCATTCTATATAGAATTCTGAGTTCACCTTCACCTTCGATGGAACCTTTATGAGCGGAAGGACTCCACGGCCAGTCATTACCCCGACAACCATGAAACCTTTAGGGAAAGTTTCGGAGCATTGGTGAACCCAATTATCCGGGACCTGATTGCCTCTTTTGATGTAACAGATCTTCCGGATTCCATTGCAATACGTCACATACATCCATGCTTCGTCCAATGTTGCAGTATATTCCGATCTGGAACCGGCCAGGTGTTCCTCGTAGAGCTTCCGGGCATTCGTTGCACGGTTTTTCATGTGGAAAGGGGTGAGCTTGTGAACCTTGCCTTTTCGTCGGGTATCCAGTTCCAAATCTTTGTGAATGATGTTATTTATCGTTTTTAGCGATGTTCCACACATTCTGGAAAGTTGGCGCTGAGATGGTGGATTTTCAGTAGTTGCTAGCCGCTTTACCTTGGAAACCGTGGCGGGGGTCCGCACCGGACGTGGTCGATCGACTTGAAATTTTTGCCCATTGGATTCAGCTTCCCTTTTCTTTCCGATGCCATTTACTACCCTACATATTGTAGCTTTGCCAACATCTAGTCCTTCTGCTTTTAGCTTTTTCACTATGACGCTATAACTGTTTCCTTCTTTGGAAAGGGTCCGAATTGTTTGTTCGACTTGGAGCGTTAGTCTCTCCCCCCCCATGTTGCAAAAATCATGATACCTGATGAAAATGAATTCTCCAGAAGATTCTAGATCTATTGGAACCAGTGTCGTGTGCAGCATGCCTGCACGTGCAAAACGCGAGCGCTCGAAAATCGTTTCATTTGAAAGGAAACACCCTCCGTATTATCTCTACTTACTAACTACAATGATAAAAGATGTTGAGTGCCAAGATCTCTCATTTAACAACTTTTAACTTCGCAGTGTGAGGTTTTTGTAGATATAATATTGATAGTTGATTTTATGACCCAAGCCCTATTATTCAACAACTTTTATCATTGCATTAAGGTCTGTAGAGATAGTATTTGATGTTATTATTAAAGAGAAACATATTTCTAGTAAATCTGATAGTTACAAATTTTATAGTTATCTTAGTTGTATGAATATATTTCATATTCTATAAAGGTGTATATTTCTGGGCGTAGTTTACATATATTTTATTTATGCAATTAAACGTCACATCGTGTGTGTGTATTTAGCTCCATTAAAAATGGAATGTATAAATAGTTAGGCAATTATAAATACGAACAATAAACTAAAGAAAATAAACTAACAGAACAACTCCGCCTTTGCCGGTCCCAAGCCCGGATGAAAAAGGAGGAGGGGGAGCAGTAACAAGCTCACTAAAAAACCTGGGCTCAGCTGGCCCGGCTGATAGTACCCTGTAAGGGCTCCTGATCCGGGGATACAGGATGAGCAGCGTTTGTACTCCATGTTAGGAGCAGCTGCACATGGTCTGTTCCTCAAGTCAGAGGCCGCCATTTCTTTTGGAGCTAAGTCGGCCTGCCACTGAGTTGTGCTCCCAGTCTTAATGATAAAGGCAGACGCATACTACTTCGCCCAGTGTGGAGATAAGAAAGAAGAAGAAGACCTAACAGAACTTTATAGTGTAGTATAGGTGGGGCCAGTATAGCGTAAGGTATAGAGCCTGGTGATGAATAGATTACGTTTATGGAAATACAATTCAATAAAAATATATTTTCTCTAAGTGTATATGTGTCCGTCAAATATATCTATATATAATGCACTCATGGACAAAACTTAAGGAAGTAGAAAGTCTTTGATGTCGCCATTCGACCGTTCTTTTTTAAGGAGACAGTGGATAATTTTTGTTCACACTTGGTTATCTCGTATGTCTCAATAATTATCAAATATATTTCAGAGTTATTGTCTGAATGCCGATATACATGCTAAAAAGTTCCACTTCCTTAAGTTTTGTCTATGAGTGTACCATATAGTATACGGTATGGCTATCGATCCAACAAAAGTGGCTTGAGGTAATCTCGTTGCGGTAGGTCCAAGTTCCACAAGTGTGTTCCAGTCTATGAGAGCTCACCGTTATATGCTTGGTGGATATAGTTGACATCTTATCTTTGACATTAAAAAGTATATTGAGAAGTTTTCATGTTACAGCTATACTTTTTTAACCATCAAACACGCCTAGCTGTGTGCTACGTGCGAGTTCCATTCTTGATGCTACAGGAACCTACCTGGTCTTACACAGCTCCATCCGCAGAGCCCGTCGCAGAGGCAACGTTTCCGTGCGCTGATACAGTCTGCGTCCACGTGGCACTTGCGGAGACACTGGCGGCGTGAGGCCGCGGCTTGCTCACGGTCCCTGGGGCAGCCCTCGGGGTCTCCCCGGGCGTCCACCTCGGGGGGTTCTGGGCACATCAGACTCCACTCTTAATCTCTCTTTACAACCCTACGTCTTGGTTCGTAAAGCACCTAATTACAATGGAATGAATCAGACTAATTATTGGCGCATTCAGGTCACACCTAAATATTGTAAAATATTTGAAAAGGTTTTGAAAATAGAGTAATCCATGAATAAATATTTAATAAAAAAGGCATATATTGGATAAAAAAAAATACATATTCACCTTTTTATGAACATTTATTTTAGCTGAACGCTAATATTTTTCAAGATATAACAACCTTTTTATGTGAACTACAAACTTAGCCACCTATAACCTCAATAGAATAAAGGTAAACATATATTTCTACCTATATTCAATGGGAAGGGGGAAAATTATAAAAATAAATAATATTTGATCCAATATATGCCGTTGAAATCAAATATTTTAAAAGTAGTGTGTTTAAGGGAAGCTGGAAGATATTTCTTAACAATTTTTGTTGTTTTTTAATTCTCACTTTCATATTCCACGTTGGGACTTCACTCACTTCAAGGATAAATTTTCCTCCTTAGAACAATTATAAAGTCAGAAATTAGCTCGCTACCTTCCGTCACTATATGGTATAACTGTAGATATTTGAATTCAAAACCTGTTCGAATCAGTCTTATTGACTATTAAGACATGAAGATCACATCTTCCTTCAGTTCAGTTCTTAGCGTATTTTTCAGTTTGTCAACAACGGAACTAAATTTTGAACAACTAGAAGACAAACTTATTGAACACAACACAGTATAAAAAAACATTAGGGCTTCTATTCCGTCAAATTAAACGTCAAAACTAGACGTCATTAATTGATAACAAGCGTCTTCGGGTCGGTGACAAAGCCACAACAGGCCGCTAGTTTGCGGCGACGGTCAATAGATGACGTTTAGTTTTGACGTTTAATTTGACAATTGATAATTAAAATAATTTTATTGACATCTTGTCAATACATTCAAAGTGCACAGTCTGAAATATTAAAAAAAAAAAAGATAATATGGATTATATACACTATGTACAATAAATATGGCTCATCTGCTAGCGCTGCAGAGTTTGGTGGAGAATCGCCAGCGGGTCTCCAGCGACACCACGTATTTTGCGGTCTACGAAGAATACGTAGATCGCGTACTTCGCCGCTGAGGAGATGGTGATGACGTGGTCCTCGAGACCAACTGGAAACGTTTAATTTGAGGGGAGAGGATCCCTATGCTTTTTAGATTAATTTCTTCCCGGCAAATTTTCCATCAATAAGAGAGTATCTGAAGTCTCATCTCTAGTTTGATATTAATTGAGACAAATAGCGAGTATTAATCAACACACGGTGCAGGAGCATATTAAAATTAGATTCCACGACCAAGTATAGATTGGCAAGGACGTTAATATATCTGGGCCGTGATATTAGACGGAGATAAACTGCCCTAAACTGCTAAACCTGTTCGAATCAGCCTTATTGCCTATTGTGGTATGAAGATCACATCTTCCTTCAGTTGAGTTATTTACATGGCATATTCTTTCAGTTTGGTAACAACGAGCAAACTTTAAACAACTATAAGACAAACTTATTAAACATGAGACAGTACCTGAAGTCTCTTCTCTAGTTTAATATTAATTGAGACAAATAGTGAGCATCAATCAACACACGGTGCAAGGCATATTAAAATTAGATTCTAGGACCAACTATAGATTGGAAAGGAGGTTAATATATCTGGGCCGTGATATTAGACGGAGCTAAACTGCCCTTAATTACGTTACAGCATAGACGGATGCACTTGGCTGGATACACTGTCCACACCATAGACTTCGAACTAGACACCACTTCTTGAAATACAGTTAAATTATTCAGAATATTTTACCCATTCTTGTTCCAAAAGCACTTTATTAGGTACCGCTCAAAAAGAGCAACCTAGTTTATGATATTTGCTACAATGAATAATATGTGAGGGTTATTCACATATTAAAACAAAGGGTCCAACGCGGGATTTGATCCCGGTTCATGACTGTCGGGAATCGAGGGTCTTACCCATTCGTCCACCAACTCTTTTTTTACCCATTTCTCATTAATAAATACAAAAGATTTTCTCTTATTTGAGGCGGAGACTATCCTTTATAAGCGGAACCAGTGTTGTGTTGATGACCTGAGGTACTTGGAGAAAAAAATCCGAGAAACCTTTTGACGCTTATTGAAAAACTAATTGTTTTAGAAGTACTTTCTGACTAATTTTTTTTTTTTTTGCTTATCCCTAGTACATGTGGTACAGGCCATGATAATCATGGTGGGTAGTTAGCGACTACTTTTACTGTAAACGCACCACATGTCTACACAAGTGAAAAGCAGTTCGACTTTGCACTTACAAATGTGCCAGAGCCCCGTTTGGTTACATGCACTCGCTGGTGGGGTTGGAATTTTGCAAGAATCGGGGGCCATTGGAGCCTTTGTTTAAGCTGAAAAAAGTGTCCGATGCGGGAATCGAACCCGGGTCGTAGTGGTCGAAAACCAAACGGTTTAACGAGGCTTCCACCAACCCCCCACGACTAAATATTATTGTCTTAAATAATTGCCAAGAACAAATTTATGCAAATTCAACGATACAAAAGTATGCAAAATATTCATACAAAACAAAATTATGTAAAAATAACTATACATGAAAGTTAATGAAAATAATATTTTTTTGCTTATCCCTAGTACACGTGGTACAGGTCATGATAATAATCATGGTAGGTAGAAGTAGGCGACAGCTTTTACTGTAAGTGCACCACATGTCTACACATGTGAAAAGCAGTTCGAATTTGCACTTACAAATGTGCCAGAGCCACGTTTGGTTACTTTCACTCGCTGCTGGTGTTGGACTTTTGCAAGAATCGGGGGCCATTGGAGCAATTTTTTTTTAAATCAGTAAAAAAGTGCCCAATGCGGGAATCGAACCCGGGTCGAGGCGGTGAAAACCAACGGTTTAGACCATGCTTCCACCGACCCCCAAGATATATAAAGTTAAACCCATGACAAAAGATGTTGTCAGTAAGTTAAAATGTGACTTGTAAACAAAAGACTCCAGCAGCGCACCTCTCCCCTAACAATAATATGCATATATTTCAGCATGGTTCTCTTTCATGGTGATATAAGCCTTATTATATACCAAAAGCAAGGGGTCGGCAATCTTTTGAGTCTGAAGAGTCAAAATTACAATTTACAAAATTTCAAATTTTTCAAAGAGCCCCAAATTTTTTATTGTCAACAATAAATAGTATATTATTGCATAAATAATTATTGCATATGGAACTAAAGGGCCGCAGCTTCACATCCAAAAAGCCGCTTGTGGCTCGCGAGCATCATTTTGCCGACCTCTTACCTAGAGCATTGTAAAAGCGAGATGCTTAAAAATATTTGCATATTTTCCACTAATACAAGCTAAGCTTTTCCTCAAAAACAACCTATTGTAAGTAATGAGTGTAAATATCCGGTGATTGATTGTCTGTGCATATATCAATTTATAGGATATTAAAAGTAAAAAAATAGCTAAATACAGTATAAGGTTGTTCCAAAAGTTCGTAAACATATTATGATTTATCAAAATTCGAAATTATAGACGCGTATGATTCTTTTTCAAATAAAAATTCGAATTTTGATAACAGATGGCGCACTAATGCATCATATTATGATTTATATTTAGCAAGTGTTAACGAACTTTTGGGACAACCTTGTAATTCTCTCTGAAACTTGGCCCACCTACTGATTGGCCACTTTGTTATAGAACATCAGAGATTAAATCATTCTTCTCTAAATATTCTGTTATAATTTCACCAAGGTTACCAATATTAAAAGTTATCCCAAAAGTTCGCAAACACTTGCAAAATATAAATCATAATATGTTTACGAACTTTTGGGACAACCTTATAATTCTGAAACCTGGCCCACCTGCTGATTGGCCACCCTTGATATAGAACATCAGATATTAAATCATTCTTCTATAAGAATTCTGTTATAATTTTACTAAGGTTACCAATATTACCAAGGTTGTCTTAAAAGTTCGTAAACACTTGCAAAATATAAATATATTTACGAACTTTTGGGACAACCTTATATTTATAAATAATATAAAATTTATTTGCGAAAACCTCTTTCTTTTATTAATGCGGCTTATGATTGTAAAACGACATTGGAAATTATCCCGCATGAGTTTATTTTAAACGAAAAATCTAAATTTTTATTTTTATGGAGAAATAACGATTATTTCTAACCTTAGAGATGAAGTATGAAAGGATCAATTGTGAAGAGTAATGATAAACGGTAAAATAAAAGTGTCCAGGGATGGGAATCGAACCCACAGCGTTCCGCTTACCTGGCAGATGCCATGTCCACTAGGCTACACTGGACATATTTTTCCGTTCGTAAATATTATATGAGGTAATTTATCAAGCAAAATAATGCGCCTTTGACTGTAAAACGACATTGGAAATTATCCCGCATGAGTTTCTTTTGAACGAAAAATCTAAATTTTTCCTCTCTTACCCGCAATATCTTCCAGCTACTGACAATTCCCGACCTCCTATTTAGGCAGTAGTCTTCATATCCCTCGCTAAATCCTTCGAGAATTAGCCATTGGACAGCCGGAGATCTAAAACCTACTTTATATATAATTATAAACAAAAGTAAGAGTTATTGTAAATAAATCTGATTCTATTTATACACCTATCTTATCTCTCTGTAAATAAATATAGACTAGCGAATCAATTACACATTCAAATTTGGTCTTTTAATGCGATTCCCAACCAGCCAGTCCTGAACATATATTGAATTGTATCAAATACTCCAAAAAATACCTCTGGGAAAACCCCAGGACTATAATAGAAAAGCTGAGACAATGGAACCTAATGGAGATCGTTTAAACGACTTGAGGAATAAACAACAACAACAATTGGCCTTTTTGGAAGCTGATCCTTGTTAAGGTCTTTGTTCATAGACAGTCAAGGTGGGTTCATAATGTCCAACAAGAGAACTGACTTTTCTAGCGAAGTTCAAGTGCAAAATTAATCTAAAAAAAGAACATAAATCAGCTAGAAACGGGCGAATCATTAATGCAGCTATGTTGTGGTAAAAGAGATGCATTCGATTTCTAGAAGATCTTTTCACTTTGTAAATTTCCCACTATGCGAGCTTGTTTATAAGTCATTATGATACTTATTAGTAATCAGCATTAAAATTTGACTTATTAAATTCCATGTTTAATATGATACCTATTTATATATGTTGTAAAAAATTATAGATTGGTAGAAAAGAAAGAAGGCTGATAATTACGAAGATCCTTTATTACTTAAAGGTATTTAATAAACAATAAGGAAGAACAAGAAATTAAAGAAATTGCACTAGAAAAAATTATATTGAGAATAGTGCAATCCATAAATAAATCTTTAATTAAAAATACATATATTGGATCAAAATATCATTTATTTTACCTATATTTCAGTTGGCTGTACGCCAACCTTTATCAAGGTGTTATAACATATTTAATGTGTGTCAACAACAAATTCAGCGCCACATAACGTCAACAGAATTAGGTTTTAAAAATATTTTATATTCAATGGGGAGAAAAAAAATCATATTTTCTCTCCATTTAATATAACAAAATATTTTTAAAACTTAATTCTGTTGACGTTATGTGGCGCTGAGTTTTTTGTTGACACACATTAATATGTTATAACACCTTGATAAAGGTTGGCGTTCGGCCAACTGAAATATTGGTAAAATAAATTATATTTTGATCCAATATATGCCATTTTTGATATAAATTATATGTACACCAGGAGTGTACGTCTATCAGCGGCCTGTCCTATCCAATAACCGCTAGTAAACTACAACAATCCAACAAAGTTGAGATATATAGGCAGATATGCAAATTAACATAGACAACACTAAAACACTATTGATACATAACAATAACGCGCCATCTATATAATACAAATGAAAACACCAAAACGCGAATTTTTCTTATATATCTTTTCATTTGTACTAAAACACTATGCAAATCACAAGAATATTTCATCGTAGAAATATTCCGGAATTGTTACTTTCAACAATATATTGTAAAGTAATTAATTATGAAAGTAAAACTTATTTCTCTCTCTCTCTCTCTCGATAAGATTCATAATATTTTATTTATAAATCTTCAGATAAAACTCTCAAAAGAATATCAAATTAATTTGCAAAAACAAAATGGCGACTATAGATGTTACTGAATCATTATACAGAGCAACAGAATATTAGAAGAACAAATAAATAATTCAGTGATTAATAAATTAAAGGCTACAAAATTTTCAACCTTTTTTGTCTTTATTAATATAAAATATCTCAAATCAAAGAGAGAGAAAGATAGAGTATTATAATAAATATAGAGATGCTATTTTAAAATTAAACAATTTTAAATATATTTGACTGAGTTATTTCTCCTTATAACAAATTACGATATACCGTTCAAAAGAAACATTTGCGGTGAAACTAGTCAAACGTAGAAATGTGTAAACGTTTTACAATCATAAGCCGCATTATATTGTATTATTATTATATATGTGTTTAAAGATATAATTTAGTATAACTGCTCTAGCTATACATGCATGCATAGAGCCATGTGGGTAAATCCAAACAAAGGAACCATTTCTTGGCACCTGCCGATAGAACAACTTCCAATAGATTTTATTGAAATAAATACAGAGCAAAGAATTGTACGACAATAAAAAATAAAATTCTCAAATCAGAAGCGCGGTTTTGACACTATTTTTATCATACGTTTTCTTTTATCTCTTTATTTTTCCTGTAGAGCTTTGAGAAGCTAAAGGTTTGTTCTCTTGTTATTTTTATAAAATGTTTTATTCCCGAGCAAAAACGTCTAAGATTTGTTTATTCGACTGATAAAAATCCTAATATTTTGTCAATGGATTAAGATTATATATATAATCAGTGACATGTGTGTCAGGATATGCCTTCTTTATTTTTAATATATAAAATAATTTGAAATACTTTAAATTACCTAATTGAAATTTGATCTCACATATTTTTGGCAAATAAGGCCTACCGCGTTCAAATGGACATTAACGATAGGAGCCGATGATGTGATTGGTTAGGTTATGTATTATATATACATATTGTATATATATATATTTTTTATTTGTATTAAAGGATGTACATTGTGCTTACTATCTATGTACTTCATAATCTATTTATATATTCCTTTTGCTTATTGTTTATATGCATATTCAATTTGTATATATGTTCTATGTATATATATTGTATACTCACTGGACGGGTTAACCAAGCTAATTATTCATGTACTTATTGCTATTCGTAAATATAACTAGCAGAGTGACCCAGGGTACGCCCGGGATTTACCCGAGTGCTCATCTGCCCTAGTGAATATATATTTGGTTAGAGCATTCTTAGCTAAGTATAATAATTTGAATATATAGTTTTAATATTTAATTTATATATAATTTAAAATAGACTATCGTTTTCCTCGTATTTTATTTGCCTATGTATGGAATTTTTGGTACTGTAAAAAAACTTTGCTTCAATAATATAAAAAAAAAACAGGCAAAGTTTCGAACCAAGGTTGTGGAAATATGAAGCCGTACACCTAACCATTAAGCTACGCTTGGCATCATAAATATTCGCATGTAAAGCTATTTCAGGCCTTACACATTTCTAACGACCTTTTTGAAAAAGGTTTTTGAAACATGGAAATTATAATACTTTAAATAAATAGAAATAGAGTGAACACAAATAAATCATACCAAATATTTCGAATTAGAGCAGTTATTTTAAACGGCGAATTAGATCAAATATATCTAAAATGAAAATATATAAATCTTCAAATCGAGCGAGCGTCTATAAATATTTCGATTTAGATCAAGTATTCTAAACCTATGTGTTATTAAGCGAACTATTATTAATAAAATATTGAGAAGATTTATATTTAAACGTATTTATAACCTTTTAGTACTTGATAGAGGGCGCTGTTCGTGAGCTAAGTAGAATAATTTGAATATATAGTTTTAATAATTGATTTATATATTTTTTAAAATAGCCTATCGTCTTCCCCGTATTTTTTACCTATGTATGGAAATTTTGATTTGAATTAGTGAACTACTGCGAATTTGTATACCGGACATACATACAAACAAACAAACAAACAAACATTGATTTATATATATATAGATAGATGTATGATCACAATATATGTATAAATTTTCTCTCTCGCTACTGCACAGATGATGGTTAGAAAATTGAATTCGACATCCTGATATTTGGAAGAATTTTTATTTTCAAAATCTTTACAATCTATAACGTTTTGAGTGGACCTGGGATGAGACGAGGTCCTAGTGACAGGACAGTCCGAAAAGAGACAGCCGTTAGAGACAACCGGACGATATTTTCCTGAGTGTGGCTGGGTGGATTAGCTTGGACGTGTAGAGCGCCGAGCTAACCTGAACCATTGGATATGCTTGCATCGGAACGGCCATCTGCGAAGAGAATCCTTCTTCCTGCAAAGATTGGATAATGATTCAGTTTACGAATTCCATTTAGGATCACTTGTAATAAAGCCCATACTCTAGCTACATCCATATACGAACTCGTTGATTGCATTATTTACACTTTGATGTACATCGCGGCACTTGAAATCAATCAGCATCAAAATGGAGCATTTACCATAATCTGATATATCATCCTAGTAATCCTAAGAACAGGGCTGTTTTCCAGTTCCGCATGGATCTATATAAATAGTATTTGAAGGAGTAATATCCGGTTATTATGGCGGACAGAATCCGGCCGAATGATTATACAGTTTCAACCTAGGAATTGTTATGCTAGAAAATAACAATTTCGTGTGTTGACTTTAGGCCTTCTTTTAATATTATTTTTTGGCGTAAAACTCATTTTCCATAAAGGCTAAAAATAAGAATCATATAAAATATATATAAATATATATTATATTAAAAAATATATTTCAGAATCAATTACGGAATAAGAAAATTTCTGTTGATCCTTTCAAATACACGTCTTTCCAATTTTAATAGAATGTATACTTTTTTTGTAAATCAATATAGTTATATATAAATTTTATATAAGGCGAAATCATATTTATTTATACATTCAATATTTATATTTTTGGCTGTGTTCTCTATTTTTAAAATATATATGTACATTGTGTAATTATTTTAATGTAGATAAAATTTATAATTTTATATTCATAAGCTAAATTTGCAAATAGATTGATATGTAAAAAAATATAAATGGATTCAATACTTTTACAATGAGGAAGTATTTTCCTTAACTGAAGAGAGATAAACTACCTAAAAAAACCAACAAACTAAGCCAGTGCATAAAAACCTCTGTATTTTTTCCCTACTTGAAACACGTGTAAAAACCTTGTCCGAGAGGTTTGGATGCCTGAGGCGTGTAGAAAAAACGCCTTTCAAATTTCAAGAGAGAGAGAAAAAAAAAACACTTTGGGAAGTTAGTTTTGGGAAAGAAGCCATAAATTATGGAGGCGCTGTAAACCGGAGCTGAGAATGATAAATTGGTAGGTGTAAAAAGTGACGAACTTAATTAGCTGCCTGGAGTGTGACCTACAGTTTCACGCTGGATGGACGGCGGATTTACATCTTGCCCTCGTGTAATTAGGGCTGTGCTCCAACTGCCTCTGATGCTGTCACACTTGAGGATGACACGTTATTGACCTTCCTCAAGTACTGTCAACTTCCTCAGCGTGTACGGAAGGTGAAGTCTTGTACTCCTGGTAGGGCCACCCTCCCCAAGTAATGTCAACTACCTCTACTGCTGTCACACTAGAGACAGCAGCAGAGTCCTGAAGTCATGTCAACTTCCTCAGCATGTACGGAAGGTGACCCTGGGTAGTACAGGCGAAGTATGTTTGGAGTCTTGTACTCTTGGTAGGGCCACCCTGGAATTACACATTATAGACCTTCCCCAAGTCCTGTCAACTGCCTCTGCTGCTGTCACACTAGAGGATGACACGTTATAGACCTTCCTGAAGTCTTATCAACTGCCTCAGCATGTAAGGGAGGTAACCTTGGGTAGTAGAGATATGTTTGGAGTCTTGTACTCCTAGTAGGGCCACCCTAGGATGACACGTTACAGACCTTCACCAAGTCATGTCAACTGCCTCTGATGCTGTCACGTTAGTGGATGACACGTTATAGACCCTCTCAAAGTCCTGTCAACTGCCTCAGCATGTACGGAAGGTGATCCTGGGTAGGAAAGTCGAAGTATGTTTGGAGTCTTGTACTCCTGGTAGGGCCACCCTAGGAAAACACGTTATAGACCTTCCCCAAGTCCTGTCAACTGCCTCTGCTGTCACACTTGAGGATGACACGTTATTGACCCTCTCAAAATCATGTCAACTGCCTCAGCATGTACGGGAGGTTACCGGGGTAGGAGATTTATGTTTGGAGTCTTGTACTCCTAGTAGGGCCACCCTAGTCATGAAGGCTGTACTACTAAGCTCATATGAATTTTAACAAGTGAAGAGACAAAGTCGTCTTCCTACCCTTGTATGCCTGAAATTTTTCTATTAGAACGATACTCCAACTACCTCTGCTGCTGTCAAACCAGAAGATGACACGTTATAGACCTTCCCCAAGTCATGTTAACTGCCTTAGTGTGTAGGGGAGGTGACTCTGGGTTGGACAGGCGAAGTATGTCTGGATTCTTATACTCTTGGTAAGGTCATCCTAAGCGTGAGAGCTGTTCTACTGAGCCCAGTTAAATGTTAACAGGCAAAGAGGTAAAGTTGTATTCCTACCCATCTATACCTCAGATGTTCCCATCAATAGAAAACACAACCAAATACTCAGAATAAGGAGATAAGCAACCCCAAAGACAATATTGCCCCACTACTCTAAACGACAAAAAATCATTTAAGTGAAAACTGATCACAAGTTTTCGATCTCTTAGAGATATTAAACAGTCTATCTCCCAGGAGATGGTAATCTTTATCTATTCTCCAAATCCTATTGTACCCCCCACAGGCTGTGGTCTGCTTGTAAGCTCGTAATATAGGGTCACTGACAAAATAGTTGTCGTGCTCTTTTTTTTTTGTTAGTTTCAATCAATGCACTTTCTGTGGATCAGGAATAACAATGGAGATGTTGCACTACTTATTTGATTGTACTGCTCTGTCTGAGGAAAGACGAAAACTAAATGATAAAACAGGGCAACTTTGTCCTTCATTTCTGGCACTAATTAATGAAATATCAAAGAATAGGTATATAGCGTTGGCGATATTTGGATTCCACAGGATTATATCCCGGAAAAAGGCCACACAGTGTTCTCCCCATCTCTTGTGAACTGGCGAATCCTGTATAGGGCGAGAGGCCTTAAATAAAGGCTTTGTTTTTGTTGTTAGTTTCAATCAGAAATGAGGTTGGACTTTAAAAAAATATATGATAGGCTATTGAGTTTATTTTGTTAGGAAAAACTTAATTAAAAATCCATGTCGTTGTTTCTGCGATTTAATTCCACACTGCTGGTTTGCAGCTGCCTAAATCTGTTGACACTCCCCTTATTTCAAATAATATTATTTTAGCCTTTCATCATTTCGCTCTCAGTGACGTTGTGAATTTCATCAACAGTCGCTCTAATAAATGATGGTGATTCTGAATCAATAGAGCGCATTGTCGATCATTTTAAGTAAAAAGAAAGGAAACATAAGCCACCTAAGATAGTTGTTTTTAGTATATCAAAATGCAGAAATAGAAATAATAATTACTATTAGGTTCTCATTCCAACCTACTCAGCATTCATTTCTATACACTTTTTCACACATTGTAAATGGCGCAAATAACTTCATGTCAATAAAAATAAACAATAGTCTCTGATATACTATACAAATATATTTTTGTACATAGCCAACAAATATAATTCTATAATTGATTACTTAAGAGAGGCTTGTGATATTGTAATCACAACACTAGCCTAATATACAATGTTACATTACATATAACAGGGACATATTGGATACATGTTATATCTGACAATGGTTTGTGCTCTTCCTCTTTGCATTGTTAGACCATTGTTGGACCTTCTTTGAAAGTCAATATATCTGATGTCCATGGCTAGGTCTTGTTTCTCTTCCCTTTCAAAGAGGCGATGGAGAAGAGACTTCACATATCACGTTTCTTTAAACGTGGTAACTGTGACATGGTTGAAAGACGGGCTCCATATGGTGACGTTCGAGATGGACGTAGGCGGATATATTCACCTGTTACTCTATATTGACAATATAACACGGATAGAGGCGAAATATGTATAAATTTACTTCATCCTTATGAATATATTTGTTTATCTTTTTTCATTCATTATATTTATACTTTTCAAATATTGATTGTCAAAAGGATTATTTATATGCTAACACTATAGTATATCGATCAGGTATATTATTTTTAAAAACTTCTGGGAGGGTTAACCACTGATGAGCCAGGCTCTCACAATTACTTCATTGAATTGCTTTACTACATGTGTGTTGATTAATTCTATATGGAGACTTTTCAAACTTCAATATGTTCATTATCAGACGTTTCGATAACCCCCCACTGTCGCTTTTTTCAAGCTGGAAACATCTACAATAAAGGTATTCTTTACACGTGGACTGTTCACACAGATCTGAGAATATGTAGAGATATATGCCATGTGTAGACTGTTCTCATAGAATCTGGATATATGTAGATACCTACGTCTCATGTTGAATGTTCACACAGAGTCTGCATATACAGGGTCCATTATGAAAGTAATGAGCATTTACTGGCAAAATACATTTATTGATCGTAATTTGTGCAAATGTTCAATATTCTTCAAAATACATTCCTCCTGCATCAATACACTTGCGGAGACGCATTTGCCACGCCTGAAAGGCACCCTGAAACTCCTCGACAGGAATGCTTCTCAGGAACGTTGTAACATGGTGTTGGATGTTTTCCACGGTTTCCCAATGTTTTCCTTTCATCTCTCTCTTGAGTCTAGGAAACAAAAAGAAGTCACATGGAGCTAAGTCGGGACTGTAAGGGGGGGTCAGAGATCAACGGGGTGTTGCTCCGGGCCAGGAAGTTGGTTATGATGAAGGCTGTGTGGCTGGTGGCATTGTCATGGTGGAGCTTGACCGTGTCTTTAATGTCAGTCCTCACGCGTGAGATCCGGCGTTTCAATCTCCTGAGCACCTCCAGGTAAAAGACTGAGTTTACAGTTTGTCCCTGCGGTACAAACTCACAATGGACTATTCCTCGGATGTCAAAGAAGAAGACAATGATCATCGTTTTGATGCGCGACTTGCTCATTCGCGCTTTCTTGGGGCGTGGGGATGATTTTGTGTGCCATGCACAGCTCTGCCTTTTCGACTCTGGGTCGTATTCAAACATCCAGGATTCGTCTCCGGTTACTACAGAGTTCAGAAAGTCCGGTTCATTCTGAATCAAATCCAACAATTCTTGACAGCGCAAAACTCTAAGTTCTTTCTGGTCTTGGGTCAACACTTTCGGCACAAGCTTCGCACAGACCTTACGCATTTGCAGATCCTCGGTCACTATCCCATGTACCACAAATGTGGACATGTGTAATGTGTCAGCAATTTGCTGGATGCTCAATCGACGGTCGGTACGCAAAACTTCGAGCACACGATCCACGTCCTCGTCAGTTCTGGCCGTTGTTGGGCGTCCTGAACGGGGTTCGTCGGCGACCTCCTCCCGGCCCTCCTTAAATGCCTTGTGCCACTTCCCAGACTGTGATCTTGAAATGCAATCGTCCTTGAAGGCTTTTTGCAGCATCTGGAATGTTTCAGTTGCATTTTTTCCAAGCCTCACGCAAAACTTTATGGCGTATCGTTGTTCAAGCGAACGCTCCATCGCGCTATGTTACAAAAGTTGAAAACACACTTCAAGCGGAGGCATGTATCTCCCCTCACACTGCTCGAACTCAACTGACGACCGGATGGATTGAAAGGGCATATCCCTCCACCACATTTCCCACGGTTTCACCGTGCTGCCATCTATCGTCGCGTCACAATAACATTATGCTCATTACTTTCATAATGGACCCTGTATGTTCTGACAGGGAAACATATATGGAAAAGGAAACAGACAGACGGTTCAACAATATTGGTACCAACATATCTTTGCTTCAAATTGAATTCTAGCCGTTATTAGTTGAATATTTGATTCTGTGCCTGAAGAGTGAACTAATCTACATAGCCATTTATCTCAGTGAACACTAAATATCTTAGTATCGGATTTATAATTAATATATAAGAACAAAACTTTCCCTATAAAACAACTTTTATCCAATTGATTTCAGAAGTGACCGTAAATTATTAGAGTTTCCATCCTGCGGACAATAAAAGAAAGCTCGGTGGTCATAAAGTGGTCTGGGACGTGTTCGAATGTAAATATTTGCTGGCCAACAAGAAGTTATTAAATATCGAAAAATCAATAAACTGTATCGGACTAGAGAAGGAACTGACAAGCAGCCACCTTTGTTTGGGGAGTTTGATTAATCTTCTTCTTCCCTCCCTGCCCACAATGTCGGAAAATTGAAAGTCGCCCAATTATACTGGTCGAACACCCACACTGACCTATCCTCAACCAATTTATCCAAAGTTGATTTTCCTTCTAACTCACGGCAATCGTAA
The DNA here is from genome assembly GCA_030710605.1 of Cordylochernes scorpioides. Taxonomy (NCBI): domain Eukaryota; kingdom Metazoa; phylum Arthropoda; class Arachnida; order Pseudoscorpiones; family Chernetidae; genus Cordylochernes; species Cordylochernes scorpioides. The sequence goes on from CP092870.1 coordinate 13,125,912, forward strand.
AATTACCAGAAATTATGGATACGTGCGATATATAAGTAGAACAGGTCAATTTGAAGTAATAATAAACAGGAGATTGGATTATAAAAATATATATGTTGTAATATATTTTAATATATACTTGATATCCATATGTAATATAGTTATAGTATAACACAGCCTAAATTGTAGACATAATCCAACTCGCCAGTTTTGGGCCATCATGTAACATAAAACGGAATAATAAAGTTTGAGAAATAGCCGGCGCCCAGACAGGAGAAAGGTCTCCGATTACACAGTCGGTCTGAAAAACATTTTAGGATTACCGACACTTTCCCTCTGGCTCTAGAATAGATCAGACCTCCTCGAACGGCGCTGGCCGCTTTCTCTGATATGACATCCAACATGCCTCGTCCTTTGTGTTAACCCTTTGACACTTGAAACCACTCTAACCATTATAGATTCCAAGACTGCATCTAACCAACCTGCCTACCACGACAATCAGGAGACAGGAAAACATACATCACTACAGTCATCCGACAAGATAAACTCATCACGACATATATACGTTTTTATTTTTCATCACACATAATATTATATTTTTAAAAGGCATATTCTGGAGTATTTTAGATGGCAGAGCGTCATCTAGTACCACAAAAATCACTAAACGTTGATTCAAGTTTGTTCTATGATATTTGGCTAACCTATTTTCCTGATAAATCAAGAAAAGCTAATCATAAACGCTCTCTGGCTGTTTGCTCTTGTCAGCGTGATACAATCTGTACCTCAATGACCTAAATATGATCCAAGAGGCTTGGTGAAATAGAAATAAATAGGTATTTATGGCCATATTTGCCTAAATACACTGAACATGTGAATATAGGGAAAAATATTGTTAGGTGTTGATATTAAAAACAAAAAAGGTATATCTTTATCCACCACATGAATAATACATATCAAAATATTTTCAATTTTTGGAATAAAAATTCTTAAAATGTAAATTCACTTTATAATAATAATCAATGTGGTGTGTGGCCTATATACCGGGTGACCATCATCAATCACGTGACCTGATTTAATCATACTGTGAATATTTTGTTGAAGGACTCTGTTTGGATAATGTAGCGAAGAAATAAGCTACCTGTGGTCAAATATCAATTTCTCTTATTTTACCTCCTTGGTAATTCCATAGGTGGGTGTCATTTAACATCCGACACAACAGAAAACTTCCAAAATTTCAAATCTTTATTATTTGGGCTTTCTTCTCTTCACAAAGAATAACACAGTCTTAAAAATAAAATGAAAAATATACTAAAATATAATAATATTCGTTTTTTAAAATAAATTCTCAAATAATATCACAGATATATATCAACCTCTTCTATTATATTCATTAAAATTATTTACATTGAGAATAATCGTTTTAAAAATAATCAATCCATGAAAAATCTTTAATTAAAAAGGCATATATTTGATCAAAAAATAATTTATTTCACCAATTTAATATTTAATATTTTTAAAACTTAATTCTGTTGACGTTATGTGGCGCTGAGTTTGTTGTTGACACGCATTAAATATATTATAATACCTTGATAAAGGTTGGCGTTCAGCCAACTAAAATATTAGTAAAATAAATGATATTTTGATCCAATATATGCCTTTTTAATTAATTGAGAATAATGTTTTGTATTATTCTGATATATTACTCTTTGTTAAACAATATTCTCATTCTAAATAAAAATATTGTATACTATTGTTACAAACAAATTATTGTGAATACTCTCTATTGTTAGTTTATCAACTAAAATATTTGACTACATCATTTCTCCTTACCATTCTTGTAGATCATCTCTTGTAAATTTATCACGATTTTGCTCTATATAGATTTTGTTAATAAATTATTGATAATTTTTGAATACCTTTATTATCTATGGTGACAATATAGTATTAATAAATTTATTCTCAAGCGGTGTTAATTCTATTGTTGTTCCAAAAGTTCGTGTATTCCCTTAAACTTTGTTTATCTTATTACTTGTCGAATAATATTATTACGACAAATACATAATAACAGATGGCACACTAGTGTATCGTAATATAAATGTTCTAATAAAAGACTCAATTTGATATTTGCGGAAGAGCGATTGCTCGATGCATATTATATATTTATAATTGTATTAATCAAATATCCATTCCAAGAGTCTAGCAACAGTATCATTATAAAAGGAAGATCGAAAAATGTAATATAACAGCGGTATGGTAGATTAAACTGGCGAAATCGCTGGGAGGGTTCACCACTGATGAGCCAGGCCCCTACTTTAATTTTTCCATTGCAGTAAGAGCAGTAGAAATTGTTTAATTTCAAAAAGAATCTTACGCATCTAAAATAGTTCTAATTTTCACAAAATACATAATAAAACATAATACAAGTAAAATTACTTTATACATAATACAAAGACATTATCCATAACGGCGAATTAGATTGGTATTTCAATTTTTTGCAAGTGTTTACGAACCTTTGGGACAACCTTGTAGCAAATCTCACAAAACAATTGAATTAAGAGCCTCCAATGAAATTAGCATTTGAAGTCCTGAACATGTCAATTTCCACCTTTTTATCTCTTCCTCTCCCTCTATTCAAAGTTTCCCTGTAAAATACTTATTAACATTTGAAAGTGAGGGAGGTTCTATAGCAGCCGAATGTCATTAAAAGCTGCTTCTAATCTATCATTAGTTGGTTTGATGAATAAATCTCCTTCAGAGAATTTATCTGAAATCTCTTCTAACACAGGAGGAATAATACATTTAATAATTAAATAAGACAACAGGTTTCTCTGGATATGACTTTCTTTTTATGTTTATTGCAATCTCAAACTTTCAGGCATTACTACCCATCTACTGGAGTACAACATTGAACAATAATAAAACGCCGTTAGATACTAACTAAATTTATATATATATTATCGGAATTAATAAATAAATATATATATATTTATTTATTCCTATAGATGGCGCACGATCAGGAAATGCTCTTTCACTCAATTTATCTACGTGATCCAAGTACAAATTCACTTTGTACTATTTTTAACACACACACACATATATATATATATATATATATTACATTTTTAAAAAAAGATGGGATTTCTGTTGTATTTTCTATTGGTGTATGTTTTTCAGTGGTATGTTCTATATACTGTGGTTGTATTCCATAGTATAAGAATTTAGGAGTAAAGCCTGTTATGGAAGAAGGCTGCTTGTAGCTAGAAACTGCTGGAGATGGAAGGGAGAAGGCTGCTTGGAACTTCTTGAGATTATGCTATGGTGGTGCAGTCGTGGCTATAATATTGAAAGGATAATGGTTTTGATCAGATATTGCTTTATTGAGCTGAGAAATGAATTCATATTAAAAACATAATTTTGTACAAGTACAGCCTGGCTTAAGGCGTAAGAATAAAAAATGAAAAGATTATTTACATAATTACAAAGTTTTGGGTCGGCCAACGGGGAAGAACAACAATGTGATTTTATATGGGAAGCATGACCTCTGGCGGTCGATTAAAACAGAGTATTTATATCTATGAAATTATAACTTTTTAAATAAAATAATATTTTAACATATAACATTTTTAAATAAAATATTTCAATATAACATATATATATTAAATATATCTATATTAATAAAATGGAAATTTCATAAGTGGACATCACTAAACACTTTCGTTACAATGCATCAATTTCAACCAAATTTTCAACATTTATGTAAAACGAGATGGAGCAGGTTTTGCTTAACATCAAAATATATTTCCTAACATTAACATGCGTAACTTCGCTTTTATCGATTAAATACAAAAAAAATCAACAGAGTTAATTTTATTTATATATAAATACAAAATTAAATTTCAACAGAGTTAATTTTTTTCACATACTAGCTAATAATCTCAATCTAAAAAATATTCAAAACAAGCAATTTTAAGATAACACCATATGTAAAACAGTCGGCCAAGAAAACAACAACGATATTACATCTTTCTCACATATTCACACACAATCTTGATTAATAATTAAAACTAATCTTTAACATTATTTATTATACTTCAACTTTTATTTCTACATTTGTTTTTAAATACCCTATTGTTTTATCATGTTTCTAATTTCGCCTAACAAATATACAAATTTATAGTGACCAACATATGCAAATTTTATCTTTGTTTTTATTTAACTTGATATCGTAAACATAACATCCATTGTAAGCATTTTTCTGTTCACCTTCCGTGGTTTCTCTTTTCTCTGATAGTTTTTAGGTGTAGTATATTTTCTTATTACTAGACTACAAACATTCCCTCGAGATAAACCTGGGCGAAGCCGGGTACATCCGCTAGTATATATATATATATATATATATATATATATATATATATAGCTGGAATTTACATGTTACTTGATGGTAAATTATTTTATTGAGTTAATTTGTATATGTAAAAGGTGTGTCCAATAAATAAAGAGACTCGTTAAAAATAAAGAAAAAATAGAAAGATTAAAAACATTTTATTAGTATTTTTCAAAATAGTCCCCTCCCGCATCTATACATAATTTCCATCTCTTCTCCCATGATTCAAAACATTTAGAAAAGGCATCTTTCGGGATGTTCTTCAAGACCTTTTTCGAATTTGCTATGATGGACTCTCTAGTGTCAAATCTCCTTCCTTTTAGAGCCATTTTGAGTTTTGGAAAGAGAAAAAAAATCATTTGGAGCTAGATCTGGGGAATAGGGAGGTTGTGTTGAAGTAGTTGGATGCCGTGTTTAGCCAAATAAGTCAGTACAGATGTAGCGATGTGTGGTGGTGCATTATCATGATGGATAATCCAATTTTTGGAACTCCACACTTCACTTCTTTTCAGACGAATTGATTCACGTACACGTCTCATAATTTTTAAATAAGACTCCTTATTTTTTTATTGTTTGACCTTCCTCTAGATATTCATAATGCACAATTCTCTTTATGTCAAAGAACGTGACCAATAAGACTTTGTTTTTTGACTTGCAAAGTCGGGATTTCTTCGTTCTTGGTTAATCTTTTCCTTTCCACTCCATGGATTGGCGTTTTGTTTCCGGGTCATGCCCGTAAACCCATGTCCCGTCTCCAGTTATTACTTTTCCCTTCCAATTAGGGTTTTCTTCCACTATTTCAAGTATTTTTTGGCAATTTCAACGCGTTCTCTTTTTGTTTGTTTGTATGCATTTTAGGGACAAATTTTGAAGGTGTCTTCTTTAACTGCAAGTCTTCTTTAATTATCAATCCCAATAATGATTTTAATATCCCTGTTTCTTCCTCAATGTCCCGTTACCCTATTTGTGGATTTTCTTTTATCAAATTTGAAATTTGGCTCACCTTTTCAGGATTCCTGTGCAGAATTGGACGTCCAACACGCTTCTCGTCTTTCACCGATTCCATTCCATTTTTAAATCGTGAAAACCATCTAAATGTGGTGGGCTTATTTACATTTTTATTTCCAAATGCCATTTTCAACAAATCTAAAGTTTCTGAAGCCGATTTTTCAATTTTGTAGCAAAATATAATACAAATTCGTTGTTCAAAATTTCTATCCATTACAAATTAGAAGTTGTTATGCAAGGCGTTCTTTTTACAAGCTTACAATTTATCGAATGCGCACGCAATAACATGATGTGATATACCGCAGTGTAGCTGAGAAGCTTTATATTTTTTTTAATAGACTTTTAAAAAAATTATAATTTCATTTTTTCCTTGTTTTTGACCAGTTTAATTATTTATTGGACAGACCTTGTATATTAACTATTGTTTATTCTATCTTAGATATTATCATATTGGACAATATTTGATTAATTATTTTGAATTTATATTATTATGTCCTCTATTATTCATAAAATTCTATTGAACTTTTTATTCTATTAAATATTATTGGGATATATTATGTCTATTTTTATGCCATTTTTTTTAAGTAATGTTTTCTATTTATCATTAAAATGTTTATGTTCAAAAATCGAATGAAAAAACAATATTGCGTATCTTCTTTTCTTTTTTTTTTTTTGATATTTCAATCAATGAAGTCCTTCTACTGGAAAAACAATGTCAAGTGGAGAAATGTTTTCACTGTTTGTGTTTCTCCACTTGACATTGCTAAGCCAGTTGAAGAGCTTCGTTTCTCGAAATATAGAAAAAGAACCTTTATTGTTAAGTTTTCAATTAATTTCGATATAATTCTGAACAATTTCACTTGAAGAAAATTCGAAAAAATATATATATTAAAATCAAAAAGGCAGAGCGACATCAAGTGGAACAGAAATCAACTAAACATTGATTTAGCCTGTTCCCAGATATTTGGCTCCAACCCATAAATATATATAAATTTAATAAAAACGTATAAATAAAATATATTTAAAACACTGATTCATTTAATTTTTATGATATTGCACATCTCAATGTAATATTAATTCATTTTTCTAGAATAATTTCTTAACATAATCTATAATTAGTAAGGCTAACTCAAATTTATGAAAAGTTATATTGATTTATGAAGAGACTGAATCTCATAATTAAAATTCTATATTTTTTTATTTCATGAGGTCAACAGTATGAATTTATTCATGGAAAAGAATATGGAATAAAAGGGTCCAAAACATCTGATAAACAATTCAATTACTGCGCAATGGCCGTGTCATTTTCCATTTAGGTGATCAGAATTGGCCACCAGATCATGCGATTTAACTTCGTTGGACTTTTTATTTGAAAGGTTTATAAGTCTGAGGTGTATTCCAACATCATTAGCACGCCTTGGAGGAAAATAATGAGCGCTGTATCAACGAAATTCAGCCACAATGAGGTAAAACGTCATTTGAAAATTTCAGCAAAAGAGTACGTAGGTACTATAAAAGCTTCGGAGGATATTTATCCGACTTTAATTTATACATAATCATAAACATAGAAAGTTTACGCGCCACGATATTTTATAATTATAAAAGTAATTAGTAACTATCACATCGATATATATATAGTCCTTTATATTCCCAGGTAGAGAGCTCCCAAGTTCTATCAACATCGTGAAAGAGCTAGTAATTATATCACCGATATATATCTAGAGCTTTACATTCCTAGATATAAGGCCCCCAAGTTCTAACAACATCGTGGAGAGAATTAGTTGTAACTATGACACCGATATATGTCTAGATACCCACACTTCCAGGTACAAGGCCCCCAAGTTCTATCATCATCGTTAAAGAGCTAGTAGCTATCTCACCGATATATATCTAGTCCTTTACATATCCAGCTACAAGGCCCCCAAGTTCTATCATCATCGTTAAAGAGCTAGTAGCTATCTCACCGATATATATCTAGTCCTTTACATTTCAAGATATAAGACCCCAAGTTTTAACAACATCGTGGAAAGAATTAGTTGTAACTATGACACCGATATATGTCTAGATACCCACCCTTCCAGGAACAAGGCCCACAAGTTCTATCATCATCGAGAAAGAGCTAGTAATTATCACACCGATATATATCTAAACCTTTACATTCCCAGCTAGAAGGCTCCCAAGTTTTATCAACAACGTGAGGAGAACTAATTGTAATTCAAACACCGATATATACCTAGATATCCACACTTCCATGTACAAGTCTATCCAAGTTCTAACGACATCTCCGATGATCTCTACCAGAGAAGCCGCAGTCTCTATCGCTCCGATATCTCCACACTTCCAGGGATTGAGCCACAAAAAGTCCGCCGTAATTAGAATTCTATGGCGGCAGCGCCTTTAATTGTCTTTTGATAGGATGGATCGATAGAAGGTGGGATTAGCGCTTTCCCGTAAGTCCGGGGACTCTCAGGACTTCCTTATCACCCCGATACTTCTTCCCGATCACTCCATTGAGGGAATCTCCCTTCTTAGCGTTTGTGTCCAGGATCAAGATCTTCTTTACAATTTACACAATAGAATTGTCCCTCTATTTCTCATAGTTTAACTACTTTAACGATTTATTTGTTTTTATGTTAATTATTTCGCATTATTTTCAATGTGTATATTGTATGTTCTACAAATCAATCTTCAAATTATTTCTACCTTTTCATGAGGGCAAAGGATATATTGAGTTGGGATTATGCAGATATAATGTAAAACTCTATCATTTTCTCAATTTAAGCGGTAAATATAGCAGCATGATAATTTTTCTTGATTAATGTGTTTGTGCGATAGTATAGGATGAGAGAAACTGCGGTTGAAATAACTTGATTGGTGATTTATTAGACACGCGACAAAATAAGCAAGTAGAACTAAATTGGTCTATCTGAAGACAAGTCCTTGCGAGATGAAGTAACAGACAAAGATGAGTGAGGAAAGAACAAAAATGGAAGTAGCAGCCTCGGTCCACGGCGGATCTCCCAGCTGTCCAAACCTCGCTATGTTAGCTCACAGCTGTCTTGTTTATCTCAATACTTACTACACTCATGGACACTCTTGTAATCGATTTTTAGCATACTTATAGTGCACGTAGAAATCTAATATTTAGTACACTTGTTAGAACTAATGACAAGTTGACAAATTTTCAGACTTCGGGGTTGTCAGATCATATTAGATCCTTACCTCTTAGAGAAGAGGTGAAAATATAACAAACATATATAAAAATCGCTAATCACTTGCTACATATTAAATCACATTAGGTTTTAAAGTCATGATGATCGTCCCTCGCCCTTTTATTTTCACTCAGATACATCTAGTTGCTCAATGACAGAAGATATATATTTTTTATTTTTCCCTTTTTATTGCATTTAAATAAAAGTTTCTTTTTAAATATATTTTTATTTAATAATTATTTGAGTCAATTTTTTCACATTTATCGTGTATTTCCAATAAAGGTCAATGTGTATCAAATATCTTTCAGAATTATTGTCTGAATCCCGAAATATATGATAAAGGTACATATTCCTCAAGTTTTATCTATGAGTATATATATCGCACATGGTATGATATACCTTTTGATATTTCTCAAACCTTCAAAGAGTTATTATTGAAAAGTGAAGATCGCTTCTATGAAAATATTATTTTAAATCGGGCAAAGTTGTATGGTAGGTTAAGCCTTTCCATCTAAGTGTGGAATATTGTTCACTAAATAAAACCTAAAACCGAGTAATTTTATTTCTTTTCTCTCAGAGAAATTCCAGCAACAAATTATTTGGAGTTATTTTTTTAGAAGGTTCAACACATTGCTAAAGTTAAAAATAAATAACCTGAGTAAATAGAAAGGTACATTGTGAACCCAGGAAGTGACAATTTAATTGATGTTGGTGGACTTCCAACAGAAGAGAAAGGGCCATTAGCACCAATGTGGTACCTACACGTCGTTCTAAATGTGTAGCCATCAAATAAAACATCGACTTACCTTTCTAGCTACTTCTTACCTAAAGACTCTCTCTAACTTCTCACTTTATCGGAATTTTTAAAATTTGTACTTCTTCAAAGTTAGTAATTCTAACGATATGATAAACTACTTATTACAAAAAAAAATAATAATAAAACGCTGCAAACTTTTGATTTACTTGATTAAAGGAAGTTTTCGGGTAAGTCTTTCTTTAGCTTAGCTTTAGTTTTAGCTATCAAAAACGTCTACTATTGATGTTTTAGCTGAAGAAGGGCTTTCTTGAAAGATGACTTCAATCAAATTTATGAAGAGTTGCATCATCTTATGATTTTTTTTTTTTTTGGTAATTTGTCGAAATTCGCAATCGTATAATATTGATATGGGAAACATTTAAATAGTTTGCTTAGTTATTCCTCGAATTTCTGACCATCGCATGTGGTATATATGAAGAAGGAATCAATAGGCCTCAGTTTTAACAAAAAGATTTGAGAGAAACCGAGTAAAGATGGCTGGGTAGATAGATAACCAGTTAATAGAATGACATTTAAAAATTCATTGAGGGATCGAAATTTTAACGAACTTCGATATTTCGATTTAAAGTGACGTGATGCTTTAAAAATCTACTTTTCTAACTCTGAGGACAAGAATTCTTTCTTCATTAGGCCTTGAAACAGTGTACACTTCATAGAAGTCGGACCTTCCATCTTGGTTTGTGAATTTTTAAAATGGAATATGGGTCTTTGATGTAGTGGTAATTGTTTTAAGGCCAGTTGAATTGCTTTTTACCTGGAAACGAACAAATCAGAGTCTAATATTGAGATACGTCGCGTAAAGACGAATTTTCGGGGTTTCAATAATAGTTCTGAAATTTTAATAAAATCTCGTTATGTAAATAGAAAGTCGTGTTCTCTATGAAATTTTATCCAGGAATTTCAACACTACATGTTTTACTCTCTGGCTTTGGAGGATAAGAGAGTATTTATTCGCCAAAAGGTTGCTTATGAAAACACAATTCGCCATATGTTTTATTAGCAAAAGTAGTGAAAAGCAGTACCAATGCATTGGATTTCAACAAATTTTGGAGAACAGCTCAGTCATAACGCGTAACACAGAAGAGAAACCCAATTTGAACGATTGATGTTATTCTTTACTTTCTGCAGATAACTTTGATGTTTCTTCTGTTCACCCATCTAGAAGAATCCTATATGGGACGAGCGCCCTTAATAAAGGTTTTGTTGTTGTTATTATAGATCAGCAGATAGTTAGTGAGATATATATAAATATATATATATATATATATTAGTAGTAGTATATTAGTATAATTAATATATTAATAGTATATTAGTTACATGTGTGTTTTTTCTATATCAAATAATGCAACAGATTTCTGTAGATGCATTTCCTTTCATTTTTATTAACGGAATCTTAAGCTATCGGGAATTTCTGCCCAACTCGAGATTGCGTTAATAAAAATAAACTCATCTCCAGAAACCTGTTGCATTATATAATTTATATCGAAGAGATTTAAATCAATTGGTGTGTCCAATATGTAAATAGGATCACCCACCTGAACTGCCCGGGGGGTAGACCGCATCACCTCCATCTGCAACACGCACATCGTCGTCACCTTCATTTTACTGAGAGAAATATTTTAAATTACACATCATTCATTATAATCGTTCATACATTAACGATATCAATATAGAAAACAAAACCGTTCTATTCTGTCACGTGGTAGAATCGTGTTAATTAGTGGTTTGTAAATATGTACAGTGTACTATAGGTAGAGAAAGATCGATCCTCCACTAGCAAGGTGCTAGAACTTTGTTTGGTTACTGGCACTTAGTGGCGAGGATGGACTTGTACAAATATTAGGGACCATTCAATGCAAATTTAGTTGAAATATAAATTGTTTCATAAGAAAGATATTTGCATGAAGCAGCATATTATCTAAAGAGCAAAAACTTGAAATGCGAAGAGTTTATTGTAAAAAATACATTTAGCGCAGATTTCAAGCATTTATTCCCTTCATTTTATTCCTGTAGAAGGGCAGAAATGTTCGATATCTAGGCCTAATAAAATCTTACAAGACTCCTTTCGCCTCACCAATTTGTTCTTCGGATAATATATATTGTTTCAATGGTTTGGAACCTTGGTTCTCGTGCAACAACCTTCCAGACTACCAGGTAATCCTTGTTTTAGTTTTCTGGAATGTATATGCTGCCTCATGATGGAAATAGACCGCTAGATTGTCAGTCATCTAGAACCATTCTTCAATGGTTCCGCATAGCCACATTCAACATTTTGGCCTCATTACAAGGTAACGAATCATCAGGCACTTAGAATTATCTTTGGTCGTAAGTACCAGATTTCTAATACACTGAACATTCCCTTGAAACGCAACCTACATATACCTAATCTCATATGCTTTTCACATGTGTAGATATGTGGTGCACTTACAGTAAAAGCAGTCGCCTACTTCTACCCACCATTATTATCATGGCCTGTACCACGTGTACTAGGGATAAGCAAAAAATAAACCTAATCTCATCATGAATCATAGCTATAATATAACTTCCTCTAATGGGATCACTTATACACTTGATGCTCATACATTCGACTTCCCGCTGAACGCAACCTACATATATCTAATCCCATCTATGAATCATAGCTTTAATATAACGTCTTTTAATGAGATATTTAATAGAGTTGTAGTAAGATTCATCTTAAGTCTGGATGATTAACTCCGGTGTTCCCGCCGTGGAGTTAATTAAGTCATCTACCCCGGGACAGACCTACCCTCGGGACATTCCCAGCTCCACGGGAAATAATACCTGGAGAGGGCGGGCGACAGTAACTGCATTTTTATCTTTGTTTATTTATGAGGCCATTTGTGGTTGGTGATGTGGCGTAACTGATCCGTTGGCCGGGATTAGAGAGGTCATTACTTAAATATACGATGGTAATTAGCCGCTTTGTTTCAACTCTAATTACATAAGAGAGGTAACCACATCGTGTGATAGATATATCTTACTTTCTTAATTTGCAGGTAAACTCTCTTTTCCCGCTCAAATGAGATATTTTGAGGCTTTTAAATAATACCGAATAATACCGTTCAACAGGCAATTGGTGTTATTTATTCTGGGATCATTTTGTTTAGAATGCGTTAATTTGTGTTTGCTAGGTTGAAATTTGTCTATAATACTGAATTCCATTTGTATGACTTGGATATTCAAATTTGGTTACACAGTAGAATCTCCCTTTAGCGGAAACCTTTTTACAAATGATTGTTTTCATTTGCAAAATTATCATTTTTACAATTTAACAACTCTCCGGCAAGAGGACACCTCTCTCTAAAGGACACTTTGACTCTGTAATTAGATGTCCGTCACAGGGAGGTTCTTCTGTATATAAAAACGATTTTTATTGAAAATATTATTATATAACTAAATATATTTTGTCCTTTTCGGATAATTTTTCATTTATAAATGGCTTATATTTCTGGTACGGTGATTCAATAAAAAGACTGATTTGAAAACAGGTTCATCTGATAATTGCCGAAAGAAATTTTACTACAAGTTGATGACCTGTTCCTGAAAAGAATGTTGACAGGTAAAGATCATCACTGTTCCAAACTGATGCGATTTTTACGAAGCGGCTGTTGGAACAAACTGTCAATTGAAGTTGGAAATCATGAAACTCACCATCATGGAAATCTTCAATTGATTCTATAATTGAATCATTAGCGCGGGAGAAATTGTTTTATTTTAAAAACTTGCTAAAATTTATATGCAATCATAATATCTCAAGGGTTGTATGGCTTGTCAATAACGATAATTCTACCAGAGAGATTTGATCAATACCAACAGCTTATGTTGGTTAACCGCCAGTTATCTAGTTTATAATGCAGCTACCAACGTATAGTTGTCAATATTGAATACACGAGTGTTGCACGATACACTCATACTCAAGTCAGAGTAGCAGCGTAAAAACCCCCGCGCCTGCTCCCACCCCCACTACAACTGCACTTCCACCTGCAGCATCCGACCACCCTGCGCCGGTGCAGATGACCCTCACACCAACAGCCCATAAGGACAAAACCCCCGAGCCTGCACCCTCCACCAGCATTCCGGAATCTTCCAATGCCCAAAATGAAAAGCCTCCACAGTACGCTAAGGATATGGTTAAAGAGTTTTTTTTATAAACCGGGTTCTCAGGCAGTCCTACGTCCCCTGGAATATGACACAGAGACGATAGAATGGGCGGTATTTAGCAGCCAAGATAGGGAGGATGTCCTGGGCAGCCTTACGCCCGATGAAAAGATCATTCTGACGGAGCTCCTCAACCGTGCAATAGCGAGTATTGGGCACAGTGACCACTACATCACCCAGAAACTGTCCGATTTTAAGGTGGCTTGTAAAGCTCGATTCCAGACGTCTCTTCATTGAGGGTTCTGTCTGATGTATAAATATATATTCTAATTTTGATGTTTTTTAAATTTTTGTAATTTTATTTTTGACTTGTGGGGTTATTTTGCACTTTGACATTGTATTGACAATATGTCAATCGAGTATGTGAATTTTCATTGTCTCATACCTCTACTTCGTAAGTTTCGTTATGTTCAGTTATGTCTGTCAGACCGCTCTTCGATATCTATTCAATCTCTATTTCTTATGCAGATACGTTTTTAAGATGTATTAACGCGCCATATGTTATGAGAATTCAAGACTTATATAGACTAGCATATGATATTAAAAAAATAATAATAAACCATTTTCTCTAATACCCTTACTGCAATGAAAATAAAATGGCCCTCCCATTAATTTTTCATTGCCGTAAGGGCGGTAGAACTTGTTTAATTTTTAAAAGAATCATACGCGTCTATAATAGATACGTTTTTAATTACGGTTTCGAATATTTATTATTGGATATAACTCTTTGTATACTTAAATTACATATAGCTGGAATGTCGTTATAAATCGATAGAAAGGAAAATGGATTTGATTAAACCGGATCTTGTAACAGCCCTTTACAATAATTCATTATTTTCTTCTAAAAGTGAAGTCGAATTGAACCATTTTATTTATATTGATTTTTTTTAAATAGAGCAATCCATAAATAAATCTTTATTTATAAAGGCATATATTGTGGATCAAAATATCATTTATTTTACCAATATTCCAGTTGGCTGAACGCCAACCTTTATCAAGGTGTTATCACCTGTAAATATGTAAACATGTGTAAGCACCTTGATAAAGGTTGGCGTTCAGACAACTGAAATATTGGTAAAATAAATGATATTTTGATCTAATATATGCCTTTTCAATTAAATATATATTGATATCTATTATACCACATGTATAAAATTAGTTTTGAATTTTTATAGCACCTCTAGCTTCGAAAATTACGCAGCACAATTGGTATTGTAACTCATTAAAAAATTACGTTAATAAAATCAAATACTCTAAATCAGAGTATTAATCTTGCGTACCACATGCGGTTCTTTGAATGTGAAGCTGCGGCTCTTTATATAGCTCTATACGCAAATATTATTTATGCGAGTACTATTTATTATTGTAAAGAAAAAAAAAATGGCTCTTCAAAAACTTTGAAATTTTGTAAATTGTAATTTTTGACTCTTCCGACTCAAAGGTTTGCTGACCCCTTGTCTAGATAATAAAATGTGTTTATTTATTTAAGTAAGTTATAAGAAAATTCGAAATGGGCTTTAACAGCTATTGGAATGAAAAGAATAAAATACAAAGATGGTAAATGGATGTATATAAATGATTTTGATATGAATGAGCAGAAAGCATTTTTCAATGCTTAGTAATGTATCTGAACTCTCAAATTTGTCAATATTGACCTCATCTAACCACAGTAACATCATTGGTGTTATCAATACAAAATACTCAACCAAATGTATATCAATATTACAACACATCAAAGGGGAAAACCTTTAGCTACTTAACTGTTTTATTCAGAGAAAAAAGAAAAATATAAATTTTCAGGTAACCTTTCATAAGATTAGTCTCAACGAGTTGAGAAGGAAAAAGCTCTCTATATATATTTAAATGGATATGCATATATAATCTTATAGATAGAATATTTCCAGAACGAAATCTGATATACAAGGTATGTCTCATAAGTTCCCGGACTGGGTCCATAAAAAAAGTAAGATATTAAAAAAAAAAAATTAAAACTTTTAAAAGTAATCCCCTCTTGCTTCAACGCACTAGCGCCATCGTTTCTCCAAATTGTTGAAACAGTTTTTATAGGGCTCTTTTGGAATGCTCTTCAATGCCAACAGCGATGTTTCTATTATGTCATCCCTGGTGTCAAAATGCCTTCCTTTTAGAACTACTTCAAGTTTGGGGAACAGGAAAAAGTAATTTGGTGCGATGTCTGGGGAATAGGGTGGTTGAGGTAGACTTTCTGTCCCGTTTTTAGCCAAAAAAAAAAAAAAAAACTCGTCACCAAGTGCGCTGTGTGAGGGCGGGCATTGTTATGGTGTAGGATCCAGTCACCATTAGACCATTTTTCTGGCCTTTTTTTTTCGAATCGCTTCCCTTAGATGGCGAAGAATGCCCAAATACATTTCCTTAATAACTGTTTGGCCTGCAGGGAGATACTCGTGATGAACAATGCCCTTGTTATCCAAAAAAGCGACCAGCAACACCTTGTTTCTGGATTTCAATATCCTGGATTTTTTTGGTCTAGGCTCACCCTGACCTCTCCACTCGGCATATTGACGCTTGGTTTCAGGGTCATAGCCATAGACCCATGTCTCGTCGCCTGTGATTATCTTGTCTTTCCATTCCGGACCCGTTCTTGTCATTTCCAACATGTTCTCACAGGTTGCAAGCCGACACAGTTTTTGCTCATTAGTGAAGAATCTTGGGATGAATTTTGCAGGAGTCTTTTTGATCTTCAAATCTTTGGTTACGATCCTTCCAATCGTTGTTTTAGAGATGCCTGTGTCGTGCTCTAGCTCCAGCAAAGTGGTTCGGTGATTTTTTGCACATTTTCATCAGTCCTTTGAAATTTTGGGCGTCCTTGACGAGGATCATCTTCAATAGAAATTATGCCAGCCTTAATTCTAGAATGCCTTTCAAAAACAGTTGTTCTCTTTGGGGGGTCATTAGGGAATGCTTTATTAGGCATTTCAAAAGTTTCGGTTGCTGATATTTGAAGTTTCCCACAAAATTCTATGCAAATCCTCTGCTTCAATTTTTGTTCCATCGTAAAATCGCCGCAGCGATAGGTGTAACCTTTAAATAAATTAGAATGACCTTGGCCCCCGCGCACGTACAGCCTCGATATTGGTACCACCGTGTTGCCAGATATTTTTTCTATAATAAACAGCCAAATATATTTACATTTTTCATTTATTTATATTTTTATGGACCCAGTCCGGGAACTTATGGGAAATACCTTGTATAAAAGCAAATGGTCACCACGTAGACGCTTCTCTGTTTGCCAAAGCCGGTGTTTTACCAACCCGAGGATGCTAGTTTGCTGCGACGGTCAACAGATGGCGTTTAGTTTTGACATTTTTTTTTAATTGACAGGAGAGGCGACCTTTGCTCTTATATATTCCTATAAAATGCTGTTTATAAAATTTATGTAACAACTTTGATGGAAGTTGGTTTTCATTAGATTTCCTTTTGAAAGAGTGTGTCGTTGTAATGCATTTTTAAAGGGAGGGGCTCTTTATCGCATATAAACTCTGCCATCTAAAAAGCACATGTGCTCGTGGTCAGGAGATGCCTTCTTTATTTTTAATAAACAATTATAAATTGAAAAAAAAGGACGGATACTATGCAGGAGGATTTACCGAATTTTATATATAGAATATTTGCATTCAAGTTTCCTCAAACTTAGTAAAATATTCGGTCAAATATATAGAATTTGTAGATTTGTGACCGTTTTAGAATTAATAATATTTTACAGTATGAGAAATATGAATTGGTTTGATATAGTTAGTCAAAATATATTTTAAAACTAAAAAGTTGGCTAACATTTCCGCTCGGCTGGAGTCTCTTAGCTGGGTGATTTATCTCGGATCTCATTTTCATATCAGCAAGATTTCTCTGCCAAATTGGTGAAAGTATCAGTAGCTTTCATATTAGAATTTGTGTGAATTCTATTTCGCCTTTGAACCCCCATTTGAGATCTATTCAATATTAACGGCAAACTCTAAATCTCGATTCACCTCAATCAAGCCTCATTAGACAACAACAGTAAAATATGCACATGAATATTAGCTGAAGGGTTTGTAATGGAGAATGGGAAAAACGATAAAACTCTTAAAACTATCAGAATCTCTTGTCTGAGATAAATTAATATATTTTTAATTTTTTTTTCTTTATATATTTATTTATATATGTGAAAATAATCAGAGAATAAAAAATGTCAGGTGTTTAGGTACATTAAAAAAATAAAATAAAATGCGTATTCTGAGACCGCTCGCAACCTTTATTTAATTTTGTTTCCACTAGATGGCGCTCTGCCATCTTAAATGGTTACCTGATCGGTCAGGATATACCTTTTTATTTATCATATATATATTAAAATAAGAAAGGGATATTCTGACCACGAGAACATGAGCTTTTTAGATGACAGAGAGCCATATAGTGGAACAGAAATCAACTAGACGTTGATTTAGCCTCTTAGCTTGCTTCAGTAGGCTAATATAGATTTCATTCTCTAGTGTAAAGTATTCATTTAACTCTTGTAAATATTTCATTCTATAGTTTTTAAGGTCAATCTTCCTTTATCCCATCAATTCTCATAGTTTTATAAAAGGCATGCAAAGAATAACAAAACCTTAATCACAAATTACAAATATGTATTCTCAATTCAATATAAAATGGAATGAATAGTGTTGAAATAGTTGGGTGGGATCGTCCTTCCACCTCGTCCATGTCTAAACCATTTGAACAGCTAGTAATTCCTTCCAGAGATGTGCAAAGTGCAACAGTCAACTACATTCAGATCCACAAACTGTAAACCCAAAAAAACAATTTAACTCTACACGTGTGGGCGTGTGTTGAACACAAGCAGTCACAGCTCACCTATATTTACATAGCATGTCGGTAAATATGTATATTTTAGAGAAAAAGAAGTTTTATGTTGTGAACATTTATAAAAGGTAATCTTTCTTAGCTAATAACAAATTCAATGCTACAATTTATTGATGGTCTCTGTTTATTTTAAAGACGAAGGAAAGGACTACTTGGTGTTGCTATTTCAAAGGATAAATATTCTTCCTTCCTATGTTTACTTCAATAGTTGGAAATGGATATTAATATATACAGTTATCAGCGTCATAATCAAGCAACAATTTTTACCGGTCACCGTTTGCTTTGTGAATGGAATAAATACCCAAATATGACCATTTCTCATAACTATCGGTGGTTCAGTGGTAGAATGCTCGCCGCCACGGGGGCGGCCCGGGTTCGATTCCCGGCCGATGCATTTTTTTTTTTTTTTTTTACAATTTTTAAAACTCATTTATATATTATACAATAATGACATCCACGGCGCCAATTTATAACTGTAACGAATAGTATTTTAATAAAAGCATTTAATCGGGTAAAACCCGGGCGTTGCCCGGGTCATTCGGCTAGTATATTACACTTATGAGCTAAATTTAAAGAAGTTTCATATTTTGATATAGCTTGTTGTCTATTTTTTTTAAAAGACATAGGCAATTTTGTTCAACTAGATTCAGCTCCACAAACTGTGAACCCAAAACACATTTCTCTCTATACGTGTGGGCGTGTGTTGAACACAAGCAGTCCCAAGAGTGTGAATCCCAATAAACATGCTAAAAGGTATAAGGTACTTCCTTACGTTTTGTCCATGAGTGTAATATCAAGACTTTCACAATTCTGGAACGTAGACAATAGTCGATGTTCAATAATATTTGAGAGAGAGATAGAAATGCATTTAGTATTTAGTATTTCTATGCTTATATAAATACTACGTATACAAATACTATTTCTATCGATACTAAAAGTCATGTGAGGAGAGAGAGGTGAAAATTTAATAACTATTCATTGACTAAAAGTGGGACCAGATGTTAAAACACTGAAATTCGATAAAAGAAGAAAGGATTAAAAAAGTTTAAATCTATTTTTCGAACGGAACTTTTCAATTTTAATAATTAAGTTTTTGTTGATTTTTCGAGATAATGAACCTACTCTCCAGTAATCCCCCAGTGTTTACTCTGCTAATCTGTTCCAGTGAATTCACAGCAGTGGGACAACTCACTGTGGGCATCATGTACGACACAATTGTTCTAACTTCCAGTCATTTGTTTATTTATAATTTTGATGCTTAATTACCCTAAGAATAAGTGTCATAATTAATTATTTTAGCGAAAATATTTATTTTGTATGCAAGCTGTTTCTAATTTGTTTCATTGAAATTATATTTGTTTCTATCTTTTTATAATAAACAGTAGAACTTGGATAATTCCAAAATGTCATTAATTCGAATATTTATCTTGATCCCTAGAATTTCCTATAAATAGAATTTACGTTTTTAATTCGAATTTTTGGATAATTTGATTTATTTTTTGGTTCCTTGGGCTTTCAATTATCTAAGTTGGACTATCTAAAATTTATATAATTCTAAGATATATTTCAACGATACTTTCTTTAAAGGAAACATTTTTATAATAAACGATAAAAATATTTAAAGGATCTGACTCGTCAGTGGTAACCTCTTCTAGAAGTTTCCACCGTTTAATTTACCAGAGTTTTCTATTTTTCATTCGTTAGTTCTCTTTTTATAATTGGAAACTCAGAATAATTACGGTTGATTGCATTCCCCATAATTACAACAAATATTTAGCTATAATGTTTTTTTATTATTTGAAATATCAGACGCGATATCCCAGCTATTCTATAACGTTAGTAGAATTGAATAAATATTTGAAAGAATATTGTAGGTTGAATTATCAAACCGGCTGGTAGGGTCAGCAAATAAAGAACCAGCCGCTTATAAGATTTTTATATTTTTATTTCAGTTTTTTATTGGAAAAGTAAGACTGAAATATTTTCAATTCTCAGAGTTATGGCGTGTTAATATTGACTAATCAATCTAATTGTTAATATTTCCTTATAATCTAGGTGCAACCGCTGGTTGCAGCGGCCCCTGGCCTAAAAAAGGTCAAATTCAGAAAACCTCTCTGAACGAAAAAAAAAACGTTTATTATACGTATTAGATGCATTTTAATCTTGGGGACAAGTTAGCTATATAATATGGATTATAAAACGACATTTGAAAGTTATACCGCATGTGTTTCTTTTGAACGAAAAATCCAAATTTATTTTAAGGAGAAATAACGATTATTTCTAACCTTAGGGATGAATTATGAAAGGATGAATTATGAAGAGTAATGATGAACGGAAAAATAAAAGTGTCCAGTTTCCTCTTCACAATTCATCCTTTCATACCTCATCCCTAAGGTTAGAAATAATAGTTATTTATCCTTAAAATAAATTAGAATTTTTCTTTCAAAAGAAACACATGCGGGATAACTTTCAAATGTCGTTTTACAATCATAAGCCACATTATATTGAATTATAATATGGATTGATAAATAAGTAGTTTAAATACATTTCGATAACGCGAATCTGTGACAAACTGTTTTCAAGATAAATATTGATGTATGATTGATCTTTTAGGTAAATAACTGTTCCTATTTATTTATTTGCATATAGGTTTCGACTCAGTTAAGCCTTCTAATATAATAAACACAAAGATATTACCTTCAGTATAGACTGAGGTTAACTCTCGCAAATATATTCTGACGGTAAACCTTCAATCTATTAGCTTTTATATAATTGACAAAGAAACGAAATTGAATTTTGAGCAACAATGCCCAAATAAAAAAAAAGAAGATGCATGCTAGTGTACATATATTGATGATAGCTTGCACCATCTAGAAAAATAAATATGAACGATTCTTGTTTATGCGAGGATATTGACCAAATACCTTTACTTTAAAAAGGAATAACTGAGAAAATACACCTATCCCCCGATTTACACGGTAGATACGTTCCTGAGAAAACGTGTAAATCGAAAATTAAAAAATTAGAAATACAGACACGGTGTGCGTGTGCAGCAAGTCAGCACATAAGCTCGGGATTCCTCGTGAGATGTGTACACATCGCATGTGTTCAATCACAGTAGCATTTAGTATAGTGCGATAAAAAAACTTATTTGGAAAACCGTGTAAAAGCGAAAACATGTAAAACAAGTACCGTGTAAATCGGGTGATAGGTGTACATGTTTTTGGCAATCAATATACATTTTATGAATGTCTAAGAAACTTCTACGAACAGATTTTTTTTTGGTCATTGTGATTCAACCTGACGAGAGCCAAACATCCTGAAAGGCAGGCGTACGTGGTTGGCTCTTTCTGTTCAATTTATAAAGAAAGGATATTAGAAAAATACAGTTAAACCTTTCTATAGCGCCCCCTCTTGGGATTCACCAAAATAGAGTGCTATAGAGCACTCTATTTTAATCACTTTTAATGTAAAATGTTTGCATTTTAATGTTTAAAATCGGGCGCTATAGAGAGGAAGGCGCTATTTAGAGGGGGTTCTATAAACAGGTCACTTTTAACGTAAAATGTTTATATTTTAATGTTTAAAATCGGGCGCTATAGTGAGGAAGGCGCTATTTAGAGGGGGTGCTATTGACAGATTTAACTGTATTCTGTAAATTATAAGACACAATTTGGATTAAAATTATAAACACAAGGTAATATGACCAAATCCAAATAAATAAATAGTGTGTGACATTTCGGTAACAGCGTTGTTACTATTTTCAGACAAAAGTACTGAATGAGAAATTATACCACAGAATTTCATAGATTAGTTGAAAACTATTTGATTAATGGTACAAATCATCAACAACTTCTAGTTGCATGATCTGGAGAGATGCTTTTTTCCCAATATTACGATCTGAACCTGTACCTTTTATTATATTTGTCCAACAAAATATCTTTAGAAACATCTATGTAAGAGAAATATCGTTGTAATCAAAGAAATGGGATATTTGTTCTTTATTACTATCTGCCTTCCTATCGACTGATGTTTTCGGACAATTAGGAGATGGAGGTCACCCTTGCGGATAGATAAAAACCAACAGAAGATTTCACCAGGCTAATCGTCTGGTGGAGATAATGGAAGAATACCGGGCTCGGCTGCAACTTAAATAATTCGTTTGTTGATTTTTCTTTATATATCTTCACGTTATTAATATATTAGAAATAGTTATTTAGAAAATGTGCGTTTTATTTGTAAATATCATTCTAATGAAATGCTAAGCGGGTCTTCTCTTTTTGTATGATTCAATTTTGATTATTTAGGAACTAATTTATGTTGGATGACCTATTAAATATAATTTTCCAATTAGACCCCTGAATCTTGAAAAATTCCAACCCCGCCAGCGAGTGCAAGTAACCAAACAGGGCTCTGGCTCACTTGTAAGTGCAAAAGTTGAACTGCTTTTAACACGTGTAGACATTCAACGCACTTACAGTAAAAGCAGTCGCCAACGGATTATCCACCATGATTATTATTGCCTGTACCACGTTTACTAGGGATAATATAAAAAAAACGTCACTTTGAAAAATGTAGGTATTCTAAAATAATTCGTAAATGTAGATAAATACTTCAGGATGTAACATCATCCGTAGAAATTATACTCTTTCAAATTAGGCCATTCAGGAATTGCTGCTTTAAACTCTCAATTCTTTAAATTTACATACTTATAAAAAAAATTTAAACTATTTTTACGTGTATGATTCTTTTAAAAATAAATCAATTTTCTACTACCATAATAGCAATGATAAAATTGTAGTAATTGAAAAAATATTATTGTGATAAGGGCAGTAGAAAATTGATTTATTTTAAAAATAATCATACGATTCAAAAATTGTTCAAATTTCTTATTACATATGACAAGCTAATGCATTATATTACATACATCTAGTTATAAATGGTATAAAAAGACGGCAGCAATAGAAGCTTGTTCTTGTTTCAGAATCACTCTATTAGGTACTGCTTAGTAAGAGCAACCTAGTTTATGATATTTATAATAATGAACAATATGTGAGGACTATTCACATATTAAAACATAGGGGCAAATGCGGGATTCGATCCCGGTTCATTGGCTGTCAGGAATCGAAAGTTTTACCCACTTGTCTACCAACTCCAAAAGAAGCTTCCTAAATCATCAAGGAACGCGCATTTAAAAGTAGAAAATGCGTTGGAACGCAAACTATTAGGAAATATCTACCAGAGTGAAAATGTACGGGATTAGGTTTAAGTATGAGAATGTGGGTCGCCAATTCAATATATCGCATTCTAATGGTATTGACGCTTGCCTATATTTTTCTGGATTCTAACTAACACGTCAAATACCATCAGTACTGACAGGAGGTGATGATGACAGCTTAATTCTTACGTCATAGTTACTGGTAGGTATTGTAAGGCCGATAGATCTGCAAGCATTGTGTCGATAGAGTCGCAGGAAATGTCAATCCGCCATATCAGTCGCAGGAAATGGGAAGGATGACACCAGGCATAATGGAGGGACGCCAATTTAATATCTGCCGTCGAATGCAATATCAGCAGGCTCTTTTTCAATCATCGCGCTCAGGAGAAATGTTTCCGGCGGGATAATATCTCACGGTCACAATACCCTGACGTTCCTATCCTTGCTCCGATAGGGCGCATATCGGGGCACAAATCTCTGCTATTGTCCAGGGCAGAATCCGAGGAAAGATAAAAATAGAATCGCAGGTTGATTCATACTTTATAGAATTCTTGAAAATTTTAGATTTAGAAAGAAATAGTCTGAAAATAAAGTTTTATTTGGATGAAATAGAATCTAATTTGTAGGATAGAAACTTTTTTAACGATTTATTTGAGATTCTTCACGGTATTTAAAGCTATTAATCCTAGAAAACTTTGTTTGTATGAAGAATATAGACAATTAAATCTTCTTATTGAATTCTAATCAACGATATAAGGAAAGAAAACACAAACTCCTTAGTAGATACATAAATCTACACAGGTTTAAAGAGGGTTCTCCAAAAGTGAAGTGTCTTCCTATATGCAAAGAGGGTTCCTCATTTTTATGACTTATTTTCAAGGTCGCAGAAAACTTGGATACTGGATTTCGCCAATACAGTGATCTTATGGTTCACTCTGTTAAAGCCAGATATCCTGCAGACCTCAAGTCTGGAGAACCTCCATGTTGAATCTAGAGATCCCCAAGAGGCTGTTAGACTTATTGGGTGTTTAGGCAAATTAGGAATGGATTGACCCTATTTTATAACAATTTCTACAGTTGATATTGTATAGTTCTAAGTTGAAAATCAGTGATAAATTTCCCCTCTTGCAACAGATAATATATTTTTATGTTATTAATTAAGTTATAATTTAAATATTTTGATAATATTGGTTTTGGTTAATGGCCTAAAGATTAATTTAAATGAAAATTTAAAGGTAGAATACCAATAATATGCGTTGAAACAAATCGTAAAAAGTGTCGCAAAATGTTGATTTACATTGAAAACAAAAAAAAAAAAAACTGAAAATTTTAATTATCATGAAAGCCTTAATTTATCTCTATTGGCCTCTATGTAAAATTATATTAGAAACTCATTTATTTTTAGTTTTTGTTTAAAGAATTTTGTTATTAGTTTTCAATAATGGAAAAGGCAGTTTATCGACGGCAAGAATGGTACCATCCAGATGGTGATTCAGTAGAATGGGGTTCACTTCTTCAATCTCCCGGTCAGCTGCATGCCTTTAACCAGGCTGCATATTGGAACACTCATTTGACTTTATATAACTGAAGAAGTTAAGAATCTTTCAATTTATAATCTAAGTTCGAGCACACTATATGATGTTAAATATGCCTTTTTAAAATTCATTAATCAATAAGACACGATATTGAAGTCTCTGCGACTATTCCAGAAAAAACAAACAAAAAATTGAAACTTAGAAATGAATATTAACAGATTCACATGTATTAATCGACAGAATTCATAAAATATATATAAACAAAGTTATTAATGTAGAAGAGATAAATCATTTAGATCAGAGAACAATCGATGTCTCACTTCTGCAAAGTTTGGACAGTCGTAGATAAGGTGAAGTTTGTTCAGTGTTAAATATGCTTGAAAATATTAAAGCTTCTTAGTGTTAAATCAATTTTGATTATTCTGGAAGGAAAGTTTCTCTATCTCTGACAAGACACAATTTGGATTATAGATTATAAACACAAGGTAATAAGACCAAATCCGAATAAATAAATAGTGTGTGACGTTTCGGTAGCAGCGTTGTCCCCATTTTCAGACAAAAGTGCTGAATGAGAAAAAATATAACTTATTAATATTTTTTTTTCACACTCAGCACTTTTGTCTGAAGATGGTAACAACACTGTTATCGAAACGTCACACACTATTTATTTATTTGGATTTGGTCTTATTACCTATGTTTCTCTATTTTTCTGAGTTATTTGAATGCAAAATATAAAAGTGGTACAACTTTTTTGGATTAAAATTAACGTCACCGACCCACCAACTGGAGTACTAGTGAGTAACGATGTTTTTCTCAGTTGATATGTGTGATGACAGGATATGTCAATAATTAGCTGGTGATATTGCTCCTAATTCCAAACAGTGATATATATAAGAAATAAGATATTCTTCTTAGCAAGGTATATTATAATCAACAAAATAAAAGAAGACGAGTTTCTTAAGAAACTCGTCTTCTTTTATTTTGTTAATTATAATAGTTGAATCGAACTGGCTTTGGCCTCCTGGCACTAAGGAGGAATCACTGCCAAGTTCTTATTTTAACGCTGGTTTTAATTATATGCTTCTTAACTCAGCGAGCTAACTATAACTCATTTAAACTTGAATAACTGCTATTGTCTCGTCTTACTAACTCTAATGACTCAACCACGTATACCTTTTATAACTCTCGTCTCACCAACTCTAATGACTCAACCACGTATACTTTAATAACACAATAACTATCTTTATTTTCTAAAATCAAGATTATATACATTTCTAAAATTTACATAATTTAACAATAATTAACAAAAGTAAATTCTAACAATTTTGCATATTTAAGGCTGGAACATACTCCCCCCGGCCGCTGAACCCTGGTTCAGATTTGAAGGGAAGCGGAGCCAACTTCGTAATAGGTCGCAGGTAGACTCCGGTAGCAGCCCGAACTTGGGCAACTCGCACCTTCTGGTCAGAGCCCGGATATACCTCGAGGATCCTGGCCAGACGCCACTTTAGAGGTGGAAGGTTATCTTCTTTTATTAGCACTAACTGATTAGGCTTCAAATTGTCTTGTGACAACCTCCATTTATTTTTCTGTTGCAAAGAGTTGATGTACTCTTTTGTCCATCTTGACCAGAACGAGTTCCTCAGACCCTGTACCAGATTCCATCTTGACCGTAAATCTCCTCGCTCATAATTTTGCAATCCTGGGTCCTCAATCAGAGGGGAGCCAATCAAGAAATGTCCCGGAGTCAAAGCTCGAAGATCGTTAGGGTCGGGACTTAACTCTACTAACGGTCTTGAATTAAGGAAAGCCTCAACTTGACAGAGTAGTGTGATGAATTCCTCACTATTTAAAAGTGATGACTTTATTACCTTGCTCAGATGACCCTTTAAGCATTTGATGTTTGCCTCCCAAAGTCCTCCAAAGTGTGGAGCTGATGGAGGAATGAAATGCCACTCTATTAACTCTTCTGCTAAAAAGTCTTTAGTTTCCTTTGAATTCATTATTTTATATTGTTTCTTCATGAAGCTTTCGGTTCCTCTGAAGTTAGTTCCATTGTCTGAGTAAATTTTTGATGGTTTTCCTCTACGAGATATAAACCTTCTGAGAGCTGCAATAAATGAACTAGTTGAGAGACTAGTCACCATTTCCAAATGAATTGCCTTGACCGAAAAACACACAAAGAGAATCACATAGCATTTGATCGTCCCTTTCGATCTAGTCAGACTTGGTTTTAGTTCGTAAGGTCCTGCCAAATCGACTCCAGTCTTGGTAAACGGTCTTGATGGATTTACTCTATCAGCAGGCAAATTCCCCATAATTTGTACTGCAGTTTTTGCCCTGAATCTGAAGCTGGTTATACACTGTTTAATGATTCTTCTTACAATGTCTCTACCCCCCATGATCCAATAACTATTTCGTATGAGAGACAAGACCAGCTGTGGACCAGCATGCAAATATCTCGTATGAAAATGAAGTATTATTAATTTGGTAAAGTGATGATTTTTCGGTAATAACAGTGGGAATTTTTGATCAGGGTTTACATTCGCGTACTTAATCCTACCACCTACTCTTAACATTCCAGATGCATCTATAAAAGGATTAAGCTGCAAAATTCTACTTTTTCTTGAAACATGTCCCGTATTTCTTAGATCCTGCATTTCTTCTCCGAATTCGTCCTTCTGAATCCATCCAATAATCCTAATCACTGCATTTTCCAACTCCTTCTTCGACAATGTTCCAATTTCTCTTTTCTTCAGCGACACCCGACAGTTAGTGATGAATCTCAAACACCAGGCTAAGATTCGCCTCGTCTTGATAAAAGTGGAATATTTTGTTACAATCTCTGGACAGACTGAAACTCGGGACTGGCAAGCTAAGGCTACTTTTTCTTCCTCCTGGCATTCTCGGCCATAGCAATTATCCTGATTCTGAACAAAGTTGTTATCTTTCAACCAAGTCGGTCCCTGCCACCACAGTGTATGTCCAGATAACGCAGCAGGCATTATTCCCCTAGAGGCACAATCGGCGGGATTACCTTTCCCAGATACGTGACGCCATGAGTTTCTATCAGACAGTTGCTGTATTTTCACAACTCTATTGTGTATAAAGGTCTTCCATCTGTTAGGATCTGATTTGATCCAACTTAATGAGATCTGAGAGTCTGACCACAAATATGCCCTGCCAATATCAATTTTCAATGAATCAACAACAGATCTGTAGAGCTGAGACAGGAGGAGAGCCGCGCACAATTCCAATCTTGGTAGAGTTAGAGACTTACATGGGGCAACTCTGGTTTTTGCTGCAAGCATTGATATATGGACTTGTCCATCCAGAGAGACTGTTCTTAAGTAGCACACAGCCGAATAAGCTACACCTGATGCGTCACAAAATCCGTGGAGTTGAACATCTTGATCCTTTTCACATGCCCATACGTATCTTGGGATACTCAAATCCCCTAATTTTAGTAATTCGGCTCTAAAATTATTCCACTTTTCCTTGATGTCGTTCGGAATATGCTCATCCCAGCCTGTCCCACTTCTCCATAACTCCTGCATTATTATTTTCAAAGCCACTGTAGTAGGTGAGAGGAAACCAAGTGGATCGAAAATCCTCGCAATATTGGAGAGAAGATCTCTCTTGGTAACAACTTCTTCAGGAAGAGTTATATTAACTCTAAACGTATCTTGTACATGATCCCATACAATTCCTAAAATCTTGGATATGGCTCCTTTCTCCAAGTTAATTTTCTTCTCTTCGTTTATTTCCTCGACATGAGACACTATCTCGTGGCAATTTGAATTCCACTTTCTTAAGTGAAACCCTCCCTTTTTCATTAAGTCCTTTAATTGGTCTATTAGTTCTTTGGCTTCAGCAATCGTTTGAGCTCCTGTTAGCAGATCATCGACATAGAAATCATTCAAGGTCACCCTAGAAGCCTCAGGATAATTTTGGCCTTCATCTTCTGCTAACTGTTGTAATGTTCTCATTGCCAAAAATGGAGCCGAAGTTGTACCATAGGTAACAGTCAGTAGTCGATAGTCCACCACAGGTTCTTCTGGCGATGGTCTCCACAATATCCTCTGATAGTCCGCATCTTCTGGATGAATTCTTATCTGGCGGTACATCTTTTCTATATCAGCAGTTATGGCGACAGGATACGTTCTGAATCTGAGGAGAATGAAAAATACATCCTGTTGAATTTTTGGTCCCTTGTGCAAAAATTGATTTAAAGAAACATTATTTTCAGATTTAGCTGATGCATCAAACACAACTCTCATTTTTGTTGTAGTGGATTGCTCTCTAATTACTGGATGATGAGGCATGTAATAGCATCTGCACAATTCTCGCTTCACTTCTGCAATTGGGACTCTTTCCATGTGGTTTAAGTGTTCATATTCCTTCATGAATCCCCGGTATTGGTCATATAATTTCACATTCTTACACAATTTTCCTTCCAACGAAAGGAACCTTCTTAAAGCTTTTTCTCTTGATTCACCCAGAAGCGGTCGATGTTGTCTGAATGGCAATTTTACCCAATACCTTCCATGGCTATCTCTGCCATGGTTATTCGAAAATAACCTTTCACAATCTTCGTCCTGTGTACAAAGATCTGGTGACGGCACAGATTCAGTTTCCCAGAATCTTTTCATTACGAATTCTAGTTCTGGTTCAGATTGTAAACTCAGGTTACAGACTTCTGTATTACTCTCTGATGTTCCCATGAGTTTTCCTAGAAGTACCCAACCTAGTCTTGTATTAATAGCCATTGGCAATCCTTCTCCGAGAGATATAGAGCCATTCAACATAAGTTCAGTGTATATATCTGCTCCCAATATCATATCTATTGGGGCTTGTATGTAGAACTCTGGGTCTGCCAATTTGAGGTTCTTCAAAGTTGGCCAATTAGGGTCTTTTAACCTGAAGTTCGGAATTTCTGAAGTGAGCACTCCCGTGACTACTGCCTCTACCGAGAATTCCTCAGAATTATTCAGTGGACAAAATGTCACACTTACTGTCGATGAAGAATGCTGCACTGGTGTGTTTCCAACCCCTATAATCATCCGATCTGATTTCCTTTGGACAAGTCCCAATCTTTCGCAGCATCCTTTTGTTATCATGGTGACTTGGGAACCGCTGTCCAGTAGGGCTCTGCAGGTGCATAACTTTCCGAGTCCATTTTTTATCTTGATTCTAGCCGTTGCGAGTAGTACGTGGCTATCATTGCAGTTTGCCTGTTGAGTATTCGTTAAATTGATAGCACTTTCATGTTCCTTCGGAGTTGTGTTCTCAACTTGGGCCGAAGCGCCTTCCGTGCTCGGTTTATCATAATGAATCATCGTGTGGTGCTTTCCCTTGCATACTTTGCATCGTTGGTTCAGCCTACAATTCCATGAGAAATGGCCTTTCCTCAAGCAATTGAAGCACAATTTATGACCTTTTACTACATTTAATTTTTCTTTTAAAGGCATTTTGCAAAATAAGTTGCACATGTATAGTGGATGATGCTTAGATTTGCATAATATGCAAGTGTCCGATTTCTCAATTAGCATCCCGTAGCTTTGGCATTTGGGAAATCTCGATCCGGTGGTTTCTTCCTTTTTTGAACATTCCTTGACAGCACAAGACATGCTTCTCGCATGTCTGGAAATGAACGCTATGAACTTGTCATAAGAAGGAAGAGTGTTGTCCACTGACAGTTCCCAATCCAACCTTAGATTTTCACTCAACTTCTGCTGGAGGAAGTGCACCAAGATCACATCCACTAATTGATTTCTCTTCAATTCCAGCGTTTCTAAGTTTCTTATGGCTTCATTACAAACATCCATGAATTCATGGAGACACTTAGCCGATGGATTCTTAATTGCCCGGAGAGAAAAGATTTTTGACACCTGGGCATAAGCTAGCTCTCTCGGGTTATCATATCTTGATAACAGTGTACTCCATGCTTGGCCATAATTTTCACTTAGTAAAGGGAAACCCCTTATTAATCTGGCCGCTTCGCCTTTTACTGCTGAATTCAAATATTGTAACTTCTGTATATTAGTTAACCCTGGATGTGCATCGATGGTGGTGAGGAATAGCTCTTTGAAGTTGATCCAATTGCCCATATCTCCATCATATATCGGTAAGTCAAATTGAGGCAATTTTATATTTGCCTGAGAGCCATTTGGCTTTATGTCCGCCAGTTTGTCTTTGAGTTTTCTCTCATTTTCTATTTTTACCCTCAAGCTTCCAATCTTGTTCATTGAACCATCATATGCCTCACTTTCTTTATCTATATCAACTTCATCCAAAGAAAACATCTCGTCGTAGAGTTTCTCAATTTTCTCTTTGATCTCCTTTAATTCTTCACCCATTATTTCTAAGCGTATTGTTTCATCTGCCTCAATAATTGAATCCACACTTTCAATAAATCCATCAATTCTCCTTATCTGACAACTTAACTTTCTTTGGAGGATCCTTTCGTCTCGAGACATTTTGCAATTGTATTCTCACTGAGTTTCTGCTTAAATTTCTTCTGTTTCAAATCCTAATCAGGCTCTTGAGGGACCATGAATCGAACTGGCTTTGGCCTCCTGGCACTAAGGAGGAATCACTGCCAAGTTCTTATTTTAACGCTGGTTTTAATTATATGCTTCTTAACTCAGCGAGCTAACTATAACTCATTTAAACTTGAATAACTGCTATTGTCTCGTCTTACTAACTCTAATGACTCAACCACGTATACCTTTTATAACTCTCGTCTCACCAACTCTAATGACTCAACCACGTATACTTTAATAACACAATAACTATCTTTATTTTCTAAAATCAAGATTATATACATTTCTAAAATTTACATAATTTAACAATAATTAACAAAAGTAAATTCTAACAATTTTGCATATTTAAGGCTGGAACAATAGTGATATATATTTTAATAAGTTTCTCTATTGAATTAAGAGACACTTCGGTCAGTAAATGTTTTTTATTCTCTTGAAGTTTCGACAGAATCTTTTGTCATCGTCAGGAAAAAAAATAAATAAAAGCATTTGACAAGGCGTTAAAAATTATTCTGAGGTTGCAAGGGCGTTCCACGCGAAAAATAAATTGCGTGAGAACACCCTTGCAACCTAAAAATAATTTCTAACGCCTTTCCAAATTCTTTGAGAATAAAATATTTTGTCGAAAGAATAAAAAAATACTCTGGCCGAGTCTCTTTTAATTCTAAGAACAAGGTATGCGTCGGCCAGGCAACCTCTAACTTCATAATTCATTTATTGAGTTCAAATGGCAAACTTTAAAGCGTTAGCTAATCATCAGGCAAATTGTTTGTCAAATATCTTGTGAAACATTTGACCTGATGATGAATTAAAGCTTGAAAGCTTGCCATTTAAACTCAATAAACTTATATAATTATTGATATAGTATTATGATAACGTTTTTTGTATGAAAAACAATAGAAATAAATGATAAATAAAAAGGGGTTGATATTAAAAATAAAGAAAGCATATCCTGACCAGGAGTACGTATGCTTTTTAGATGGCAAAGCACCATCTAATGGAAAAAAATAAAGAAATAATATGCTGACCAGGAGCATATGTGCTTTTTAGATGGCAGAGTTCCACTAGATGGCGCTCTGCCATCTAAAAAGCACATGTACTCCTGGTTACGATATGTTTCTTTATTTTTAATACTTATGTGTATGTGAGACATTTCCAAAACAATTGCCATGATGATAAATCAACACTTTGAAGCTTGTCATTTTAACTTGATAAAGAAACTCCACCTTTGCCGGTCTCAAGCCCGGATGAAAAAGGAGGAGGGAGAGCAGTAACAAGCTCACTAAAAAACCTGGGCTCAGCTGGCCCGGCTGATAGTACTCTGTAAAGGCTCCAGGGATACAGGATGAGCAGCGTTTATACTCCATGTTTGGAGCGGCTGCACATGGCGTCTGTTCCTCATGTCAGAGGTGGCTATTTATTTTGGAGCTAAGTCAGCCTGCCACTGAGTAGTGCTCACAGTCTTAATGACAAAGGCAGACGCAATCTACTTCACCCATTCATGATGGCTGTCAAATCTCTTTTTCAAAAGTCTCAAGCTTTACAAGCTTGATACCCAAATATGATTGAGAGGAGATAAGAAAGAAGAAGAAGAAGACTTGATAAAGAAACTTATTATAATTATATTGATTGATATATTTTGATTATACTACTGCAACTATTTCAAGAATTTTTAATATCACCATTCTTAGCTCTTATACACAATCAACCTATGTCTGAATAAGCAAGTATATTACATTGCCGGTATTAGGGAGATTTCATACATAAGCGATAGTTAAATGTATGATCCTTACATTAAACTAATAAGTTTGAATATTTTTTATGAATAAATTAAATATACACACATGTTGTTTAGATAGAAAAAAAAAAACTTAAATTACTTCTCTAATTTTTTTATTCATTTTTTTAGATAGGGTAAAAAGATATCTAAGTTTTTTTAACAAAAAAATCTTCCATTTTCGCAAAACCTTCTGCAAAAAAATTCCTCATTCATTAAAAAAATATATTTATTCCTAAGCATCTAATGATTTAAATTCCAACAAAAAAATATTAATAAAACAGCTAAAAATAAATCCATGCCATTTAAGTAATTACAAAATTGATTTTTTCAAAAAATAGTTTTTGTTAGTCTATAAAAATGTTAAATAATTTCGCCCAAAAAAAACTTCTTCTTAAAATATGAAAATATTAACTTTAAACAAGTTATTTGAAAAGAAATTTCTCATCTAAAAAAGAAAATTAATAAATTTAATATTGTAGTAGAAGTCTGCGAAAGGAGTATATATATATATAAGGAAGGAGGAAGAAAAAGATAAAAGTGTAACGATGTCTTTAGTTTTACTTTGTATTGTAACCTATTGGTATTATTGCTTTGGGATCTTTTTTTTTCGTTTGTTTGTACGTTGTGATTATTATTTTCTGATGTAAGAATATACATCCTAGATTTCTATTTATACACTTAAAAAAAAGAAAGTTTAAGAATGATACAATTAACCTTTAGGAAGTTTGAGTATTGTGATATATTATGATACATTAGCACGCCATCTGCTATGAAAATTCCGAACTATTATAGACGCCTATTTTCAAAAGAATCAAACACGTCTATAATATTTTCGAATTTTCATTGATATATATCAAAAGATATCATTATTACAGTAATACTGTTGAGATAATATTTGATATATGAAGAGAAACACATTGCCAACAATGATTAAATGAAAAAAATGCTACAGGTTTATTTAATTATTTTCACCTCTAATTGGGATTTCTAATTAACACCTTGTATGTGTACTTAATATTACATTTGACTCTTCTTAAATACTTGCCTGTGACTTGCTACTCTCGATACCAAAATGGTCAGTTTTGACCCCAGCCATTGTGTTTAATTTAGATATATAAATATTAGACAAAACTTTGTGTTTTGAAGTGTTAAGAATATGCTTCTCTCTTTCTCCAAAGTACCAATGTCATATGGTGACAGCTTTATAGTTCAATTTATATCTCCAGCCACTCTGTGGACCATCTTACTTGTGGCTCTAGCTGGATGTTCTTGTGCTAAAGTGTATTATATATGTGACAAGAAATAAATCCCCATTCTTACATGCCTACAGCCTTCTTGAAATGAGTTTCTTTATTTTCATTAAACGTGATCTCGAGCATCTCAACCCATCTACAGGAGTATATAAATAGAAGAGGATGCTCGGAATGAGCGCAATCGGGCACAGATTTTAAAAATTTCGACCAATTGAATTTTGAGTCCACCCTGGCGCCACTGACTCGCCAGCAGATTTCCCCGCATCAAATCATCTGGGCGCTTTTACACCCCGAGCATGCCACCTTCATTGAGTTTATTTTCCCTAAAAACAAGACCATCCTCGTTGATTTTCTCGAAGAAGCCCTCGAACTTGCTGGGGACGTGGATCCTGTGATCCGCAAGAACCTGATTACACTCCAGGCAGATCTGGGTTCTTGAAAAATTTCAGGCGTCGCTTCTTAGGGCTTCGTCTGTGTGCATACTTTTAATTTAATTGAATCTGAATTTTTGTGTTTCTTCTCTTGTTGAATTCTGACTCTTTGTCAGTGTAGACAATTGACAGTTGGTCTCTCAATAAAGTTATTTTTAATTGTCAATTGTCAGGAGTATATAATGTTTCAAATGGAGTGCAGAGATGCCCGAAAGTTCAAGATAACGTTTAATAAATATACATAAACTCATCTCCAGAAACCTGCAACAATTTTTCAATCCAGGAGATTTAAAATCAATTGATAATAATTATTACAAATTTCAACGATAGATGGCAATTGAATTTTAAAATAAAGATACGGATATATATGTTTTAAATATCACTATATATTGTTACACCTGCCTCGACCGTAGGTGCTTCTAAAGGTTTCTGATCAGCGTTCGCCATCTCATAAAATAAACCAGACCGCGTTCTCATAAAGCAAGCAACTATATTTTATTAACAACGGAAAAGTTAAAACTGACTCTAGGAGATTTAGAGTAACAACGAACTAATCTCACAAAACGAAAGAAGCTCTCTCGACTAATTGTATCTCGCTCTTATATCAAAAGCCTTATTTACATAAATTTCTATTACCAATTATTTTATACTAATTTACATATTTTTACAAAATAACTATGCAGAGTGTGACACTTCTCCCTCCTCCGAAATGGTCGCGTCCTCGTGACCGTCTTCCATTCTCGCAAAGTAAGGCTTGATTCTGCTTATGTGAACTGTTGTAGGCTGTGTGCGGTTCCCAGGGTTATATTCTGGCACGATGGAGTAGTTCACATCGGAAATTTTTTTCAGCACGATGTAGGGTCCGAAATAGCGTCTCAAAAGTTTCTCACATTTTCCAGGTTTTCTTATTGGAGTCCACAGCGCTACCAAGTCACCTGGTTCATAACCAGTTTGCCGATGTTTTTGGTTGTAATAATTAATCATTTTTTCCTGAATTTTCTCGGTATTAACTTTCACAATATCTCTCGTTCTCACGATTTTTTCCATCAACTTGCTCACGTACTCGTCATAATCCTCCGAATTGGGCTCAATGAAGATATTCGTGTCATCCAAAATCGAGACTGGTTCCCTTCCATACAAAAGGAAGAACGGAGAATATTTGGTTGTTTCTTGTATTGTCGTATTGTAAGCATGGGTTATGAATGGAAGTATCTCGTCCCAATTCCTTTGATCTACGTTCACGTACATGCTTATCATATTGATCAATGTTCTGTTCAATCGCTCTGTGAGGCCATTTGTTTGTGGGTGATAGCTTGTTGTGAGGCAATGCTGAATTTGACATATCTTGGTTATTTCTTTCACCAAATTGCTCGTGAATTGGCTTCCTCTATCGCTAATCAGATACCGTGGGGCTCCATGTTTCAAAATCACATTTTCTGTCAGAAATTTAGCAACCTCCCTCGCTGTGGCATCGATGACAGCCTTCGTTTCCGCATATTTTGTGTAATAGTCGGTCAATACTATCATCCACTTCTTTCTGTTCTTCGTAGATGGCAATGGTCCCAAAAAGTCGATCCCAACTCTCTCGAAGGGATAATTTGCAGCAGGGATCGGATGAAGTAGGCCAGCAGGCAACTGATTAGAACCCTTCCTGCTTTGGCACAGATGGCAGGTCCTAACATATTCCACCACATCTTTCAGCATGGATGGCCAGAAATATTTATCCTATAGACGGTGCATTGTTCTGGTCACACCTAAATGGCCACAGATCATATGATTGTGGTACTCTTTTAAAATGTCCTTCCTTCTCACTCTGGGTACCACCAGCAGCCAGGCTCTTCCTTCTGGCCTCGGATTTCTTTTGTACAGACATCCGTTTTCTTCTTTAAAATTTTCAACGATCGATCGCTTGCCCTCCGTGTCATCGAGGCATCTCTTGATGTTTTCGATATATTCGTCGGAATCCTCGATGACTGGGTTGAAAAACAAACTATCATAGTTATCGTCAAAATCAGCCTCTGGTAATGGACCTCGTGAAAGACCATCTGCATCCAAATGTTTTTTCCCGGATTTATAAATTATTTCGAAGTCATATTCTTGTATTTTTAATGCCCATCTTGCAAGTCTACCTGTTGGATCCCGTAGGTTTCTTAACCAACATAATGCGTGATGGTCCGTCATAACTTTGAAGCGCCTTCCATATTGATAAGGCCGTAACTTCGACATTGACCATACTAATGCCAAGCATTCCTTCTCCGTTGTCGAATAATTACGTTCTGGCTTGCTTAATGATCGACTTATGTATAAAATTACTTTTTCTTGACCATTGATAGTTTGAACAAGGGTAGCACCTAGGCCAATATTTGATGCATCGGTGTGGATCTGGGTCGGTGCTTCTGGGTCAAAATGTGACAATATCGGGGGATTTGTTAGCAAAGATTTCAGAGTTATAAATGCTTCTTCCTGAGATTCTGACCAGATGAATGGAGAATCCTTTCTTGTTAGTTTGAACAGTGGGTCAGCTATTCGCGAGAAGTTCTTAATGAATTTCCTGTAATATGAGCAAAGTCCTATGAATGACTGAATTTCTTTTGTCTTTGAAGGACGGGGAAAATCTCTAATCGCTTTAACATTATGATCTGCCGGTTTAATTCCATGTTTGCTTGTCACGTGACCGAGTATTTCAATTTATTCAAATCCAAATCGGCACTTTTTCCCATTAAGCCTCAGGTTCGATACACGAAAGCACTTTAAGAAAGCCTCAATCCTTCCGAGATGAGTGGTAAAGTCGGGACTGTAGATAACAACGTCATCTAGGTAACAGAGGCAAAATTTCCATTTAATGTTTTTTAGTACATTGTCCATAATTCTTTCGAAAGTAGCTGGGGCATTGCACAACCCAAATGGCATAACATTAAATTCGTATAACCCGTGGGATGTTGTGAAGGCCGTCTTCTTCTTGTCTTGTTCCTCGATCTCTACCTGCCAGTATCCCGATCTGAGATCTATGGCCGTGAAATATCTAGATCCCTGAAGTGGGTCCATAACATCATCAATTCTGGGGATCGGATAAACATCCTTTACCGTTATGCTGTTCAGTTTCCTGTAGTCCACACAAAATCGCCAATTGCCATCTCTCTTTTAAACCAAAATAACCGGAAAAGCCCATGGACTAGAAGATGCCCTTATTACTCCCTCCTGGAGCATATCCTGAATTTGTTCTTTGATGATGTCTCGCTCCTTAGGGCTAACTCTGTACGGTTTGTGTTTATCGGCTTCGCATTTTCTGTGTCAATTCTATGTTTGGCCAAATTCGCCTTGCCCAATTTTGATGAAAATAGATCACTGTATTTCGATAAAACTTGCCTTAATTCATTCTTTTGGCTTAATGTCAGGTCCTCGTTTATCTGAATTTCCGTCACCTTATCTTCCTCATCATTTTCTATATAATTAACCGTGGTGGGAGGACTTGCGTAGCCCAAGGTCTGATTATTCATTATTTTTAATGTTCGAGGATAAGGATTAGTTATCCATAAATCCGCTAATTTGTTTCTTACCGTGATCAGACATCTAGCAATTCTAAGCCCATTTGTAAGAGTTAGCCTTTCATTTGGTTCAACCACGTATTCGCCATCACCGGCCTTCACGGTTACCCTGACTAGTTTAACACAAAGCCGAGGCACTACTTCATCCTGCTGATTGTTTAAATGCGAAAATAAATTGCAAACGGGATATTTTAGAATATGACATTGTTTACCATCTGGGCCAATACACTTTCCATTATAGGTCTCAATACGAACGCCAGTTTCGAGAGCAGTTCTCAAATCCACAATCGAGAGATCCACGCCTGTGTCAACCAAGGCTTCCAATATTCCAATTCTATCAACACTCACATTTATTCGGCTTTTTGAATCCATCTCTGTGATCGCGCCTATTTTCGACATGCCCTGGTTGACTGGAACAGGCGCGCTTTCTAGTTTAAATCCTCCAACACCTCGAATCTGTTGTGAGTTGGAATGCTTGGTCTCTCACACACATCGGCGTATACCTCTGGGCTCAGGTTCCGGGTGTTCAGCGGTTTTTTTTGTCATCAGACGGGCTGTCTAGGCTAGGGGGAACTTCCTCAACCATGCGAACATATTTTATTCTGCAATACTTTGCCACATGACCCGGTCTTTTACATCTAAAGCAGATAGGTCGTCCGTCCTCGGTTCTACCTCTATCATTCCGAGGTTTTCTATCATAAGTGTTGCCAGAAGGAGTTCGTCTATATGTATCCTTTGAGTGGATCGGGGAAATGTACGAGTCTCCTGTGGGGGGAAGTAAGTTTGGTTTTGTCTTGGTGCTCCCATCATAGGCCTCGAGTAATTTTCAGTTTTATATGATTGAAACTCTCTTGGTCGCCTGTTCCATCCGGCATGATTAGTTTCTTTTTGAGAAATCCGATTCATAAGAATTTTATTCTTCTCCTTTCGTTCCAGGTATTCCTTCTCGAACCCATCGATTCTCTTGCATGCCTCCAGAAGTTCGTTGATGGTTTTAGGGGGGTTGAGATATAGCGCCAGCGCGTACTCTTTCTTTAGACCTCCGATTACAAATTGTACTTTTTCCGTCTCTTCCATATTGGGCTGGACTTTGCTGCATTGAAGCAATATATCCTCAGCAAATCGCATCGCGAGTTCATTCCACCCCTGCATTCTGTTCAGTTTGAGCATCATCTCGTCCTTGTTCTCCAGCGACGCGAAGTCCTGGATGAGGCGAGTCTTGAAAATTTCCCAGGTG
Source organism: Cordylochernes scorpioides (assembly GCA_030710605.1). Lineage (NCBI taxonomy): Eukaryota > Metazoa > Arthropoda > Arachnida > Pseudoscorpiones > Chernetidae > Cordylochernes > Cordylochernes scorpioides. The sequence continues at coordinate 13,165,910 of CP092870.1, forward strand.
GCAAGATTGATCTTGTGGAATTCATACCAAGTTTTAGCAGGTCCGACTAGGTTCATGGCGGCGTAGCGGGTGATGATGTAATCCGCCCAGCGGTAAAGAAACCCAACTTCTTCCAGAGAAGTGATCCATTGGCGTGGGTCTTCGTCTCCAGCATACTTCCTGATGTTCAAGCTTGGATTAAAGGGTATAGGGTCAAAACCGGCATCTCCACCAGTTGTTACACCTGCCTCGACCGTAGGTGCTTCTAAAGGTTTCTGATCAGCGTTCGCCATCTCATAAAATAAACCAGACCGCGTTCTCATAAAGCAAGCAACTATTTTTTATTAATAGCGGAAAAGTTAAAACTGACTCTAGGATATTTAGAGTAACAACGAACTAATCTCACAAAACGAAAGAAGCTTTCTCGACTAATTGTATCTCGCTCTTATATCAAAAGCCTTATTTACATAAATTTCTATTACCAATTATTTTATAATAATTTACATATTTTTACAAAATAACTATGCAGTGTGACAATATATATATGTTATATTGAAATATTTTTATTTAAGATTATATTTTATAAATTCAAATATACTCTGTTAAATCGACCGCTAGAGGTCACGCTTCCCCTATAAAAACTCATTGTTGTTGTTTCCCGTTGGCCGGCTCAAACCTTTTGTAAATTATGTAAATAATATTTTGTTTTCCTTGTTTTACTCGCCTTAAGCCAGGCAGTACTTTTATCAAATTATGTTTTTTATATATATTCCTTAAGCTCAATTAAAGCTATTTCTAATCTTCATTATTTTTATTATTGTAGTTTCAAGATGGTAACCACAACTGCATTACCATAGCATAATTAAGATAATCAAAATTCGTGTTTGTCATTACTCTTCATAATTCACCCTTTCATACCTCATCCAAAAAGGTTAGAAATAGTCAATATTTCACCTTGAAATAAATTTTGATTTTTCATTGAAAAGAAACTCATGCGGTGAAACTTCAAATGGCGTTTGATATATATGTGTGTGTTTGAAAATTGAGCAATCCATATATTCAGTTATTTAAAAATGCTTATTTTGGATCATATATATATTTTCCAATATTTCGTATGGCAACTTGCCAAACTTCTTCGGGGAACAAGATTGTTTTGAGATGCTCGCATATCAATGCACGAGCTCATACTCGTAAATTGATACGCGAGTATCTCAAAACAATCTTGTTCCCCGAAGAAGTTTGGCGAGTTGCCATACGAAATATTGGAAAATAAATAATATATGATCCAAAATAAGCATTTTTAAATAATTGAATATATACAGATACTCTTCTAAGAAACTATGGAAAATGATTTTTCAAGCTGCATTGAGGGCTAGGATAATTTAGGGACAAAAGGAGCCTTTCTTTAAGCGAACATGGAGTTTGAACCTTGATATTTTCAATTGTTCTGCTGAGGAAAGGTCATATGGACAGAGGGAAATACATTGAAATAATTTCTCTCTCTCAATTATGTATATGCATTTTATAATATACAGTTATTATCAAAATAATAACAGAAGCCTCCAGGAGAAAAGATTATTTTTATAATATTTTTATTTTAAAATCTCTCAAGCTTTCGGGCAAGTAAGCCCTTCTACGGGAGTAGAACTTGCCCGGAAGCTTGAAAGAATTTTAAATAAAAAATATTTTGAAAGAATATTTTCCCTAGAGGCTTCTGTTCTTATTTTAATATTGATTCAAGTGATTATTTTATCGAATTGAGAACCCAATTTATATAATATACAGTTTTTTTATATAGCGAAAGTATAGATATCTAATGTTTATAAAAGATCAAGAATCATCTACTCCTGTAGAAATTTTGTGATAACCGAAGACTTGAGAAGATTATAAAATAAAAAAAGAAACTCATCCTCGCAAGCCGTTTTGATAATTATTTATATTTATTTCAGATAATTCTACTTTTAATCTCTAATGTTTCTAATACATGTTTAATTTTTATAATATACGTGAGAGGCACTATACTCTTGTTAACTTCCAGTCAAAATAAAATAAAGGAAACCTTAATAACAATAATTATAAGAATTTATTCCAATGATAATATACCTTTCATCATTGAAAACTAATATAGGATGCACATATATATTTATATTCATGATAAAATTGTAAACGTTCAAAATACAAAATATATTTTCTCACAATGAGTTTATTTTTATTTTAAAAAGCAAGCTTTCAAGCTATAACCGCTTTTCAATGGACATAATAAAAACATCGAGTATATCTTACAAGAGATATTTACAAAATTATAATATATATTTATTGAATATTTACAAATCCATATTAAATTATTAATTAAACAGCATATTTTGGATTAAAAATTAAATGTCTTATTTCATTTTTGATCCGAAATAAACTGTTTAATTATAATATATTTATAGGAATATTTTTGATGTTTTCGACGAAGAGGTGAATCTCCCTGTTTAAGCATCAGGTCTTTGTATTACCTTCTTGGACAAATAGAATATCATTTAATTTAGAAAGAGAAATTCTATTTATTTTTGAAGACACTGTTATGTACTCTTCTACCTAATATTCAATAATCTTAGGTAGTGTAGTTTTTCATTAAAAGAGATTGTATGCTACTCAAAATTTATATATTTGCATAATCTTTTACTATTACAGAATTATCATAAGAACTAAAAACATAAATATCTCACGCTATATATTGATTATATCCCACATCAACAATCATGTCCTTGGTCTAAACCATATATACATAATATATATTACAGAAACTATTTTTAATACAAATTGCTCCCCATGTGGTGAACATATGCGAAGGTTATAAACTAAGTGTAGTGATAACTCTGAAATAAATCGCACATTCTGTTCTTTCCCATGTTAGGTCAGTTATATATAAGTGGGACATTACATTGAAAGTGTTGTTTTCTAGTAAACAATGCAAGGCCAAATATAAAAACAAAATTAGTCACATTTAGTCCATATAGACTCTCTATAAACAGTAAATGGACTTTGGGTCTTTTTTTATCTTTCTGAATATGAACGAGTAGATGAATGTTGCGAGATTTAAAAAGAAACAAACAGAGAAAATTTTACTTATTATTAAACGTATCTATCTCTGCGTGATGAACCGTAACTTTTTTTTTCTGTAGAGTAGATTCTACGGAGGGTGTTTCCTTTCAAATGAAACGATTTCAAACGTCCGTTAGAACTTTATTTTTCGAACGTGAATTTTTTTCATGTGTTCTATGTGCTTCCCCTTCTTCTTGGCTATCTCCCTGCATCGGACTTTCCAAGCTGCGAACACTTCCTTGACTTTGGAGAGCGAAACATTCGACCACTCCTCTTGTGCGGCTTTCCAAAGAAGGAAACAGTTATAGCGTCATAGTGAAAAAGCTAAAAGCAGAAGGACTAGATGTTGGCAAAGCTACAATATGTAGGGTAGTAAATGGCATCGGAAAGAAAAGGGAAGCTGAATCCAATGGGCAAAAATTTCAAGTCGATCGACCACGTCCGGTGCGGACCCCCGCCACGGTTTCCAAGGTAAAGCGGCTAGCAACTACTGAAAATCCACCATCTCAGCGCCAACTTTCCAGAATGTGTGGAACATCGCTAAAAACGATAAATAACATCATTCACAAAGATTTGGAACTGGATACCCGACGAAAAGGCAAGGTTCACAAGCTCACCCCTTTCCACATGAAAAACCGTGCAACGAATGCCCGGAAGCTCTACGAGGAACACCTGGCCGGTTCCAGATCGGAATATACTGCAACATTGGACGAAGCATGGATGTATGTGACGTATTGCAATGAAATCCGGAAGATCTGTTACATCAAAAGAGGCAATCAGGTCCCGGATAATTGGGTTCACCAATGCTCCGAAACTTTCCCTAAAGGTTTCATGGTTGTCGGGGTAATGACTGGCCGTGGAGTCCTTCCGCTCATAAAGGTTCCATCGAAGGTGAAGGTGAACTCAGAATTCTATATAGAATGCGTTCTGAAACCTGTCATCGAACAACTGAAGGACCTTTACCCAGGGGAAATGGACAAAGTGTTCCTTCATCACGACAAAGCCTCTTCCCATACCTCCAACAAAACCCAACAGTTCCTACAAGAAATGAAGGACACCCTAGGCCTAAATTTTATCAGGAACTCGGACATTCCAGTGAAGTCTCCCGACGCCAGCCCACTGGATTTTTACGGGTTCGGTATGTTGAAACAACGGCTCTTCAACCGACGTCCCAAAACTGAGGCCGGACTTTGGAAAGCCGCACAAGAGGAGTGGTCGAATGTTTCGCTCTCCAAAGTCAAGGAAGTGTTCGCAGCTTGGAAAGTCCGATGCAGGGAGATAGCCAAGAAGAAGGGGAAGCACATAGAACACATGAAAAAAATTCACGTTCGAAAAATAAAGTTCTAACGGACGTTTGAAATCGTTTCATTTGAAAGGAAACACCCTCTGTATTTGAAAAAAAATTAAGATAATGTAAAAAAAAATGTTTTCGATTTCCTAATTATAATAAATTATTGATATTAATATAATTTTAAGATATATTTATATTGGAATAACATGGTGTCTCTTCCCATGTAAAGAAGGGACCAAAGAGACAAAATAGAATTCAGTTTTCAACTGTTACACGAACTTTGGTCTCCATGGAATGTTTGTTTATTGTTGCTCCCATGGTTACAGAGCTGGAGAGGACCCAAGAAGTAAGTGAATACTTTCAAGGCTGACAATTAAATAATAGAAACTATTCTGTGAGAAAAAAACGGAATAAAATTGAAATCAATATGCCACTACATTATCGTATTACCTAGCTTCCTTCTCTATCTCTTGTGTTCTGATCTGATCTTCTGTGTCGGCAGGGAATATTTGGCCAGTGGGAAACTCTCCAAAATGACAGATGCTGGAAGAGAGAATTAAACCCGAACTATAAATTGCGACAGAGAGGTCAAATATTTCCTCGTCCACTTGGAAATCCTTCGACATGCAAATTGCAGCCGCCGGGGAATAATTGAACGACACACGCGGGGTAATATTACAATCTGCTGCATTGTAATTGTAGGTTATCTTCTGTGGCATCATATAACCGGGACATAACCTGCAGTGTCGGTATTCAATTACGTCACCAAAGCTATCACCAAATGGCGACATCTATATAATATAAAAAAATATATATATTTTTTATAGAGTGATATGTAAATACGCAGAGACAATTGATATGGCAATAGGGTTATTTTATTAACAAAAAGGCGAAATTTAGAGATAAACCGCTTTTATACGGGCCGCTATCTAAACTTATATTTAAAATATTAATTGACCCTGTTTCCTTAACCTATGGAATCCCAGTTTTATATAAATTCTCATCTGTTTGTTTAGAAAATTCAATAATAAAGGGTACTGATAGGGGTATCAGCACATCAGAAATGTAACGATGAGGGATCGAAGTTTCGGGAATTTCGAACAAGAGATTACTGAGACATGTATCTGATGGCACCTGATACTATCACTCTAGGTGATGGGTCGGTAAGACGAAGTCGATTGCACGCTGGCAATGTGATTTCTCCACAATGGCGCCAAATACGGATGCCGCCATCATGATGCTGCAAACAGAACCTGGATTTGTCTGAAGATATTGCGCCATTTCGGCGTACATGTTGTCATTGATCACACAATTGAAGGCGCTCCTGTCTGTGATGAGATGTCAAAGGTAACCTGAGCCATGTTCACCGAAATGACAGTCCATGCTGCTGAAAACGTTTTCGAACTGCTCCTGCAGACACTTTGACCTGAAAACGACTCCATTTATAGACTCAGTGCTCTTGACGTAGCTTTACAATCCATTAAGGTCTTGCGGGTAACATTTTGGTCTTCTCGGCTGTTAGTAATAACGGGCCGCTGAGTATGTCGTTCCGTTTCACCGTCCTGAGCCTATCGATTCTATTTTCTTATAACAGTCTTAGGAACTCGACTGACGCGACAGCAATGCTGCGGTATGGTAAACCCCAAACCTGGTAGGCTACGTTTCTACATCTATCAAACTCAGGCACGTGTTGAAATCATTTCTCCTTCTTACACGAGGCATACAAACCCTGAAACAAAGTTTAGAATGTAATTTCTGTATGAGAAACTTGCTGTACGATCTCTTCTTCTCAACACATTGTGTTTTGTAATCTGCATAAATGTGCGTTGGAGTTAAAATTGTTTATATATTACAGAGCATCGTCTTCTTAGCGTGTAAACTTCACGTCTGTAAAGTCTCGCCTTCTGGTCAATAGTGTATATATTCTCTCTTATGGTAGTGTATATATTCTCTCTATATATTCTCACTTATGGTGAAAAGAATGGTTTGTGCCTCAATATTTTAAAGAAATAAATTATAAATTGTTCAAATATATTCTGAAAATCGATGTTGGTTATTAAAATTAAACCAAATATTTTCCTAGAATAAATGAGCGAATAAATAGAAGTTTTAATAAAGAATTCAGCTATAATTTTTAAATGTGTGTGCTGGAAACTCATATAAATCTCATTTTGGAATCGTAATGATGGAGGATCACCATTATTTCTCGGTCAATCAACCTTCTCATTTATTAGTATTGTATATATGGGAGCGAGGAAAGGTTGTTCCTAGATGTCAATTTTAATAGAAACGACAAATATTTAAAACTTAAAGAGAGTTGCAAGAGGATATTATTCATGTACCAAATTTGATACCTGTCTCTTTAAAAATACATTGAAGCAATATATCTGGCTTAGCTGATTCGACTGATTACATAACTTCTATTGTAAAAAGTGACGAAATCGAAGCCGCCCCTGTACTGATGAGGGTCAAAGCCTAAACCATGGTATACTGGTTGAATTATGTTTGAAATTGCCAAAACGTGTACAGTATCTCAATCTTTATTACCACTTTTACGTTTTGTACTGATGTGAAAACCAGATATATCGTTTTAATGATTTCTCAAGGGGAGAGGTGTCACTCTCTTGGTACACACACATATATATAAGTTATATAAAAAATGATATTTTCTGCTTGATTTTTGATTATTTTGAGAATTATGCTATGGTAATGCAGTCGCGGTTAAAATCTTTAAATTATAATAAAAATAGTGAAGATTTGAAACTGCTTTAATTGAGCCCATGGAATATATAAAAAACATAATTTGATGAAAGTACTGCCTGGCTTAAGGCGTAAGAATCAAAAAATGAAAAACTTATTTACATAATGTACAAAAGGTTTGAGCTGGCCATCGGGAATCAACAACAATGAATCTTTATGGGGGAAGCATGACCTCTGGCGGTCGATTTAGCAGAGTATTTTAATCTATGAAATATAATTTTGAATAAAATAAAATTTTAATATAACATATATATATTGTTACGACGATGTCCGTAGGTGGCTGAAACCGCCCACCACCCGTGGACCGGGGGATAGACAACGGACCAATCAGGAAGTAGCTCAGCTGATGACAGTCCAGTCTTGTTTCCCCGAGTTATCGGCCATGTTCCTTCCTGACTGTTACTTGCTTGTTATCTTGATGTACGGAGGGAAATACAAAGGAGTCGAAAAAGAGATCCCAAGAGATCCCGAAATCTCACCAACGCTTGAAGTGTTACTTGGATCGGACTCTGAGGAGGAATGTTCCTAACTATAGTTTTACGAAGAGGAATTAGGACATCTTAGAATTAGAGATAGTCATAAATATACTCATGTATAAACACTAAGGAAGTTGCACCTTTTAGAATTTATATTAGAATCTCTGAAAGATATATGAAACACAGTGACCTTCAGTGATGACACACGTCTATGTGTAGAAAGAAAAACATTGCTGACAGTGTTGTGGAGAAAGCTCCAGAGGAAGAGATCGAGGGGAATGAGACGACAGGGATACACAGACGATCTAAAACAATGGACTGGACGACACACCTACGAGAAGATGAAGAGGATGGCGGAGGAAGTATGGAGAGACCATGTGGCCCACCCTCAGTAGAGGAAGGCATTGAAGGAAGCAAGCAACGAAGAAAGACAAAATATCACATTGTAAATAAATGTTAAGAATAAGTAGTTAAACCTATTCAGACACATAATTATTGCGGGTTTACTTCCACGTGTTATTACGTCACCATGGGATCAAGAAGATGTAACAACTAATGATATCATATTTCCTACAGTTTACACCACTGTATAATTGGTGTTAGCCTCGGGCCCAGCATGCTCTCAGGCAGAACACCGAGATTACAACAGAGTAATTATGGAGAAGCCTTTTAAATTTATTTAGCCTAGCTCTCAGGGTGACAAATGGTTTAAATTTTAATATACTCCGGCTAATAAATGTAGGGGGAACTCCTGTCGTCCATTTTTCTGGCCGTGTCTTTGCAGCAATTAATGGTGCTGTCGGCGCGTCTTGTTTTGGGACAAATTGATTGGACGGTGATGAAGAGCCAATAGCAGGCGACCTTGTAAATTATCTCTCAACATAAATATTTCACCTGATGATTGATGGTCTCGTTGCTATGGCAACACGTGGTTTCTCTTCCATATAAATATATATTTATGCAAATTTGGCGTTATTTTTCAATATTGTATTAGACTGAATTTATTATTTACCCCGCAATATATATATAGCACACACAGATGCATGATTTATATATATATATATATAATAAATTCAGTCTAATACAATATTGAAGCTGTTCAGAGATTAAAATGGCCAAACCGCTGGGAGGGTTCACCACCATGAGGTATGCGCTCCCTCTTTCAATTTTTAATCATTGCAGTATCAGGACTTTAGAAATAGCTTTAATTGAATATCTATATTAATAAAATGCAAATTTCATAAGTGGTGTTCGCTAAAAACTTTCGTTACAATGCATCAATTTCGACCAAATTTTCAACATTTATGTAAAACGAGATGGAGCAGGTTTTGCTTAACATCAAAATATTTTTCCTAACTTTAACATGCGTAAATTCGCTGTTATCGATTAAATACAAAAAAATCAACAGAGTTAATTTTATTTATATATAAATACAAAAAAAAAAATTCAGCAATTCATTCAACTCAATCTAAAAAAATATTCAAAACAAGCAATTTTAAGATAACACCATATGTAAAACAGTCGGCCAAGAAAACAACAACGATATTACATCTTTCTCACATATTCACACACAATCTTGATTAATAATTAAAACTAATCTTTAACATTGTTTATTATACTTCATAATATATAATATTCGTTAGGCAAACTTTCACTCGGATAAAACCCGGGCGAAGCCGGGTACACATCCGCTAGTATATATCTATATATAATTGCCTTATTTTGTCTGTCTGAAGCTCACGGGTAGAATGCGCGCCCATTGGCTGCCGGCGAACACGTGATCTCCCTGCCCCCCTCTAGACAACCCTGTTATCAGCTGTGTGATACATACACCTGTCTATAGCGGCCATTCTAGACAACCCTGTTATCAGCTGTGTGATACATCCACCTGTCTATACAGACCACCCTGTCTATAGCGGTCACTTCAGGCAACCCTGTAATCAGCAGTGTGTTACATCCACCTGTCTATACAGACCACTCTGTCTATAGCGGCCACTCTAGACAACCCTGTTATCAGCTGTGTGATACATACACCTGTCTATACAGACCACCCTGTCTATAGCGACCACTCTAGAAAACCCTGTTATCAGCTGTGTGATACATCCACCTGTCTATACAGACCACCCTGTATATAGCGGCCATTCTAGATAACCCTGTTATCAGCTGTGTGATACATACACCTGTCTATACAGACCACCCTGTCTATAGCGGTCACTTTCGGCAACCCTGTTATCATCAGTGTGTTACATTCACCTGTCTATACAGACCACCCTGTCTATAGCGGTCACTTTAGGCAACCCTGTTATCAGCAGTATGATACATATACCTGTCTATACAGACCACCCTGTCTATAGCGACCACTCTAGACAACCCTGTTATCAGCAGTGTGATACATACACCTGTCTATACAGACCACCCTGTCTATAGCGGCCATTCTAGATAACCCTGTTATCAGCTGTGTGATACATACACCTGTCTATAGCGGCCACTCTAGACAACCCTGTTATCAGCTGTGTGATACATCCACCTGTCTATACAGACCACCCTGTCTATAGCGGTCACTTCAGGCAACCCTGTAATCAGCAGTGTGTTACATCCACCTGTCTATACAGACCACTCTGTCTATAGCGGCCACTCTAGACAACCCTGTTATCAGCTGTGTGATACATATACCTGTCTATACAGACCACCCTGTCTATAGCGACCACTCTAGAAAACCCTGTTATCAGCTGTGTGATACATCCACCTGTCTATACAGACCACCCTGTATATAGCGGCCATTCTAGATAACCCTGTTATCAGCTGTGTGATACATACACCTGTCTATAGCGGCCACTCTAGACAACCCTGTTATCAGCTGTGTGATACATCCACCTGTCTATACAGACCACCCTGTCTATGGCGGTCACTTTCGGCAACCCTGTTATCATCAGTGTGTTACATTCACCTGTCTATACAGACCACCCTGTCTATAGCGGTCACTTTAGGCAACCCTGTTATCAGCAGTGTGATACATACACCTGTCTATACAGACCACCCTGTCTATAGCGACCACTCTAGACAACCCTGTTATCAGCAGTGTGATACATACACCTGTCTATACAGACCACCCTGTCTATAGCGGCCATTCTAGATAACCCTGTTATCAGCTGTGTGATACATACACCTGTCTATAGCGGCCACTCTAGACAACCCTGTTATCAGCTGTGTGATACATCCACCTGTCTATACAGACCACCCTGTCTATAGCAGTCACTTTAGGCAACCCTGTTATCATCAGTGTGTTACATTCACCTGTCTATACAGACCACCCTGTCTATAGCGGTCACTTTAGGCAACCCTGTTATCAGCAGTGTGATACATACACCTGTCTATACAGACCACCCTGTCTATAGCGACCACTCTATACAACCCTGTTATCAGCTGTGTGATACATCCACCTGTCTATACAGACCACCCTGTCTATAGCGGTCACTTTAGGCAACCCTGTTATCAGCAGTGTGATACATACACCTGTCTATACAGACCACCCTATCTATAGCGACCACTCTAGACAACCCTGTTATCAGCTGTGTGATACATCCACCTGTCTATACAGACCACCTTGTCTATAGCGGCCACTCTAGGCAACCCTGTTATCAGCTGTGTGATACATCCACCTGTCTATACAGACCACCCTGTCTATACAGACCACCCTGTCTATAGCGACCACTTTTAAAAACACACAGTTTGGAACGGGACGTTTCACAAGAGTGACATCCATGGCGCCAATTTATAATTGTAGCGAATAGTATTTGAATTAAAACGTTTTTAAAATATATTCGCACTCGGGTAAAACCCGGGCGTTGCCTGGGCCATTCGTCTAATATATATATATATTAAAATCAAAAAAGGCATATCCTGACCCCGTTCACATGAACATGTTGATTGCAGAGCGCCATCTGGCATTTCATGTGAACGTGGTCAGGATATGCCTTTTTTGATTTCAATAACAAACACCTGACCTTTTTATTTTTCATTATTTTTTCATATATATATATATATTAATTAAAAGGCATATTATGGATCTAAAATAAAACAAAACATTTTATTTAATACAAAATGCCAATATTTCAATAGGTTGTACGCCTAACTTTGTCGTATATATATTTTAAATTTAATAAATATATAGTTTTTTCTAATTTTCAAACAACAGTTTTTGTGGGCTGCCTCAATGATTTATTTATCAAACAAAAAAACTATATAAAACTTGGTAATGTTGAATTCCTACTTCTAATTTGAGTCGACAGTCCTAGTTTTAAGTGTATTGCTCCTGATTTTCACTAATTTTGCAAATAAAACATATGGCGAATTGTTTTCATATGCACACAATCTTTTGTCATAGAATTTCTATCTCGTTCTCCAAAGCCGGCCAGTAAAATGTGCAGTTTAGAAAGTCCTGGCTGAATTTACTATTGCAATTATGAACAAAATATGCTTTTAAAATAAAGTTTTTGAATTCTGTTGTTAAGAATACTGTTTCTAGGTTTCATTCCCAGCCAAGAGAGATCAGGTTAATAACCTTTTAGAAGAACTGCGTTTACACGCGTCGGCCGGTCGCAAATGTCACTCACTTATTGCGACATTCTTCGACATTATTTTCTCATTACTTCCGCAGTTATGTCTATCATCCTTGTGTGTGTGTGTGTGCGTGATTCGCGGATATAATTTTAGCATTGGTTTAGCCAATTAAAAATAAAAGCCAAAAGAGTGTTAGTGAGCCTTGGATAACGGTTGAATTCACCTCAATCCTGGCAGTTGGATAAATCTCTGCTGAAAACATCTAAAGTGAAGCAATACTGAAGACCATAGACCGGGCGAAAAAGCTCCACGTACGCCACTGAATCTTGATACAATTCTGGAATCGGAGCTTTTATAAACTATTCTAAGGGGGAAGAATAATCTATCCAAGTATCAAGATATCTCCTCGACAGACAATATTCAAGTTATTTTTTCAATATTTTAAAATTTATCTAAAATGGGTAGTCAAAATGAAAAGGCAAATCATATATATCCACGAGTGTATCGAGCAAATATCAGAGTTTTCTATATATTAATTCTAGTAGCTTTAATTGTTCTGTCCAGTCTTCTCTCAATCTATCTACATTGATTTGTCTTTCCTTGTATTGTCATTGGATCGCAATAAACCTGCCTAGCAATTTATTTCCAAAAGAATTAATTACAAATCATACGCCATTTATGATATTTGATATATAGTGATATTGTATTCCACACAATATATCCTATATTATAGAAGGCATTAATATTTTAAAGTAAATATATTATAAAATATATTTAATCAATAAAAGGCTAGGTTAGAATTCATCGAATATTTTGAATATTAAAAAATAATTTATGACACCAAATAATAATATATTTCAGCATACAGTCTATAATCAAATATGGGTGAATAAAGCCTATTATAATATTTATGTTTTATAATCTTTCTTTGAGTTATAAATACTAATATGTAATTTTCCAATCCATTAGGTAATTTAAAGCAAGGGAAATTCCCTGAGTGCGTAACTTACCGTAGCTGATATTTTGCGCCATTTATGGGAATAAAAAATAATCTAAACACACGTGTAATATTTTTCCTAGAACCCTTGTACACAAACAACAACGTCTTGAGACGCGTCGTAACAATACAATACTTTATCAAATAACACTTCTCCACCTTTCGAAACTTTGCATGTTTTCAGGAATCTTAACCAAATTACGAACATTAGAGGTGTTTTATGGTTTAATTATCATTAAATTGTTGAAATAAATTCGATTTGAAAGATACTATTTATATTCCTCCATAATTTGGATGTATAAACTTCCTCCTATAGAATATGTATTAAATCCGTAATTTATTCCGCTCCCCTGACGCTCCCATGGGTATTTCAGACTCATGTAACGTCGCAAATAGATCGGATGACATTTATTTCTATATTCTTCAAACAATTTATTTTCATTTGAAAGGTTTAGTTAGCACATAGGGAATACAACGGATGTGTTTATTTGGAAAAACTCAAGAGAGAGAGAGAGAGAGAGGAATAGGTTTCGTATTTAAATCTTCTCTTATATCATACTAATGATTTCGAGCCTCGGCGCTTTTTTTGCGTGAGAATTGGTGGCTGACTACAATCTGCTATAGTTTGTCTGAAATCCTCCTATAAAAAAGCCTCAAATTATGTGTTATGAAATATCCAAAGAATTATATACTAAACCCCTATCCTCTCTTGGATGATTTCTTTTTCAAATAGCATAATACAAAAGAATATATTTTTCAACGCCAAGAAATTTGTGTACATTAGAATATAGATTCAACATGTGCATAGATTCAGATTTCAAGTTACCAATACATTTAGAAATAAGTTACCTCGATCCAATGCCTTAGAGTGGTTTACACCTACTAAACATCCCGTGTTACACACGTATTACACCCTACATATCAATTCAATCACACATATCTGGATACATAGGATGTTAACAGCTATCCTGCTTGGACTGACTCACCTCAATACTAGATCTATGGCCAGCCCTCCAGACTCAACCTCAGCATGGATATTTCTGGTCAACTGGTTCAACTCAGCAATCAAAAATCAGGACGCAAGTAAAAGCGCTCAATACTAGTCCATACTAGTGAGCTGGACTCACCGGGTAGTTGGTGCTCTGCGCTTCCTGGGTTATAAATATCTCTCTTTAGATATATCTGATGTAGCGTTCAAACGGTATTATATCCTACATGCTAATTTAATCACCTATATCTTGGGATTTGAATGATATTCACCAGCATTTTTCCTACGAGAAATATATAACCTTGAAGATAAAATATATTTTAAAATGTCCTCTACATAACGGGTGTGCTTGAAAAAAATTGAAAGAGATTTGTATTCTTTTCATCTTGATGTTTTTAGAATTCACGAGAATTTATGCCTAGGCCACAATTGAATACGCGATAGAAAATGAGTCGTATGCAAAGAATATCTCTTTGCAAATCAGTAAAATACAATAATATAGAACGATATGGCAAATTAAACTTGAAAACCCGCTTGGAGAGTTCATCACGGATGGCCCGGTTTACCACTGATTAGCCAAACCCTCCTTTTAATTTTTCCATTGCAGTAAGGGAAGTAGAAATTGTTTAATTTCAAAAAGAATCTTACGCGTTTAAAATAGGTTTCTTCTATATTTGATAGAGAGAGTGGAAGTGAATATATTTATTCAAATGATAATACTTTAGAAGGTACACAGAAATAGAGCGAACTACACATGTCAGTCGCATATTCTTATATAAATACCCTGTCTTGTCTGTCTGTCTAAGGCGTAGTCATAATTCGACATCTATTGTCATGTGACCTTCATCAGCCAATCAATGTTTGTTAGCAAATGGTAGTAATATATTTGACTGAGCAGTAAATGCGTCGGTCTCTCAACGTCAAAGTAGCTTGGGTTATCTTGTAGTGTTTTTAAGCAAATTTGAAATATATATAAATAAATGGAAACATTTTATTGTCTTTTCCTTTAAAATATAATTTAACTTATTTTTGGTTTAGAATATTTCATTATTTCGTTTTTCAGTACGCTGACTTTTATAACGAACACGAAAAAGCCTTTAAGAAATTTAGATTTATAAATGGATTCACCAACAACACACAGAGTCTATAAAGAGAGAATAAAAACTATCTACATTCAATAAATGCCCGAAAGCTTGAGACTGTGTTAATAAAATGAAAAGAAACTCATCTACCGAAAGCTGTGGTGTTGTTTACATTCAATAAATATTAAGGTAGGTGAGATATATACACAAAATGTAATTACAGTAGACTCTCCTATAACGCGACTATGTGTTCCGTGTTGTATGAAATCGCGTTATAGGAATTAAAGTTTATTCACTACGTAATTTTTGTTCTTATTTTTATATACATTTGCATATAAAATAATATAACATTTAGTTTTGTTTTAGTATATAATTATTTTTCCTATATACATCATTTTATACAATACATTTTTACATGATACAGTATATCTCCTTTTCAATTTTTCTTTTTTTCCAACTTTATTCATCACTACTTCGTTCAAAAACAAAAAAAAAATGAAAAACGCGTGTGCATAAAAATTAAATGTATTGTACAGTTGTCAATATGGAAATTTCCGCATTTTATTTTATAACGCGTTATACGAAAATTAGCGTTGTATAAATAAATTTGTCGCAATTTTTTTATCGCGTTGTAAAAACTCGCGTTATAGGAGAGTCTACTGTAGAACAATTTGTTTCATACACAGAAATGTATGATATCGCCAAGGAAAATTAAAAGATAACAAAAAGAATAAGAACACGGTTATCCACATATATCTCCTTTTCAATTTTTCTTTTTTTCCAACTTTATTCATCACTACTTCGTTCAAAAACAAAAAAAATGAAAAACGCGTGTGCATAAAAATTAAATGTATTGTACAGTTGTCAATATGGAAATTTCCGCATTTTATTTTATAACGCGTTATACGAAAATTAGCGTTGTATAAATAAATTTGTCGCAATTTTTTTATCGCGTTGTAAAAACTCGCGTTATAGGAGAGTCTACTGTAGAACAATTTGTTTCATACATTGATTTTGAACAAGTGAGAGCAGCGTCACATGGCGTTAAAAATGGAAATTATATTTCTTCATTTGCACATTAATGAATAATTATTAAGTTAAAAAAAAGTATTAGGTCTGATAGATAAGTAAAAGACCATAATGTGACCCATAGAAAAATATTTAAATGATTTATCATATGAATAATGATTTATGATTAAATAAACATTCCTATTTTCATATCGGTAAACGTAATTAAGATATATCCTGTATTATTTCATATATACAGCCTGAAGTAAACACAAGATCCGACAACGGTCAGTGATGGGATTCCTGTTTAAGTCCGGAGACATTTCAGCCAAAGTAATTCACTCGAAGCTAAAGTCTGTGTATGAAACGGAGCCCCATGGATAGAAGCACAATACAAAGATGAATTCAACGCTTCCAGACTGGTGATTATAATATTATTGATTAAGATAGTCTAGATAGACTAATCTCTGTAGTTACAGACCAAATAATGGCTCTAATGAAGGGATTTATGAAGAATAACCGGAGAATGACATCTTATCGAATAATAGAAAAATTTCTATGTCTGAAGAAAGTGTTCATTAACTTATTAATATTCTTGAATATCGAAAAACGCTCAAGATCATATACAATAATGTGAAAACTTTACCTCTTCGAGTAAGTAAGCGAAATAAATTATAGTTTAAGATATCAGATTTCCAGAGATAAGTTTTTCTCAAATTTTTCGATTGCTATTTCTAGAGAGAGGGAGAGAGCTTTCGAGCATGAGAGCCCTTCGACAGGAGAAAACCCCATAAAATAAATCGCCGATAGGACATTCTTCTTCTATCAACAGGGAAAGGTATCATTAATCTTTATGAAACCTGAAAGAACACAATCAAAACAATAATACCCAACTTTAAAAAAACACCCAAATTTCATCAGGATAATACGAGACCTCTCATGGCACACTTGACTTTGGCGAAGATTGCAGGGTATGGGTGGACCTTTATGTCTCACCCTGTATACAGCCCTGATCTGGCATCCTCAGACTTTTAGTTGCTTGGAAGAATAAATAGTTTTACGCGGTAAAACATTTGAAAGTGGTGCAATTTTACTCCAAGCTGTTAGAGATATGATTGAAAAAGTTGGTTAAGGAATTTTACCAAAGTTCTTTTGCAAGTTTGCTACAACGCTTATCAAATATGTACAGAAGAAAGATGGATTTATTGAATGATTCTAATATATAGAGGAATCTGTTATAGGAGTTCTTATACAAAGAGAAAGAGATAGAAAGAGAATTTTCAGATCTTCAATAAAAAGTTATTATCAATTGTATATTATTTATTAACCGAACCTTGTATGAACCAAAATAAAAGCGACAATGGACAATCAATATGAGTTTCGAATTCAATATGTGTTTAAATATAAATCAACTGATTAGAAAGTTTTTGTTTCACTCAATATTTTACCTCTTCACTCAATATATAACGACCGTCCTTCACCATTTTACAAGGATGTCCCAAAAGTTCGTAAACACTTACAAAACAAATTTGAATTTGGAATATATATATATTATATGATTATACTTATATACAGTATTTAATTTTTTTTTTGCAGGTGTTGACGAACTTTTGGGACAACCTTATATTTTTACTTATATAACTTATAATTGAAAAAAAACAATAGAAAAAAAATAAAAGATAAGTGGGTCAGGTGTTGATATTAACCACGAGCACATGGGTTGGCCAAATATCCCGGAGCAAGCTAAATAAACGTTTAGTTTATTTTTTCTCCACTAGATGGCGCTCTGCCATCTAAAAAGCACATGTGCTCGTGGTCAGGAGATGCCTTCTTTATTTTTAATAATGATAATTGTACAATTTTATTATTTTTAGTGCATTTCAATAAAAAAAAAATTCAAAAAAATTATTTTATTAATTTATTGGGTTTAATTTGATTTTTCGAGATATCATTCGACCAGCGCGTATCCTCCACCATGCACGTATATTTTTTCAAAAATTGTTTATAACACACAAAGAATGTAATATATATCTTTTATCCCACTTTCAATATCATTAATATTTAAATTAATTTGTATATAAAAATAATATATATCATCATATTTATTATCGTGATACTCCTGTTCAAGGACTGAAAAGTCCAAAAACTTGAAAATAAAAAATATTGAAAAAGAAACTTATACCTGGAAGCTTTATTTATTTTATAATATTTTATTAATGAATTATAATAAGATTTTAATTAGCTCTCTTCATTGTCTTTACATCAACAAATTTTGTATTGATATTTTGATATACTCTTTCTCAGAGCACCTAAAATTCTGAAATATATATCAAAAGGAGAAAATAGTCGAAGGCGTAATGGTTTACTTGCACTACTTATATAAAATCTGTAATATAAACTACAGCTATTATTGTAAGAGTTCATTGCCAAAAAAATATATGATCATATAAAAATAACTCGAATACAAATTTAACAATAAAAATATAATTTATACATATAAATATGATAATATATACTCAAAAAAAATATATATTTTTTTGACATTTCAAATTTAATATTAATAGGAGACGAAAATTAAAAAAATAAATAATTACAGAATTAGCTTTTTATACAAAAGCTTAATTATTTAAAAATGCATTAAAAATAGAAAATATTTTTTTTTGGTTCTGCCATTGAACAATTAAATTTATATATACTTCTTTCAGTGTATTCTTTTATTTAAAAAATTGATAAGTAACTATTTTTTTATTATTTAATTATTGTATATATTGAGTTCCTCAACTCTTGTATTCTGTATCTAGGTCTGTTATTGAGCTATGTACTATAACTTATCTTTTGGTATCAATAAGTATATTAACATTTTGATAAGTTTTTTTCATAATTGTCCATTTGATTTTAAAATAATGCACGTTTGGCCCTAAATATTCATTCCTTGATTTGTCACGATGCCTCTAGGGATAGTGTTTTGTTCGTTCAGGCACAGTCTCAATTTCAATTTATTTCAATTCAATGCTCTATGTCCCCCTAAAGACACTTGCACTGTCATACATGTATGCTTTTACATTTGTCTATGCATTAAGATCGTGAATAGAATAGTCATATGATGTTAACAATAAGAAAGAGAGAAAAAAACGAGAAGAAATAACTATGTATAAAAGAAAGAAGTGTTTGGCAATATGTACAATAAGCATAATATAATTTATCAGTTTCTTAAAGTCTGAACCATCCTAAAGAGAGTCAATAACTTCAAACTTGTACGTAGTTTATCAAGAAAAGTAATTAGGTAAATATTATAGAATAATTTAAAATTACGATTATAGTTGATATTTGTTATGGCAGATGGTGCAAGCCATCAGTAACATTCAGTTGGACTCCCCAGGAGATTCCGTTTCTTAAGAATAGTTTAAAATGAGTTCAAGAATTTATTGAAACCTAATACCTTACTAATCAATTTCTTGGCGCGCGCTTATATAAAGGGAAAGAACATATAATTAAACAAATAATTGATAAAACAAAAGCTTATGTCCATAGTTTGATTAAATACAATTTCCAAGATTCCACTCTTCAGTGTAGCATATAAAAGAAGAATAATCCAATGCAGTATTAAAACTATAAAGAAGCGATCTGGTATATTAAATTGACGAAACCGCTGGGAGGATTCACCACTAATAAACCAAGCCCTCCCAATATTTTTTTTATCGCAGTAAGGACAGTAGAAGTTTGATTTATTTGTGAAAAGAAACATTCGCGTCTGAATGTTTCCATTTGATGTGTATAGATGGCGCTTTATTGCTTTATTTTAAATAATTGATCGTTTAATATTAGTAACATTTTTGGTTTAAAACACAAGAAATATTCAAATGGCACAAATCACAAAGAAGCAGTTATTATAATATAACTTTTTATATATTAACGAATTATAAATATTAATAGGGTTGATACCTTTTTGTATTACTGTCTTTGAAGAAAAAATATATGAAAGCGCCTCAAAATCCTGTTACAATAAATAAATGATTCCGTATTTATGAAAATGATTAAAGAATTTGTAAATATGTATATATTATATAAAATAATTATGATAAGATTTCTGTTGATTTTGAGATTAATTACTTGTAGAAGAATTATTGGTCATTTGCTTGATTTGGGTATGCAGTCGTGGAAGAGATTATAATAAAATTAGTTATCAAAAATAGCTTTAATTGCACTAAAGAATTATATAAAAAACATAATTTGATAAACGTACTGCCTGGCTTGAGGCGAATAGAGTAAGGAAAAACAAAATATTATTTACATAATGTACAAAAGATTTGAGCCGGCCAGCGGGAAAGAACAACAACGAGATTTTATAGGGGAAGCATGACCTCTGGCGGTCGATTCAACAGAGTATTTGTATCTATGAAATATAATTTTAAATAGAATAATATTTTAATATAACATATATATGGATTACAACTTTATATAGAATAAATAATTTTAAAAGCATGACTAAATTTCATTTGGAAAAAGGGCATCTACATGAAACACGTACTTCGGTTTGAACTATAGATATAATAAGTATACAACTTGGAACTATTAATAACAAAAGTTATGGGAACACCCCTCTAGATGGCACAGGGTGGTACAGGTATGTTCTTACGTCCACTAGATGCAATTATATTCGGCGGAACATGTCTGGCAGTACACATTATATTTTATCAACATAGGCAGTGTTTGCGCCTAGTTATGTAAATAACTTGCTAGGCTGCATTGTTCTATGGTAATGTAAATTTTTATTTCTTTCTTTTAATTATGTAAATATGTATATAAAAGGAGTGAAAGATTCAATAAAGTCAGTCAGTCAGCTAAAACGAGTGAGGCGTCCTTACTCTATTCAAACAGCTAGCTACATCGCAGTCTAGTGAAGGGACAACATTCTCGGTGGTCAATCCGCCGGTCTGGTCTCGTAAAGTACAGTCAATAACAAGCTCTGCCACATATCGTCATCTCCTGAGACCAGACTAGAGGCTGAAGGAGCTAAAGGAAGTCCTGGCTAACATTTTCAGGAACCAAGCTCCAACAGGCAGGTTATCAGATGTCGAATATCTGAATGATGGACCAATCTTCCGAGACCAGGTGGTCCGCTATGGGGGATTCGCGACCATCTGAGAGAGACCCTGCTGGACATGGTGATGAGGGAACGACGAGTGGAAGTTGGTGACAGGTTTGCTATCAAGAATGCCTGTCCTATGCTAATGATCCTGGGAATCAACTCCAGAACTGTCTACGAGGAGGACTTCGAGAAACCATTCCTGACTCAATAAGCCGAATTCTATAAGCTTTGACCCAGAAGTTCCTGGCGGAGAACTGCGCATCCGTGTACATCAAGAAGGTAGAGGCCAGGGTTACAGAAGAGGCGGAGAGAGCCAAGCACTACCTGGATGAGTCCACAGAGCCGATCATCGTGAAGGTTGTGGAAGATGAGCTAATCTCGAATCACATGAAGACCATCATGGAGATGGAGAACTCCCGAGTGGTGCAACTTGTTGGGTTTAACGTGTTATTACTACACCTCTCTCTCTCTACTAATTAAAATGTTGATTTGAATTTACATCAATATGCATATTTAGTAAGGATATATTTCAATTTTTTATATTTTAGTTCCCAGTCTACACTCGTGGAGAAACCTTAACGAAGTGGAAGTCTATGCTATCGCTGGTAATATGTTCTATTTTTAAGGAGACAGAGGCAATTTTGTTCACACTTGGTTATCTCGTGTGTCTTCAATACAGGTGACCGTATATCGAATATCTTTCAGAGTTATTGTCTCAATCCCGATATACATGCTAAAAGGTATATCATTCTCAAGTTTGTACATGAGTGTTTTTATTAATATTATCTTTGAATTCATATGTTAAATTTGCAACGAATGCTGAAGCTTTTTAGAGGCTACTTCTGGTATCTATTAAGGGATTCGAAATATAGTCACTGGAAATTTGTTTACAGGTACACCCATACCTCGCTTTGCGTCGGGGTTACGTTCCAAAAAACACGACGCAAATTGAAACGACGCAAAGTGAAAATATGTGAAGGCGCAATCAAAAACAAAGGTCTTGCCATATTTTAGGAAAAGAAAATAAAAAATAAAAAAATTAAAGACTCGAATCCAAAACAACGCAACTTCGAAAATCTAACGACGCACAGTGAAAATCAGTAAAAATTAAGCAGCGACGCAACTTCGAAAAAAACGCAAAACGAAACGACGCAAAGAGAGGTATTGGTGTATCCTATTATACAATTTTAGAAGCAGAAGAATAACAATCCTGTAATGTTTGTCGAAACCTTTAGGTTGATTTCATATTGAGAATATCAAAGGATGTCAATGTTTATCTCACCTCTTTTAATTTACCGGGTATTCTCTACAATCAATAAAATGGCACTAAGCCTCCAGTTGAAGTTTCTGTTGAAGATTCCGAAGTTCATACGAATATTCCAGAACTATTTTTTAATGAACTAGAAGGAATATTGTATAGATACAGTGAAGCCTCGATTTACACGAAGGTATGTGTTTCTCGATATCAATTTAAACTTGGTTTGCTCAAACCCCGCACAAATGCCTTAAACAAGTTAAGAAAAAAGGCATCTTCTGATCGTGCAGCCTTTTACTATATACAGATGGCGCAAGCCATCAGAAACTTTTAGATGCACAATCAGGATGCGCCTTTTTTTCTTAATTTATCGATACTTAATCCAAGTACAAATTCAATTTTATACTATTTTTCACATTCATAGACAAGGTTTTAGCATTGTTACATGCTGTCCTTGAACATAGGCAATCTTTCCGCAGGGACAATTTGTAAATATTATCAAAAAAAAACTTTCTCTTTAAACACGGAATTTTCAGTTTGACTCAGAGTCTGAGCTTAATATAATTTTTCTCTATTTTATACGAGTATACCTAATATCACGGCAATTTGATTCACCTTACATATATAAGATTAGAAAAAAAACGAACAGTGTCTTCTAGTATTTTTGAATAATTAAATTTCTCCATAATGACCTATTATTCAATCTCGTATGCGTATTGTGCAAGGATAAATTTTATTCAGAAATAACTAACTATATATTTACCTGCAATCATCTGTATGAAGAAAGGAAATTATTTTTTAATAATACGAGCGCTAATCATTTATCACTCTGCTGTCAGAAAGGGTGAAAAGTAGACACAATAGATTTATACAAATTTTGAGAAGGTGAGAAAGATGAAAACATGTGTAAATAGTTTTCCTTTTTTGTGCTCATGTTAATACTGAATGGTATATGGTACTTGATTTGTGATCAATTAAAACCATTGCTATACTGGGAGAATCCTGTATGGGGCTTGATCCCTAATAAAGGTTTTTGTGTCAGCGTGTGATTTATTATTACTTTTACTTCTGCCATACAGTTTCCACAGTGTTTTACAAAGTAGTTAACAAAAAGGTTAACTTGTTGATGTCAGATACCGCAGTATCGATATCTCGAAGGTTGCCAAGGAGATCCCGGATGCAGTCGATATGCTATATTAAAACAAGAAAATTTGAAAAATGCAATATGTATATTTCATCGAAGATACGTTTCACTGAGTTCAATATTATTGTAATATATAAAATCATGTGTGTTGATACTGTAATCCTCTTCTAAACCAAAAACCATTCAGGGGTTTTTATTAATTGAACAAAAATAGCCATATTGTGCATAGAAATATGGTTTCTAATTACTTAAAACACAATATGATAACAGATTTCTGATAAAACCCCAATATTATTTTCATAGAAAGCTCGCTCTGGAGAAGAGTCCAGAAAACTTTGTCTCGCGCTCAATATTATTCCTACATTTACAGAACCTGAAAGGCTTTGATTGAAGCCTATAAGCATACAACCTTCTATAAGCCTACAGCTATACTGAGTTTCTTAATATTTGTTTATTTGATACCGGTAGGGTACTGACCGTAATGTTTAAATAGTCAAATAGAATAAATCGAATGTTTTCGAATTACTAAACTTTTGGTTCACAAAAGTCATATCTGTAGAGTATGGAAAATAACGGATGGCTATAATTCTGTAATATATAGATGTCAGTTCACTTTGTACACTATGCTGCCAATATTCTCATTGTCGAGACAATCATCACAAGGTGAGTAGATGGAGAGAGCGAACCGCCTTCACCCTGGAGACCAACTCGTCATGTCTAGGTGTTGACTGAGATAATTATATCCACCAGTGGACGCCATCTTTAAACTGGAACGCCGTTCCTTGCAATAAATAAGCTTCGCTTAGAGGATTAGGACTGTGAGTTAACAGGTTTACACGAGATGCTTCTGGACTTAACGTCGATCCTGATTTGGTCTGATCTAGAGTGTTTTCCCCCTCGGTCCCAGTCTCCGTACTTCACTCCCTTCCAATGGCTGTTGTGGATTACCATTCTGTAGCACTGTCACAAGAATCTCGGCCAAATCACTCGTTTTCTCCACTTTTTATTTTTAAAAGTCTCCGTGCCTGTTTCCATAGGTGGATGAAACTGGAAGATGTGTGGTGTTTTCCCCAACCTTTTCAACATTTGCAAATATCCAAAGAACCTACTTTCCTCATCTATCTAAAGAAGAATAACAATCCCAAAAGTAAAACAACATTTGAAAATTATCCCGAATGTGTTTCTTTTCAACTAAAAATATATTCTAAGGGGAAATGACGATTATTTCTAACCTTAGGGATACGTAATGAAAGGATGAATTGTGAAGAGTAATGATAAACGGAAAAAAAAAAGAAGTGTCGAGGGATGGGAATCGAACCCACAGTGTTAATTGCGGGATAATTTTCAAATGTCGTTTTACAATCACAAGCCATATTATATTGTATTATAAATCCCAAGCGTATTTCTTTTATTTCCCTTTAGAGTTCAAAGTCTTTATTCTAACTAAAAGACTGAAATCTCTACCCATGATTACATACGAGATATTTATTCAGTCCTATTTATTGATGACACATTCGGTTATTAAAGCTCTCAAACGGAATTCAAAATGTTATGATTTACTGTGACTCTTGTGGGGATTTATATATATATGTAGTAAACCCGATGTGGAATGTGCTGGGCAGTCGTGGTAGTGGGTGCGTGATGGGATTCCCGCACTGGGACAGCAAAGAGACAGAGGCAGGTCTAGATGGTAACTCCAAGAAGGTAGAGGTAGACCACGGACGAAGTCAGTCGGACCACGGGCGTCACGGATGCCCTACATCGCGGATAGGGGTGAGTGAAAGATCCGACCGTATAACGGCGTCGCTCTGAAAACTACTAACTATCTATCTATCTAACTATCTAACGGCCCCTATATATAGCAACCCTCAACCGTCTACCCGGCCTTGACTCTCATTGGCTGCTGGTCAAGCTGTTTGTTTGCTCAGGCGTAACGGCGCGCCTCGGTGTCTAGCCTTTCATCTCAGGTTTTGGTTTCGATAGATTGGTTTTGGTTGCTATAGTCTGACCTTGGCCGGCCACCTGGGCGGATGTGACTCATTATCATAATACCTGTACGTTTGGTCTATGGCTTCGCTTGGTCTACCTCTCTCTTTGCTTTATTGTGATATCCATCTTACAAGGTTGATACATAGTTTTATATAGAGATGGGATTACAATAAATTTTAGAAGGTTGTGAACTGTCTCACTCAAAATATACTAGATATATATTTTTATTCAGAAAAATTTTATATAATAAATAGTTAGAAAAAGTAAATTTGTGTGTGAGAATATTGATATTTTCAATATCAAATAATGGTATTTATATTGAATTTTAGTGAAAAACGGTTTTATTTCAAAGGATATTTGAAAACGAAATATTCCTAGAAACTGAACGTGCAAGTATCTTGTACTCAAGTACTTGTATATCTTTTTCAAGTGGGTTTTCACGAGATAGATGCATACCTCTGTATTGCTGCCGATTGATGAAGTCTGGAGTCAGTTTTCAAGAAGTGTACACATCGTCTTTGGATCTTGGGTCAATTATGGAGTACCAGCTTTCCAGAAACACTCTTTCCTGTTCTACGGAGGTGTTGTGGTATGTACTATGCATTCTGTTCTAGTTTAAGATTTGGTTACCGAGGAAGAGAACGTACTCAGATAGTAAGGAAAGTTATATTTCATCTTGTAGGATGATTTGTGCTACCTCCCTTGTTTTTTTCAATAATTTTCCTGTTTTTCGCTTAGTAAGATGGATGTATAGGAACTACACAAGATTTTGTATACTACTTTCGTTTCTGTTCCTGATGTTCATAGTTGTCTGTTTTTACGGTATATAGTGTCCATATTTATATAGTAATTTGAGGATTTTCTATGCTCAATAGCTGTAAGGCAGAAATTGTTCTGTGAAGGTGTTGCATGGTTCATTCTGACGCTTGTTAGATGGTCTCGTAATGAAGTTGATGGTAGAGTTGATGTTTGCCCAACTTTGAGTAATTTGGACTCTCACTAGTTTAAATATACATTGAAAAATAGATATATATTTCATTTTATATTCCCATTCACGTATTAAAAACAATAAACGCATATCCTGACCAGTAGCACATGTGCTTTTTAGATAACAGAGCGCCATCTGGTGGAACATAAATCAACTAAACCTTAATTTAGCCTGTTCCCTGATATATGGTCAACCCAAATTCTTGATAAATCAAGAAAAACCATCCACGAACACGTATTTATGTATTCATATCATATTATAATTGAAAATATTAATTTAAGATAAAATGCGATTGATATAGAAAATAATTATATTTTTAAAAAAGTTTACTTGAATATCTCTTTGTGAAATAAAAACTCTTTTTTCAATATTTCGAGAATTTGCACTCTTTTAACAAGGTATTATACAAAATCTAAAAAGACCTAAAATGGTTGTTTAATGTTGTTGTTCACTAGCTGGATGTGCGCCTCTATATTACTTACGACTATTGACGTCTGGGGTCAGTTCTTAAGAAGTTTACATCGTTTTTGGATCTTGTGTCAATTATGGAGGACCAGCTTTCCATAAGCACTTTTTCTGTTTTACGGGGATGTTGTGATATGTTCTATGTCTTCTGTTCTAGTTTGAGATTCGGCTATTGATGATGGAAGCGCCAATGAAGAGCCTCAGATGTCCCCATGCATCTCTATCACAGCAGTCGCAATGTCCACTATCAAGTTTAATGAATTGATAAATAAAGAGAAATCCTCTAAATAATTGGGAATACAGTCGACATTGGTTAATTCGAAGCCCAAGGGACCTGAAAAAAATTCGAATTAAAAACGGAAATTTTATTTATAGGAAATTCTAGAGACCAAGATAAATATTGGAATTGAAGACATTTTCGGATTGAAGGAGTTTGATTCATCCAAGTTCTACTGTATTATTTTTCTTTAACAGACCCACTCATGCCTATTCTAAATAGAGAGTGAATATATTAGACTTTTGGCAATGCTATTCTTATATAGTTAAATAAATTCATGTGGTAAATTCAGAATAAAGAGGCAAAGAAAGAGAGCCTGATTTCTAGCAGCTTGGGTCAATTAATAATAATTGTCTAATTGTGAATTATCGTGAGCAGGTAGGAAATCAACAACACAGTAATTAAAGCACGCCTCCCCAATTAGTGCGTTGCCTCAAGGCGAGGCCGCGTTATTAGAACTGGGAGCTTCTAAAAATTTTGGTCGATAGGTATAAACAACGATACTACACGTTATTGTTGTCTTTTTACGAGGGAGACCGTGTGTGTGGAACCTTCACTGTTTTCTATGGATAGATTCAAACAAGTCCCTACTGGGGTTACAATATTGTTGTCATCTAAGGAGGAACACTGTGGACTTTCACTGTTTCCGTGGACAGGTTTAAGCAAATCCTTCTTCTTTGGTGATTACATATTGTTGTTAGCTAAAGGGCAGAACGTGGAACCTTCACTGCAACAAGTCTTTCCTCCTGGGATAACAATATTGTTGTCATTAAATGGGAGCAGCGTGAACTTTCACTCTGTTGCCGTGGACAGGTTTAAACTAGTTCTCCATCCTGGGATAACAATATTGTTGTAATTAAATGGGAACACCGTGAACGTTCACTGTTTCCGTGGACAGGTTTAAACAAGTTCTCCCTCCTGAGATAACAATATTGTTGTCATTAAATGGGAACACCGTGAACATTCACTCTTTCCGTGGACAGGTTTAAACTAGTTCTCCCTCCTGGGATAACAATATTGTTGTCATTAAATGGGAACACCGTGAACTTTCACTATTGCCGTGGACAGGTTTAAACTAGTTCTCCCTCCTGGGATAACAATAGTGTTGTCATTAAATGGGAGCACCGTGCACTTCCACTGTTGCCGTGGACAGGTTTAAACTAGTCCTCCCTCCTGGGATAACAATTGTGTTGTCATTAAATGGGAGCACCGTGAACTTCCACTGTTGCCGTGGACAGGTTTAAACTAGTCCTCCTTCTAGGGATAACAATAGTGTTGTCATTAAATGGGAGCACCGTGAACTTCCACTGTTGCCGTGGACAGGTTTAAACTAGTCCTCCTTCTAGGGATTACATTATTGTTGTCATCTAAGGAGGAAAACCGTGAACTTTCACTGTTTCTGTATACAGGTGTGAAGTTAAGTGAGAATACCTTGTGGAAATTCCACTGTTGTAGCAAACAGGTTTAAACAACAAGTCCTTGGGGGGAAATACGATATTGTTATTAGCTAAAGGGTGAGGGGAGGAGGTACTAGACCGTGGAACTTTCACTGTTTCCATGGACAGGTTTAAACAAATCTTTCTTGGGATTACAATATTGTTGTCAGCTAATATATTTTTGAAAACAAAATTTTACCTGCACCGAGGAGTGGATCAACTTGAATATTTGCATATTTACCAAAAAAATGATGTCCACCTGTGTGGACAAAACAACAAAAATATTGTTTAAAACTGCGCTATTTTGTGGTTGGCTTCACAGAATTGTTCTAGAAACTATTAGTTGAATAGAATTCCTATATATTTACATTATATCCCCTCTTTGAAAAATAGAAAATAGTTATTGGAAGAAAAATGTGAAAAATAAAATATAGGTAGAGTAAAGAAGTGTTAACAAAAATGATTGATTCACAGAAAGAAAATAAATTGACAGGTGATATTTCTTTCTATTGTTGTTTTTACAATGGTAACCAATGGATAGGTAATAACAATAATTTAATGTTAATTATTATAGTGAATGATAGCAACAATGATAATAATATATTAAGTGAGAATAAGGTAACGTGTGTAATCTTGTCAGCAAATTGTTACGATATTTGTAAAAAAAATAATTGTTTTAGGAAAGGATTCTTACTAAGTGCCGTCGTTTGATAAAATTTAAACACACACAATAATTATTCTTTATTTTTATCATATAGTTTACTCTTCTCAACTCTGGGGGGGGGGGGGGAGAGGGGGGTAGATAAATACACAATACAATATATCTCACACAGTTAGAATATAGAATTTGTTAAAAGAGAATCTTATATTATTGTGTGAGAGAGAGAGAGAGTGATAAATTGAGAACAATTATATATTTATATCGAATTATTTTAAGAACTAACTGAATTAACACATATCAATATTTTGAAATGGCGTCTTTAAAATATGATCAATTTTTTTATAATTAAAAAATAATTAACGTAGTAGAATACATTAAGTATATTGGGATATACACGCATAGACAAAACTTAAGCAAGTTGTTCTTTTTAGCATGTATATCGGGATTCAGACAATAATCCTTATATTTGATATACAGTGACCTTTATTGAAGACACACGAGATAACCAAGTGTGAACAAAATTGTCTCTGTCTCTTTAAAACAAAAACAAACGACCGGCGACATCAAAGATATTCCAATTTCTTAGGTTTTGTTCAAGAGTGTTCAAATGTTCGGTCTTTACTGAAGACTATGCGAATATGGTGTTGTTTTGCTGATTCAGTGGCGTCCATGCTTCTTTATATTGTTCTCTCTCCACATTGCTCAGTAATGGATAGGTACGCGCAGGTTCACTCATATTGTTCACAATATACGGTATATATCACACTACAGTCATATATTGGCATAATACTCGATTGGTTCAAATCTTATCTGACTGTGTGGATACACACTTATGTACGCCAGGTGGTAAACATCAAGCAAAAATTCATTCACATACTCCTACAACTTACACAAACCCTTTATTAAACCTCCATGACAAGTACACTGGTGAAAGGTGTTTCCAAAAAAGGTAGAAAATTAATACTGAAAACCTTCCTAGCGATCTTTATATTTATTCCTCATCAGCATTTCTCTCCATGTTTCTTTATTTTCATTTCTTGAAAAGAATGATAATGGTGATAATAAAATGACTAAGATGGTGTTCACACATTTATTCAGAGAGAGTAAAAAAAATAGCTATTATTACTAATGTATACGTGCCTTTAGTTTTGCAAGAAACTATATTATATGATAGCCCAAATAATTTGAGCTACCAAATGTGGAGCACCTCGTACCAGAAAAATAAACCCATAAGAATATATCTCAAAAGTTACAATGAACATGTGAACTGAGGAACATCCTGACATGATTGTGAAGCTGAACCAAAACCTGGATACCCTGAGAGAGGAATCCCAAATTATTCAAAAAGTATTTCAGTATGTTATTTTTATCACATAATTACATCATCAGTCGAAAATAAAGGTAAAATATTCCAAAAGAAAATTAATCAATAAAAGCAGAGCGATTCTCCCGTCAAATAAACGTCAAAACTAGACGTCATCTATTGAACATCGCCACAAACTAGCGGCCTCGGGTCGGTGACAAAGCCACAACACCAGGTTTGGCAAACTGAGAAGCCTCCACCTAGAGACCATGGTTTCAAGCTAATGGCACTCGTCAGTTTGCGGCGACGGTCAATAGATGGCGTCTAGTTTTGACGTGTTTTTTAACTGGAGAGGCGCCTTATGCTTTTAAATATCACTAGTAAAGTTATTGTCCTGCCGTCAAATCCTATATATAAAGTCCCGCACAGCGATCTTCCAGATGCCCTTCAATACACCTCCTTCTCACCACCAGAACCAATTTTTTATTAAATAAATTGTAAATGAGGAAACTCGGAACCATTATCATCAATTTTTATATCTTTGTATTCCTTCCATTGTTGGCTCACAATGGAATCCGCTTTACAACTTGACCATTGTTAGGTTGGGAGTCATTAATCACCAATTCTGATTCCATCGGTAATTTATGTAACACCGCCCCTTTCTTTCTCTGCAGCCTTTCTCTGTGTTGCTGATATCTCCCTTTTACATATTTACAATTGGACCGAGTTCAGAGATGGAGATAACTTGGAATTCCAATATCTAGACAATCTTTAATATATGTTAAAAAATAGTACGAATGTGATATTGTACTGGGATAAGGTGCATAAATTATGAAAAAGGCATCTTATCGTGCAACTTCCATCAGCAACTTTCAGTTGCACAATAAAGAGATGCCTTTTTAATAATTTAATGAATGTGTTTTGAATATCTTTATATCTATTTTTTAGTATATATCTTTATAAATGAAAATATTGCCGGGGAAATGTATCTATAAATAAACTTCAAAACTAGACGCCATCTATTGACCGTCGCCACAAACTAGCGACCTCGGGTCGGTGACAAAGCCGCAACACCATCTTTGGCTTTGTCATCGACCCGTGGTTGCTAGTTTACGGCGACATTAAATAGATGACGTCTAGTTTTGACGTTTATTCTGATGGGAGAGGCGCCCTGTGTTTTTATATCTTTATAAATAAATATAGAATGTTTATTTTTGTAATTCTACTGTCCTATAAAAGCTTATATTTCCATAGTTTAC
This sequence comes from Cordylochernes scorpioides, assembly GCA_030710605.1. Taxonomy (NCBI): domain Eukaryota; kingdom Metazoa; phylum Arthropoda; class Arachnida; order Pseudoscorpiones; family Chernetidae; genus Cordylochernes; species Cordylochernes scorpioides. Next base: position 13,198,007 of record CP092870.1, read on the forward strand.
TTGAATACAATTTCTAAGATTCCACCATTCATTGTAGAATATATAAACATAATCGTCCAAAACAGTATTAGAGCTCTAAAAAGCGGTCTGGTAGATTGAATTGGCGAAACCGCTGGGAGGGTTCACCACTGATGAACCAGGCTTTCCCAATGTATTTTATCGCAGTAAGGACAGCAGAGCTTTGTTTTATGTGTAAAGGAAACATTCGTGCCTAAATATTATATTTTCTTAGATATAGAATGCTTGTGTGTATGGATGTGCATGTTAGTCCTTCAAACATTCACACACAATTTGACCTATTAGGATACATTTTGACACCATGTAGAAATCGAACTGAATCACTGTCATAGTTTTAATTTATAACTATGAAAATTGATTTAATAAAAGAGGAATATTTGTATAATTTCTTACAAACGTAGATAAAAGGCAATGCCCCGTTTCTGACGAGTAATTGACGGTAGGCATGTCCAGATGAACACATTAAGAAATCATCAGTATAACTGAAAGCTGTTCTTGACCTTTGTTGTGAATTATATTGAACTATAATCTAATATGAAGTGGTATCGTAGCAATTGTATATTTTATTTAAAGCTAATGATTGTTATATTTCAGGTTTTAAGAAGTTATTATAACACCAAAAACATTCTGTGTTTTCAATAAGACACTTATGCTCGAAATGTCATCTTTATAATTATAAGACGTTTTATTATAATAATTGTTATATTATATTATAGAATGAGATATATATTTATGAATACAATTTAAGGAGGTTGTACCATTTAGCATGTATATCGGGATTTAGAAAGATATTTGATGTACAACGATCTTTAATGAAGACACGAGATAATCAAGTGTGAACAGAATTACCATCATCTCCTTAAAAAAAAAGACGACCGAGGCGACATCAAATTCTTTCACTTCCTTAAGGTTTGTCTCTCTGAGTTTGAAATAATATATATTTATAATAAATCTTGATACTGTGTGTGAATAAATAGTAGAGTATATAATAAAATATAATTTGATATGTAACTATATATAACCATAAATAATCCCTCATTGTAGTATGTATATATGTTGAGTGTTTAAAATTAGAAACTCGGGTTTCACTACTAAACTGAGCGGAACAAGAATGGAATAAATATAACATGTTGATGATATTGTCGCACTAAAAATTGATTCAGAAAATATAATATTTTTTATGATTTTGGCAGAAGAATACTTTCTTATGTAGAATCGGGTAGTTTTGAAAGTTGTTTTTATGACCAGGATGAATCTGAATGGCTATATCCAGATAAAGAGGAGAAGAGCTCCTGTTTACGATCACTATTTTCCAGAGTTGATGGCAGATTTTATCTGGTGGAGAAATATGTTCGTTTGGATATATGAATAAATATTGTAACAAAGTATTTATTAATTTTATTATTTTTTTTAACAGAGTGGTCATATTTATGTTTATATTTTGCTACTCTGTAAATTTCCCTCGTGGCTTATCTTTTGTTTACCATACAGTTTGTTCATGCCTTAAATAAATTGCTGTGTCACCCCGAAGTTTGTCTTCCCTAATTTTCCATGTGGCATTCTGGTGGATAGGAAAGACAAACTTGAAGACCGCCGAGAAGACCTTGAAGCCATGGGTGCTGTGATCTACATTTTCGGAGACTGACTCCATGATTCCACCGCCGTGCTAAAGTCAAGACTTCCCTCGAAGATGACGATGTCCCTATAGACGATACGACGACAAAGCCGCCCTTCACGCCGCAAGAAAAAGGACGCAAAGGTACTAGGGACAAAGTTCCAAGACTTCGATGGAATCCTTGGCAGAAGCACGTCAGATCCATGTCTGTATCTACAATAATTGCTAGCTGTGGGTCACAGCTCCCATAGGAAAGAAGCTATGTAACAAAGCATTTATTAATTTTATTATTTTTATTAACTGAGTGGTCATTTTTATGTTTATATTTTGCTACTCTGTAAATTTCCCTCGTGGCTTATCTTTTGTTTACCATTCTTAGTTTGTTCTTGCCTGAAATAAATTGCTGTGTCACCCCGAAGTTTGTCTTCCCTAATTTTCCACGTGGCGATATATATTACATGTTGTTATAATCTTCATTTCTGTGCTTGTTCTGTATTTACATAATAGATTTGACATCTGCCTTATGTGTGAAACAACACTTAGCTCACATGATCATAACGGTATAGTAAGGAACACTTAATCGCAACTTAATTTTGATGTTATTTATTATATCAATTTATATCACAGAGTTTATATATAGCAAATCTTCTTGGTCATTCTACAAAATGCCTATTGGAAAAAGATATACATACAATCTAAAATGCAAATATTTTATTTTTATAAAAACACATATTTTATTTTCATTCATTGACTTTTCTACATTTTTGACCATAGATTTAGAATATACCACTTTGAATATATTTGTTGTAAATATGTATAGTTAACCCTACCTTTTTTATTCACGATTATAGGAGAGAATTCATTTTATAAATTCTATATTACTGTGAAAAATAATTTTATGTATAATTTACTTTAAGTAATTCAAAATAAAACTACTTGAAAGGTATATGACTATCTTTTTTCACGACTGCACCTCCAACTCCATCTTTTTCAACAACAAAAACAAAAATATTCATGACATATATATATACATCAATCAATAATATATTTAATTCTCGACTTTTCAGTCACTCGCTATCATTCTCCTCAGAGCAATGTCCCCTGAGGAGATTGACTGCGAATCACTGAAACGTCAAGAATTGATTAAATTATAGGTTAATGTAGCTATGTATTTTCATAACCAACTTCCAACCAACAAATGATCTCTAAAAATAACTATTAATATGTGAAAAATATATATGGTCAGGTGTTGATATAGAAATATAAAAAGAGGCTTATCCTAACCACTCACATGAGAATTTTAGATGGCAGAATGCCATCTAGTGAAACAAAAATGAACAACGTTCATTTAGGCTTGTTCATAAATATTTGACCAACCTATTTTCTTTATGAATCAAGAAAAGCCAACTACGTAAGCGTTTCAGAACGTTGTCCCTCGTCCTCATGGTGCAAGTTGTACCTCAACGACCAAAAAGCTGGTCTTTGATGCTTCCTGAGAAATCAAGAAATGGGTATTTAAGGCAATATTAAATCCCGTAGAGGGGAATCATGTATAGGGCTGGATGCCCCAATAAAAGGCTTGGCTTGCTTGTATTTAAGGCAATATTTGCGTAATAACGCTAAACAAGGGAAAAAATGAGAAAGGATATGCAACTAAAAATAGAAATACATTTCCTAAATCTATTATAATGTTACTTCAATAATCTTCCATCCTAATCATATATTCAAAGGTATAATTGATTTATATATATATATATATATATACATTTTAATAACGGGGCTAAACAAGAGTTGAACAAATTTCATATGCTGAGCCTAGATATTCATCTTAATCTTCTCGCTGACAATCGCTTATGTAGTTAGCCACACGAGCAGACATTCCCAGGCGCCAAGTTATTCATAGGAATTTGTTACTAGGAACAGTGTTTCTTAGTCTTACTACCTTAAAATATAGTTTAAATGTAATGAAGATAAACCTGAATTATATATGTTTTATCTTAGATCCCACTCATGCGTGTTATAGGCTTCCAAGGAAAAGCTTCTCATCACACGCTGGTAGGTGGCCGGCATTATTAAACCAAACCTAAAATGCCATATTTACATATGTTATTTACATTATAGTACATCTGATGCGTGGAAACGTCCCAATATTTTCTCTTTTTCTTTATAGTAAAAATGAAAATTGAATAAAATTCATAAGTACATGGAGAATAAATCAAACCATTATATAGATCGCGCTACCTGCTCTATTTAACACTAGAGTCTTGTAGCTATGCAAATCCAGTAATCCAGAGAATAGGACACGTCCAGTGCTCCCTTCCAGGCGGAGTTCCATCGGTAGAGGTGTCGCCAAAGAACCTCGCGGCCATCTTAATTAATCAAGGTTGTCAGCTACTTCTGCAGATTACCTCTCCGCCGCCAACTATGCAAATCAGACACAATTAGCCCTGAGTGATGTTCCTCGCGTCAAATTAAGGACGTCCACGGACTCCATAATTAAACTGGAGATCCTTCGTATCAGCTAGGAGTCCCGTGGACCTGTGGTGTAGCATCACTTACTTGATGAGAGAACACTGCTGGACTCTGAGGTATATCTATAACCATTTGTGGCCTTAGTATCCCAAACAATATATAAGTTACACTAGACACTGTGATTCTATGGGAAATATCAAGAAACCTTAGATGGACACTTCAAGAACTAGAGAACAGAGAATTTACCCTGTTTTAGGTTTTTAAAATGATATTTATAAGATGAGTGCGAGGAATCTTTCAAATCTGTTTGGTGAATAACGAAAAAATACATTAGTCATCTTGTGGATCTGATGTGTACATAACAATAATACAAAAGGATTTAACCTCGAATATAAGAATTATTCCAACCAAAAAATGTTAGTTGGAAATTGTTTATAGGTGTTGTGAGGTTATTATTATAAACCTCTTTATAAATGTATTCAGTAAACATTTATTAAAACAGACGGCCATTGACACGATTGTACAGGAAGATTTGAGAACCTCTAAACAATTGTGACACGAGATAGTTTTTTTTTTGGCAAAAATATCGAAAGATTTTAAAACTCCATATTAAGAAAGAAGTCATATCTTAATCGTGCAACTGTCGTTTCTGATGGCTTATTCCATCTATCGGAATAAATATCAACTATAATGGTTGATTTTGAATTTTTCCATATTTGTCAAATTCCCTTTCTCGATTAATAAAAAAAATCCAACCACGTATAGACATTTTCAAGCGGTTTTGGCCATATACCTTTATAAATGTTTAATACCCGATATATAATAAAACAGAGCCAAATGTAATATTATAAAGCGATATGGTAGATTTGAAAAGATGGTGTTGAGGAAAATTGAAGGAATAAGGAAGAGAGAAAGATCTGCAATGAATTGGCTAGAAGGGGTAAATAAAACTACCAGAAGGTCACTAGATTACCTGCGAGTGATGTTCACTCCAAATTGGAGAATATTTGTCCAAATGGTCACCAAGTGGAACTCGATTTGATGGACACTAACAACAATGCTAGAATAAACCGGCGAAATGATTGGAGAATTCAGCACTGATGACCCAAGTCCCCTTATTACTTCAAATATGTGTTTCTTAAATGTTTTTATGTGTATGAATTAAAATTCTTAAATATTTATAATACAATATAATACGGCTTATAATTGTAGAACGACATTTGAAAATTATCCCGTATATTCCCATCCCTAAACACATTTATTTTTTCGTTCATCATTACTTTTCATTATTTATCCTTTCATACCTCATCCCTAATGTTAGAAAAAAAATCGTTTTTTCTCCTTAAAATAAATTTCGATTTTTCGTTCAAAATAAACACATGCGGGATAATTTTCAAATGTCGTTCTACGCTTAAATATTTATTAAGAAATTTTATTTCAAATAAACATAAATATTATATATAAATATATTTAAATTATGTTGAGAGAGGATGCTCTTCATGTACCAGGATGTTATTAAATCGTGGCAGCTCCTGCACTGATGAGGCTCATAACCAGAATCCATGGTATGGAAGTTGGCCTTTTGTCTGCATTTGACAAAACTGGTTTGTAGATTATTATCTATCATAACTAAGAAAGTTTTACTAGGGTGATAAACAGTGCATCGTTCGATGCACAATTAAAGGGAGAGGGGTTCTTTTGGTATATAAATGAAAATATAAAAACAAAGGTCATCTCTTCTGTCAAAAATATTGTGGTTTTTTCACCAACCCCAGAGGCCACTATTTTGCGGAGAGGGTAAATAGATGGAGTCTAGTTTTGACGCTTATTTGACGGGAGAGGTGACCTTTGTTTTTATTCACTTCAATGTCCTCCCGGAAAATGATCCATATATATATGAATATTAATGAAAGCTTATAAATAGCCTTATACTTATTGATTGCGGAAGAGCATTACTCAATGCAAATATTTATATGTAATTTTACTGTTATAAAAGCTTATGTCCATAGTTTGCCTAAATAACATTTATTAGATTCCACCTTTTAGTATAAAATATATAAACAAAATGATCCAATACAGTATTAGAGCTTTAAGAAGCGGTCTGGTAGATTGGCGAAACCGCTGGGAGAGTTCACCACTGATGAGCCAAGTCCTCCCAATATTTTTTCATCGCAGTAAGGACAATCGAAATTTGTTTTAGATTTAAAAGAAACATTATTGCCTTAATGTTTTTATTTCCGATATGTGGATATGCAGCTCTTTAAGTGGTATATTAATGATAAGGTCAGCTGGGTAGGCCACAGAACGTTGATACCATCCTGAAAGTTCCAGACCGCCAGTTGAATGGTTCGGCTGCAATGGACGTAGCAGGTTCTTCAGTCTTGTCTGTTTCACGCAACGTCTTGGTGTCACATCGCAATCAATCGACGGAGGTTGCTTTGTTTTTAAATTCACAGCTCAAATATACTTTCGAATTTTAAACTATTGCCTATTTTGGTTCCTAAATTAGGAAACTTACCTTTTACCTGATATTTGAAACTTCAATTTTAATTAGATGAGGTAAAAAAAATGAAAGGATTAAATATAATGGATACATTGATTTAAAAAACATTCAGAATACATAATGTAGTGCAATTTTTTTTATAGTTGTAAATAATCACATGGATATTTTGAAAATGGCTTGAAAAAAAGGCATATTGTATCGTGTAACATACCATTCATTCCATGAACTACTGGTCAAGACACTATATATAGTAATTATAAATCATATATAATACGTATGACTGTTTATAATTTACCTAAATAATTAAAATAGGGTATAAATCGTTTTTGTTTTCAATCATTAAAACTTTATAATAGCTGGTTGGAATCTACCATTCTTTTAGTTGAAGTTGAATATACAAACACATTACTCCACCCCCCTTTTAAAAAGTTTGAAATTTAAAGTTAAAATTAAATTAGAACGGAAAGTTGTTACAAACGTGAAATTACTTCATAAAATGACATAATTATTTTATTAACAAATGATTTGAAATATGAAATAGTTTTATAATAATAACAAACCGAGTGACCCGGGCAACGCCCCGGGTTTACCTGAAGGGCCCGCAGAGACATTGAGAGTATAGATAGTGGCTTGAAAATTGCAATGGGTATAATCTGATTTTCTAGAAGTAGCATTTAATGTATAAGGGTGTGTAAAATACTTTCTAAGTAAAGTATATACATTCGAGCAGATCTTATATATTTTTATAACAAAATGAGAATAGAATTATATCATCCACAACAAACCTAATCATTAACTACATATTAGACACCACATTGCAAAAAGGTAGAAAATTAATAAATAGGGCAGTGGTAAAATAAGTAAATAAAGAGAAAACCAAAAATCAGAATAATTGATGAAAAATCCCTTTGAGGTTAGAAAACTATAAACATTAGTAAAATTTTAAATAAATTTATTTTAAGTGAAAAAAAAAACAAATCAGAAAATAAAATTATGAACAACACAACTATAATGCAAATAAGACGACATATAAAAGGAACTTTGGGACCTTTGGGAGAGGCCGCTGCTCACCATAAAACAGCTCGAGGAGCATGAACTCATGGAATTTGTGTAATCTTTACACAAGGGGATAAGAAACAACAACAACAACAACATAAATTTATTTAAAGGACCTCATTAAAAACTACATTTCTAGTTATATAGATACAGTATAACTTTGTTAATTCGACACACGATAATTCGACCATGTTTCGATGTCCCGACCTACGGCCTTTCATATAACAAACTGTATTTCGACCAGTCTACCATACCGCTGTAATTTTGCATTTGGCTGTTTTCCTTTTATATTGATATATAACTGAAGTTAAATTCTTAGGAAAGTTATTTTAAGTGAACATTACTATAGATATATACACTATAAATATAATCTTCTATTTGACATTAGAAATACATATAATTATAAATATATAATATGCTAATAAAGAGCAATGCTCTTATGCAAATTGAAAATCGCATTTTGTTAACTTAAAATTAATGGCACATTGACGTGGTATCTGAAAAATAAACCTATGCGTCAAAATAGTTTGAATTTCCTATAACAGATGGCGCTATAATGCATTAGAGTAAATAATAGAAAATAAAGAGACAAGGATCGCCTCTCCCGTCAAAATAGACGTCTAAAACCAGACGTCATCTATTGACCGTCGCCGCAACTAGCGGCCTTGGGTCGGTGACAAAGCCACAACACCAGCTTTGGCAGACTGAAAAGCGTCTACCTAGAGACCATGGTTTCGGGCTAATGGCCCTCGTCAGTCTAGGGCGAACTTTATTCCATGAGATCCAAACGGGATCTAATAGAATCTTGACAATCTGCCAAAGAGGTATTTAGCTGGCAAAGTGGCTGAGCCATATCTCTGGCTAAAATATAGATGAAAATTTTGCCGGGAGGAAATTGAAATAGATGGCGTCTGGTTTTAGACGTCTATTTTGACGGGAGAGGCGACCTTTGTCTCTTTAGATCAATTTCCTCCCGGAAAAATTTCCATATATATAATAGAAAATAAATATAAAATTACTTATGTTATTTATAATTAAAAATAAGACAATCGTTTACATTCATATACAATTTCTGTTATTATATCTTTCTAATATAAAATATATTAATAAAGAAAGAGAGAGATAATAAAGATTACCTTTATAGTTATCAAATATTATTTTAATCCTTACTAAGAGATAAAAACATATATACGCGCATTTAAACTGGAAACTACAATCATAACGTGGCCGAGTAGAAATAATAAAAGTCTCTATTCCAATCGAAATAATATCCTCATAATTTGAAAGCGCAACAATAGCTTCTAATTAAAAACTGCCTCGGAATTCTCTGAAGGCAATAAAATTTAACACACGAGTAAACGTAATTAAAAACTTTTAAAAGCTTTTTACAAAGGAGCTTTTACCAAATTAAAAATCATCTCCTTTTATAAATGAGTTTGAAAATTAAATCTTTGTGTTTGAAAGGTTAACCCATATACGGGTAAAATACAATTTATAAAAACACTGAATAAACAACGAAAATAATCAAATTTCTCTAAAAAAACTAATTAATTTATTACATGTAGAAAATCATGTTCATTTATTTATAGATGATAACATTTATTCTCAAAATTAATTAGATATTTTTATCAATATTGAAGAAATATTATGTTAAAGATAAATACATCATTGTATGTAAAGTTTTTAAAAAGCGAGTTGTGTTTTATTGTACATATTCTTTTCACTACACTCTTTGCGATTCACAATCTACCGCAATTTAGAATTTAACATAGGGTATATATACTGATACAGATATATCACAGCTACAAGCTCTTTGTTCATAAGCCGACATATGAAATCCGACGCTAGAGATAAACAAAGAGCCATTATAATAATACAATATAATGCGGTTTATGATTGTAGCGGAACACTGTGGGTTCGATTCCCAACCATGGACGCTATATTTTTTCCGTTTATCATTACTATTCACAATTCATCCTTTCATACTTCATCCCTAAGGTTAGAAATAACCGTTATTTCTCCTTAAAATAAATTTCGATTTTTCGTTCAAAAGAAACATATGCGGGATAATTTTCAAATGTCGTTTTACAAAGAACCTTTATCTTTCTACAATGGTATTTACGCATGCGCTATTAACAGTGTTGCCAGTCTTATTTGTTGTTTAGTCTTTATTATAAAATATTTCTTTTTTTTTTCAATATTTGATTTTATATTTTGATTTAAGAAGTTCGGTTACTATTTGATCGTACCATTTATGATAAACACAAGATCGCCATTATTCTATCCACTGATTTAAATCTGTGATCAGTGACAATTAGCCAAATGTGCGTCGTTTGATTAAATTTAAAAAACAAACTACATTACATTTTACGACATTTTCTTAATTTTTATAAAATTCTACATAATCTTTTATTTCTTACTTCCGGCTCAAGACACGTATTTCTTCCTCAAATTATTTTATCAGCTCAATTAAAGCAAATATGATTTAAAATTGTTTTATTATATTTTCAAGATGTCATACTGTATAATATTGTCAAAATATTTTGTATTCAAAATAAGATAATAATATATATGTAACAAAATTTATATAACATATATGTTAAAAAATAATAGGAAAAAATAAATCAGGTGTTAATATTAAAAAAACAAAGAAGGCATATATTGGTTCACCTGCATGCACTTGTGGAAACGAACAACAAACCCCTGAACACCTTCCGATAAACTGTCCATTAACTTCTGATCTAAGGGGAGAAAACCAACTTTACCTGACTAATACAAAACAAGCTGCTTGCAATAAAGACCAATACATCAAGTTTAATAGATTCTGCAGGATGTATATTTTGAGGCGAAAGTGTTGACTGTACATATTTCAAGCTACTACTTATAATTGCTATATGTAAAATTTGACATCGAACGTTTAATTTTAATGATTTCCAATGTTCAATGGTATTAATTGTATACAATTTAAAACATACACGCAATTATCCAAATTGAGGATATGGCGTGTCTCTCCCAACTGTTAAATAAATAAAAACAAAGAAGGCATTTACTTTACGTTAATCACTTTATTAGCATAACTGCCCTAATTCCTATTTTGATACAATGTCCTCAAAATGTTATGACAATAGTACACTTATTGGCAAAACTTAGTAAAGTTGTACCTTTTAGAATGTATATCGAGATTTAGACAATAACTCTGAATGATATTTGATACACACTGACCTTTATTAAAGACACACGAGATAACCAAGTGTGAATGAAAAAGGCCTCCGTCTCCTTATAAAAATCAACAAGCGAACGGCGACAAAGATTTTTACACTTCCTTAAGCAGTGTTCAATAGTGTAATATAAGAAATGAAAACTATTTAAGAACGACATTTTCCTTTTAAAACAAAGCGATTCTGTCTTTATTGCAAAAGAAAATATTGGGATGACCTAGCTCATCGGGTTTCGCCCGTTTAATCCACCATACCGTCAAGATATTGCACGTAAGCATTTGATATTTATTGAACTATTCGGGTTATATATTCGGCTACTGTAGGGAATCCTCGGTAGATTTTATAAAAATATAGAAATAATATTCCACATTACAAATTGTAGACCCGCCGCAGAGATCTCCTGTTAGAAGGTAACGAGATTATTTGCTGGTCATACACATATATATATATACATATATATTATGATTATTTTGTTTTGTTGTTGAAAAAGATAGAGAATTGAAGGTGCAGTCGTGAAAATAGTAAAGGTAATTATTTACCCATCAAGTTGTTTTTATTTGGAATTACTTGAAGCAAATTATACATAAAATTATTTTTCACAGTAATATAGAATTTATAAAATGAATTCTATATTCGTGAATTAAAAAATAGGTAGGTTTACTTTACATATTTACAAAAATTTTCAAAAAATCATATGTTCTAAATCTATGGTCAAAAATGTAGAACAGTCAATTAATGAAAATAAAATATATGTTTTAAAAAATAAAATATTTGAATTTTAGATTATATAATATATATATTTAAAAAAGAAGGAATATTCTGGCAACGAGACCATATTGAAATTATTTGTAATTTTATGGTAGAGATTCCTATGAATATTCTCGCGTTAGAGAAATAGTTGCCCAAAGAGGGAAGTAGAAATAAAGATTTATTCTTCGGTACCAACGAACGGTCTAATATGTTAAAGCTAAAGATACACGAATTTCTATAGCAATCACAATCAAAACCAATATATGCAAATAAACCAAACAAACTCTCAAACTTGAAATTATGTAAATCAACAATATAAATGTAAAATATATTTAAAGTGGATACAGACGAAGTTTCTGAAACAGTTAAAGGATTTACAACAGTGTTCTAAGGCTGATATGTAAACAAAAAAGGGAAAAAACATCGTCTCTTTAGATGGAAAGTGTTTCCCCGACAGCAACAAGAATTGCATTTCCTGGCATTTGATGAATCGCCGAGCTTTCGACATCTGATTCATTCCTTCGCCAATAAGCCGATAACCCGGGCGGTACATCTCCGCCAATTAAACCTCACATCGATCCGTCGAAAAATAAATGCAAAAAATTCGGCCTAACAGCCAGGAAATCCGCTGTTGGGCTGACAAAAAAAAAAGAGGCTTAAAGTCCCTGTTTTATTATTCCTTTTTTTCCCCTCTCACTCTTTCCCCCTCCCTAACATATTTATATCCCAACGTTGAGGAATTTTTCTCCGACAACATTTCTAAACTCTCCCCGATTGTATTTGAATAACATGCCCTAATAGGATATTAAAATTGGCTTACGGCTGAATTTCAAATCTAACGTGTTTATTAAAATGCGACTGGGTTCTAACGAGTTTTCTAAGTTGTTTGTGTTATACAGACGTTGTTTTAATAGAGTTACTTGGTGTGTTTTGACTTGCAGGCAGGGTGGATATTCTGGTAGCCTGCCAGCCTGGTTATTCTATCTGTCTGTCAGCGTCTTACCTCAACTTGCCGACTTTATCGATTTCTATCGAGTTCAATATAATCATTTACTATGTAAATAAATTAATACAACATTTCTAGTTATACACGCTTTGTTATACGACATCATGTAAAGGTGAAAATATCTCCATTATAATCCTGGTGGAAGATTAGGCACTGCATTAAATATTATTTGTACACACAATAATACGCTCGTCTGTATATCAAAAAAAGAGAATTACTATTCTCTAATAAATTAAAAAGATACAAACATTTTTGCAGGTTGAAATATATATATATGGAAATTTAGCTGGGAGGATATATAAATATAATAGATGGCGTCTAGTTTTGACGTCTATTTTGACGGGAGAGGCGACCTTTGTTTCTTTAAATCAATATCCTCCCGGCAAAATTTCCATCTATATTTTAGCCATAGATTTAGCCCTGCCACTTTGCCAGATAAACACCTCTTTGGTAGATTGAGAAGATTCCATTAGATCCCGTGTGGATCTCATGGAATAAAGTCCGCCCTAGACTGACGAGGGTCATTAGCCCGAAAACATGGTCTCTAGGTAGACGCTTTTCAGTTTGCCAAAGCTGGAGTTGTAGCTTTGTCACCGACCCGAGACCGCTAGTTTGCGGTGACGGTCAATAGATGGCATCTAGTTTTGACGTCTATTTTGACGGGAGAGGCGACTTTGTCTCTTTAAATATATATATATATGATTAAATTTGAATACTATAAAGAGCATTTTTATTTCTACGTTTCAGTGAACCGCTGATATTTCTTTCAATGAAAACAAACTTTACATAATCGATGCGCTACGCGTTCTACAAATATCTTCAAAATCCAGCCAATATAAATACTGTAAGGTTTGTTTTTCTTTAAAATTTGACAGAGAGGTTCACTGAAACGTAGTAATACATTTTTAAAAAGGTTGTAGAGAATTTATGTAATCCTCTATAATAGAAAGAATTATTATAACAGATATTTGAATATATTGTATGATAAATTCAATCATTGAAAAATACTAATATATTCAGAAAATATACGCCTCGAGGAATGAAAAGGTAATTAACATTGTCGATGCGTGTTCATTAGATTTTAGATATTTATTTAGTAAGATCAATATTCCTTCCCTAAAGATATGATTCAGATCTAATCTTTCCATAATGGAAATGGAAATGTTTTGATAATAACGGTATTAGAAGGTATCTAGTGGCCTTTCTACCTAGTGGAAGCTCGTGCAAATATCGTCTAGAGATGATACGAGATAATAGATGATATGAGAGAAGAATTACAAAAACTATAACATCACTCAGAACGAAACACTAAAAAGGAATGACAATACATCCAGATGGCACAAGAACCTATAGAACATGCAACAACTGTCCTGGTGTGGAACTAACACCTACCCACATATTTTCATGCCCAGCAATGGCCGCAGCCTTGCAGAAAATTGAAATGGACCCAGAGAAGCAGCTTTACATACCCAAGATAGTGGACATTCTGACTGCTGTGATAGAGATGCAGGGAGACATCTGAGGCTCTTCATTGGATACGACATCAACAACTAATATTTTTGGATACCTGTTGTGTATAGGGAGGCTGGTTATAGAGTATTTTTACAGAGCAAGTATCGTGGAGAATAAAATGATAAAAAACTATTCCCAATTAATGTGATGCATCATCTCTCTATCTTTTATGAGAAATGTAAACTATTATTGACACTTATGATTCATTTTGACATAAAATAATTTCTCGTACTGCCCTTACGGCAGTTATAAAATATTGGGAGGGCCTGGCTCACCGGTCCCATTGTTCTATAATTGCAGTAAGGCCAATAGAAAATTGTTTTATTTTTTTTTGTCGTGTCGTGCTGAGCCACGAAGCAACTCTATAAGACTTGAACAATTATTATTTATTGCCAAGATAGAACTCAATAGAAAAAGGCATTTAAAGCAACAAAACTACTCGACTCCTAATGCTGGACTGGTCTCCACAACTTAATGCATACGTCCTATTTATTGCACAAATAAGTTAAACTCAAACTATGTAAATTGTGCTACAACAAAGAACAAATAGGCAAAGAGTAAATAGGCAAAGACACAACACGCGTCAAAAATATTTCAAATTTCTTACTAATATCAAATGTTGCAGAGAAAGAAACCTGTCAGAAAATGGGATGAGACAAACTTACACAATGGAAGAGTTTCTAAATGTTTTCGATATGTTTACTGTAATCACTCAGAACAAAACACTACAAAGGAATGACAATACATCCAGATGGCACAAGAACCTATAGGAAATGCAACAACTGTTCTGGCGTGGAACTAATACCTACCCATATATTATTATGCCCAGCGATGGCCGCAGCCTTGCAGAAAATTGACATGGGCTCAGAACAGAAGCTTTACACACCCAAGATAGTGGACATTGCTGCTGCTGTGATAGAGACGCAGGGAGACATTTGAGACACTTCATTGGACACGACAACAACTGTAATAGCTATTTTCTACCAATTTTATTTATTAGGAATCCTTCTCTTAAACCTTCTATATGGAGGAACAGGCAATACCATACTCTTATATTTGGTTGGTAAGATGCTTCCACATTTCAGCTTCATATCTTTAGTCTCCATGACCTCTTTTATAATTATACAATAGGATAATTTATTTTAAAAAGCATCATATTTCATGGGTTTGTCAAAACTCTATATATAAAATGGCAAAGCAACAATACATAATGACGTTAGTTACTCTGTAATTATGTAGATTGAAGTTGTATGCAAATTAAATCCATTTCGATCAACTAGAAATGGCATTTAACCCAAGTCCGAGGTTTATGGAAATGTGATGAATGCTCCATTCCAGGGATGGTTGAGCTGAGATTGAACGCGACGGCTGGAAAATAAACAGAAGAACTTATGAATAGATTTAAAAAATCCCATCAGATAGCTATCTAGATAACGGCTTATTAACAGGGCTGTCCGTTTCAATCTCCCATTGATGTTGGGTCTGAGATTATTTCCCATTTTTTAAATATTCCTTCATACGGCGCTTCACTGGGTTCCCTCTTGCTGACGTGATGGAATTCATGCATTCAGAAAGGTTATTTCCTATTTTAATTTCTTGATTAGAAATCAAATTTAATATATCTCATTATCGCGTCTTATAAGTGAAATAATTTTCTGAAAAACAAGTATATATAGGTGTGGCAATATAGCGTCTGTTAATAAATTGCAATGTAGATATTTAATTGTAATATTTTTTTTCATAATCAGAAATTGAGGTAGAATATTTTCATAAAACATAGTGAAAGGAATGGCATCAATTTCGAATTATGATATAAACACGATTGGATATATTAGACTGCAGAAATTGTTTAATACACTGGCTTATTAAAACGAATTCGGCATAAATTGCATATCCCTATGAGAGATTGATTAAACGGCTACATATTAAAAATGTTATTTTAAAACTTTGATATATATGGTGTTTTATGATTTCTAAAAGATCACAAGAATGAAGATAACGTGAACGGTGGAATGTGTGCACTGTTAAATGTGATGGAAATATTGAACATGGCCAAGACCTCCGAACAAACCTCTAAACAATTATTTATTCCGACAATTCCATTAACAAATATTTAAATACTCATATTTCTCTATAATGACAGGTGTTCAATTTTCTAAAATGTACTTAATTTTCCAGATATACACTCATGGACAAAACTATAGGAATTTGAAAGTTTGTCGCCGGTCGTCTCTTTTTTTTTTTTTGAAAGAAACAGAGGTAATTTTGTTCACACTTTGTAATATTCTGTGTCTTCAATAAAGATCACTGTATATCGAATATCTTTCAGAGTTATTGTCTGAATCCCGATATGCACGCAAAAAGGTACAACTTCCTCAAGTTCTATTCCATTAATATAAATCACAAGGGTAAAAAAAAATATATATATCTAAAATTAAACTCAATCGTTTGAACTCAATGCTCCAATTATACCAGTTAGTAAATCTAAAAGGAATTCTCGACCCGACAGAAGTCTCCGGATGGCAGTAAAAATCACAAACGTTCTTTACCCGTGAAAAATAGTACAAAAGTGAAATTACACTCGGATCAAGTGGATAAATTAAGAAAAAAGGCATCTCCTGATTGTACAACTAAAACATACTGAAGGTTTACGCTATTTGTCGAAATAAATGTCAACTAACTGTTGACTTTTAATTAATCTAGAATTGATCAAATACCTTTTCTCGATTAATCAAGAATAGAGGATCAATTTTCTCTAGCGTTAGTTGGAACCAAGGATTTCTTCTGTTTTGGGAATATCCTGTCGCTGATCACAAATTGGAATACATTACATCATATATGTGTTCACATTTTATTTTTACAACAACAACAACGGCTTTATTAGGACATTTCCGTTCTGTAAGGACTCAACATACATCATTTTCATGAAGAAAGGAGGGGAAAAACATAAACAAAGGAGAGAAGGGAAAATGAAAAGGAAATCAAAGTATTCAACATAACTATACAAATTAACTATGGAAGGAAATTGTTCTGTAATGAGTTCACATTTATTGCAGTTCAAATAGCGCCATATGTTTCTATAAAGACTTAGCATTGCAGGACAGCACATTAAAGAAGAGGCTATGGTCTATTGGAGTCTTTCTCCTCAGCTTCAGTTCTTAACCTAATGTACCTTCATTATCGAAGTACCTCCGAATTTTGAATATCTGAAAATTAGGAATAGCTTTGTGTATATATAAAAATTAAAATCTAAAAATACATATATTTTATTGTCATTTATTGACTGTTTTACATTTTTTTTAAACCATATTTTAGAATATACCACTTTGATTATTGTTGTAAATAGGTAGTTAACCTACCTATATATTTTTTTAATTCACTAATATAGTATTCATTTTATAAATTACTGTAAAAAATATTTAATGTCCTGAACCTCTTAGATGATTAAGTTAGTTATATATTTATTTAATTTTATTTTTAATTCATATATTTATTACTATTATTTATGAATTTTTCTCACAGTTATTTCAAATTTTCATGTTCTATTTATTTGTTATTTATTTTGTAATTAATTCGAAATTCTTAACTATTAATAATTATTTATATATATTACACTGTTTTTCTTTTGATTATATTTAATCAACCTACCTTACCTTGTGTTGTTTAAAATGTATACAATATAATATAATGCGGCTTGTGATTGTAAAACGACATTTGAAAACCATCCCGCATGTTTCTTTTCAAAGAAAAATCAAAATTTCATTTCAAGGAGAAATAACGATTATTTCTAACCTTAGTGATGAGGTATGAAAGGATTAATTGTGAAGAGTAATGATAAACGGAAAAATAAAAGTGTCCAGGGATGGGAATCGAACCCACAGTGTTCCGCTTACCGGGCAGATGCCATGTCCACTAGGCTACCCTGTACATATTTTTCCGTTCGGACATGGCATCTGCCCGGTAAGCGGAACACTGTGGGTTCGATTCCCATCCCTGGATACTTTTATTTTTCCGTTTATCATTACTCTTCACAATTCATCCTTTCATACCTCATCACTATGGTTAGAAATAATCGTTATTTCTCCTTGAAATAAAATTTGATTTTCCGTTGAAAAGAAACACATGCCGGATGGTTTTCAAATGTCGTTTTAAAATGTAATATATTAGATGGTTTATCGCCCAACAAGCTTGTAAGACGTCCGTGGCTCACCTGAAGCACGTGACCTGCTGTGTGCTTCATAACAAAAACCTCGTAAAAGATGGACGATTGGTCCATCGAAATATTGGATTAATAAAAAATCTTATTAAAATAAAATCCAAAATAAGCTCTATTTTAAAAATTATTTAATTTTAATTATTCTCAAGTAATTGAAAATAAAAACTACTTGATAAGTAAATAATTATATTTCCTATTTTCAAGACTGTACCTTCAATTCCTATATCTTTTCAGCAACATTATATTCATAATATATATAAATAATACCACAATAGGAATTAATTGTCATGGAAATCTTTAGAATATATGTTATGAGGTAAAGCCCTGCATTGAATCTCATGGTGCTATTTATCAAAAGACTTGCTAGCCAAGAAAATAAAACCTAATCCAAATAATTTATTAGTGTGTGACCTTTCGGCAACAGCATTTAAATACAAATAAAAGTTTTAATTCTAAGAAGAATATTTCAAGTTGTCTTAAAAAACTATTTTTCCTTATCTGTTATCATGTTTAAACATTTGATAACAGTACTATTTAAGAACTTGCTGTGATATTATTTTTCATTTATTCTTTTGTCTGATGATGGTGACCATACTGTTGCCGAAACGTCACACACTAATAAAATATTTGAATTAGGTCTTATATTTTTGTATTATAATCTATAATCCAAATTGTGCTTTATAATGACTTACTAGCCTTTATATGCGGCGGCCATTTAAAAACCTAAATATTGAACCACAAGGGACATCCGTTATTACGCCTTTACATACTTGGGGAAATGTTCGGGTTTTAAATGGGTAAAAAAGAAGGCAAATAGATAACATCTTGAATTGATTGAATGCACATTTGGATAATTACTATTTTCAAATTTGTCTATTTGATCGAAACACTTAATACTTCAAACTTATCAATATTAATAATTATATAAAATGATAATCATTATCCAATTATTTAGCATTTGCAATTAGATACCATGTTCGATCTGTATAATTAATAAAATAGATACAATTAGCGGGTGTGTGCGTGATTTAATACATTTAGATATAGCAGGTTGCTATACACAGGTATGCTTTCACACAGCTGGATGGTTAACTATCTAAAGAAGAGTCCCCCAAGCAAATTAAGCGTGGCCTTATTAGTGCCGATTACCTCTGGTGAAATAATCCTTCTGTTTCCAGAATGTGGCTCAAAATGGAGCCATTAGATTTTATGGACGTTATAAAGGCAGCTTTCATGGGCTTAATCCCGGAAATCCTGTCGTACATTATGGCAATGATTAGCCTTTAAACCTCCTCATTATAAACCCAGGGGATATCCTATTTCCAACCTGAAACGAAAATTATTACCTTAACTTGATCCCTTAATACTTCGCTAGCAAACGACAATGCTTATAGTATGACACTAATAAATATAAACTATGATGGAGAATAAACAACGAGTTTATTTGTATAGAAGTAAACAGACGTAAAATACACTTTTCCACGGATATAGCAAACTAGTTAAAGGTTTTCACCTTTTTGTACGATGGTAGACAAGGTATTATATGAGCTATCTTACCCTGAGGCAGGAATCTACAGGGAACAAAATATCATATATACTTATCTCCACGCAAGACACACGTTCATCCTAATTGGCAGCTGGAATTTTAATTTATTAAGCAAAATGTTCTTTCCTAGTTGGGAAATTGAGCAGAAATTGCCGGTCTAACAGATTAAGAGATATCTCACAAATGACTTAGCATTCCTTCTCAAGTTCATGAAATAGAAAACCTTGCAACACTTAATTAACAGCGAGTTTATAGTAATGTAAGAGCACATCTCACTCTATATATAATTGAATACTTGAGTATGTGGACATCTATGTACCTATAAGGGCTGAGTTTTAAAAGGCTGAGCCCATTTTGATGAAATATCTCTTTTCAGACTCCCACTATACAAACATTCAAATATACACTATAAGAAATTTAAACTAATTTTTACCTGTATAATTATTTTTAAAAATTATAACAAATCTTTACTGCTCTTACTGCTATGATTGATTAATGGGAGTGGTTAATACTCCCATTTCAGCTTTAAATATATATAAATCATATATATCAATATGAATCATACGCCTAGCTTGCGATTTCTTCTATCTGTTTATGTTGTTTAATGTATATGTTTATTCAATGCTCTTTTTCTTAATTGTTTATTTTCTTTTTGACCATTCTGTTACCTACTCTACTACAATATGAATTAGTGTAAATAGTTTCACACGCAATTATCCAGATCAAATATAGCGTGTCTTGTTTGCAACTGGAAATAAAATACGCCTCAAAAATAGTGTAAATTTCTTATACATTCAAATACAGTGTTTGTAAAGCCTTTGAATATGACTAGACTCTAGTATAATTAATTGTATTGCTTTGATTCTCGCTCTGTTATAAAAATTATTTCGCTATTTAGGTAGCAACCAAACAGCTAGGAGTTCACATGATCATCTTCGCTATTTCATATCAGGATTTTTTCAAATTTTTCTGCAATATTACGCAAGTTTGCCTTGAATATTCATTTTTTCCCTCTCTCTTGATATCTAAAGAAACCTCTGGGAGCAAGAGAATTTTGGTCGTAGAGGTAAAGCCGGCACCACACGCTAAAGAAGGTCAACAGTCCGAAATGAGGGCGTATTTGGCTCTTCTTGATTTATCAAGAAAATGGGTAGGCCAAATATCAAGGAACAGGTTAAATCAACGTTCTGTTCCACTAGATGGCGCTCTGCCATCTAGTGAAATTTGGTCAGGATATGCCTCATTTGTTATATATATGCCTATATATACTGTAGTTGTATTTGAATAGCGTATCGTTAGACACAGAGATAATAAATTGACATATACGTGTATGCGTGCACATAATCTAACCCCCACCGTGTATATTTAACACGACGTGCCAGGAGTTGCCTGTATCGAACTAAGCCATCTAATGGATCCACCACCGCCTCCATCAGGCTGATTTAGCTGCAAACGATCCCCAGCGCCATTTCCCCAAATGGCCACAAACATCTCGTCTGTCCAGAAAATCGAAGTAGAAATTCAATTGGACGCCGTCACGTGAACATTTCTTCGCCCGACCTGCGCCCATTCACGTCTTCAGGAAGGAATATTTGACTGACATTCCTCTTGTCCCTTCCATTTTATTATTGTGGATTGAGACCTCATATATCTTTCTACATGAGCTACACTTCTTCCTTACAGTATCGAGTCAGCGCGTGATTCACAAACCTTTCATAGAGCTGCTTCTACTTGACAACATATGGGTGGTGCCACATCTCGAGTCAATGACCAGTCTCATCATGTCGCTATCCCTAAATCTAGGGGAAAACCATTCACGGATGCAAGGAGTTTGGTAAATTGTCGTATCTCTACGAAAATTTATATTTATTTCTATATTTGTATCACATATTTGAAAATATGTAAATAATATCTCCCTTAACAGTATTATATAATGAACGAAAATTATAATTTTAATAGATATAATATATATCATGCATATTATCTGACACTCAAAATCAGGCATAAATACCCAAAGTTTCTTTATTCTAAACAGCCAAATGGGCTCAGAATAAATAATAAAAGGACAGTTCAGAAGAGCTTTCCAAAATGTATCTATAGTTAACACTAACTAAATGGCATCATGCATCCACGTCAGTTAGAATTTCAAGATTAGAAGTTTCTGAATATTTTATTGATGAGTGTCAATAAGGGTTTATTGAAATATCATTATTACTCTAGACAAATCATAAACCACATTACTACTGTAGACAATCGTAAACCACTACAGTTCTCTCGACAATTATAAATCTTTTACTATATGGAAGAATCTTGAATCACCTTATTAAGGCATTGTATATCCTAAACCATCTTGTTATATGAACGATCCTTCACCACACTATAGTATGGACAATCATAAACCAGTTGAATGGATGTGTGGACAATCCTACACCAATTTACACTATGGACAATCATAAGCCACCTTGCTCTATGGACAATCCTATGTCGCCTTACTGTATGGGGGGACAATCCTAAGTTACAGTTTACACTATGTACAATCATATGCCACCTTGCTCTATGAACAATCCTATGTCGCCTTACTGTATGGAGGGCTACCCTAAGTTACAATTTACACTATGTACAATCATGGACCAATTGCCCAATCCTCCAGTGTGTCCCATGGAATATAAGAACTACCAGAGTCGTCAATATGTAAGTGGTTCTAAAGTAGGTATGAACTTTCCCCCATAATCGGCGATATTAAATTAGGCACCAGGGAAAATTACAGGAACATTTGAAGAGTTTCCCGATAAGAAAAAAAAGTTTGGGAGAAACAACCAAGTTGGGGCGGCAACTTTCTGCGGCACAACTCAATTAAATGGAAGTTTGTAGGTTTCTAATCGGCACGGAGCCCCCTGGGACACGCGCCTAATGGGATGGAAAACCTGCGCTGGGCGTGGCGGCATGGATTGTTTCAACGTACCACTATACCTCATATATTACACATGCTTTGCTAGATAGGAATATCGATTTTATGGTAAATATTCAACACTTCTAAGGCACTGGTACATTATTTTGAAAGGTTCACATAGAGGTATATATTAAAAATAAAGAAAGTATATCCTGACCAGGAGCACATGTGCTTTACAGAAAGCAGAGCACCATCTGATGGAACATAAATCAACTAAACATTGATTTAGTCTGTTCCCTGATATTTGGCCAACCCAATTTCTTGATGAATCAAGAAAAGCCAAGAAATTGGGTTGGCCAAATATAAGGAAACAGGCTAAATCAATGTTTAGTTGATTTCTGTTCCACCAGATGGCGCTCTGCCTTCTGTAAAGCACATGTGCTCCTGGTCAGGATATGCCTTCTTTATTTTTACTATCAACACCTGACCCACTTATTTTTTTTTTTCTAATGTTTTTTCAGAGGTACGTATATATACAGGGTGATCCAAAAGTCCCGCACAACTTTAAAAATTAATAACTCCGCGAATATTCGCGCTAGAGCAATGCGGTAAACACCATTGTGTTCAGGATGCAATGGGATTTTTTATGGCAAATAATGTAAAATTCGAAATTGATTTTAGTTACAATTTTATTCGCCAGATGGCGCTCTACCAGAATCAGAGATTCAGCGGCCAAATTGTTTGATAAATTGAAAAATATAACTGATCGACACGTATTTTTCCTTTTTGAATTCCAGGAAAGAACCCTAATAATATCAAATAACAAATTAATAAAACACCACTTCGCCAAAAGTATGAAGAATTGGTTAACGATTTTCAAATACAATCAGAGATATGTAAAATAGGTAAATGCAAATTAAAACATGTAGCAAAAAGAAAATTGATATTTTAGATACGGTTTGTTTCCGAAGATAATAAATTTCTAATATTTTTAATTCAACTCTCACTCAGTATCGATTATATTTATTTTAATTCATTTGAAAAATATGTATCTATCTCTGATAATTTATTTTACTCTGGAATGCCGTTGTTGTTGTCGTGTCCAATAAAGAGCCTCAGATGTACCATGCATCTCCATCACATCAGCAGCAATGTCCACTATCTTGGGTGTGTAAAGCTGCTGCTCTGGGTCTATGTAAAATTTCTGCAAGGCTGCGGCCATTGCTGGCTATGAGAATATGTGAGTAGGTGTAAGTTCCACACCAGGACAATTGTTGCATGCCCTATAGGTTCTTGTGCCATCTGGATGTATTGTCATTCCTTTATAGTGTTTTGTTCTAAGTCTTGTTATAGTTTTTGTCATTTTTCTCTCAGAGTTTATTTCGCATTTTGATCTTTTCTTATTTTTTTGTTTAATTATCTTGTATTCTGACAAAGAATCAGCGTCAAATAATGACATTTGTTCTTTCCTTTGGCTCAACTTTCTGGCTTCCTTTGCCAATTCAAATGCCATTTCATTACCCCCGATCCCAGCATGGGCAGGGATCCAATGTAGAATGCAGTTATTCTCCAATGGTTCCAGTTGGGTAAGTAACGAGTGTATTTTCTGTGTGATTTTAGTATTGCCCTTCTGAATTGCTTCTAGAGCGGATATGGAGTCGCTGTATATTAAAATTCATTCTGCTTGATGCAGGGATGGTTGGATAAGGCATACATCAAGGGCTTTCCAGATAGCTGTCAGTTCACAAGTGAAGTTTGACGAAATCTGCCCTGCTCCTTCTTTGATTTTGATGTTTGTTCCATCTTGCAGTATTATGTTAATTCCGGCCCCTCCATAACTCAGGGTAAGGTCTGAAGATCCATCTGTATATGCTGTTAAAGGGGGTGGCCTAGCATTTTTAATCAATAATTTGTACTATGAGGACATAGCCGTTAATATTCCAAACACATTAGACCTCGAAACCCAAGGTATCAAAGTCTACCTCAATCAAAACAAAGCCATCAACATATACAATATGTATCACCCTCCAAACAATACATTTATTGACGATGGAACAATGGCTCAATTTCTTACAGACAACACTATTATTGTAGGTGACCTTAATGCCAAACATCAACTATGGGGATGTTCTACGCCAAACCCAAGATGCAAAATACTATCAAACATATTTGACGACAATGCCTTCATGTGCTTAAATGATGGGAATCCTACCCATCACTCCTACAGCTATAATACTGCACAAGCCCTTGATATAAGTTTTTACTATCCTGACATTTTCCACAAATGCAAATAGAAAATATTAAAAGGTTTTGAAAGTGATCATTTGCCTAATTTGATAGAAATTAGCACCAAAACCAAAACTAGCTCAATTAAGAAAAATTATGGAACTTCAAAAAGGCTAATATGATATCTTTCGAAAACACCATTATTAAAGCAGCCAAAGTTTCAATACCAAGAGGTTATATTAAGAAATGGATTCCAAATTATACACACCAGGCAAAAAATATTCAAACACTTAAAACTAAAAGAAATGAACTACAAAAAAGTGCACCCAAAACCAAACAAATTGTAGAACTGAACTGAACATTGTGATTGCAAAAATAAAAAGATTATACGTAAATGTGAAAAGGGAAAAATGGAAACAAACTTGTGAAAACCTGAACCCAAGAAACCCAAATACAAAACTTTGGAATTTGGCAAAACAAATTGACAGAGTCCGGCCACAAACTGAAAACACAAATATGATTGAGAATACAGATGGTACACCAGCAACTAATGACAAAATTGCTGCTAATCTTTTAGGTAATTCATATCAAATAAGTAGTAAAATCAAGGTTGAAAAAAGGCCCGAAAGATTATTCATGACTGTAAAAATGTCACCAGCACTCATAATATTTTCCATGAAAAAAATCAATATGAAAGAGCTAGCTTATGCATTAGAAAACACTGACCTAAACAAGACTCCTGGGCCAGATGGAATCCATGGCCGAATGATATCAAACTTGGGCAAAATTGGCAAAGAAATACTTCTTAATATTTTCAATAACTCCTGGAAAACTGGAAAATTGCCTCAAGACTGTAAAAATGCAACAATAATTCCCATTAAAAAACTTGACAAATCTGCTGATGACCCAAAAAAACTATCGACCTATCTCCCTCACAAATATTTGCTGCAAATTAATGGAAAAAATTATACTCAGACGATTCACCTACCACCCCGACACAAGAAATCTCTTACCAGAAGAACAATATGGATTTAGGAAAGGACATGGGACAATAGTCCAACTCTTATTTTTCACACAAAAGGTAAAAGATGCACAAACAAAAAGCCAACTAACCACACCATAGCTGCTTTTTAGACCTTACACAAGCTTTTGATAAGGTATGGAAAAACAAGTTAATTACAAAATTATACAAACATTTCAAAATTGATGGAAAAGCTATCACTTGGATAAATGATTCCCTTAAAAATATATACATCAGGGTCAAATATAATGGCACTCTATCTAAAACCTTCAAATTGTACCAAGGATTACCACAAGGATCAGTCCTTAGCCCAACTCTCTTCACCCTATTTATTGCAGGCATAGAAGAAAAATTTTCACATAAAACCAATATTGGACTTTTCGCTGATGACATTATTCTATGGAGCAGCAACACTAACTGGAAAAAATCTGAAAGAGATTTGAACAAGACTATTCTCCACCTAGAAAAAATTGCTAATAAACATAAATTAGAATTTAACCCCCAAAAATCTGAAACCTGTCTTTTTACTACCGATAAGAAACTATACAAAATAAGACCAAATATTATTCTGAAAGAACAACAATTGCAATATAATAAACATCCTAAATATCTCGACTACACCCTGGATCCAGAAATTAACTCCAGTAAACATATTGAAGGAGTTGTTAGAAAAGGAAGAGACCGACTAAAAATCTTGAAATATATTTCAGGAAGAGTGGAGAGCTGAAGCAACAACACTAAAATTAACTTACACATCTCTAATGAGACCTATCTTGGAATATGGATATCAAATCTATGTTACAGCATCTGAAACAAATCTAAAAACACTGGAAAGGATACATCTAAATGCACCTAGAATTATTACAGATCTTCGAAATACCTGCCCTAATAATATTGTACTTTTCGAGGCAGACATTATGCCCTTAAAGGATAGAATAAGCTACAATCTGCCAAAATATATAAACAAAATCAAGAGTTATAAAAATAAACACAGAACTTTCAATTACATACTTATTTGGGAACCCAATATAAGACTCAAAAAAGAAGGCCCTCTCCACCTGGCCAAAAGAAATGGATTTTTAAAATATAAAGTGGAAAAATATTATTTAGCTGAAAAAATATCTCCATGCGAACCACTAACAAAATGTTATTTTTAATACCACTTTAAACGAACCCACCAACAAACAATACCAAAATCCAGAATACTTAAAACAATTATCATTAGAAATAATTAATAAAATTCCTAAAAATGCAATAACTATCTATACCGATGGTAGCAGAGACGAGTTGGGACACACTGGCAGTGGCTCTCTCATTAAAACCACAAATGGCAATGAGAAAATGAACAGAAGAAACCCAGATTTTTGCTAAATCTTCAGATCAGAACTTATAGCCATCTATGAAGTCTTAAAATCCATCAGAAATACTAAACATCACGATATATGGATTCTTACTCATAGTAGAAGTGCCATACAACACTTGAGTCACACAGAGGAACTTAGAGACAAAGTAAGCAGGAACATAATTGGTTATCTCCAAAAACTCTCAATACCTCAAAAATTCACCTTCAATGGATACCCTTACATGTTAGCATTGAAGACAATGAAGCTGCTGATGCGCTAGCGAAAAAAGGCACAAAAGAACCCTTGCTACAGAAAAATAAACTTACTTTTAAAGAAATAGAAACAGTAGCCAAAATAAACAAGAACTGGAGGATCCCACCTAAGCACAGTTGGTAAACCCTAGAAGCAGATGGCCACCCAGACCTCTCAGTCCACAAGCCGGCATGCGAAGCATGCCCTTCGCTGCTATTCTGTTCAACTCATAAGCCAAGTAACGGTATCCAAGATAGTGCTTGGACATTGTACCTGGAAACACCACCTCCCAGACAACATGTCTGGAAGGATTTCAATACCGGTGGCCTTTAATCACAGCAAAATAGGAAACTATCTACTGTGTCCAGCAGGGACCACGGGGAGGCAGACCCCCGGTCGACTCTGTTCACTCACAGCTGAGGAAAAGCTCAGCTGCCACGTCGTGGGCTTTCTCAAGAAGTTTGCTGTGATTTCTCAGCAGCTTACTCTCGATCGCGCCCCTCGCCCTCCTTCTCTCTTCCTGCACACCCACTACCCTTGGACAATCCAAGACGTAGTGGCGTGCATTCACATCCCTTTCTCCATAGACGCAATCAGGGTTTCTCTTAATTTTAAATCTGTGGAGACTTGGGGAAGAGCCCATGTCCCGAACTACCCTAATGAGTTTGTGGGACATTACCTTACAGAGGTACTTGGGTGTTGTTACCCCATTGAATACCTCTCTCCCCTTCACACTGCTCCTCCATCTGTCCAACCATAAGTCCTGGACGTGACCCCTGATCCTCCTATAAACTTCTTTCTTGGTCACTGGGGTCCTCAGTGATCTACCTCTAAAGCATCCTGCCTTAGCGATCCTGTCTGCGAACTCATTACCTTCGATGAGGCTGTGTCTCCTAAACCAAGGGAGCTCCGGAGCCCGCGTCATCATCTCCAGCTCCTGGATTATTTGATGCGCGAGTTGCCCTTTCTCCAGATTGATAACGACGAGGGCCGACATACAATCTGAATAGAGGCGGTCCGGGCTGAAGTTCTTCTCGGCACACACTCTGAGGGCTACCCTGATCGCAACCAGCTCGGCTGAAAAGACCAATTCGTCCACTCTGAGTGTTAAACTTTCTTGGAAGATCAGCTCTCCATTAGTGAATATCACTACCCCAGCTCCAGTATTGGTTCCAGACTTACTACCATCAGTGAAAACCTCTGTGCCAATCCCTGTCGGCCCTCTAGGACTCCAATTCCACTTTGGCAACCACTGCGGAGGATTCCTTGTGTCCCTCTTCGATCCCAGGGCCCCCGCTTAAAGTCCCAGGGCATCTTCCCTGTTCTCCCAGATCTTTTGTCTGAGGGTCTCCTCCTCTAGTTTGAATCCCAAGGGAATAAGCCCAGCGAGCACCAAAAAGGCCTCACTGCTGGTAGTGCGATATCCCCCTGTGATTCTGAGTGCCGCTGTCCTCTGCACTCTCTCTAGAGTTGTTGCCACCTTCTGATCCCTGTTTCGGCGCTACCAAGCCCCCGGAAGCATATAGCAAGATTGGCTCCACACAGGAGAGGCAGAGGTTCCTAAAAATAGTACCCTACTTCTCCCCCCCCCCTGTTGAGAGCCAACCAGGACAGGCCTGCACAACGCCTCCCTGCCTCTCGCCACCATCTCCTCCGCCTGGTATTGCCAACCCATCTTGTCATCAATGACCACCCCCAGGATGGTCATCCTATTGACCAACGCTACCCTCCGTCCTTCCATCCGGATAGCCGGCTTGTGTTCCCATTTGATCCCTTTCCTTTTAGTTCTTATGTCCCTAAGCTTAAAGCTGAGGGCTTTAGTTTTGGAGACATTGAACTTAAGGCCAGAGTCATGGGCCCAGATCGAGAAAATTTGGAGAGAAGTTTCAACACACTTCTCAGCCTTCGCTCTCGAAGCAGCCTCAATGATGAGGAACTGGTCGTCAGCATAGAGAACCAGCCTGTCTCCCTCATGGAGCTCCTCCTGGAAAACGGTGTTTACCAGGATATTCCACAGAATAGGTCCGCAGCAAGAGCCCTGGTGGCAACCCCTAGCACAGTTTCTTTCCAACTTCCGCCCACCAAAACTGAGGCTAATCCGTCTATCCCTCAGGAAGTCACGAATCAAGCTGCACAAATTATCAGGACAACCCATGTCCATCAAATTTCTCATCAGCTTGTTCCAGCTCACGGAGTTGAACGCGCCATCAATGTCCAGGGCCACGAAAAGAACCCAAGCACCCTTATTTAAGCCCATCTCAACCCCCTCTAACACCTCGTTCAGAGCTGTGGTTGTGGACTTCCCTTCCCTAAAACCATGTTGGAAAGAGGAAAGGAGCTCATTACTCTCTAGCCAGTGCTTCAGTCGCTGAGCTAGTAGGCTATCCAGGACCTTACCTAGACACACTAGTAAAGAAAGCGGACGATAATCCTTAGGAGAATTACCCTTTCTACCAGACTTTTCGAGAAGTACTACTCGGGCAACCTTCCATGCCTCAGGAAATGTACCAGTGTCCAGGCACTTATTGAATAACCTGGAAAGAAGCGATGGGTGCATCCTTACCAGGGCTTTCACGACCGTGTTATCGATCCCTTCGGGACCAGGAGATTTCCTTTTCCCGAACTTGAAAGCCGTCAGTTTCACCTCATTCTCAGAAAAGGGCGGATCCACCAAACCACAAGTGGTCAGAGAGATCTCGTCCTCTGGTTCCTCGTTTCCGAAGTGCCGATCCAAGTTGTTTTTATTTTGTCTTCTGCTTTCGAGCGAGTAGGTCTAGAACACATTCTCTCTGAATTTTCTCATTGTTGGTGGATGAAACAGCACCAGTGATTATTTTGGCCGCTTTTGCTTGAACACTGTCTAGTCTTACTTTTAGTGATGAGCTTGAGGGAGCCCAGACCGGTGTTGAATATTCCATTATCGGTCTTATTAAAGTGGTATATGTTGTTCTGAGAATTCTGGGTTTTGCTCCCCAATTTGTTCCACATAGCCTTCTCAGAATGTTTAGTTTTCTGATAGCTCTATTTGAGGTGCTAATTATGTGCTGTGAAAATTCCAATTCCTCATCAATAATAATTAAAATAATTTTGTTGACATCTTGTCAATACATGCACAGTCTGCACCATTAAAAAAAGATAATATGCATTATATACACTATGTACAATGAATATGGCGCCTCTG
This sequence comes from Cordylochernes scorpioides, assembly GCA_030710605.1. Lineage (NCBI taxonomy): Eukaryota > Metazoa > Arthropoda > Arachnida > Pseudoscorpiones > Chernetidae > Cordylochernes > Cordylochernes scorpioides. The sequence continues at coordinate 13,228,832 of CP092870.1, forward strand.
CCAGCGCTGCAGAGTTTGGTGGAGAATCGCCAGTGGGTCTCCAGCGACACCACGCATTTTGCGATCTACGATGAATACGTAGATCGCGTACTTCGCCGCTTAGGAGATGGTGATGGCGTGGTCCTCGAGACCAACTGGAAAGATCCAGGACTGCAGTATCACACCTAGGTATTATGGATTTCTAATTTTATCAATTATTTGTTTGTTTATGCTTATTTTGTGGTTATATTTATGCCTTTTTCCCCGGGAGTGGAGAAGACGCATAGGTTTGGTTTTATTGGGTTTATGGTCATTTGGAGTTCCATTGCCCACTTCTCCAGTCCTCTCATTGATGTCTTCAGTATCTTTTACGATTTTTCTATGCTGCTACTTGTGTGCCATATGGCTATATCATCTGCATAACAGGCAACCTTTGTGTCTTCAGTGAGGTAAGGATGGATGTCGTTAATATATAGCAGATAGAGTAGAGGAGAGTAGAGGACTGAGCACCGATCCCTGAGTTACACCAGCCCATGTTCTTCCTTCCTTGGAAAATTCTCCATTGACCCGAACCTTTAACCTTCTTCCCCTTAAGAAGTCTGCAATCCAGATTAAGGTTTTTCCTCATACTCCGCTGTTGTGCAGCTTTTCACGTAATTTCTCCCTCCACACTCGATCAAAAGCTGAGGTCATATCAAGGAATATAGCCGTGGTCTTCTTTGGCGGTTTTTCCCGGAAAGAATCTATTATTGATTGGCAGAAGTCGAACAGTTGATCAGTTGTACAGTGCTGGGATCTATAGGCCGTTTGGTAGAGGTTTATTTTATTATTTTTTGTGAGCCAGACTATGAGCCTAGAGTGGATAATTCGTTCTGGTATTTTACAAAGTATGCTGGTGAGAGCAATTGGCCGATAGTTCTTGTATTCCTTGGCATCTTTGTTTGGCTTCAGTATTGGCACTATAATTGATATCTTCCAATTCTTTGGTAGTTTACCAGTTTGCCATGAAATGTTCAATATTCGTAGGAGTTGATTATTAGCTTTGACTTCAAAGTGTTTAATCATTTGACCAAAGATTAGATTATCTCTTGGTGACCTCTTGGATTTTTTTTATTGATGAGTTTAGCTCATTCAGTGTGAAGTCTCTCGAGAAAATATCTTGTTGATGGAAGTTTCTTGCTTGTTTAACTAACTGGTTTATATTATTTTTAGAGTCCTGTCTTCATTCGTATAGTTGAGTATGGAAGTGCTTGAAAGATATTCAGCAATTATGTCAGCCATCTGTTTGTTCTCGTTCTCGCTGTTCTATTCATATCGGTTAGAGTATTGGAGGATTGGTGTTGGTTTTGATTGTTCTCTAACACTCTAATTATATTCCAGTGTTGGCTGTCCTTTCTTGGATCCATTTTTTCCGCAGAATTCTGCCATTTTTCTTGTTTGAATATCCAAATTTCTTGTTATATTTTGTGAATAATTTCAATGAGTTCCTTTCTGTTTTATTTGTTTTAAGAAGTCCATTGATATTGTCTCTCTCTCTGAAATCATTGCCTCGATGTTGTGGTCCTTCCAGTAAGGTATCCACAGGTCTTTACGTCTACCTCTAGTTATCGATGCTCTTTTGCAGCTTTTTAAATGTTCGAAGAGAATTTTTCCAAGTTTTTGTCAAGCGTTCTGTAATTCAATTTTTCGTTGCACAGTTCTTCAAGCTTTTCTGTGAATTTTTTTCAAGTCGGCTTTCCTAAAGTTTCATGTTCTTTTATTCTAATGGACATTCTCATTTTGAAGTTTAGGGTTATTAAAATTGGTCTGTAGTCACTGATTGCACCTCTCAGGATTTTCCATTGTGTTGTGGGTGCGATGTTGTAATTTATCGCTGTGATGTCTATTGCGGATTCTGTGCCTGTGGACTTAGGTGTTCTTTTCGTTATTTAACGGTGTAATGTCGAGGTCGGTTAGCATGTCTTCAACCTACTGACTTTTGTTATCCTGGACAGGTGATCCCCGAATTGAACTTTTGGCGTTAAATTCGCCGAAGTATGATTGTGATATCCGAAGACGCTTCACCTAATGTCTCTATTGTGTGTACCCATACAAAATTCAAAGATTTCACGAGATGAAAGTTGGCGATTTTGAGATGCGTCAAGAATTCGCTGCATGGGGTTTCGGGCAAATTGATATTGATGAAAACTGGCTGTCGAATGTTCTGTGGACAGATGATGCTCACTTTTCTCTAAACGGAGAATTTAACCTTCAAAACAGCCGCATTTGGGCAACAGAAAACCCTAGGATTTTCACAGAAATGCCACTTTACCAGCCTAGAGTTACAGTTTTGTGTGGGTTCACTTCTTTTATTATTGGGTCATTTTTCTTTGAAAAATCAATGGAAGAACTTTTAAACCCGTTTTTGTAACTGGTGAACGCTATGAGAAAAGAGTATTCCCATATTGCAGGGCAAAAGCACTAAGCGAAATAACATTCATGAAAACTCCGCCTTTGCCGGTCCCAAGCCCGGATGAAAAAGGAGGAGGGGGAGCAGTAACAAGCTCGGTAAAAAACCTGGGTTCAGCTGGCCCGGCTGATAGTACCCTGTAAGGGCTCCTAATCCAGGGAAACAGGATGAGCAGCGTCTGTACTCCATGTTAGGAGCGGCTGCACATGGCGTCTGTTCCTCATGTCAGAGGCGGCCATTTTTTTTTGGAGCTAAGTCGGCCTGCCACTGAGTAGTGCTCCCAGTCTTAATGACAAAGGCAGACGCATTTTACTTCACTCAGTGTGGAGATAAGAAAGGGTCGCCAATCAGTCAAGAAACTACACATTTCTTATAGCAAGAAATCCTATTAATAGTGCCATCATAATTTTTGGTACTAGATTAACATATCAAAAATTCGTGTATTGATATCAGCAGTGTTTTTCAAACATTCAATCTATTTCACAAAACCTCATATAAAAAATAAATATTTTGCTACATGTTTTAATTTGCATTTACCTATTTTACATATCTCTGATTGTATTTAAAAATCGTTAACCAATTCTTCATACTTTCGGCGAATTGTGTTTTATTAATTTGTTATTTTATATTATTAGGGTTCTTTCCTGGTATTCAAAAAGGAAAAATACGTGTCGATCAGTTATATTTTTCAATTTATCAAACAATTTGGCCGCTGAATCTCTGATTCTGGTAGAGCGCCATCTGGCGAATAAAATTGTAACTAAAATCAATTTCGAATTTTTCATTATTTGCCATAAAATATCCCATTGCATCCTGAATACAATGGTGTTTACCGCATTGCTCTAGCGCAAATATTCGCGGAGTTATTAATTTTTAAAATAGTGCGGGACTTTTGGATCACCCTGTATATATATGGGAGAAAACGGTATGTTGCCATGAAACTTAAAGGTGAAGACTCCTAACTTCTAGAAATATCTGGATCCTTGTGTATACTCAAAACAACATTGCTTTCTTCTTGTATAAGCCGCTTTTTCACTAAATCTGCAACAAATACCAAACACACATCATGCTTATAATTCTTATCTATGGCTCTGAAGAACGATATGTATGTTTATAATATCCACAAAAAAAAGTCTGATAGTTTAAATTTGGTCAGTGACAGTCTTAGAGGGCCCCTTGATCCATGTTTAATGATGGGGGGTACATGAACAGCGTTCATTTTGAGTGTGAAATTTATATTCATTCATCTAAAGATTTCTTAGATAAAAGTAAGAAGTGAAAGGTTTGGAAGAGTAAAAGTTGCAAATTTAAATAGTGATAGTAAAAATATTGATGACAATTGAGCCAGAAAATATTACAAGAGTAAAAGGTAATGCAATGATTAGAATATCGGTGGAACTACCAAAGACTGTATATGCTGTCGTTGTTGCGATGTCTCGCGCAAGGAGCACGATATTATTATTTCCTCAGCAAATGAGGGCCGTGATAGGTTTCTGCCCCATAGTCTCCAAACTGTGGAGACGGCGGGTAATGACACATGGAGACGGTGCTCAGTAACAGGGGCTGAAATGGCAAGAAACTTCCATCTAACTTCTACAGCTGCTTAAATGGAAGTTTATTATCATGATCATAACCGGCTCCTCAAATGGGCTGTATTATTGATATTTCTTCCATATATCACATTTCCTTGAACGGATAGCTGCCACAAAGAATTTGAAGGCAATAACTTCAATGTGTATTTAGACATTATATCACTTACAGGTCTATAACGACGTTTAGTCTTCACTTAGACTTTTCTTCAAAGAGGTGAGTGCCATAAGTTGCAATTATACGTTTTGTAAATTAACGCGAGGTCATTTATTCGCAAGTATCAGGCATGTAGGCCGTTTAATTAACAAAGATCTGCAACAGATATAGGCATTCTTTACCGAATTGAATAATTCAGTAAGTAATTTATACAGTTAAAAGATATTGACACAAAATATTAAGAATATGAAAAAAAGGATAAGAACGTAAAATTGCTACGTAATGTAAATATATATTTCTGCAATATTTTTGTATAGGCAAACATTCACATGATAAGATCCCTGGCGAAGCCGTTATTTTTCGAATCAAAATTAGGAAAAAAAAATATATATATATATATACGAGTATATATCATCTTAATCATCGTAATATATCATCTTATATTTAAGACACATGTTGATTAAATTCAAGATTTAATCTAACGCTTTTGATAAAGCATAAAATAATTATAGGGCAAAAATTCTTGAAACGTAGTATTAAAAGATGACCGTTGATTGCATTTAGAGCTATGGTCAATAGAGAGGTGTATACGTTACTGGAGATAGCGGTGGAATCTGCCTAGAGAGGATGTCTTACTGAGGTTTGACAGGAGAACTGCTCCTCAGGCGCGATGAATTTTGACTTCAAATCAGTTGTTTGAACACATCACCAAGCTTCCTAATTTTTGCTAAACAATTAGGTAGAATTGTTTAATTAATTGTCATTATTAAATTTCTAAATAGGATAAACAAATTCGATTTGAAATAAAAAAATTCCATATCTTTCAATGGAGAATTTTCTTCATTATTAAAATTACGAATTTTATTTCAGTATTTAATCACGCTGTTAAATAAGAGACAATTTATAGAACTCTGACAATTCCAAGAAACCATAACGTCAATATATATTCAACTTACATTGGGCATTCTATTTTAAACGCCTACGATAGGTCTTATGAAAGGTATGGATTCCCCAAAGTATAGGTAGGTAGAGAGGAAACATGGAATATATCGCACACGAAACAATTTCCCCTCCCTGTCAAATGTTAAATAAAATTTAATAAAAAAGTGAGAGAAATTTCAGTTCACCTGCGACCTTTTTCCCGCGTTATTTGTGTTTGTCAAGTGTTCCGTCTCGCCGAGTGGTAGCTAGACCCTGGGGAGCTGAGGGCGTCCCAACGAAATTTACACTTTGTAGTGAGCGAGTCATTATTAATTCTAGGTATGATTTTATAATGGTAAAAATAATAAAAATAATAATAATAATGTATATATTACAAGAGAAAGAATCGCCAGACATCATCTTGAAGAAGGAATCAAAGTTTACGGCGACGGGTTTGTTTTATTTGTGCTGTATAATCGGCAAGCTATCATACTATGACGTCCTTCAACAGGCAACTGTTAATGCATGAGTTGTCTGTTGAAAGACGTCATAGTCCGAAAGTTTGCCGATTTTAGACAACAAATAAAAAAACTCTTCGCCGTAAACTTTGATTCCTTTTTCAAGATATATATGAAAAAAACAATAGAAAAAAAAATATATATATATATAGATCGAAATTTTGCCGGTAGGAAATTGATCTAAGAAAGCATAGGTCGCCTCTCACGTCAAAATAAACGTCAAAACTAGACGCCATCTATTGATCGTCACCGCAAACTAACGGCCTCTGGCTAATGGTCTCTAGGTGGACGCTTCTCAGTTTGTCAAAGCTGGTGTTGTAGCTTTTTCACCGACCATGTCAAGTGTGGGGGTGTGTAATGAAGATATATATATATATAAAAATGAATGTTTGTATGTTTGTTGGTTTGTATGTCCGGTATACAAATTCACAGTAGTTCACTAATTCAAACCAAAATTTCCATACATAGGTAAAAAATAACGGGGATGACGATATGCTATTTTTAAAAAAATATAAATCAATTATTAAAACTATATATTCAAATTATTCTACTTAGCTCACGAGCAGCGCCCTCTAGAACACTCAGGCGACTTGCCGGCGGCGCGCGCCTGTTGGCTGCCGGCGAGCACGTGACTTCCCTGTGCGCGCGCATGGCGGGCGGTCGCGTGGAACAGCCCTCGCCGACAGCCATGCGCGCGCACAGGGAAGTCAGACGAGAAGCTTTTTCTCAATTACAATGCAAGCCTTAATTATATTTATAGGTTTTCTAATTTATAACTATTTCACATATTTACATATATATTTTCATTTTTTGCTATAACTGATCTAATTCGCCATTTAAAATAACGGCTCTTGTTATATTTGCTATGTTTTATGTGTTTGAATAATACATTTAATCGTGTAAACCCGGGCGTTGCCCGGGTCATTCGTCTAGTATATATATATATATATACCTCCGTTATATCTACAGTTCAAATCGATTTAAAATTATTTTATTATACTTATTAGGAATCATATATTATTTTTTAATTTTTATAAATGTACATATATAGTCTATTCTTATTAATATTTTTTTGTGTGTACATATTTTAAATTTTATCCCCACAGAGTTGCAAATATTTATATATCGTCGCGTGAAGGCATCATGTGATGAACCAAAGCAGTTCAAAAACAAGAAAAGCCCTGACGAAGTTAGGCGTATAGCCTATTGAAATATTGGCATTTATATTAAATAAAATGTTTATTTTATTTTTGATCCAAAATATGCTATTCAATTAATATATATATATATAATAATAATAATAATAATAATAATAATAATATATATCTTCATTACACACATATGTATATGAATAGAAAAAAAAATTAACTTTTGGGCAAAAAGTTTCTTTTTATTTTGAGGTGCTACAAGCTTTCGGGAAAATTTGCTCTTTAACAGGCAAATAAATATACGTCAACAAAATGATATTTCTACTAAAATAAGTGAAAATAAGTTTCTTCAATAAAAAAAAAACTGTTGTAAGAAATTTGAACTATTTTTTGACGCGTATGAATCTTTTTAAAATAAATCAATTTTTTTCTACCGCCCTTACTCCAATGATAAAAGTAACTGTGCATCTAATCTTTTTCTGAGTTTTTATCTAAACCCGATATGCATGCTAAAAAAAAAAAGAATTTCCTTAAAATTTTTCCATGAGTGTATATTATTGCGCTAGTAGGTTTTTAATTTCGTGATTTTAACTCACCGACAGTTTACCAGCAAATTAATAATGAATTTAAAAACTCTCTATTATAAATGATGACTCCATCTGCTGAGCCTTCTGTACCGGTGCTGTCTCTGCCAACGCCTTCCTCGACCGCTGCTGTACCAACAGAGGCCTCTGCCAAAGAGACTCATTCAAAGAATGCACCAACCATCCAATCCACACCAAAGCTACAAAAGAAATAGCCTCTATAGACCACTTTACAACAGGTAGAGGACGAGAGTTTGAATGCCAACACCATCCTAGAACCTCTCTAGAAAAACTATTATAGGGAGGAGATAGCTGTTGTCTCTCCTTCTAACAGGGAGGACATCCTCGAGTATATGTCGTCTGAGCAGAGGTCTGTTCTGAAGCTATTCCTCGACATGGCAATAGCACATGTTGGGGAGAAGTCTGATCTACGTCTGTCCGACTTCAGGACGGAATGTGACATCATACCAGACGACCCTCAGTGAAATTCCTCTGATGAAAATAATATTTAAATTTACTTTTTTTTCTTCCTATTAACCCTACATAATCTTAAATGTACGATTAATAAAAGTATATTCAATCTCAATCTCTCTATGCGTACTCTATTAATATATTCATTTCTTGAGTTATATAATCTCCTAGAGTAGAATAAAAAAAAGCGCGAAATAAAAGGCGAAAGATTTCTTTCAAAGTTTCTTTTTATTATTTTGCCGAGTTTTCGACAATTACTGTCCTTCAACAGTAGAAAAATAGAAAACGTATAAGAAGATGAATTATTTATATACATATCTGCTTTAAAAATAGAGCAATCCATAGATAAATCTTTCATTAAAAAGGCATATATTGGATCGTTTTTATTTTCCCCGTTTCTAATAATATTTTCCTAGAAAATTTCGTGCGAATAGGATCTTTAAGAATTAAGGAAGGTGGAATAATTCCCGCTGAAAGACATCTGTGGTTGAAATGTAAATGTAACTTCCAACTGTTGATAGAAAGTCGAAGCCTTTCCATTGTTCTTGCAAGGCGTAGAGAGTCATAACCAAATCTTGATTCAATATATGCCTTTTTAATTGATAAATACATATATCTGCATATTTTCAAATATATTATTTACTCTATATTTCCTAATATATGTAAATATGCAGATATGTATATAACAATTAATCATCTTCTACGTTCTCTATTTTTCTCCTGTGGAAGGGCAGTACTACTCGAAAGCTCGGCAAAACAATAAACTTAAAATAAAAAACTTTTCACCTTATGATTTCGCGCTTTTTAAGAATACATTCATTGTTTTTATTGTTGGTGTACTTTGTGCCTACAGTATTCTATAAGAATTATAATCATTTAGCAAGTTTTTTTTCTTTATCAAATAAACAACTTGCTACTGTGTTGTTGTCCTCTCTTATTACGATTTATATATATAAATATAAACCTTTTCTATAAAACCTTCCTAAAACCGGTAATCTTTCGCGCGAATTACGGTACAGAAACGGCTACGCCATTTTTGCACGTTTTAAATAAAATATTAATATATTGAGAGATTAATTATTATAATTGAAGCTCTCGAACCTTTGATCCGACTTCTCCAATGTAGCATTAAGATTTGATTTGCAGATGTCAAATGTTGTGTGAACTATGCCGAAAAAACACAAACTAATTTACATAGTTATTTAATATTGGTTTCGGTTTCTCTTAAAACAATCATGAGGTCTATATAATATAGAATATATATAGACCTTATAAAAATATATATTCTCTAAAAGCATTTAGTAAATATATATAGCGTATTTATATATATATATTTACTTCTCAACCTTTTGAGAATTTTCCAAGTTAAAACCAACACCTCTCGCTTAATTTTAATTTCTAAAACAAGAATAACAAAAGTTTTGGAATATTTTAAAAAGTTAAAGTTATTTCGGATTATTTTGCGAGCATATTTAACTTTTTCTAACTACCACTTTGTTAGGTATATTTTAGATTGTAAATCCCTGTCTAAGGATCAAAAATAATATCGTAGAAAGAAGAGCCGAGTTTCCTGCTACTCCCTCTTAGCTTACACTGGTCAGACAGGTTGAGGTAAACATAGAGCGCCCCGTGGAATGGATTTAGCTGGTTGCGTGAACAGTTTAAAAAACTCAGTTTGCGCCTCTCACTTTAACTCTTGAATCTATTTGGCTCAAATAAAGAATAATATTTATTTTATATCTATTTACAATAACAAAATACAGTTAAACCTGTATATTTGATAACGTGATATTCCTGTTGAAAGACTGAAAAGTCCGAAATCTTAAGAATAAAAGGTTTTCACAAGAAACTGAGCCCTGGAAGCTTTATTTATTTTATTAAAATACTTTTCATATATCGACAATATATTCTAATATTTATTTTAGAAGGGCATAGGTTGAAAGAAGAGATAAATAAGGTATAGAAGTATAGGAAATCATTTTATATCCAACCTACGCTAGTGGCTGTATGGAAACAAGGACGTCCACAGGCCCACCTCGGGGCTGCCTAGATATGATTACTGGGCATTACTACTGTCTGTTTCCTTATTGCTTCGCGGATTAATGCCCCTCCTTTATCTGGGTGCTGCCATTATTGTGCTTTCTTTCTCTTCTGATTTGGTTACCCCTCTAGTTGAATTATATCCTGATGTAATTAGCAAAGATATGTAACAATATGTACAGTAGAACCTCCATTAGAAGACACTCATGCTAGAAGACACCTCTCTATAAAGGACTGTTTTAATTTGTAAAATTATTTATACTTTATATTTATACTATTTATATTACAACTCTCCGGTAAGAGGACACCTCTCTATAAAGGATACTTTGTCTAAGCAATTAGGTATCCTATAGAGAGAGGTAGTTCTCTGTACCAATAATAATATAGTTACACCATTTTCAACTTTGTCTTTGTTACAATGTGTGTATTGGTAAGAGCTCTAGCTACATGATTAGTTTCGTTTTTATTTGCTTTTGTGAAGAATTTGACACGTGAAGAGAATAATGTTTTTTGAAAAATAGAATTGTAGGCAAATCTTTTATTGAATATGGCGATATCATAAGAATGATAACGAAATATATGTTTAAAAATTCCACTCCGTTTCCTTCAGAATATAAAAGAATGTTTCTACTGTTTGAGATATAAATAACAAAAAAATGGTTAGGTTTGTGAGACGAAGAAGATTGTTGTAGGTAAAAGGCCTGGTAATTCTGTTAGTTTTTATTGATTAGGTCATAGCAGTGTAAAGATTATCTCTCAAATATTATTTTTCTTGGTTAACCAATAAATAAAATTGTGTGTATATTAATGTTATAATTACTAGCCGAGTGACCCGGGCAACGCCCCGGGTTTACCCGAAGGACCCACAGGTGAGAAACTATAGAAGAAAAATTTTAACAAATCAGAAAATGAAATTGCAAACAACAGAACTACACTACTTTAAGGACATGAGAGCACATGCACTGTATCACCATACGTGTACCATTTTCAAAGACCCTGCTTAGGATTAAAACTTCTCAGAAGCATAACAATAGTACCAACCTAGAGGTTAACTGGTGTGGATGCATTCCTCTGGGAGTGAGACTATTGAGAAATTCAGTAGGGAGTTATTTTGCTTCTCCGCATTCTAACACTCCAACTGTTAACACTGTGGAAACACTGACTCATGTTTGGTAAGCAATTTCAGGGAAGAAACTATAGACATTGGATTAAATAAATTATTAATTAAATTGCATTAAATAAAAATTATTAGATTTAAATAAATATTATTAGAGTGAAAAAAAAAAAAAGAAATTAACAAATTAGAAAATAAAATTTCGAAAAATACAACTATATTGCAGATAAGATAAGAGGACCTTATTAAAAATACATAAACAAACTGTAATTCGACACTCGATAATTCGACACTTTCGATAATTCGACACTTTCGATAATTCGACACTTTCGATAATTCGACCATTTTAAAAATCAAATTTACAAGGTTGATTGTTGTTTAAATACAACTTTGCTTTTGCATGCATAAACACAGGCTCTTGTAGCAAGAACCCAAATATTATTTATAGTCATAGCAAAAGCAAACTTTAGTGAAAACTGATGCCTCTTCAGAATGAATGGAAGACTGAAATCTGAAGGAGCAGAATATATGGGTCATTTATACTTTCACCAATGCCTTTAGGATCTTTGCGATGGAACGCGTATGGTGTTTCAGCGCATGTGCTCTCATGTCCTTGAAGCACATATACTGACAGTGCCCAAAGTTGAACACACTGTATAGTGTCTGAAATATCTTTGGCCCCTTCGGATACCAACCTTCGCTTCATTCTAGAGAGGCGTTAGTTTTCATGTCATATCTGTAATATAGTTTTGTTGTTTGCAATTTTCTTTTTTTTTTTTTCCTTTCAAATATGTATCCACTCTGAAATATAGTTTGTAAATTTTTATTCCAATTTATTTTCTTATATATATATGTATTTTTTGTTCATTTCCAAAATATTTATTTATACTTTCACCAATGCCTTTAGGATCTTTGCGATGGAACACGTATGGTGTTTCAGCGCATGTGCTCTCATGTCCTTGAAGCACATATACTGACAGTGCCCAAAGTTGAACACACTGTATAGTGTCTGAAATATCTTTGGCCCCTTCGGATACCAACCTTCGCTTCATTCTAGAGAGGCGTTAGTTTTCACTAAGGTTGGCTTTTGCTATGACTATAAATAAGGCTCAAGGCCAAACCTTGGCTACAAGAGCCTGTGTTTACGCACGGACAACTTTATATGTAGCTTTTTCAAGTGTGCGAACATTGGATAGCATACATGTAAAGATGACCCATATCTTCTGCTCATTCAGATTTCAGTCTTCCATTCATTCTGAAGAGGCATCAGTTTTCACTAAAGTTGGCTTTTGCTATGACTATAAATAATATTTGGGTTCTTGCTACAAGAGCCTGTGTTTATGCATGCAAAATCAAAGTTGTATTTAAACAACAATCAACCTTGTAAATTTGATTTTTAAAATGGTCGAATTATCGAAAGTGTCGAATTATCGAAAGTGTCGAATTATCGATAGTGTCGAATTACAGTTAGTTTATTTATTTTTTAATAAGGTCCTCTTATCTTATCTGCAATATAGTTGTATTTTTCGAAATTTTATTTTCTAATTTGTTAATTTTTTCTTTTTTTTTTCACTCGAATAATATTTATTTAAATCTAATAATTTTTATTTAATGCAATTTAATTAATAATTTATTTAATCCAATGTCTATAGTTTCTTCCCTGAAATTGCTTACCAAACATGAGTCAGTGTTTCCACAGTGTTAACAGTTGGAGTGTTAGAATGCGGAGAAGCAAAATAACTCCCTACTGAATTTCTCAATAGTCTTACTCCCAGAGGAATGCATCCACACCAGTTAACCTCTAGGTTGGTACTATTGTTATGCTTCTGAGAAGTTTTAATCCTAAGCAGGGTCTTTGAAAATGGTACACGTATGATGATACAGTGCATGTGCTCTCATGTCCTTAAAGGACATTGTTTGCAATTTCATTTTCTGATTTGTTAAAATTTTTCTTCTATAGTTTCTCACCTGCGGGTCCTTCGGGTAAACCCGGGACGTTGCCCGGGTCACTCGGCTAGTTAACAACATATTAGACTGCAGAGCGCAAAAATGTAGAAAACTGTATGTATATAATTGTATGCAAATAATTGTATGTATAGATCAATGAGTAAAATAATTTTTTTTTTGCTTATCCCTAGTACACGTGGTACAGGCCTTGATAATCATGGTGGGTAGAGTAGGCGACTGATTTTACTGTAAGTACACCACATGTCTAAACATGTGAAAAGCAGTTCGACTTTGCATGTACAAGTGTGCCAGAGCCCCGTTTGATTACTTGCGCTTGCTGGTGGGGTTGGACTTTTGCAAGAATCAGAAGCCATTGGAGCTTTTTTTTTTTATTTTTTCAGAAAAAAGTGCCCAATGCGGGAATCGAACCCGGGTCGTAGCGGTCGAAAACCAACGGCTTAGACCATCCTTCCACCAACCCCCAGTAAAATAAGTAAATAAAAAGAAGACCAAAAATAAGTGATAATAGTTTATTGAATAACAAATAAAAAAAAATCTTTCAGGTGAAAAATTATAGGCATTGGTAAAAAAGTAAACAAGAGAAATAGCCTAGCGGTCAGGGGAGTGAGTCTTCCACGGCCTTTCCGAGGCATGACAGAAGACGCTAAAAAAAAAAAAGGTAAAATAAGAACCAAGCAGAGGAAATCTATAAAACTGAAAGCCAGGACAGGCATAAAAAGAAAATTCCAAGCATGTGAGGAAACAATTGATGAAAAAAAAAAGGATTCCAAAAAAATACTGCAAAAAAGAAACCAGACACAAAAAGCAACAATTGAGTACACAAATACAGCATCAGCCTATTTATGAGATGAAAAAAAAAAGACAGACACAAAAATGGAGCTAAATTCAAATGAAAAACTATAACAAATTAATAAAAGAAAATAAGACCTAATCCAAATAATTTAATAAAAAAAAGCAACAATTAAGTACACAAATACAGCATCAGCCTATTTATGAGAAGAAAAAAAAAGACAGACACAAAAATGGAGCTAAATTCAAATGAAAAACTATAACAAATTAATAAAAGAAAATAAGACCTAATCCAAATATTTTAATAAAAAAAAAAGTCACACACTATTAAATTATTTGGATTAGGTCTTATTAATGAGAAAAAAAAAGATGCCAAAGAGAGATGAAAAGTGAGTCTTCCACGGCCTTTCCGAGGCATGACAGAAGACGCTCAAAAAAAAAAAAGGTAAAATAAGAACCAAGCAGAGGAAATCTATAAAACTGAAAGCCAGGACAGGCATAAAAAAAAATTCCAAGCATGTGAGGAAACAATTGATGAAAAAAAAAAGGATTCCAAAAAAATACTGCAAAAAAGAAACCAGACACAAAAAGCAACAATTGAGTACACAAATACAGCATCAGCCTATTTATGAGATGAAAAAAAAAAGACAGACACAAAAATGGAGCTAAATTCAAATGAAAAACTATAACAAATTAACAAAAGAAAATAAGACCTAATCCAAATAATTTAATAAAAAAAAAAGCAACAATTGAGTACACAAATACAGCATCAGCCTATTTATGAGATGAAAAAAAAAGACAGACACAAAAATGGAGCTATATTCAAATGAAAAACTATAACAAATTAATAAAAGAAATCTTATTAATGAGAAAAAAAAAGATGCCAAAGAGAGATGAAAAGTGAGTCTTCCACGGCCTTTCCGAGGCATGACAGAAGACGCTCAAAAAAAAAAGGTAAAATAAGAACCAAGCAGAGGAAATCTATAAAACTGAAAGCCAGGACAGGCATAAAAAGAAAATTCCAAGCATGTGAGGAAACAATTGATGAAAAAAAAAAGGATTCCAAAAAAATACTGCAAAAAAGAAACCAGACACAAAAAGCAACAATTGAGTACACAAATACAGCATCAGCCTATTTATGAGATGAAAAAAAAAGACAGACACAAAAATGGAGCTAAATTCAAATGAAAAACTATAACAAATTAATAAAAGAAAATAAGACCTAATCCAAATAATTTAATAAAAAAAAAGCAACAATTGAGTACACAAATACAGCATCAGCCTATTTATGAGAAGAAAAAAAAAGACAGACACAAAAATGGAGCTAAATTCAAATGAAAAACTATAACAAATTAATAAAAGAAAATAAGACCTAATCCAAATAATTTAATAAAAAAAAAAGTCATACACTATTAAATTATTTGGATTAGGTCTTATTAATGAGAAAAAAAAAGATGCCAAAGAGAGATGAAAAGTGAGTCTTCCACGGCCTTTCCGAGGCATGACAGAAGACGCTCAAAAAAAAAAGGTAAAATAAGAACCAAGCAGAGGAAATCTATAAAACTGAAAGCCAGGACAGGCATAAAAAAAAATTCCAAGCATGTGAGGAAACAATTGATGAAAAAAAAAAGGATTCCAAAAAAATACTGCAAAAAAGAAACCAGACACAAAAAGCAACAATTGAGTACACAAATACAGCATCAGCCTATTTATGAGATGAAAAAAAAAAGACAGACACAAAAATGGAGCTAAATTCAAATGAAAAACTATAACAAATTAACAAAAGAAAATAAGACCTAATCCAAATAATTTAATAAAAAAAAAAGCAACAATTGAGTACACAAATACAGCATCAGCCTATTTATGAGATGAAAAAAAAAGACAGACACAAAAATGGAGCTATATTCAAATGAAAAACTATAACAAATTAATAAAAGAAATCTTATTAATGAGAAAAAAAAAGATGCCAAAGAGAGATGAAAAGTGAGTCTTCCACGGCCTTTCCGAGGCATGACAGAAGACGCTCAAAAAAAAAAAGGTAAAATAAGAACCAAGCAGAGGAAATCTATAAAACTGAAAGCCAGGACAGGCATAAAAAGAAAATTCCAAGCATGTGAGGAAACAATTGATGAAAAAAAAAAGGATTCCAAAAAAATACTGCAAAAAAGAAACCAGACACAAAAAGCAACAATTGAGTACACAAATACAGCATCAGCCTATTTATGAGATGAAAAAAAAAGACAGACACAAAAATGGAGCTAAATTCAAATGAAAAACTATAACAAATTAATAAAAGAAAATAAGACCTAATCCAAATAATTTAATAAAAAAAAAGCAACAATTGAGTACACAAATACAGCATCAGCCTATTTATGAGAAGAAAAAAAAAGACAGACACAAAAATGGAGCTAAATTCAAATGAAAAACTATAACAAATTAATAAAAGAAAATAAGACCTAATCCAAATAATTTAATAAAAAAAAAAGTCATACACTATTAAATTATTTGGATTAGGTCTTATTAATGAGAAAAAAAAAGATGCCAAAGAGAGATGAAAAGTGAGTCTTCCACGGCCTTTCCGAGGCATGACAGAAGACGCTCAAAAAAAAAAGGTAAAATAAGAACCAAGCAGAGGAAATCTATAAAACTGAAAGCCAGGACAGGCATAAAAAGAAAATTCCAAGCACGTGAGGAAACAATTGATGAAAAAAAAAAGGATTCCAAAAAAATACTGCAAAAAAGAAACCAGACACAAAAAGCAACAATTGAGTACACAAATACAGCATCAGCCTATTTATGAGATGAAAAAAAAAAGACAGACACAAAAATGGAGCTAAATTCAAATGAAAAACTATAACAAATTAACAAAAGAAAATAAGACCTAATCCAAATAATTTAATAAAAAAAAAAGCAACAATTGAGTACACAAATACAGCATCAGCCTATTTATGAGATGAAAAAAAAAGACAGACACAAAAATGGAGCTATATTCAAATGAAAAACTATAACAAATTAATAAAAGAAATCTTATTAATGAGAAAAAAAAAGATGCCAAAGAGAGATGAAAAGTGAGTCTTCCACGGCCTTTCCGAGGCATGACAGAAGACGCTCAAAAAAAAAAAGGTAAAATAAGAACCAAGCAGAGGAAATCTATAAAACTGAAAGCCAGGACAGGCATAAAAAGAAAATTCCAAGCATGTGAGGAAACAATTGATGAAAAAAAAAAAGGATTCCAAAAAAATACTGCAAAAAAGAAACCAGACACAAAAAGCAACAATTGAGTACACAAATACAGCATCAGCCTATTTATGAGATGAAAAAAAAAGACAGACACAAAAATGGAGCTAAATTCAAATGAAAAACTATAACAAATTAATAAAAGAAAATAAGACCTAATCCAAATAATTTAATAAAAAAAAAGCAACAATTGAGTACACAAATACAGCATCAGCCTATTTATGAGAAGAAAAAAAAAGACAGACACAAAAATGGAGCTAAATTCAAATGAAAAACTATAACAAATTAATAAAAGAAAATAAGACCTAATCCAAATAATTTAATAAAAAAAAAGTCATACACTATTAAATTATTTGGATTAGGTCTTATTAATGAGAAAAAAAAAGATGCCAAAGAGAGATGAAAAGTGAGTCTTCCACGGCCTTTCCGAGGCATGACAGAAGACGCTCAAAAAAAAAAGGTAAAATAAGAACCAAGCAGAGGAAATCTATAAAACTGAAAGCCAGGACAGGCATAAAAAGAAAATTCCAAGCATGTGAGGAAACAATTGATGAAAAAAAAAAGGATTCCAAAAAAATACTGCAAAAAAGAAACCAGACACAAAAAGCAACAATTGAGTACACAAATACAGCATCAGCCTATTTATGAGATGAAAAAAAAAGACAGACACAAAAATGGAGCTAAATTCAAATGAAAAACTATAACAAATTAATAAAAGAAAATAAGACCTAATCCAAATAATTTAATAAAAAAAAAGCAACAATTGAGTACACAAATACAGCATCAGCCTATTTATGAGATGAAAAAAAAAGACAGACACAAAAATGGAGCTATATTCAAATGAAAAACTATAACAAATTAATAAAAGAAATCTTATTAATGAGAAAAAAAAAGATGCCAAAGAGAGATGAAAAGTGAGTCTTCCACGGCCTTTCCGAGGCATGACAGAAGACGCTCAAAAAAAAAAAGGTAAAATAAGAACCAAGCAGAGGAAATCTATAAAACTGAAAGCCAGGATAGGCATAAATTAATAAAAGAAAATAAGACCTAATCCAAATAATTTAATAAAAAAAAAAGCAACAATTGAGTACACAAATACAGCATCAGCCTATTTATGAGAAGAAAAAAAAAGACAGACACAAAAATAGAGCTAAATTCAAATGAAAAACTATAACAAATTAATAAAAGAAAATAAGACCTAATCCAAATAATTTAATAGAAAAAAAAGTCACACACTATTAAATTATTTGGATTAGGTCTTATTAATGAGAAAAAAAAAGATGCCAAAGAGAGATGAAAAGTGAGTCTTACACGGCCTTTCCGAGGCATGACAGAAGACGCTCAAAAAAAAAAAAGGTAAAATAAGAACCAAGCAGAGGAAATCTATAGAACTGAAAGCCAGGACAGGCATAAAAAGAAAATTCCAAGCATGTGAGGAAACAATTGATGAAAAAAAAAAGGATTCCAAAAAAATACTGTAAAAAAGAAACCAGACACAAAAAGCAACAATTGAGTACACAAATACAGCATCAGCCTATTTACGAGATGAAAAAAAAAGACAGACACAAAAATGGAGCTAAATTCAAATGAAAAACTATAACAAATTAATAAAAGAAAATAAGACCTAATCCAAATAATTTAATTTAAAAAAAGCAACAATTGAGTACACAAATACAGCATCAGCCTATTTATGAGATGAAAAAAAAAGACAGACACAAAAATGGAGCTATATTCAAATGAAAAACTATAACAAATTAATAAAAGAAATCTTATTAATGAGAAAAAAAAAGATGCCAAAGAGAGATGAAAAGTGAGTCTTCCACGGCCTTTCCGAGGCATGACAGAAGACGCTCAAAAAAAAAAAAGGTAAAATAAGAACCAAGCAGAGGAAATCTATAAAACTGAAAGCCAGGACAGGCATAAAAAGAAAATTCCAAGCATGTGAGGAAACAATTGATGAAAAAAAAAAAGGATTCCAAAAAAATACTGCAAAAAAGAAACCAGACACAAAAAGCAACAATTGAGTACACAAATACAGCATCAGCCTATTTATGAGATGAAAAAAAAGACAGACACAAAAATGGAGCTAAATTCAAATGAAAAACTATAACAAATTAATAAAAGAAAATAAGACCTAATCCAAATAATTTAATAAAAAAAAAGCAACAATTGAGTACACAAATACAGCATCAGCCTATTTATGAGATGAAAAAAAAAGACAGACACAAAAATGGAGCTATATTCAAATGAAAAACTATAACAAATTAATAAAAGAAATCTTATTAATGAGAAAAAAAAAGATGCCAAAGAGAGATGAAAAGTGAGTCTTCCACGGCCTTTCCGAGGCATGACAGAAGACGCTCAAAAAAAAAAAGGTAAAATAAGAACCAAGCAGAGGAAATCTATAAAACTGAAAGCCAGGACAGGCATAAATTAATAAAAGAAAATAAGACCTAATCCAAATAATTTAATAAAAAAAAAGCAACAATTGAGTACACAAATACAGCATCAGCCTATTTATGAGAAGAAAAAAAAAGACAGACACAAAAATGGAGCTAAATTCAAATGAAAAACTATAACAAATTAATAAAAGAAAATAAGACATAATCCAAATAATTTAATAAAAAAAAAAGTCACACACTATTAAATTATTTGGATTAGGTCTTATTAATGAGAAAAAAAAAGATGCCAAAGAGAGATGAAAAGTGAGTCTTCCACGGCCTTTCCGAGGCATGACAGAAGACGCTCAAAAAAAAGGTAAAATAAGAACCAAGCAGAGGAAATCTATAAAACTGAAAGCCAGGACAGGCATAAAAAGAAAATTCCAAGCATGTGAGGAAACAATTGATGAAAAAAAAAATGTGCAAATAATATGTATATAAAAAAGCAAAGCGCAATTCTAAACCCAAATATTTTTTTTATGAGAAGAACATCAACATATTGAATGATTATGGCAGTCCATAGCTTCCCTGACAAAAATTCACCAAAAAAGTTAAATATTCCAAAATAAGTAAGGCACTTTTGCAGCCCCCCTGACAAAAATTCACTAAAAGAGTTAAGTATCCAAAAAAATATTTTGGTATATATATTGCTAAATGTGTAACAAACATGTATATGAAAAAGCAAAGCTTAATTCTAAGTTTTAATATTTTTTTCAATATACAGAAGAAATAAGACACAAAAATGGAGCTAAATTCAAATGAAAAACTATAACAAACAGTTATAAAAGATAATTATTATAGAATAAAGTAATAAAAGGTAAAAAAAAGGTAAAATAAGAACCAAGCAGAGGAAAACTATAAAACTGAAAGCCAGGACAGGCATAAAAAGAAAATCCCAAGTAAGTGAGGAAACAATTGATGAAAAAAAAAAATGTGCAAATAATATGTATATAAAAAAGCAAAGCGCAATTCTAAACCCAAATATTTTTTTTATGAGAAGAACATCAACATATTGAATGATTATGGCAGTCCATAGCTTCCCTGACAAAAATTCACCAAAAAAGTTAAATATTCCAAAATAAGTAAGGCACTTTTGCAGCCCCCCTGACAAAAATTCACTAAAAGAGTTAAGTATCCAAAAAAATATTTTGGTATATATATTGCTAAATGTGTAACAAACATGTATATGAAAAAGCAAAGCTTAATTCTAAGTTTTAATATTTTTTTCAATATACAGAAGAAATAAGACACAAAAATGGAGCTAAATTCAAATGAAAAACTATAACAAACAGTTATAAAAGATAATTATTATAGAATAAAGTAATAATAATTCAATCTACAAATAGAAAAATGTATATATTTAAATGAAAAACTAAGTTTCAATATTTTTTTTAATATACAGAAGAAATAAGACAAAAATGGAGCTAAATTCAAATGAAAAACTATAACAAACAGTTATAAAAGATAATTATTATAGAATAAAGTAATAATTCAAGCTACAAATCGAAAAATGTATATATTTAAATGAAAAACTATAACAAAGTACTTACATAATAAATTAATCAGATATATATATTATTTCAAAACACTTTCTACGGAATTTCAAAACAAATGATTGATGATGATAAATGCAAAAAATCTACGATTGTAAAATAGATTAAATTAAAAAATAAAAATAACTGTTAACATTAGGAAAATAAAAACAGGCCTATGACACGAAGAAAAAAATAACGAAAATTTTGGTATATAGATTGTTATGTGTAGTTCAGAATCTTCGGAGGAGATAGCTCAGGACTTTACAATGGAAAACTCTGTTACGGTATTATCTATATAGATGTGTGTATATAGAAAAACGAGTAAAAATAAATATTTCAATGCGCGACTTACAAATTTATATCATTGAGATCTCTGGAGATATGCAATTAATATCCAATACCGAAAGTGAACAATTTTGATTATATATTAGAACTCTACAAGATAACAAGACCAAATCCAAATAAATGAATAGTGTTTGACGTTTCGGTAACAGAGGTAAAGTTATTCTTTGGTCTGATGATGATATCAACTCTGTTTGCCCAAAAGTGAATTTTAATTGGAGATAAATATAACGAAGTTTAAAAGTAGCTTAATGAAATTCTATCCATCTGTTTTATGTATATATTGAATACGATAAACACTCATGGACAAAACTTAAGGTATAGCCGTACTTTCAGCATGTGTATAGTTGTTTAATTATTATATTTTAAATTCTTTTTAAAGAGAACGTTTGAATTTTTGCGATTAGAGAAATAGGCCGTTATACAAACAAATTAGAAGAAAGCCAGCTAGCCTGTTCGATGCTATAAAAAAAGGGATGAAGTGTAAAATATATTTTATATATATTTGTATGAATATTTACACATGTATCCACAGAAACCTGTATTTATTTATTTTTGAACATTTTCCCATCGCTATGATAATATTTGAATCTATTGAATAATGTAAAGAGATCAAATTCCAACGAGGTCCCAACATATTAGAAGATATGAATACTTACCTGTCGTGTTGCTCTGGGCCCCCCACAGAACAACTTTTATACTAGAACAAATATTCTTCATCGTAAAGATAGAGGCTGTCTGGCCGCATTCATAGTTCTTCAAATTAAAGACACTTCGGCCAGTAAATATTTTTTATTACCTGGACGTTTCGACAAAAATATTTTGTCCTCGTCAGGAGCGAACAAAAATTAAAACATTTGGCAAAGCGTTAAAAATTATTCTCTTAAAAAAAATAAATTTTAACGCTTTGCCAATTTTTTAAATTTTTGTTAGCTCCTGATGAGGACTAAAGCTTTTTGTCGAAACGTCGAGACAATAAAAAATATTTACTGGCCGAAGTGTCTTCAATTTGAAGAAATATTCTTTATTTGCCAAGCTAAAACTATAGTATCAAAAGAAGTTCAAGGTAACAAGACTTCTCTATTACTATGGTTGGATTGGACTTCTCAACTTAATTCATATCTCCTATTTATAGCAAAAATAAGTTAAAATGAAACTATGTAAATTGAAGAAGGAATCAAAGTTTACGGCGACGAGTTTCTTTTATAAAATAAACTTTGAATTTTTCTTCAAGATGATATCTGGCGATTCCCTCTCTTGTAACTATGTAAATTGTTCTACACAAAGAACAAATATGCAAAGATATGTGTATCCTCAGAAACCTGTATTTATTTATTTTTGAATATTTTCACATCGCTATGATCGTATTTGAATTTATTGAATAACCTAAAGTGATCAAATTCCAACGAGGTCCCAACATATTAGAAGATATGAGAACTTACCCAACACGGCGGGGGTTGAGAGCTCTGTTTCTTGAGGCAGGGAGTGGAGGCCTGGAACACACATGGCTGGACGTTAGCTACATGCTTCATAGCAGGTCGGGAACTCATTCTTTTTCCAACAATCAGTTGCACCGTGGAGTTGGATCATCTTGTATATAACTCAGGCCAGGATTTACAAACAACAGAACAGGTCCAATGTGAGACAATACTTTATATTCTATATTTTTTTCGATTGATGAAAGTTTCAGATATAAATAAAAAACAACTTGCAATATACACTCAAGAACATAACTTAACGAGGTAGAAATTCTAAGATAGCTAGTCGTCTGTTTATCTTCTTCTTTTTTATTTTTAAAGGAACATAGGCAATTTTGTTCACACTTGGATATCTCATGTGTCTTCAATAAAGGTCGCTGTGTATCAAATATTTTTCAGAGTTATTGTCTGAATTACGATATACGGAGGGTGTTTCCTTTCAAATGAAACGATTTTCGAGCGCTCGCGTTTTGCACGTGCAGGCATGCTGCACACGACACTGGTTCCAATAGATCTAGAATCTTCTGGAGAATTCATTTTCATCTGGTATCATGATTTTTGCAACATGGGGGGAGAGAGACTAACGCTCCAAGTCGAACAAACAATTCGGACCCTTTCCAAAGAAGGAAACAGTTATAGCGTCATAGTGAAAAAGCTAAAAGCAGAAGGACTAGAAGTTGGCAAAGCTACAATATGTAGGGTAGTAAATGGCATCGGAAAGAAAAGGGAAGCTGAATCCAATGGGCAAAAATTTCAAGTCGATCGACCACGTCCGGTGCGGACCCCCGCCACGGTTTCCAAGGTAAAGCGGCTAGCAACTACTGAAAATCCACCATCTCAGCGCCAACTTTCCAGAATGTGTGGAACATCGCTAAAAACGATAAATAACATCATTCACAAAGATTTGGAACTGGATACCCGACGAAAAGGCAAGGTTCACAAGCTCACCCCTTTCCACATGAAAAACCGTGCAACGAATGCCCGGAAGCTCTACGAGGAACACCTGGCCGGTTCCAGATCGGAATATACTGCAACATTGGACGAAGCATGGATGTATGTGACGTATTGCAATGGAATCCGGAAGATCTGTTACATCAAAAGAGGCAATCAGGTCCCGGATAATTGGGTTCACCAATGCTCCGAAACTTTCCCTAAAGGTTTCATGGTTGTCGGGGTAATGACTGGCCGTGGAGTCCTTCCGCTCATAAAGGTTCCATCGAAGGTGAAGGTGAACTCAGAATTCTATATAGAATGCGTTCTGAAACCTGTCATCGAACAACTGAAGGACCTTTACCCAGGGGAAATGGACAAAGTGTTCCTTCATCACGACAAAGCCTCTTCCCATACCTCCAACAAAACCCAACAGTTCCTACAAGAAATGAAGGACACCCTGGGCCTAAATTTTATCAGGAACTCGGACATTCCAGTGAAGTCTCCCGACGCCAGCCCACTGGATTTTTACGGGTTCGGTATGTTGAAACAACGGCTCTTCAACCGACGTCCCAAAACTGAGGCCGGACTTTGGAAAGCCGCACAAGAGGAGTGGTCGAATGTTTCGCTCTCCAAAGTCAAGGAAGTGTTCGCAGCTTGGAAAGTCCGATGCAGGGAGATAGCCAAGAAGAAGGGGAAGCACATAGAACACATGAAAAAAATTCACGTTCGAAAAATAAAGTTCTAACGGACGTTTGAAATCGTTTCATTTGAAAGGAAACACCCTCTGTACATGCTAAAAGGTACAACTTCCTTAAGTTTTGTCCATAACTGTATCTTTAAGAGTTATAGCCTGAATCCCGATATACATGCTAAAATGTAAAGCTTCCTTAAGTTGTGCCCATAAGTATATTTTTCAGAGTTATTGTCCTAATACCGATATACATGCTAAAAGGTACAACTTCCTTAAGTTTTGTCTATAACTGTTCTTTCAGAGTTATTGTCTTAATCCCGATATACACTGCGTGACATTGAAAATGGAACACCAAGAAATAGTGGCCAGAAAATTATGCAAATTTCAGGGTAGACGCGCCTAACCGAGTTATGCAAATGATGTAAAATGCGCAGCTCTCGAGGGCGCACATGGAGTAAGATATAAGGGAAGGAACTTGCAGAAAGGACAGTATTCGTGTCGTTATTTCTTCAAGGAAAATCATTGTAGAAATTTTGTTCTTGTGTCAAAAGACACGTGTAATAACAGAGAATGCCAGGTCATCGTAAACGGAGGCAGTTCAAGCAGACAGACGCTTTTACGAGGGGCATGGTGATCGGACTGAAAAGGGCAGGTTGGTCCATACGTCAAATCGCAGCTGATACACACCTTGGTGCGTCCACGGTGCACCGACTGTGGAGAAGATGGTTGGAACAAGGAAATGTGGCAATTTATAGGAATGCCGGTGCAACCAGAGTGACGTCAGCACGTGTGGATCGGCGTATCCTTCGACAAGCAGTGGCGGCCCCACAAGCCACTTGTACCGCCATCCTGCAACATGTGCAAGACACCCTAGATCATTCCATCTCGACCAGAACCATTTCCCGTCGATTGGTTGCTAATGGCTTGCACTCATGCCGTCCGCTAAGAAGACTGCCATTGACCCCACCGAATAGGCACCAACGTTTGGAATGGTGCCGGGCTAGATCGACGTGGATGACGGAATGGCACAGGGTCGTGTTCTCAGATGAGTCGCGTTTCTGCTTGTCCAGTGATAGTCGCTGTGTACGCGTGTGGCGTCGACGTGGAGAAAGGTCCAATCCGGCAGCAATTGTGGAACGCCCCACCGTGCGACAACGTGGAATCATGGTTTGGGGCGCAATCGCGTATGATTCCAGGTCACCTTTACTTCGTATTCAGGGCACTATGACGGCCCAACGATACGTTGATGATGTGTTGCGACCGTTGACACTCCCCTACCTTCAGGGGGTACCCAATGCCCTTTATCAGCAGGATAACGCCCGACCGCACACTGCTCGCATTAGCCAACAAGCTCTGCAAGATGTACAGATGCTTCCCTGGCCACCGTACTCTCCTGATCTCTCACCAATCGAGCACGTCTGGGACATCATTGGACGCCGTTTGCATGCCTTGCCACAGCCGCGTTCAGAAGACGAACTGTGGCAAATGGTTGAGAGGGAATGGAGAGCCATCCCTCAGGACGCCATTCGTACTCTGATTGACTCTCTACCTAGACGTGTTGCTGCGTGCATCGCCGTCCGCGGTGGTCCTACTTGCTACTAAGCCGACGCCGTTCTCGCTCTGTATTATGACTATCATTTTGAAATAAAGATCACTTATTGTTCGTCCCTGTCTCTCTCTGTCTGCCGAGTTTCATCACTTTCTGGCCACTATTTCTTGGTGTTCCATTTTCAATGTCACGCAGTGTACATGCTAAAGGGTACAACTTCCTTAAGTTGTGCCCATAAGTATATCTTTCAGAGTTATTGTCCTAATACCGATATACATGCTAAAAGGTACAACTTCCTTAAATTTTGTCCATAACTGTTCTTTATAGTTATTGTCTGAATCCTGATATATATGCTGAAAGGTACAAGTTCCTTAAGTTTTGTCCATAACTGTATTTTTCAGAGTTATTATCTGAATCCCGATATACATGTTAAAAGGTAAAGCTTCCTTAAGTTTTGTCCATTACTGTATCTTTCAGAATTATTGTCTGAATCCCGATATACATGCTGAAATGCAAAGCTTCCTTAAGTTTGTCCATGAGTTTATCTTTCAGAGTTATTGTCCTAATACCGATATACATGCTTAAAGGTACAACTTCCTTAAATTTTGTCCATAACTGTATCTTTCAGAGTTATTGTCTGAATCCCGATATACATGCTAAAAGGTAAAACTTCCTAAAGTTTTGTCCATAACTGTATCGTTCAGAGTTATTGTCTGAATCCCGATATACATGCTAAAAGGTAATGCTTCCTTATGGTTTGTCCATAACTGTATCGTTCAGAGTGTAGGTCTTAATCCCGATATACTTGCTAAAAGGTGAAGCTTCCTTAAGTTTTGTCCATAACTTTATCTTTCAGAGTTATTATCTGAATCCCGATATACATGCTGAAAGGTAAAGCTTCCTTAAGTTTTGTCCATGAGTGTATCTTTCAGAGTTATTGTCTGAATCCCGATATACATGCTAAAAGGTACAACTTCCTTAAGTTTTGTCCATGACTGTATCGTTCAGAGTTATTGTCTGAATCCCGATATACATGCTTAAAGGTACAACTTCCTTAAGTTTTGTCCATGAATGTATACTAATCTTAATCGAAACCCTTCTTATTTTCCTCTTTATACGCCAGAATCCTGTAGAAGACCCTCATTAATAGCGTAAACAAGGGTTTAATAAGGTAATTACATATAAAGTGTTATTAAATATTCACACTTCACAAATTGACATAATGCCAGACTGTTAGTTGACTAATTGACTAATTATCCAGTAAATGGACAAACATAGTATCAAATTAAAATTTTACACAAATAAATTTACTGGCAATGCGTTTCTTTTTTAAATCTCTACAGACCTTACTGCAATGATATGATTTAATGAATGAGAGGGCTTGGCTCATCAGTAGTGAACCCTCTCAGCGGTTTGGCGAAACCGCTGAGAGGGTTCACTACTGATGAGCCAAGCCCTCTCATTCATTAAATCATATCATTGCAGTAAGGTCTGTAGAGATTTAAAAAAGAAACGCATTGCCAGTAAATTTATTTGTGTAAAATTTTAACGATAGAGGGCAATAAAATTTAATTTACTAATAGTATCAAATTGTAAATTTGTATTGGGATCTGGTTGGTAAATTAACGAGAAAAGTATATCCTAATTGTGCAACTAAGATTTGCGCCATCTGGGGGGAATAAATATAATCTAACCCTTGATTTTAATTAATCCAGAATTGGCCAAATACCCGTTCTTGATTAATAAAGAAAAGCTAACCACTTATGCCTTTCAGACTGTTGAGCCTCATCATCGTGGAATAATTGGAAATCAACGTGTAGTTAATATTTATTCCAACAGATGGCGCAAGCCAATTTACAACTCTCAGCTGTTTCTTATCATAATAATTCAATTCTTCTCTTTTTCCCCCCTATGTCTCGCTACTATGACGCGTAACTGCCGAAGCTACAGTGTGAACCTGTTTACGGCCCTATTTTGTTACAAAAAATACAAAATCTTTTTGATACCTTGTAAATAATATTTATCTAATTTCTTTTTAACTATCAATACTCCTTCTCTTATTTATAATATAAATCCCAATTTTATCTCTCTTTTTCATATATTATAGATATACCTCTACTTTATATATGACATCTAAAAGGTTCATGTGCTCATGGTCAGGGTATGCCTTTTTTAATTTTAATACCAACACCTAAATATTTATTATTTTTGAAAATATCTTGTTTGAATTTTAAAATTATTTTTTCACATATATATACATATATATATGTGTGTGTGATGTGTGAGAATATTTAAAAATATATATAAAAAAAGGTCAGGTGTTGATATAAAAAACAAAAATTACCGCTCTCATGAGCATTTTAGACGTAAGCCACTTAAAATGCATATTGAGACGTTACAAAAACAATTTTCAATTGTACATAAATTCCTTTAAAATGTTACTTTAATTTTTCATATGTTTATTTTCATTTTTATTTTCCATTCATTAAAAGTCAATGATGTACATACTAAATTAGTAAAAACTCAATAAAAACGATATGTAAAGATACACATAAACAAATGGCTTGTAAAAGAAAGCAGCATTAAATGAGTTTAGGCAAAATGTCTATTTCATTAACAAACATTTCACTTTTAAAATAATAAACTTTAAAATTAAAGTTTTACAAAACTAAAATTAGCGTTTTAAAAATAAAAACGTGGCATTTGGCGCAGTCGAACAGGATACGAAGAAAAAAAAATGGCGGAAAATCCAAACAACCGGTTGCAAAAATTCAACGGCTCAAAGTCGGCAATTAGGCCTGAGTCATGGATCAAATTATATGATTTTGAGAATAATTCTTTAAAGGAAGATGAAAAAATCAAAAATCTTATGTACTACTTGACAGATTCAGCACTTGAATGGTATGCAGACGAGATTATTTCAAATCCTGCAATAAAAAGATGGGAAGTTGTAAAGGAAAAGTTGATTCAAAGATTTGGTTCATACAACGCAAATCCAATTGTCTCAGCATCACATCGAAGATTAAAACGAGAAGAATCAATAGAAAATTATTTTCAAGATAAAATTCGCCTGTTAAATCAAACCCATCTAACGAAGGAGGAAAAAATACATTTTTTAACAGACGGACTTCCAAATGATTGGAAAGATTTAATTGTGGCTGCACAGCCAACTGACACCACAAAATGGTTTCATATCGCAGCTTCAATTGAACAAAATAGGGCTTCAATTCAGTTTAAGCCTAAAAACAAAATACATCTCGCGACAAAAAATAATGATAATAGAAAAAATGTTTGCCCATTTTGGTGTCCAATATGTTCGAAAAAGAGAATAAAAATTAAACATTGGGTCACAGATTGTGAGGATTATGATCCTAATTATAAAAAGGATAGGCCTAATCAAAACACCTCAGTGAAACAAGTATGCGGAGCCCCGGAATTGTTGAATGTAAGTACTTTGACAAATACCCCTACACAAGGAGCTTTCAAGCTTATCAACATAAGTGTTGAAGTAAATGGAATTCCTGCGCAAGCATTTGTGGATACTGGTGCAACAGTATCAATAATCAATTGGCGATTGTTCAAGCGAACCCGTCTTCAACTTCAACCAAATTCAGACATTCACATCAGCCAAGCGGATGGTGTTACCAGGACATGTGGAAGCCTTCAGACCAAGGTAAGAATAGATAAACTAATTAAACCTGTAACTCTCCATGTAATGAAGAACTTTAAATATCCACTCTTGATCGGATTAGATGTTGCATCTCTTTTTAATCTTTTAATAGATGTCAGAGACAAAACAATTTACACCAAAATTGATGGATTACAAAATCCAATTCTTGTAAATCATCTAGAAGAGATAAGAGAACATGAATTAAAAGAATTACTTGAACACAATAGGAATGTATTTTCTCAGCATGCTATTGATTTGGGAAAAGTAGCTATACAACATAAGATCATCACGAAAAGTGAACAACCAATTTCTCTTAGACCCTATCGTCGTCCTCTAAAAGAGTATGAAGAGATAGCTGAACAAGTTAAAGAACTTCTCGAACACAAGTTAATAAGAATTTCAGATTCTCCTTGGGCATTTCCTGTTGTTATGGTTCCCAAGAAGGATGGAAATAAAAGGATGTGCATTGATTACAGACGTCTTAATGAGATCACACTGGATGACAGGCAACCCCTACCTCACATACAGGACATGTTTGATCGATTGCATGGATCCAGATTCTTCTCTACCCTTGATGTTGCATGGGGTTATTGGCAGATCGAAATGGACCCGCAATCTATTCAAAAAACTGCATTCGTCACAAACGATGGTCATTATGAGTTTTTAGTGATGCCCTTTGGTTTAAAAAATGCTGCTTCAACGTTTCAAAGGATAATCCAACATATTCTAGGTGAATTATTATGGAAAGGAACTTGCTCTTTCCAAGATGACATATTGGTGTACACGAAAACATGGCAAGAGCACATAGAGCTTCTTAGTAAAGTTTTTGACAAATTAAGACAGTACAACATGAAATTAAAATTGTCGAAATGTATTTTTGGAAGAACTGAAGTAAAATACCTCGGACATATCATCAGTCACAATCAACTAAAACCTGATCCAGGAAAAGTAAAATCTATTCAAGACTTTCCAAGACCTGATACTGTAAAGAAAGTTCGTCAGTTCATGGGATTGGCAAATTATTACAGAAAATTTGTGAAGGACTTTTCTAAAATTTCATTCCCCTTGGTTCGACTCACTCGGAAGAATCAGCCCTTCATCTGGAATGAGGAAGTAGAGGAGTCGTTCGCTAAACTTAAAATGGCACTATCTACAAAACCTGTCCTTGCTATTTACAACCCGGACTACCCCTCTAAAGTTTTTACAGATGCCTCCAAATATGGAATTGGAGCAATCCTAACACAAATTGGTCCAGACAATGAGGAACATGTAATTGCTTATTACTCCAAAACACTGCAACCACACCAAGAGAATTATTCTGCTTATGAGATGGAATGCCTAGCCGTAATACAAGCAACTGATCACTTTCATGTATACATAGAAAACCAACCATTTGAAATCATCACTGATCATGCGGCGCTCCAATGGCTTTTCACCATGAAGAAACCGAAACCTAAGTATTTTAGATGGATTCTTAGTTTATCCTCGAAATCATGTAACATCGTCCATCGTTCTGGAAAGAAACAAACTCATGTTGACGCCTTATCGAGACTCCCAGTTGTTAACATTGCAACTCAAGAACTTCAAGAACACCAACAAAATTCAGATTTGAGTTTCTTGAAAAATTCCCACACTCACGACGGTGTGGTAATGATCAAACAAAAAGGAATTTTTAAAGCAGTTGTCCCAAACTCGCTTACCAAAAAAATATTGGAAGAATATCACGATTCATTGAGTCACCCATCAATAACCAAAACATGCAAACTTATAACTCAATGTTATTGGTGGAAAGGAATAACAACTGACATCAAGAATTATGTTCGATCTTGTAAATCTTGTCAACTAGTGAAGGTCAGACATGAACCAACTTTAGGAGAAATGATCACTCCAACGTCAAATATCCAACCATTACAAATGATCGGTTGTGACACTATTGTACTGGGAACAGCAGCAGCTAACACAAAGCATAAATTCATTCAAGTTTTTGTTGATCACGCAACTCGTTATCTATGGGCATATCCCACAATAACAAATACTGCTCAAGCTGTCACTCAATGTCTTGATAAGATAATCAAATCTGTTAATTCGATCAATACTATCTTAACAGATAATGGCAAAAATTTTATATCAAAAGAGTTCAACAAATTTCTTTCTTTACAAGGAATTAAACACACATATACTTCGCCTTATCATCCTCAGTGCAATGGCATTTGCGAGAAATTAAATGATACGATAATGACAAAACTGAGAATAGCTGTTCTAGAGAAACCTAGATGTAAATGGAGCTCATTGTTACCCCAAGTTGTCAAAAATTATAATTCCACACCACATGACGTGACTGGTTTTTCACCGCTTTTCTTAATGTATGGAATCGGTAATGTACCCGAATTTGCCGACCAAACTCCAATTACCATTGAAGAAGCCAGGAAGAAAGCTAGCCTGCGGACAGAACAAATTAGAAGTAAGTGGAAGATTAAACACGATAGCCATCACCCCAAGTATGTCTTTAAAGAAGGAGACTTAGTCATAAGAAAAATTGCCTTCAACGACCCTCGTCTCATCAAGACATCACCAAAATATAAAGGACCATTTGTCATTCAAAAAAAGATATCTGATGTAACCTACGATATCTCTCTGAAAGACCAAAAGCAAGCAAGACGCGTTCACATATCTCAACTTCGACCATTTATTACCCGAGAATAAATGCTTCAAGAAGGGGAATATGAGACGTTACAAAAACAATTTTCAATTGTACATAAATTCCTTTAAAATGTTACTTTAATTTTTCATATGTTTATTTTCATTTTTATTTTCCATTCATTAAAAGTCAATGATGTACATACTAAATTAGTAAAAACTCAATAAAAACGATATGTAAAGATACACATAAACAAATGGCTTGTAAAAGAAAGCAGCATTAAATGAGTTTAGGCAAAATGTCTATTTCATTAACAAACATTTCACTTTTAAAATAATAAACTTTAAAATTAAAGTTTTACAAAACTAAAATTAGCGTTTTAAAAATAAAAACGTGGCAATATATTGGTATACAAGATTATCTATATTTTTATCGACTTTATAAACTAAAAAACTGAGAATTTACAATAGCATTCACAAGGATATATAGCATTTTTCTAAACACATATAACCAATATTTTGTTAAATTCGTTCATTTCAAGTCACAAAATATTTTCCAATATCTAAGAGCAAGTTGTTTCTCTTGGTTACACACATACCTTAAATATATCGACCCTCTATAATTAAACTGGAATCGTGGAAGCCTTACCATCGGACGTGGGTTGTCAAGAGGCCTCATCTTTCTTTCATTGCATATTTCCGAGAGAAAATTGAATTTTAAAGGAGGGCGGAAGTTGATATATATTCATCTTTTAAACTAATTCTGAGTTGTCGGCAACAATTTTATTTGAAACCTCAGCTCTATATATTAATGGGAAATATGTAAATCTATGTCAAAGAATGCAAATAACGACATCGGAAATGAAGCCGTAAAAAGTGAAGCGATAAAAATGGCGGAAGGAAGTAAGGAAGAAGAAGGGTGCTGGTTGAATCGAATTGATAACTCCGGGTTTTCCAAATATCGATACATACACAGGAACATTTGTTAGAAATATTCAATAAATAAAGAAGGGGGTCGGTGGAAGGATGGTCTAAACCGCTGGTTTTCGACCGCTACGACCCAGGATCGAATCCCGCATTGGGAACTTCTTTCTAATTAGAAAAATGCTCCAATAGGCCCCCGATTTATGAAAAGTTCAACCTTACCAGCGAGTGCAAGTAACCAAACGGGGTTCTGATACATTTGTAAGTGCAAAAGTGTAACTGATTTTCACATGTGTAGACATATGGTGCACTTACAGTAAAAGCAGTTGTTAACTACCCACCATGTTTATCATGGCCTATACCACGTGTACTAGGGATAAAAATAGTTAAAGATATATATTTTATATATTAATTAGATATATTGATTAAAATGAAGTTATGCCTTTTTTATAAAGCGAAGAGACGCAACTATAGACCAGCTAGATTAACCGCTACAAGAAAAAACACTCATTTTTTCACTGAATTAACTACACATCTTATTGTTTCAATATCCTGTGCGCTTTTGTGTATAATTTAATTCGAATATCTCCTAAAATATATAGGGTTCGATAAAAAATAATATGTAAACAAAGTTAGAGGATTGGCTGTATGAAGTAAAGCGCTAAAAACACATTTTTTTTGCTTATCCCTAGTACACGTGGTACAGGCCATGATAATCATGGTGGGTAGAAGTAGGCGACTGCTTTTACTGTAAGTACACCACATGTCTATACATGTGAAAATCAGTTCGACCTTTCACTTACAAATGTGCCAGAGCCCCGCTTGGTTACTTGAACTCGATGGTGGGGTTGGACTTTTAAAAAAATCGGGGCCATTGGAGCATTTTCTTTTTCATTAGAAAAAAAAAGTGTCTAATGCGGGAATCCAACCCGGGTCGTAGCGGTCAAAAACCAACGGTTTAGACCATCCTTCCACCGACCCCCTAAAAACAAATATAAAATCCATCATCTATTCCAGTGTGTGAAATTCAGTATAGAAATACGATTTTGAATATTTATTTTATTCAAGTAGAAACATTCGTGTCAATTTGTACCCGTAGAAGGTCGTCTTCCCGAAAGCTCTACGATCGTTCTCATATAAAAGAAGCTCTTCTACCTGACTTGTGTCTTTTTTTCTATAATTAATAGGGAGAATATTGTTAATTTATATCAATATTTAAAGAGAAATAAATTCTCAGGAGACACTCTGTAAAAATTCAATCCAAGCATTTAATGTATGAAACTAGGGTGGTCTGAAAAAATGTTTACCAAAATATATATATAGCTATTCAGTATTAGTGTCAATTTGTTCAATATATTCTGTATGAATCATGGTAAAATTAATCTTTGCCTCTAAATTTAGTGCTACAGCTGTAAACATTGACAAGAGTAAAATGAAGGTGCTGAATAAGATAGATCAGTGGGATTTCATATCTATATATTTTTGAATTATCAATTATCAATTATTTTATTTCCAAAGCGCTATATCCCGCTAGGGATACTTGCGCCAAACAAGGAGAAAAGTTTATTTACATAAGTTATTTACATTATTCAACGCATGAAAACACTAGAGATCCAGATTTTGTAGCAAGTTTAGAATGTATTTACAAAATGAATTGAACTTTAAATATGATTTTTTTTTATCGGAAATCAAATCGTTAAGTTTACAAACAACTAGTTCATTCTTCATTCTATAATCTTGAAATGCTGGGCAATCGATCAGTATATTTTTGAATGGAATGTTTTCCAAATGTTCCCATAGATAAACTAAGGAGAGTGACTGCGGGTCACTGAGACGTCAGGAGTTAAATAAAATATTAGTTGATGTGGCTGTGTTTTTTTCTGAATCAACTTCCAACCAACAAATTACCTTCGGAACTCATAGTCAAACATTAAAGAAGTTGTACCTATTAGCATGTATTTTGGGATTCAAACAATAACTCTGTAAGATATTTTATACAAAGTGACCTTTATTAAATACACACGAGATACCCAAGTATAAACAAATCTTCCTCTGTCTCTTGAAAAACTCATGACCTGCTATATCAAAATATGAAACTTATTTACGTTTTATCCATGAGTATTTACACTCAAAAATGCAATAAAAATATGCAATAGCCACATCCTATTACTCTGAACCACACGAGAATAATCAGATCTGTTATATTCAAGATGACCCAATTTAGGACCGCCATCAATCTGCTGGTGATGTTCGTTCAGGGTCGCGTCCAGCCTGCAGTCAAAAAGCCTAATGTTTCTCTCTTTGCAAACAAGCCCCGAGAACAGAAGTGCACTAAACCTCTACACATAGAGGAAGACTTCAGATTCAAGTCGGCGAGCTGTCTCCTGCAGAAGAACGGCAACTCCAGCGGAGACCATGGTCCTGTGACTATCGGCTACGGCCATCACTCGCCTAACCAGCCGAAGCGCGTGCTGGGAACAGGATTCAGAATGTCTTCAGGAGCATCTTGTGGAGAGCTTGTTGAGAGGTGCACCCCCAACGTGGCTATGTACCGCTCCATCCCTTGGGCCACCCTGCTTCGCAATTGGTTCTCGTGGCACGATGCAAACATCGCCCTACGGCTGGCCCTCCATTCCCTACCCCATCCTGATGATCCTGGCTCAATGATCACTCACTGTGCCGCCTGTGAATACAGTGACGGGTCGCTGATTCACAGAAATCGGAGTTGCTGAGCCGTGCAAACCTTGTTCCGGAAGGCTTACGCTTCCTGCGAGCTGCCCAAAGATTGGCAACCCTGGCTATTTTGGGTCGACTTCCATCCAAAGTCAACGAAACTCACAAGTACATGTACCATCTTTGTGTTGAGTTGGACAATGTCAGAACCTCATCAACCTATCCACATTGTGGAAAGAAACTCTCGCAATCCATCGTTGGCGGAGTCTTTTTCGCTGCAGATGTCACCAATGAAGACGTTGTATATATATTTATCATTTTTTATCCATATTTCATCATTATTTGATTTTTATATAAATATATATATTTATTTATCTTCTATTATATTCAACTCTCTTTCTCCCTATTATTTGTAGGCCAATTAGCCCGGATTCTCAAGAAACTCTTCCCCGTTGCCCCCTCCCCCCGGTCCTCCTCTACATCCTGGCTCACCTGGCCTCACCTGGCGATGATCCCTGGCCACCCATTCCCAGGCCCCCCAACTATGCTTTGTATATATTCCGCTTTATGCGTCCATCGGGGCTCAAAAATCATTCATTTTGGTTAGCAGCCCCGTAAAATAAAGATATTTTCTCTTCTTTCCTGATGGCCGGCTCAAACTTTTGTACATTATGTAAATAGGTTTTTCATTTTTTTATTCTTACGCCTTAAGCCAGGCAATAATTTTACCAAATTATGTTTATATATATATTCCTTAAGCTCAATTAAAGCTATTTTTGATAACTAATTATATTTAATTATTGCCACGACTCCATTACCATAGCATAATACTCAAGATAATCAAAATCACGCAGAAAATCTTATTTTCTTTTATAATATAAATATAAATGATATAATAAAAAGGTGGTTTTAATATTAATCCGTATTCTAGTAAAAATTCCAGAGAAGGAGAAACAGAATATTCAAACTACCGCCATAAAACAATATGAGCAAAGCGGCGATACACGATCAGCATATATTAAGCGAGGAATTAAAATGTTTCAATGAAACACAGAATCTTGTTAATCAGTGGCTCCACATTAAATCACATTAAGTTTGGAATTGATCGTACACTCTGACGCTGAATTTAATTTGACCAGTTTAATTGTTCAATAGAGAAGTAAGTAAGATATTTATTTGCTCTTTTTAGTTCTCCTTTTTAATAAAAGCCATCTATAATAGTTTTTATTAATTGATTCTTTTTTAAATTGTTAACATTTGCAAATAAATTTATATATATTTTTTCATTATCCCTAGTACACGTGGTACAGTCCATGATAATCATGGTGGGTAGAAGTTGTCGACTGCTGTTACTGTAAAGGTACCACATGTCTACATATGTGAAATGCAGCTTAACTTTACATTTACAAATATGCCAAAGCACCGTTTGGTTACTTGCATTCGCTAGTGGGGTTGGATATTTGCAAGAATCGGAGACCATTGGAGCATTTATTTTTATTTGAACATCCTATTACTATAAAACCACACGAGAATAAGTAGATTTGTTATATTCAACGTGACCCAATCTAGGACCGCCATCAATCTGCCTGTGATGTTTTTTTCAGAGTCGCATCCAGCCTGCAGCCACAAAGCCTACTGTTCCTCTCTTTGCAAACAAGCCCCAAGTGCAGAAGTGAATTTAAATATGCAGGATTCGATTCCGCGTGGTAGCGGTGTAAAACCAACGATTTAGGACACCCTTCCATCGACATTCTAAAAACTTATAATAAAAAAGGTCAGGTGTTTGTTATTAAAATCAAAAAAGTATATCCTAACCACGTTCACATGAACCTTTAAACATCTAAAAGTTCATATGTGAACGTGGTCAAAATATGCCTTTTTTGATTTTAATGTAAATTTATATATATCATTGTCTAATAATATTGTAGCGAATTATTTTTTTTTTTAATTTTACAGGCATTTATTATTTTACACTAGTATTAACAGAGTTTCATTTTTTTATGTTTATATTTTACTACTCTGTAAACTTCCCTCATTGCTTATCTTTTGTTTATCCTTCATAGTTTGTTCTTGCCTTAAATAAATTGCTGTGTCATCCTGAAGTTTGTCTTTCCTAATTTTCCACGTGGCAATATATTTAATTACAAACCTCATAATCAACACACACAAAACATTGAAAAAAGTATTTATAATATTTTAAAATATATAATTTTTCGAATAATGAGCCCTTGAATCAATATTAAAATACAAACATTAGGTCTCAGAGAAAGGTTCCTTTTTTTTACAAATCTTTTATTTATCTTCTTCTTTCTTATCTCAAAGCCATGATAATCATAGTGGGTAGTTAGCGACTGCTTTTACTGTAAGCGCACCACATGTCTACCCATGTGAAAAGCAGTTCGACTTTGCACTTACAAATGTGCCAGAGACCCGTTTGATTACTTGCACTCGTTGGTGGCGTTGGACTTTTGCAAGAATCGAAGGCCATTGGAGCATTTTTTTAAAACAGAAAAAAAGTGTCCAATGCGGGAATCGAACCCGGGTTGTAGTGGTCGAAAACCAAACGGTTTAACCAGCCTTCCACTGAACCCCCTCTTTTATTTATAAACATCTCTAACTTTCGAGCAAGGAAGCCCTTCTACAAGAGAAATTATTTACATTGAAGCGCCAATAGAATGAGAATTAAAATAATTACAGTAAACTCTCCTATAACGCGAATAAGGTGTTCCGTGTTGTATGAAATCGCGTTATAGGAATTCGCGTTGTAAGAAATAAAACTGTATAAGGCGAATGTTGTTAGGATAAATTGTTTTATTTTATGACGCGTTATACGAAAATTCGCGTTGTATAAATAAATATGTCGCAATTTTTTTATCGCGTTGTACGAAATCGCGTTGTAAAAACTCGCGTTATAGGAGAGTCTACTGTATAAAGATTAAATTTGATTTTTTCTCACAAGATGTATAGACAATCAGTTAGAATAGAAGAAAGTTAAATAAATGTTCTATTTTAAACTGTCCACTCGTGTTGTTTTTACTTTTAAATATTGTAATTTTTCACTTGTAGCTCTATAGATGGGCGGTTTTTTCACTTCCGAACAAAGTGACAGGACCATATTTTATGAAACCAGTATATCCATGTGTGATGATGCGTTGTAAAGAAGGAACAACTTGTAGAACAGCCAACAAGTACCTCTATCTAAGTAAATCAGAAAATATCTTTATCGAACCATCTTACCTTAACGCTCCACTTCCTTTAATCTAAACTTTGAGAACAATTAACAAATAGGGTTAAACTGTGGCACAAAAAAGTGATAAATTACTAAACTTTTAACACATTGTTTTACAGTACCTTGGGGATTTAGGTCACTTGAGTGTTATCTGAATAAATAGCGGTGGGAGTGATTCAGTATAAATCTATGGAGGGAAAAGATATTTGTTGAAGTAAGTAAAGAGAAAAATATTGTTGCCATAGCTTCATGTATCTACAGCTGCGAGACTAATAATGCCCAGAGGGCAAAGAGAAATAGTTCAGATAGAACCTGAAAAAATATTTTCCACAATTCCCATGGCAATGTGTTTATTTTTCAAAAGGTTTATCCACAATCTAACCCGTTAACCCGTTTTAAACGCAGTGTTGAGATGATAGAAAGAGAGAAGAGAGCGCATCGTGTTTCTACCGTGATCTATTGAACAGAAAGTGCCTACCCAAATTGAGCAAACATTTCCAAATCTCGCTGTCAGAGTCAATATTTGGATTAACCTACGGAAAAAGGGGTCTCGCGCTATTTGTGATTAAATTAGTGTGTTGTTTGTAAAAATCTCCAATTCAATTTATTCCTATCCTTCCTTGATTAACTGCAGCACAAATTGTTTAATTGACTCATCTAATTATTGAGGGGAAGGAAGTTTTTGGGGGACGTTCATTAAACCCAGGAATCCTGATTGGCCGGCTGGGTCGAGGTAAGTAGCATTTGGGGAATAATTAAATAGGATCTAAGCTTCAGGCAACAAAGTGGACCTTTGCAGGATAGAGAAGTCTAATTTACAGCTGGTATATAGGCCTAAGAAACACATTGCCGTTATGTTGGTCGGGGAAACTTTAATAACAACAAAATAATTTACAAGTGTAGGAAAAAAAAAAAACATTTAACATGTATGTAAACATTAATGAAAAGGTAACTTCCTGATTTGTGCCAATGAATGTTTCTGATGGCCTATTGCTGTCAATCGAATGAAAAAACTAAACCTTGATTTGATGTAGTTCCAAATATAATGGCCAATATTATTTCTTGATTTGTCGGGAAATGTAAACATTTAGATTTTTAAAGAATTATGAATCTTTATATCAGTTATATCAGGCTGCGTTTATTA
Source organism: Cordylochernes scorpioides (assembly GCA_030710605.1). Lineage (NCBI taxonomy): Eukaryota > Metazoa > Arthropoda > Arachnida > Pseudoscorpiones > Chernetidae > Cordylochernes > Cordylochernes scorpioides. The sequence continues at coordinate 13,269,042 of CP092870.1, forward strand.
CAGTTTTCTTATAGAAATACTTTTAATATGTTTGCTTCTCCTCTTTTAGGACAGACGTTTAAACGTGCCTTCTTGAGGTCTTTGTCTTTCCGCCTAAAAGGCACCCTTGAAATAAAGCTTTTGTTCCTCATCGCCCCAACATCTTATTCTCCTGATCCCAAACCTCTTCCTTTCACCGAACTCTGATTATTTCTCACCTTTCTACTCTCCGTCTCGAATTTTTCTGTCTTTCATCTCAAAATAATTTCATTTACGTCTCAGACTATTATTATTTATAACTCTATATAAACATAATTTTCCTTCTATTTCAAAACTCACATTCGGTCTCATTATTAAATACAGTAAAACCCCGCTAAAACGAACCTGGTATATAGCCAAACTTCTTTTATAACAACCTGAAATATATATATTTGAAAATAGAGCAATCCATATATAGATCTTTAATTTAAAAAGCAAATATTGGGTTAAAATATAATTTATTTACCAATATTTAGCCAACCTGAACGTCAAGATATGTTATAATACCTTGAAAAAGGTTGGCGTTCTGCCAACTGAAACTTGGTAAATAAATTATATTTTGATCCAATATATGCCTTTTGATAAAATAATCCCTTGAATCAATATCAAATTAAGAGCATTAAGCCTCCAGGGAAAAATTTAAATATAATTTTATTGGCGTTTTAATAATGTCAAATATTTTCTCCCGTAGAAGGGCTTTCTTGCCTGAAAGTTTGAGAGATTTTTAAATAAAAAAACAATGGTTGCCTGTAAAGTCGGTTTTACGGGCGAAGATTTTACGTGACAACGGTAGAATATTTATTGATATGAATATAATTAAATTGCACAATAGGAACAAGGAATTGAATGAAAATAAGAATTGCACAAATTTTAACTATAGAAATATATTTTGTTTACTAAAACATTGTACATGTAAACTTAAACTTAACTAATTCCTATTTGAGTGATTTTGTTGAGGATAGGACGATGATAGGAGAAATATGAAATGAAAGGAAGTGTTTCTGCTGTAATGTGTCTTGCGAAAGTCAAGTCGATAGTTGTTCCTTTTAACGTAGTTGACTTAGAAACGTTTGATACGCAATCAAGATTATACGTATTTTTCATGAAATTAAGAAACGAGTTGTCAGGCTTTACGTTTTTGTTAAAATCACCACACAGAAGAATCGGTATACTAGAATCAACTTGCACGAACGGTGGCACGTACTGGCTGTTGTGAATGTACGGACCGAGTCCTTGCCATAGTAACATTCCAATATCCTGCATACTAGCTCCTGGATGAATATATACAGCACCGAGTATAAACTTGAAGCTAGTATTAGCGGCGAAGCAAGTAACTTCAGTCATGCACATGTCACCCTTGGTTTTAATGACACGAGTTACGTCTGTAATCGCAACTTGGAACACTTCCGCCGTAGATGTCGATGATAATTTACGATAGATCGCCACTCCACCAGCCGCGTTGGTATTTGAAAATCAAAACACTTATTCAGATCGAAGGTTCAAATTTTTGCTAAATAAATTTGAAATTAAATAAAATTTGTAATTGTAAATGATGAAGTTGAAAATTAAAACATTTACTTAAATTAGATGTTAAAATTCTTGCTCAACACAGTTTAAATAAAGTTTTCTTATATCTGCCACTTTTTCTTAATATTTGTAATTTTAAAGAATCAATTCGAAAATCAAAACATTTATTCAGATCGAAGGTTCAAATTTTTGCTAAATAAATTTGAAACTATTTAAAATTTGTAAAATAATAATTAATTAATTAATTAATTTTAAACTAATAATTTACTTAACACTATCAACATTTATCAATAGTATGACATAACCTATAAACTCAGTTTCTCAACTTTTGTGTCAATCTAACAATTAATCAATCAATCATAGTTTACGATAATGAAATATCAGTGTACAATTATTTACCTTTATTGTTGTAGTTGTTGTAAATGACGAATCTAAGCACTCCACATTTTCACTACAGACACAGCTGACGATACTTTAACCACACGTGTGAACTTGTATTATGACGCTTTCTTGTTTTTCCAACGCCAAGAACGTTCGAGAAAGACAAAGACAGAGACAAGCATGCGCCGATTCAATGCGCCTAATTCTCTAGCGCTGCGCGCGCAGCACTCTCGTTCGGTGACTCATCGTAACGTTACCGGGCGTTACACTTTTTCATAAGTGACTCCCAGCCGCAACCTAATTTAAGACGTTGTCACGTCAAAAATATTTTTAAAAGAAACGTTTCCCTGGAAGCTTATTGTTCTTATTTTGATATGTCTTTTTAATTAAAAAAATATATTTATAATCTTTTATTTTATAATACAGTAAACTATGATTATAACAAACAATAATTCTATAGTAAACCACAGGTTCAGTTCAATTGGGGTTCTCTGTAGAGGGGTTTTACTGCACGTTAATTGTTTCATTATAATGGGTTGAAGGAACATATTATGTCTAGATATAAAATACTAAAAATATTAAATATTAGCAAATATTAGTATATATATGTATGTACATAACCTGTAGAAAACTATATTAACAGTGCGAAGGTTAAATTGGATTAGATGGAGGCGTATGGAGTCGAGATTATGGCTGGGTGCAAATTAAATTTAGTTTTGCTGACGCCGGACTAAACAAACACTGGGTCGAGGCTAAAGCAATTTGGGGTCTAACGAGATTTAATGGGCTCTGTTATTTGGTGATACGCTAGGTTTTCTAGCTATGTAGCATTGTACAAGTGATATTGGTAACATTTTGTTCTCTGTAGGGGAGTTTGGTGACGTAAACTTATTGAGATTTATATTTTAAATTAGTTTTGAAGGTTCTGAGGAGATATAATCTGAATGGAATTTATGGTTAGGTATTGCGTAGTTAAACAACGATATCCTAGCTATATGGAAGCAGTTGGTATGAAGAGCGTTGTAACTTTAACTCGTTGTAGTGGGAGTGTTTCCTTCTTTCCTACAGTTACTGCGGGAAGTAACTGTGTGGTAGAGAGAGAGATGCTAATCACTTGCAACCTTCAAATCTAATTACTTCTTTTATATATTATTTTTAAAAATGGGTTCTTTGTGAAAAGATAATTAAAACATTTTGTAAAACGTCTTTTTTCAATAGACATATTTCGAAAGCATTTTGATCTTTTTTCAAATTTATTTGATTCCACTTAGCGTTTCGTTTTTTAAAGTGAGGATATATTTATATAATAAGGTGGGGATGTATATCGGGATTCAAAGATTATCTCTGAAAAATATTTAAGTGACCTTTATTGAAGGCACACGAGATAACCAAGTGTGAACAAAATTGACTAACTTTTTGAAAAAAAAAAAAAAACAGACGACCGGCGACATGATAAAAGATTTTTCACCTCTTCAAGTTTTGTCCGGAATATAATCTTTCCCTTCCCATCCAAGTACTGGAATGTGAAAAATACTTACCATAAGGTCCTATCTCCTGGAAATAAAGGTGGAATCTCTGTAATATTTTGTTTTTATTATCCCTAGTACATGTAGTGCAGACCATGATAATCATGGTGGGTAGAAGTTAGTGACTGATTTTACTGTAAGTGTACCACATGTCTACACATATGGAAAGCAGTTCGACTTTGCACTCACAAATATGCCAGAGCCCCGTTTGGTTACTTACAATCGCTGGTAGGGTTGTACTTTTAAGAAAATCAGAGGCTATTGGAGCATTTTTTAAATTATAAAAAGGTGCCCAATGCGGGATTCGATCCCGGGCCGTAGTGGTCGAATACCAATGGTTTAGACCATCCTTCCACCGATCCTCTGAATCTCTGCAGGGACAGTCCAAGTGGCGGAGTGAGAACAACACCCTATAGAGAGATGCAAATCCAAGAGGGAGCCGAGCTTAAAGCGGGAAAAGTCTAAACTATGGAGGAGGACTTGACCTTGAAATTGAAAACGACTATTATAGACAGAAGAAACAATTATATTAGGTCAATGGCATATGGGTGCAAAAAGCAAGTGGAAATCACCACATCATTTTGTAAATGGAAATCCTCAATGAAGTGAGCCAACTCGACCGAGGCAATATCTGACGATCATACAGACTATGGATAGAGATAGGTTGACTTTGCTGATTGAGTAGGCACTTCAGTATTAATACTGATTCTCACCTGTAGTAGGAGCAATAAAACTCATGATACATTTATAATAACTATTTAAAATAGCTTGATTGCATTTTGATTTGAGTCATATCGAACTATATATCATAAAACCTCATCTCTATAATTATAGGCTTCCTGAAATATTTTCATGTCATTCCCATGAAGTATTACATAAAATAATCATTCGAATAAATATAAGTCTAAAATGATTTATATGCTGACCCTCTATTCCTATATAATTGAAAAAGGAATATTTAATAGTTAGGAACGATCTTTCTGGTACAGAGTAGCTGGAGAGATTGTAATCTTCCTCCTTCCATCCTTATATTCTTCTGATATTACTTTGCATTGACAATCCAGGGTAATCTGGGCTATTGGCCTCTCGGATGATCTACAAATAATTATTCTATTTATATCTGCTCTATTCGCCTAGAGCAAATAAGATTATTAAAGGTAATTTGCTCGAACTGTAAACTATCCCTACACACAGAAGATATTGGACAGCTAGAATAATCAAACAAAATTAATGTCGTCAGTTCGAAAAGCCTATCGAAGTTGAAACAAATGACATCCTCTAAGATCCGTTGATTGTATTTTAAAAAGGAATTTATCGTGGAGCCGTAGAGAAGTTGTCTTGGAAAATTGGCTTCTGACAGGTAAATATTGGATGTGATAATCCTGGAATTAATGTGCGCGCCATGTGTGTAAGCAAACTGCGATAAATGACTCGGGGTTTGGATAATTGGACCTGGGATGATGGCACGCTGCAATAATGTGACTAGAGAAATGACAAAGGAAGAGAAATTGATACCAAGACACCATGAAACGTGACGTATGATTATAATGATGAAAGGATACTTTGACATTCTACAAAGTTACATAACTAAAACTTTAACTTACTTTAAAGTGAGAGAAAGGAAAGAAAACAAAGAAAATATTCAATATAAGAAGAAGTTTCATAATTTCGCTAAGTTTGGAGAGTATTCAAGTTCGACACGAGAAAACATAATGAATATCTTTATTTTACTGTCATATATGTTTTCACTATCTATTGATTTAACTCTCCTGGATCAAACAAATGCCACAGGTTTCTGGAGATGAGTTACCTTTATCTCAATTAAACCTAATCTCCAGCTTTTGGGCATCTCTGTCCTTCTACAGGAGTACATAAAACATATAAATGTTTGAATGTTTGATTTACTCCTTTCGAAGGGCAGAGATGTATGGAAGCTCTATATTACGTTTAATAAATATAAAAGAAACTGATGTTGTTTGATATATATCTTCATACTCAGGCACATACCTGACAAATATTAACATATTCAAGTTGTTTTGATGCATTTAAAAAAGGGTAGATATCCTTTTTGGTAGGTAAAATCATTCCACCATAATATTATTTATATGGCCTATATATAGATGTGGTTTAATACTGTGTATAAAATAATATTTGCTGATAATAGGCAGTCGTGGAGAGAGGGCAATGGACCACAGTGCAGTGAGTCCGTAGTGGTGCGGCACAGGAACAAGTAGACACAATTGGATGAGACAAAGACTTAGCCAAGCAGAGGTAGGATTGAAAGAGTACTATCTGGTTCAAAACAAGGTCCAATTCGACTAGTTACCTGCTCGCTGTCCAGTAACTAACTAACTGATAAACCAAGAAGCTTGTTTTTCTTGGAATCTCCACCAGATAGAAAGATCAGGATAGCAAGAACTATTTTATCTGCAGGTCTCTGTTCCTATTTATTCATATTTTAACAAAGTATTTATTATTTTATTAACATAATATCATTTTTTATGTGCCAAGACTTCCCTCCAGGATGTCGATGCACCTATAAATGATACAACGACAAAGCCGCTATTCACGCCGCAAGAAAAAGGACGAAAAGGTACTAAGGACAAAGTTCCAAGACTTCGATGGAATCATTGGCAGAAGCAAGTCAGATCCATGTCAGTAACTACAGTATTTACAAGCTGTGGGTTACAGCCCTCATAGAGAAGAGCTATCTAGCAAAGTATTTATTATTTTATTAACAGAATATCATTTTTGATGCTTATATTATGTTACTCTGTAAACTTCCTTCATTTGCTTATCTTTTTTTTATCATTCATAGTTTGTTTTTGCCTTAAATAAATTGCTGTGTCATCCTGAAGTTTGTCTTTCCTAATTTTCCATGTGGCATTATTGTTGACACCAAATATAATATGTAGTGGTACAGTGTTTGCATTAATTTGTGATTTGGTAAGATATTTATACTCTGCACTACCTCCCTGTTTAAGAATAAATTACATATGACTGACTTGGAGGACTTATGAAAATATTTTTATAAAAAGGGTAATATTATATCGCGTGCTCCCAATATGATATATATTAAAAGTAAAAATATACAGGGTAGAATGCAAATAATAAAATGTAAAATAACATCATTATTGATATTATATATAATGGATGTATTGGATAGAAGAGGGAACTTATAAAACACGGATAGGTGTTAGTTATTTGTCACACGTAAGTTTGAAGTTCTCTAAAATCGATGACCTATCTAAAGAGATAATTAATTAGAAATAATGTTACGGTAAAATAAAGCGGAATATAAAAACCTAGTAAGACTCACATACACAATACATAATATTGTGGCGAAGAAATAATTTATTATTTAATTTAATATTATTCAATGAAATTATTCAACAGATTATAAAAATATATTACTCTGTATTTGTAAAATCATCTTTAAAATATTTCTTTGCTTGCTTTTTCAATATTCCCTAGCTGTAGATAGTTTGGTTAATTTGTTTCTTGTGTTAATTAATTTCTACGCTACAATATAAAAAGTTATAAAGAGAATATGTAAAAAGGTTATATAAGGTGTGTTCAAAAAGTATCGCGACTTTTGAATTTTCGCGGGTTACGTATATTCGAATTTCGATCTTTTTGTGGCTTTATGTTGGTACTCATGTCTCTCACTTATGCCGACAAGCTCGGCCATTTTGAATGTTCACTTAATTGTTGACAGCTGCTTTGCTTGCAGGTGTTTTGGATCGTCTTCACTTTTTACCTATTAAAAAAAAATGGATCAAAGAACCTGTATCAAATTTTGTGTGAATAACGAAATTAAGTGCGCGGATGCATTCCGAATGTTGACTGTGGCATACGGAGAAGCTACCTTGGACCGAAGCAACGTTTATCGGTGGTACAAAATGTTCTCAGAAGGCCGAGAAGATGTGAACGACGAAGAGCGTGCCGGACGCCCGAGCACTTCAACAACAGACGAAAAAATTAATGAAGTGGAGAAAATGATATTGGCCAATCGTCGAATCACCGTTAGAGAAGTTGCTGAGGACCTAAACATATCGATTGGCTCGTGCCATTCGATTTTTATCAATGATTTGGGCATGAGACGGGTCGCCGCGAAATTCGTACCAAAATTGCTCAATTGCGACCAAAAACAGCATCGCATGAACATTGCTAATGAGATGTTGGACTCTGTCCGCGACGACCCAAATTTGCTCCAGAGGGTCATAACTGGTGACGAAGCGTGGGTTTATGGTTATGACGTGGAAACCAAAGCTCAATCATCTCAATGGAAGCTGCCGCACGAACCAAGACCGAAAAAAGCGCGCCAAGTTCGGTCGAATGTGAAAGTTTTGCTGACAGTTTTCTTCGATTGCAGGGGCGTGGGGAATCATGAGTTCTTGCCACAGGGTAGAACGGTTAATAAGGAATATTACCTGTAAGTTATGCGCAATTTGCGCGAAGCAATCCGCCAGAAACGCCCGGATTTGTGGAAGAACAAAAATTGGCTTTTGCACCACGATAACGCCCCTGCTCACACATCGTTGCTTGTGCGCGACTTTTTGGCCAAAAACAACACACTAATGATGCCGCAGCCACCGTATTCCCCAGAACTGGCCCCCTGTGACTTTTTCTTGTTCCCTAAACTGAAGAGGCCCATGAAAGGACGACGTTACGCTACGCTTGACGAGATAAAAACGGCATCGAAGGAGGAGCTGAAAAAGATTTTTAAAAATGATTTTTTGAAGTGCTTCGAAGATTGGAAAAACCGTTCGCACAAGTGTATTATATCTCATGGAGATTACTTTGAAGGGGACAAAATAGGTATTAATGAATAAATAAATAATTTTTGAAAAACATAAAAGTCGCGATACTTTTTGAATACACCTCGTATATTTGATGGCAATATTAATACGGCATTCAAAAATAGTCAAACATACTAGATCAGAAAAAATAAAAAAATAATAAAATAGACATTTCCTTATCGGGCAACTGAGAGTTACTGATGTCGCAAACCATCAGCAACTTTCAGTTGCGCGATAAGGAGATGCCTTTTTTATTTTCATAATTTATCAACCATATCCCAGTACAATATTATATTTGTACTATTTTTAAACATACTAAAGTTAGCATAAATAGCTGTGAAATCTCTTCGAACAAAAATATCGGTGTGCATTGGAAGATTTAAACTCTCTGTTTTTACTTTCATTGATTAATACAAAACTTTTTCAATAGTTACTCTATAATTTAAAAGGCATATATTGGATCAAAATATCATTTATTTTACCAATATTTCAGTTGACTTAACGCCAACCTTTATCAAGGTGTTATAACATATTTATATTATATATTTTAATACCTTGATAAAGGTTGGCGATCAGCCAACTGAAATATTTGTAAAATAAATGATATTTTGATCCAATATATGCCTTTTGATTTGAAGATTTATTTATGGATTGCTCTATTTTCAAAATGTTTCTCTATAGTAAATTCAGCTTCTTCTCAGGTTCTAAAAACTTTAGCAGAATGGACTTCGGAGATCTATTGAATAGACACGACAGATCTCTACCAGTCGACATTCTTTTGTATAATACGGGGTATGAATCAACATTTTCAGATTTAGGGCAGCCTAGAAGTGAGAAAATATTCTGATGTTATGAATATATTCGTGTGAATTCCAACAACTTTTCGATTGAAAAAATAGAAGTTCTATCCTGTTAATTTGCATATTTATCGTCGGGCGGACGTGTTCTTGCAGCGCTCCGCGAATTCCGGTAAATATTACTTCAATTTGTTTTTAGAGTTGTTTTTGAAATTTAAAATCTTTTATACCTTACTTTTTTATATTATTATAAATATAATAACCAACTCTTAAGTATACTTAAACATTTTATATACAGCTGATTTGCATATCAGCAGACGGCGCGGCGCGACCGCTTGCCGCTTGTTAGAACAATATGGTCGATAAAATTGAAAAACGTACTGAGGAATGTAGGATTCAGCATAAGATCATCTCGGAACAAAGTGCTGACACATTAAAATCAAAGTACTCATCTACAAATAAAAGCATAAATCAAAATGATCTTACAATTGTACAGGGTTTGCTAAAGCAATTGAATATATTGATGGATACAATGGGAGATATCGCTGTAATCAATGGCTCTTTTTGTGATAGACTTGGAAATCTGGACGAATCAATAAAGAAAATATCTCCTTCAAGTCAATTTTATAATAGGTCATATGCTCAAGCTACGAGAGTTACTAGTGAAGACGATAAAATAGTTATGCAAAATCAAAACGTAACGGATAAAACAATAATATTTAAATCCAAGTTAAATGTTTCCCCGGCTGAAGTATTAGGCGAAGTAAATAATGGTATTAAAAAGATGAGAAATGATAGATCTAAAGTCAAAATAAATAAAATAATAAAATCAAAATCTGGCGTAATACTTAAAGTTGATTCAGGTGAAGATTTGAATACATTGATTGAAGAGTTTAAAAAGATTGATGACGTAAATCAAAAAGCATTAATTTATGCACCAAAACCACTAGATCCTACAATTGTTCTTAAGTCAATTACTAAATCTACAGATATTAAGGAATTGCCTTCGATTTTATGCAATATGAACCCAGAGTTAGAAGGTCGAGAGAAGAAGATAAAGGTTCTGTTCGCTATGAGATCAAATACTGATGTACAGGATGTTGTTCTCCGCATTTCCCCGGCTACATACCAAATTATGAAGAAATTACAACGTATATATACAGACATACAGGTTACATATATGAAGGATAAGGTGCTTGTACGTCAATGTCAAAACTGTTTTAGTTATGGTCATAGTAAAAATTCATGTAACATCATAAAATGTAAAAATTGCGGAGACAATGACCAACATGTTAACTGTCAATCCTTGCCCAAGTGCATAAATTGCTCTACACATCCTAAATATAGGAATAGCAATAATCATCGTTCTAATGACAAATTATGTCCTGTGTTCCTTCAACAAATGAAATATGAGATACAAAGAACATGTTATGCAGATTTAGATCATTATATTGTTACTTTGGATTAGAATAGACTTATTCTTGTTTTTATTTTTTTTTGTCAATGTTCAAATTAAAAATTCTACAACAAAACACGCGGAAAAGCAATTTGGTTAATAATGAAATAAGGGAATTTATTTCTAAAGAAAAATATGATATGATTATAGTTCAAGAACCATATAGTATAAATAATGAAGTAATCTTTAATATGCGTTCAAAAATATATTATGCAAATATACCGGGAGTTCCAATATACAGGGTGATCCAAAAGTCCCGCACAACTTTAAAAATTAATAACTCCGCGAATATTTGCGCTAGAGCAATGCGGTAAACACCATTGTGTTCAGGATGCAATGGGATTTTTTATGGCAAATAATGAAAAATTCGAAATTGATTTTAGTTACAACTTTATTCGCTAGATGGCGCTCTACCAGAATCAGAGATTCAGCGGCCAAATTGTTTGATAAATTGAAAAATATAACTGAACGACACGTATTTTTCCTTTTTGAATACCAGGAAAGAACCCTAATAATATAAAATGATAAATTAATAAAACACCATTTCGCCAAAAGTTAGAATAATTGGTTGACGATTTTTAAATACAATCTGAGATATGTAAAATAGGTATATGCAAATTAAAACATGTAGCAAAAAAAAATGTATATTTTAGATGGAGTTTTGTGAAATAAATTGAATGTTTGAAAATAACTACTGATATCAATACACGATTTTTGAAATGTTAATATAGTACCAAAAATTATTATGGCACTACTAATAGGATTTCTTGCTATAAGAAATGTATAGTTTCTTGACTAATTGTCGACACTTGACTATTTAACTGGATATTTGTCATGATCCAAAAATGAAATATAGAGGGGAGTGACAAAATATATTTGTCGTACTTTTTTCCAAATTTACAATGGGTTTGTCAAATGTTATCATTGTTTATTATACTGTACATAATTTTGAAAATGTATCCCCTCAAAAAAATCATTTTTAAATCGACCTTTTGCGTTGAAAAACGTGGTAGTAAAATCATTTTGTATTATATTTTGCGCAAAATATCTAAAGTTGGGGGGGATACAGAGATTATTCCTTATGCTATTTCTTCTAATGAGCGAAAAGCGATAAACTAAACATAAGGGGTAAAATTGTGTATACCAGTGTTATTCGAGTAGTTATAACACTTTGGCCTGCACGACATAAGATGTGGGCAAATGACAAACAAAAAAAAAATACTGTTCACAGAAAAAAAAAAAGAGTTAAGATGTGAGGACAGCATTTATTATTCCCATAACTCAAAACAAAGAGCTGCAAAATATAACACATGAGGTAACTGCCTTCTCTCTTGTATTAGGTCACAATCCTTGCTTAATGTGGCGCCCTTCATTCTCAAACACCGCCTGCAGACGATAGATGACAGAATGGTCACAATTAAATACACTGGTGTTCCAAAAAATAAGAAACCTTTGTTTTTTAATGATATGTTTTAAAATATACAACGCTAAAAGCTAAAAAGTAATTTAATTAGGTATTTTAAGTCGTAGAATTTATTTATCGCAACCATTCGATTCGGTAAAATTGAAAATATGCAAAATTTTGCTTGTCTTTATAAGTGTGCTATTTGGCGTGTCGTTTACCCCATCTAAGAATTGTCCAGTTATAATTTTATTTAATCCTTAGTTAATTATGAGTTTACGAAAAATTTTAGCAGATGATTTAAAATGGAAAGCTGTTGGAAGAATGGAGCAGGGCAATCACAAGTTGAAGTAGCAATATGGCTAAATGTGAATAAATCTGTGGTCAGCAAAATATGGAAACAGTTCATTGAGACAGGAACCATCAAAAGAAAAGAAGGTTCTGGTAGAAAAAGAAAAACAGCTACCTCTGAAGACCGTTATCTGGTCGTAACTGCCAAGCACCATAGGGAGATGACAGCTATTCAACTCTCTAATGAACTCTCAAGTGCTACTGGAACGAGAATTTCAAGACAAACTGTTTACCGAAGGCTTCACGAAGGTGCTCTTTATGCAAAACGACCAATGGTCTGTATCCCTTTAACCTCTGCTCACAGGAGAGCCCGCTTGAATTGGTGCTTGGAACATCACGCCTGGACTCATGATCAGTGGACCGATGTTCTCTTCAGTGACGAGTCAAGATTTAGTTTAAACACAGATTCTCGACGAGTTTTCATCTGGAGGGAGCCTGGAACCCGCTATCATCCAAGTAACATCAGGGAAATAGACAGTTTTAGAGGGGGCAGTCTCTTAGTCTGGGCTGGCATCATTTCTAGCAGACGCACACCCCTCCACATTTTTTCTGGGAGCACTTTAACTGCCCAAAGGTAAAGGGACGAGATCCTTGAGCCCTATCTAAGACCTCATAGAGATCAAATTGGTCACAATTTAATGTTTATGGCCGATAATGCTCGTCCGAATAGGGCTAGGCTAGTCAATGAATATCTTCAGAGTGAGAATATTCGAAGGATGGATTGGCCAGCCAGATCTCCGGACCTGAATCCAATAGAGCATGTGTGGGATGCTCTAGGGAGGCGTATTGGAGCTCGTCACCCCTCTCCCAGAACCCTCGTTGAGCTAAGAACTGCTCTATTGGAGGAGTGGGGTTTACTACCCCTGGACCTCCTCTAAAGCCTGGTAAACAGTATGAGGGCTCGCTGTGAGACCTTGATAGCTGTTAGAGGTGATCATACTCCCTATTGATATCTTATTTCTTTAAGATCTGGAACCTTAGCTTTGGGTATGTTGGTAATAATTTGCATATTTCATAATTTCAAATATATTTTTTTAATTTTCATATAGCTAGTCAAATTCTCCATAGTTTAAACTATTTGTATACTAAATTTTATATTTGTTAATAAATTAGCTTTTGAGAAATTTCAATATTGGTTAAGTTTCTTATTTTTTGGACACTAGTGTAGTTTAAATTTATAAAACGTGCCATCTGATAGAAGCCTTCAACATGGCCAATGTGATAGGCCGGCATCGATAAAAACGCGACTTAATGTACCCCCATAACCGAAATTGTAAGGCGTCAAGTGTGGTGATATTGGAGGCCACTGGTATATAAAGTGGCGACTTATCAACGAATTCCACAGAACGTATTCTTCAGCAATTGTTTGGCACCGCGGGAGATATGAGGAGGTCCTCCATTTTGCATGAATGTTATTTCGCTTAGTGCTTGTCTGTCCTGCAATATGGGAATAACCTTTTCTTTCTAAAGTTGAACAAAACGTTCACCAGTTACAAAAATGGTTTTAAAAGTTCTTCCATTGATTTTTTCAAAGAAAAATGTCCTAATAATAAAAGAAGAAGTGAACCCACACAAAACTGTAACTCTGTGCTGATGAAGTGGTATTTCTGTAAAATCCTAGGGTTTTCTGTTGCCAAAATGAGGCAGTTTTGAATGTTAAATTCTCCCTTTAGATAAAAGTGAGCATCATCTGTTCTTAGAACATTTGACAGCCAGTTTTCATCAATATCAATTTGCCGGAAAACCCATGCAGCGAATTCTTGACGCTTCTCAAAATCGCTGACTTTCAACTCGTGAAAACTTTGAATTTTGTTAGGATATTTTTATAGAAAAATTCTAAATGTGTGTTCTCTCCAAACTGTTCCATACGAAATCCCCGTTTGTCGAGAAACTTGTCTAGCACTTACTTCTCCATACGTGGATAACGTTTCAATAGCTTCAGCATTCTGCAAAACCGTAACAGCCACTGACTTGCATGTCGATGGTCTTCCACTCCGAGGTTTTGCTTCCAGAGATCCAGTTTCCTCAAAACTTTTAATCAATCGCTTTAGAGAGTAGCAACTCATTGGTCCTTTACCGCTTCGAATATCTTTAAAGGAACGAAACGCTCGTAAAGCTTCAGTGGCAGATTTTGAATCACAATTAAAAAATTTCACCAAGAGTGCTTTATCCTGTAGTGACGGCATTCCAGGGGGAAGGGGAGAAGTTCGACCACACCTCCTTGCGGTCCCCCCTGGACCCTTGGAATATTTGACCAAATTCTGGTTCGTTTCCAAGATGACTAACGTTGCAACGGCACCCATTTTTAAATGAAGAGCAAAAATGATATCTCCAGTAATGCTACCGCGTCCGGGGTAACCGCCGCGTAAAGAGCTGCAGCTCGAGCTCATGATGAGAAATCTACTACGAGGACACAATTCAATCTACTACAACTCAATATAAATGGTACCCAGAGGAAAATAAAGAGCTGACTTGTCTTCTCTGTGACAACAATGTACATATTAATTGTCCTCGGGAGACAAAATTGAATCAGAATCTGATATTCAATATCAAAGATTATACAACACTACGAAAGGACAGACCGGGAAAATTCGGAGGAGGACTTGCCGTTTTGATTAAAACTCTAGAAATCAAATTTAAGGAAATCGCCTATAATCAGAGTAAGCCTAGAGAAAGCACGACAGAAGCTCAGGCAATAGAAATCTATCTTACAGATAAAACAATTCCAATCATAAATGTTTATCACCACGATAATACTAGCATCAATACAGGCCTGATAGAGACATTAAGTGAAGCGTCTTCGGATATCGCAATCATACTTGGTGATTTTAACGCCGAAAGACCAACTTGGGGATCACCTGTCCAGGATAACAAAGGTCAGCAGGTTGAGGACATGCTAACCGACCTCGACCTTACGCCGTTAAATAACGAAAAGAACACCTATCTATCCATGTCCACAGGCACAGAATCCGCAATAGACATCACAGCGATAAATTACAACATCGCACCTACAACACAATGGAAAATTCTGAAAAGTGCAATCAGTGACCACAGACCAATTTTAACAACCCTAAAATTCAAAATTGAGAATTTCCAACAGAATAAAAGAACACTGGAAAAATATTTACAGAAAAGCTTGAAAAACTGTGCAACGAAGAATTAAATCACAGAACGATTGACAAAAAATTGGAAAAATTCTCTTTGAACATATCCAAAGCTGCAAAAGTATCGATACCTAGAGGTAGACGTAAAGACCTGTGAATACTTTACTGGAAGGACCACAATATCGAGGCAATGATTGCAGAGAGAGACAATAAAAATGAACTTCTTTAAAAAAATAAAACAGAAGAAATCATAAAGGAACTCATTGAAATTAGTCACAAATAAGAAAAAGAAATTTGGATATTCAAACAAGAAAAATGGGCAGAATTCTGCGAAATAAATGGATCCAAAAAAGGAAAGCCATCACTGGAATATAATTAGTGTTATAAAACAATCAAAACCAACCCTAATCCTCCAATACTCTAACCGATATGAACAGCGAGAACGAATAAACAGATGGCTGACATAATTGCTGAATATCTTTCAAGCACTTCCAGACTCAGCTATACGAATGAAGGCAGGACTCTAAAAAATAATATAAACAAGTTAGTTAAACAAGCAAGAAATTACCATCAACAAGATATATACTCGAGAGACTTCACACTGAATGAGCTAAATTCATCAATAAGAAAGTTAAATCCAAGATGTCACCTGGAGATGCTCTAATCTTTGGTCAAATGATTAAACACTTTGTAGACGAAGCTAAAAATAAACTCCTACGAATACTGAACATTTCATGGCAAACTGGTAAACTACCAAAGAATTGGAAGATATCAATTATAGTGCCAATACTGAAATCAAACAAAGATGCTAAGGAAGGCAAGAAATATCGGCCACTTGCTCTTACCAGCATACTTTGTAAAATAACAGAATGAATTATCCACTCTAGGCTCATAGTCTGGCTCACTAACAATAATAAAATAAACATCTACCAAACTGCCTATAGATCCAGACACTGTACAACTGATAAAACTGTTCTACTTCTGTCAATCAATAATAGATTTCTAGGAAAAACCGCCAGAGAAGACAACGGCCGTATTCCTGGATATGACCTCAGCTTTTGATCGAGTGTAGAAATTATTTGAAAGGCTGCACAACATCGGAGTAAGAGGAAAAACCTTAATCTGGATTGCAGACTTCTTAAGGGGAAGAAGGATAAAGGTTCGGGTCAATGGAACATTTTCCAAGGACCGAAGAACATGGGCTGGTGTACCTCAGGGATCTGGGCTCAGTCCTCTACACTTCTCGCTATATATTAACTGTTGTTTATGTAAATAGATGAATATTACTTGTATTATTTAAAGCCTCACTATGTAAAAATATATGTGTATATAAATTGGACATTTTTTGTTGGCCAAACGAAAAGAATCTGAGGCTCTTTATTGGACACGACAAAAACAACAACGGCATTCCAGAGTAAAATAAATCATCAGAGATAGATAAATATTTTTCAAATGAATTAAAATAAATATAATCGATACTGAGAGAGAGTTGAATTTAAAAAAATAGAAAATTATTATTTTCGAAATATAAATAGCTGAGAGGATTCCAGCAAACCGCATCTAAAATATCAGTTTTTTTTTTGCTACATGTTTTAATTTGCATATACCTATTTTACATATCTCAGATTGTATTTAAAAATCGTTAACCATTTCTTCTAACTTTTGGCGAAATGGTGTTTTATTAATTTATCATTTGATATTATTAGGGTTCTTTCCTGGTATTCAAAAAGTAAAAATACGTGTCGTTCAGTTATATTTTTCAATTTATCTAACAATTTGGCCGCTGAATCGCTGATTCTGGTAGGGCGCCATCTAGCGAATGAAGTTGTAACTAAAATCAATTTCGAATTTTTCATTATTTGCCATAAAAAATCCCATTGCATCCTGAACACAATGTTGTTTACCGCATTGCTCTAGCGCAAATATTCGCGGAGTTATTAATTTTTAAAATTGTGCGGGACTTTTGGATCACCCTGTATACCGCAACAATCGTTACAAACCCTTTCTTATCATGTAAATTAATTAAAGAGTTTTCAAATTCATTTGCAACCACTATATCAGTACAAACTACTAAACGGCAAATTATTCTTTCAAATATTTATATACACCCTAATAAAATGGATACCTGTCATGTTCAATTCCTTGATAAATTAATTAAAAATTTTAACACAAATCCATTGATTTTAGCTGGAGATTTTAATGCTCGAAGTCAGATGTGGTTTGATAATATTATTAATCAAAACGGTAGAAGACTTCAACCTATAATTGATTTTCACAATATGCTCATACATAACAATCGAAACAAAACATGTCGAGGATTAAGTATAATAGACCTTACTATTACTAATAGTCATGCTCATGTACTTATTAATGGATGGAAAACGTTAAATCTTTCGCAAATCACAGACCATCACGCAATCTCATTCGACATTAGTCTGGAAACAGAAAGTTTATTACATGAAAATAATTCTACATGGTATTTTCAAGAAAAAAGAGCCAATTGGCAAAAATATGAGCAGGCAATCAATGTGTCTAGGATAAATGATGCAATGATGAAATTAGGTAAAATAGTAAATATAAACGATATAAACTGTGTAGTTTCTCTCATAACTGACATATTAATTGAAGCTGCATATGCATCTCTACGATTAAAACCAAAATATTTAAATAATAATCCATTTAATTGGTGGACGGATGAACTGGAACTTTTTAAAAATCATTTTAAATATGTTCGAAATCTATGTTATCGGGGTAAACGGTCTAATAGACAGCTAGTTGATGAAAAAATGTATAAAGAAATACGAAATAAGTATATGAATATTATTGAAAAAACAAGAAATGTAAGCTGGAGGGTATTCCTGGAGGAAGTTGAAAATACATCTCCTTTTGGTAATACTTACAAAACTTTTAAACAAAAAATTTCTCCTAGGTCTTTTGATTTACCAATTCTAGATGTATCTCAAGATGTGCTCGAATCAGAAATGAAAAATCTTTTATCTTCTCTATTTCCGAATGACTGTCAATCTTCTGACACAAACTATCATAAATTAATCAGAGACAAGAGTTATACTTTTTCTAATGATAAAATCATTTATTTTGATAATATTCAAATCTGTTCAATAATTAAAAAACTTAAAAATGGCAAGGCTCCAGGAATAGATCATATAAGCAATCAGATGATCAAAACTGCAGTTCATCATATATCTTCTGTGTTAACAAAATTGTTCAATGCTTGTATGGGACTTAATTATTATCCGGAGGCCTGGAGAAAGTCAGCAGTAATGATTATAAAAAAACCTAATAAAGAAAATTATAAAGATCCGAAAGCCTACCGCCCTATAAGCTTGTCTTCTAATTTAGGTAAAATTTTTGAAAGTCTAATTCATATTGAACTTTTAAATCATATTAATAGTAATAATGTTATGCATCCTGCTCAACATGGATTTACACAAGAAAAATCAACAATCTCTGCTTTACAAGAAATAACTAAATTAAGTCTTCTGAAAAGAGAAACAGAAAATACGGCAATAGTAACAGTGGACATCAGCGGAGCTTTCGACAACGCATGGCATCCGGCAATTCTCCAACAATTGGACAAGGCAAATTTTCCAGCGGTACTTATAAAAATAATTAATTCTTACTTTGAAGACCGGAGTGTAGAGTTTAAATATACTAATGTAAAGTATATAAAAAAGATAAATAAGGGATGTCCCCAGGGTGGTATTATTTCTCCTATTCTTTGGAATATATTACTTAATGATTTCAACTTATCTTTTAACGAAAGTTTTGCTAGAGTAATTGCTTTCGCGGACGATGTGACATTTGTGGTATGGAGTTCAAACATCTATGATCTTCAGTTTAATATTACCAAATGTTTAATAAAAATCAAAGCATGGTGTGAAAAGGTAAAACTTTCACTAAGTCCAAACAAAACAGGTATACTCTATCTACATAACTATGAAAAATTGTCCATTAATTTTTTGATGGAAAAATAATTCAACCATCAGAAACTGTTAAAATTTTGGGCGTTATTTTTAAAAATCATAGACAAAGGAATAAGATTAATTTTGGAACACATGTTGACAATATAATTATGAAAGCTACGAAACTTAAGAATATATTATTCTCATTATGTGCACGTACTTGGGGCATTGATACTCGACGTAGATTGATCTTATATAAAGCTATGATACGCTCTACAATAAGCTATGCATCAAATATTTGGTTTCCTTTTATCACTGCAGCAAAAAGATCCAAGTTGAATTCTATACAATATCAAATTCTTATTAGATGCATTCATGCTTATAGGACTTCATCTTCTTACATCACACATATACTAGCGAAAACCCCTTTACTGTCCGATTATCTTGAATTATTACAAACAAAGTATAATATGACAAATTCTCTCATAGATCGAACACTCAAAAAACCCCTTCAAATAGAATTAAACAAACTATATCTGGATCTAAAATTTAAGTTTTATCTTTCTCAATCTAATGAACTGTTCAAGAAATTCTTTCCAATTGCTGTCCCAAATTTCATTTCTTCTGATAAATTCACTACTTTATTCTTAACTGGCAAAGGACCCTTCTTAAGTTTCCTGTTCAAACTGAATGCTATCAATGATCCAACGTGTGAATGCCGCTTAGATGTTGAATCACCAGAGCATCTTCTTTTATCTTGCCCTCTGACTAATCAAATTGTATGTAGATACTTTGAAACATTACCAAATTCTCTTTGTGTATATACTCTATCTTATGAGAACTTTGTTAAGTTTAGAACTATTTGTACAATAATTTACAGAACAATACTAATCCATCGTGTAAATAATTAATCATATATATGTAAATAATACTAGCACAGCACAATAGTCCTTTGGACTTCGTGCTTTTGTAACAATAAATAAATAAATAAAATAAATAAATAAATCCTGTTACCAATCACATATCAATATTTTTTATCACGTTTGTAGAGCCCATAAATGAAATATCCGTGTCAATAAGATAAATAATTTGTTAAATATAGTGTAAATAGTTTTATATGGGGTTAGCAAGGAGAGGCTTATGGGTGTCAGGGCCAACAAGGCCATCTCCTGTAAGTAGCCAATAAAGGGAGAGAGCTACTCGGCGTTGGTCTCATTAATCACTCAGCGTTCCTGTATTCCCGAGATAACACGCCGTGGTTTGTACCTTCTTCAGGCTCTCTCTACCAACCTTCAGCCTTTTACTCTCATTTTATAACTTTATCTAGTTACCACGTTCTATACTGCAAATCTCTTCAGGTCAAATTTGGACTCTCAGCACTGCCCTGTCATGTTTTATTCTATACTTGTTCTATATTATAGGCTATGTTCTAGGAATTTTCTATACTGGACACCAGGTCAAACTTGGTCTCTCAGCACTGCCCTGTCATGTTTTATTCTATACTTGTTCTATATTATAAGCTATGTTCTAGGAATATTCTATACTGGACACCAGGTCAAACTTGGTCTCTCAGCACTGCCCTGTCATGTTTTATTCTATACTTGTTCTATATTATAAGCTATGTTCTAGGAATGTTCTATACTGGACACCAGGTCAAACTTGGTCTCTCAGCACTGCCCTGTCATGTTTTATTCTATACTTGTTCTATATTATAGGCTATGTTCTAGGAATGTTCTATACTGGACACCAGGTCAAACTTGGTCTCTCAGCACGGCCCTGTCATGTTTTATTCTAAACTTGTTCTATATTATAAGCTATGTTCTAAGAATGTTCTATACTGGACACCAGGTCAAACTTGGTCTCTCAGCACGGCCCTGTCATGTTTTATTCTAAACTTGTTCTATATTATAAGCTATGTTCTAAGAATGTTCTATACTGGACACCAGGTCAAACTTGGTCTCTCAGCACTGCCCTGTCATGTTTTATTCTATACTTGTTCTATATTATAGGCTATGTTCTAGGAATGTTCTATGATGGAATTCTCTTCGGGTTAATTTGTATATTTGGACCCTGCCTTGTCATGTTCTATTCTATACTTGTTCAATCTGCATTAACTAATATTATCTTTTCTATTAATTTAATTATTCATACAACACCTTCATTTTCAAAGTCTAGTGTACATTCGTGAAACTCTTATTTCTACCTTTCTCTTTCTTCAAATAAATATAAGTATTGAATTTATTTACAGATTGATCCGTATTTTAAAACAATCAGCCTTCTCTAACATTGTGTCGCAATACCTCTCGTTATCTTATCACAGGTCAATATACGAGTATGTACGATATGTATTCAGAAATATCATGTATGTCCTTTTCGGCCTTTTACATTCATCTTGGATATCAAATACAATATTTTCTTTTAAAACCTCCTTTATCATGAAATTATCTAAAACACACTGAATTATTATCAACATATTTTAGTTATATATACATTTTTAATTAAAAAGGCATATAATATATGTTCAATAAAAATATAGTTCATTTATGAACTCTTGGGACAACTTTGTAATATATGCTTCAAAAACAATAACAAACAGACTTATCAGGATTTTATATTGTGAAGAGGGGTTATAAATTATAAAATATAATTACAAATTATTTCAAAATTTATTAGCCTATTGTAAGCTATAAATATTGGAACAACTTCGGTATACATGGTAAATATTAGTTAGGAAAATTGATTAAAAGGATTAATTTACTGTGTGGCAGGAGGAAAGTTCCAGAATTCTTGGAATTGAAGATATATCGCTGAGTGTTCTATTTGTACCTCTCTCCTCATATATTATCAACTGAATTAAAGTCAATAATAATGGGAAATACCAATTTTATATAAAAAGAAGCGAGTTATTCGCATTGTGATTTTGCTAAGAATACTTCATTGTAATATTTATTTAAACATTTTCTTTTTTTATATAGTTTCTTTTTGTTTTGAATTTGATTGTTGAACTTTCTGCTTAATATTACACAAGGTTAGCTTAAAAATTAAAAAATAACATAAATTAGGAATATATAATTGAATTTTTGGAACAAAATTTGGCAATTATACCGCAAATGTTTCTTTTGAACGAAAATTCGAAATTTATTTTAAGAAGAAATAACGATTATTTTTAACTTTAGGGATGAAGTATGATAGGATGACTTGTGAAGAGAAATGATAAACGGAAAAATAAAGTGTCCAGGGATGGGAATCGAACCCACAGTGTTTCTCCTTAAAATAAATACCGATTTTTCGTTCAAAAGAAACATTTGCGGGATAATTCCCAAGTTTCGTTCTACAATCATAAGCCGCATTATATTGTATTATAATTGAATTTGTTGCATATCTCTCTCTGACATATTTATTTCATATTAAAGCGATACCTTATAACTACACTCATAGATAATACTTAAGGACTCAATTAAAAAGGCATATATTTTGATAAAGGTTGGCCTTCGGCCAACTGAAATATTGGTAAAGTAAATGATATTTCGATCCAATATATCCCTTTTTATTTAAAGATTTGATTATGGATTGCTCTATTTTCAAATACTTCTAAAGGATGTTATACTTTTTAGCAAGTGTACTCTTCAATTTTGATTATTTTGTAAGGAGAACGTTCGAAATTATATGTATAGGAAATTCCATCGTTTAATAAGCAAATAGTGAGTGGTTTATATCTAAAATATGGAATTTCCTAATGTTTTGTCTCTTCATAAATGTAGATTTTTCATAGATATAAGACTGTTTCGTGTATTTAACAGACACTAGGAAATTTAACCAATATAGAAGGTAGTTACATAGATTTTAGTGATCAAACCCTTCACAAACTCTTATTGTAAATCTTCTAAGTGAACCATCCATTTGACCATGGTCACTACTAGAACAAAATAACAGTTATTAACAGACGTTCGAGGACACGATGGTCGCCATTGTATCAAGAGAGAGAGAGAGAGCTCACACAATAAATCTCTCCAATAGAAATAACGAAGTTCTATTAATCTAACGCCATTTACCACCGGATAATTGGAGTGTAGGCCACACCGGTTTTTATTTGTCTTCCTCTCCGATATCGAGAGTGGGCGAAGAATATTTTCCAATATAAGAGTGGGACATGTCGTACTTATGTATGTTGAATAATGGTTGATCCACACTCTTTCTTCAACTTCTTTCTCCACCTCATACAATATACCAAGCTGTATCTCTTCAGAGACAATATGCGTTGAAACTATATAACTTAGGTATAAAAATACTGACAAATATTGAGATATCCATATAAATTTCATTGACAATCACAATATTATATCTGATCAAATATTTTTTGATGGGAACTATATATACGATTTCTATTTATCGACACAATTTGTAACAATTAAATTTACTGACAATATAATTAATTACGGTGGACGAGTGGTTAAAACTCTCGATTCCCGACAGCTATGAACCGGTATCCTTCATTGGACACTTTGTTTCAATATGTGAATAACCTTCACACATATTATTCATTGTTGTTTTGAAAGAAGATAGACCTCATTATTTTCTTTAATATTTTAAGATATTTAACTTATTCTGATTGTAATTTTCAATATTTTTTTCATGCACAAATTTCCCCCACCTACTTTGTATTTTAAATGATTTCAACTGTGATATTATAACACTATGCGTCGCTGAGTTTGTGTATATAAAAATGTAATATCTCGATAAATGTTGGCGTTCAGCCAGCCGAAATATTGGCAAAATAAATCCTTTATTAAATCCAATATATGCCTCTTTATTATCTAATATTATTCATTGTTGTAAATATCATAAGATAGGTTGCTCTTTTTGAGCGGTACCTAGTAAAGTTATTCTGGAACAAGTAAATTTAATTAATAAGGAAGTCGGTGGAAGGACGGTATACATCGTTGATTCCCGAGAGCCAAGGACCGGGGTCGAAGCCCGTATTGGACACTTTTTTATGTTAGGAAACCGGCCTATATTATTCATTGTAAATAACATGAGGAAGAGCGAAAAATGCAATATAACAGCGGTATGGTAGATTAAACTGGCGAATGCGATGGGAGAGTTCCTCACTGATGAGCTAGATCCTCGCATTGATTTTTCTTCCTTCCAAAATCACACACACATACAAAAGCCTTTATTAGGGACTTGCCCCATACAGATTCTTTCAATAGGTAAGGTAATAATCATCTTGTGTTATTTACATAGAAATTGAACTGGCTTTACTCTTCGTCTCAAAGTCATTCACTTGTTGACTGGTCCTTACATCATGATGATATAAAAAATGAATAGTAAGCTATTGCCTTAGATTTGTTTACTCATATTTTTGAAAGCAATACGTAGGGTGAAGTGTTGGTACATTTAATTTGTTGATATAGGGCCTTCTTCTTTGCATCAAGGACTGTACAATTAAGCAGGTAATGGGGGAGTTCTTCAGTAATTTCCTTTTCACACAGTGTACATATTAGGTTTTCTTCCTTCCAAAATCACTTTATTAGGTACCGCTCAAAAAGAGCAACCTAGTTTATGATATTTGCAACAATGAATAATATTTGATCGATTTGATTCGATCCCGGTTCATGGTTGACGGTAATCGAGGGTGTTACACACTCGTCCGCCGACTCTTACTAATTTTTCCATTGCAGTAAGGGTAGTAGAAATTGTTAATTTTTTAAAAGAATCATACGCGTCTATAATAGTTTACAATTTTCATAACAGATGGCGCGCTAATGTATCATAACATAAGCTAGTTTGATCTTTTTGAGCGAGATCTAATATATTATTTTGGAATAGAACAGAATAAAATGATTTGTTACAACTTTTGTTTTTTGATGTCTTCCGATATTTAGACAAGGCTGGTTAACCATCTTTAAAAAGCATTTCTCAAGGAATTCTACCTTATAGAAGAGTTTTTATATTAGAATGGGTGGACAGCTTTAAAAAAAGGAAGATATTACCATGATAAATTTAACTACAATATAACTGATACACATATGTATAAGAGCATTAATACGCCATCTGTTATCAGAAATTTAAAATATCTTTATAATCCTATGATTTTCTTTAGATAAACAAGTTTCTTTACTGCCTTCTTATTATTCATATCATTGCAGGGAAGGCAGTAGAACATTGTTTTACTTAAAAAGAATCGTACGGATAAAAAATGTTCAAATTTCGTACACAGATATACACTGCTTGCCACCCAAATAGCAACACCAAGAAGACAAAATATATCACAACAAAATTAATTTTGTAGATAAGATGTTGACCAAGTATCGAAGGATTAATTTTATAGACTTCTGAGAAGTGTGGTTCCTGCCAGAAGCAGTAGCCAGAGAAGCAATTGATTATTAAATTATTTGATTATAAATATTCTGTAGAGAAAATGGTATTCTGACATCCCTCTCAACAACGCCCTAGATATAGTGATCTGGAGAACTAGAGGCCATTGGGACGCTTGTCTTCTTTGCCTTTCGAGCTGGAGCCGAGTCCTTTTCGAAATCATGCCTTATTGCATTGGCTATTCTATTCACCCATGACCTCTAAGGTCTGTAGAGTACTGAAGCCTTCCCGAAAACCGACTCGATATCATTCTTATTACTTGTGAGGCCAAAAAACCATTTCAAATGTAGGAAATCTCGTTATCATCGCTGAATATATCACTAAAGGGACATTACAGATCCAACGATATAAACTGTAGTTCAACTTATGATTCTAGCAAACTTCATTTCTTCAGAGAGTAATCTAAACATACCACAAAAGTCATTTTTCAAATTGTTGAGGAATACAGAAAACTCACAATTTCTGTTTTCCCCATATATTCTCATTGAAGATATCCCCATATTCTAATTGAGAATATACTTTCGAAATGGTAAAGGACCAGAGTCTAAGTTATTCATGAATATAGAAGGAAGAATAAACGTTATATAGGCATAAATTCTGAACTTATAATCTAATGTGAAAATTGATAGCGCAAGCTATCAGTAACTTTCAGTTTCACGATAAGGAGATTATTTTCTTAATTTTTAATTTAATATTAATTTATAATTATCTCCCCATTTCTACACACTTGTGGTAAATTTGCATTTATATATATTTAAAACTATTGAAATTTCATAACAAAATAAAGAACAATAGGTTATTAATGGAATTACAGATTTAAAGTATGTAACGGTTCAGGTACAATCTCATAGATGATTATAGATTCTGATAGATTGGAGCTGTTCTATTCTGGCTGGACACCATGTAGAATATAACAAACGATACTGCAGAAAGTGACATTCCACTGGGAAGTATCCTGGCTGTGACAGCCATCTCGTGACCACAGTCATCAAGCCTAACGCCACAATTTGCATCAAATGACTTTTTTAAATGTCCCTCAAGCAATTTATGGATGAATAAAACACAAATAAAGCGTGTTTTTGTCTTTTTCCTTTATTTTTTATATATAAAAAAGCTGATTTTTCATTTTACTATAAAATATTCTGCGTCAGAACATAAAAAATAATAAAAGAGCGAGTGACGTTGAAGTTTTTGTGTGTAGATCTCTAATTAACTTGCCTTAGTTATTTCTGAAATGTGGAGTTTAAATAAATTCCGCGCCGGAAAATATTTCTTTGGCCTTTAATAAAATTGCCAGCTGGCTTTCAACGATTTCTGTTCCGTTCTTTCTTTGAAGGCCGTTTGTGCGGCAAGCATTCTTTGTTGAAAATGTGCATTTTTTATTATTTCACTTTGTATTTTTGTGAATTTTAACATCGGATTTTATGGAGAATGTTTTTTAAAATATTTTGCATATTTGTAAAGTATGTTGGAATAAACCTATGCACAGAAATATTTTGATGGCTTTTAATTTGTTATATGAATTGTATATACTATTGAAATATACTATAATAATTTATATGAATATACCTTTTTTGAATATTTGTTAGGTGTTGTAATAACATACAACTAGCCGAGTGACCCGGGCAACGCCCCGGGTTTACCCGAAGGACCCGCAGGTGAGAAACTATAGAAGAAAAATTTTAACAAATCAGAAAATGAAATTGCAAACAACAGAACTACACTACTTTAAGGACATGAGAGCACATGCACTGTATCACCATACGTGTACCATTTTCAAAGACCCTGCTTAGGATTAAAACTTCTCAGAAGCATAACAATAGTACCAACCTAGAGGTTAACTGGTGTGGATGCATTCCTCTGGGAGTGAGACTATTGAGAAATTCAGTAGGGAGTTATTTTGCTTCTCCGCATTCTAACACTCCAACTGTTAACACTGTGGAAACACTGACTCATGTTTGGTAAGCAATTTCAGGGAAGAAACTATAGACATTGGATTAAATAAATTATTAATTAAATTGCATTAAATAAAAATTATTAGATTTAAATAAATATTATTAGAGTGAAAAAAAAAGAAAGAAATTAACAAATTAGAAAATAAAATTTCGAAAAATAAAACTATATTGCAGATAAGATAAGAGGACCTTATTAAAAAATACATAAACAAACTGTAATTCGACACTCGATAATTCGACACTTTCGATAATTCGACCATTTTAAAAATCAAATTTACAAGGTTGATTGTTGTTTAAATACAACTTTGCTTTTGCATGCATAAACACAGGCTCTTGTAGCAAGAACCCAAATATTATTTATAGTCATAGCAAAAGCCAACTTTAGTGAAAACTGATGCCTCTTCAGAATGAATGGAAGACTGAAATCTGAAGGAGCAGAAGATATGGGTCATCTTTACATGTATGCTATCCAATGTTCGCACACTTGAAAAAGCCACATATAAAGTTGTCCGTGCGAAAACACAGGCTCTTGTAGCCAAGGTTTGGCCTTGAGCCTTTTTATAGTCATAGCAAAAGCCAACCTTAGTGAAAACTAACGCCTCTCTAGAATGAAGCGAAGGTTGGTATCCGAAGGGGCCAAAGATATTTCAGACACTATACAGTGTGTTCAACTTTGGGCACTGTCAGTATATGTGCTTCAAGGACATGAGAGCACATGCGCTGAAACACCATACGTGTTCCATCGCAAAGATCCTAAAGGCATTGGTGAAAGTATAAATAAATATTTTGGAAATGAAAAAAAAATACATATATATATAAGAAAATAAATTGGAATAAAAATTTAAAAACTATATTTCAGAGTGGATACATATTTGAAAGGAAAAAAAAAAGAAAATTGCAAACAACAAAACTATATTACAAATATGACATGAAAACTAACGCCTCTCTAGAATGAAGCGAAGGTTGGTATCCGAAGGGGCCAAAGATATTTCAGACACTATACAGTGTGTTCAACTTTGGGCACTGTCAGTATATGTGCTTCAAGGACATGAGAGCACATGCGCTGAAACACCATACGCGTTCCATCGCAAAGATCCTAAAGGCATTGGTGAAAGTATAAATGACCCATATCTTCTGCTCCTTCAGATTTCAGTCTTCCATTCATTCTGAAGAGGCATCAGTTTTCACTAAAGTTGGCTTTTGTTATGACTATAAATAATATTTGGGTTCTTGCTACAAGAGCCTGTGTTTATGCATGCAAAAGCAAAGTTGTATTTAAACAACAATCAACCTTGTAAATTTGATTTTTAAAATGGTCGAATTATCGAAAGTGTCGAATTATCGAAAGTGTCGAATTATCGAGTGTCGAATTACAGTTTGTGTATGTATTTTTTAATAAGGTCCTCTTATCTTATCTGCAATAGAGTTGTATTTTTCGAAATTTTATTTTCTAATTTGTTAATTTCTTTCTTTTTTTTCACTCTAATAATATTTATTTAAATCTAATAATTTTTATTTAATGCAATTTAATTAATAATTTATTAATCCAATGTCTATAGTTTCTTCCCTGAAATTGCTTACCAAACATGAGTCAGTGTTTCCACAGTGTTAACAGTTGGAGTGTTAGAATGCGGAGAAGCAAAATAACTCCCTACTGAATTTCTCAATAGTCTCACTCCCAGAGGAATGCATCCACACCCGTTAACCTCTAGGTTGGTACTATTGTTATGCTTCTGAGAAGCTTTAATCCTAAGCAGGGTCTTTGAAAATGGTACACGTATGGTGATACAGTGCATGTGCTCTCATGTCCTTAAAGTAGTGTAGTTCTGTTGTTTGCAATTTCATTTTCTGATTTGTTAAAATTTTTCTTCTATAGTTTCTCATCTGCGGGTCCTTCGGGTAAACCCGGGGCGTTGCCCGGGTCACTCGGCTAGTATGTATATAAAAAAGCAAAGCCCAATTCTAAACCCAAATATTTTTTTTATGAGAAGAACATCAACATATTGCATGATTACGGCAGTCCATAGCTTCCCTGACAAAAATTCACCAAGAAAGTTAAATATTCCAAAATTTTTCTGTGTGTAAATTGCTAAATATGTAAAAAACATGTATACAAAAAAGCAAAGCCCAATTCCAAACCCAAATATTTTTTTTATGAGAAGAACATCAACATAATGCATGATTACGGCAGTCCATAGCTTCCCTGACAAAAATTCACCAAAAAAGTTAAATATTCCAAAAATATTTCTGTGTATATATTGCTAAATGTGTAAATAACATGTATATAAAAAAGCAAAGCTTAATTTTAAATTTCATTATCCTTTCCACAGGAAAAGCATCAAAATACTGCATAAGTACGGCACTTTTGCAGCCGCATGATTACGGCAGTCCATAGCTTCCCTGACAAAAATTCACCAAGAAAGTTAAATATTCCAAAATTTTTCTGTGTGTAAATTGCTAAATATGTAAAAAACATGTATACAAAAAAGCAAAGCCCAATTCCAAACCCAAATATTTTTTTTATGAGAAGAACATCAACATAATGCATGATTACGGCAGTCCATAGCTTCCCTGACAAAAATTCACCAAAAAGTTAAATATTCCAAAAATATTTCTGTATATATATTGCTAAATGTGTAAATAACATGTATATAAAAAAGCAAAGCTTAATTTTAAATTTCATTATCCTTTCCACAGGAAAAGCATCAAAATACTGCATAAGTACGGCACTTTTGCAGCCGCATGATTACGGCAGTCCATAGCTTCCCTGACAAAAATTCACCAAGAAAGTTAAATATTCCTAAATTTTTCTGTGTGTAAATTGCTAAATATGTAAAAAACATGTATACAAAAAAGCAAAGCCCAATTCCAAACCGAAATATTTTTTTTATGAGAAGAACATCAACATAATGCATGATTACAGCAGTCCATAGCTTCCTTGACAAAAATTCACTAAAAAAGTTAAATATTCCAAAAATATTTCTGTGTATATATTGCTAAATGTGTAAATAACATGTATATAAAAAAGCAAAGCTTAATTTTAAATTTCATTATCCTTTCCACAGGAAAAGCATCAAAATACTGCATAAGTACGGCACTTTTGCAGCCGCATGATTACGGCAGTCCATAGCTTCCCTGACAAAAATTCACCAAGAAAGTTAAATATTCCAAAATTTTTCTGTGTGTAAATTGCTAAATATGTAAAAAACATGTATACAAAAAAGCAAAGCCCAATTCCAAACCCAAATATTTTTTTTATGAGAAGAACATCAACATAATGCATGATTACGGCAGTCCATAGCTTCCCTGACAAAAATTCACCAAAAGAGTTATATATTCCAAAAATATTTCTGTGTATATATTGCTAAATGTGTAAATAACATGTATATAAAAAAGCAAAGCTTAATTTTAAATTTCATTATCCTTTCCACAGGAAAAGCATCAAAATACTGCATAAGTACGGCACTTTTGCAGCCGCATGATTACGGCAGTCCATAGCTTCCCTGACAAAAATTCACCAAGAAAGTTAAATATTCCAAAATTTTTCTGTGTGTAAATTGCTAAATATGTAAAAAACATGTATACAAAAAAGCAAAGCCCAATTCCAAACCCAAATATTTTTTTTATGAGAAGAACATCAACATAATGCATGATTACGGCAGTCCATAGCTTCCCTGACAAAAATTCACCAAAAGAGTTATATATTCCAAAAATATTTTGTGTATATATTGCTAAATGTGTAAATAACATATATATAAAAAAGCAAAGCTTAATTTTAAATTTCATTATCCTTTCCACAGGAAAAGCATCAAAATACTGCATAAGTACGGCACTTTTGCAGCCGCATGATTACGGCAGTCCATAGCTTCCCTGACAAAAATTCACCAAGAAAGTTAAATATTCCTAAATTTTTCTGTGTGTAAATTGCTAAATATGTAAAAAACATGTATACAAAAAAGCAAAGCCCAATTCCAAACCCAAATATTTTTTTTATGAGAAGAACATCAACATAATGCATGATTACGGCAGTCCATAGCTTCCCTGACAAAAATTCACCAAAAAAGTTAAATATTCCAAAAATATTTCTGTGTATATATTGCTAAATGTGTAAATAACATGTATATAAAAAAGCAAAGCTTAATTTTAAATTTCATTATCCTTTTCACAGGAAAAGCATCAAAATACTGCATAAGTACGGCACTTTTGCAGCCCCCCTGACAAAAATTCACTAAAAGAGGTAAGTATTCAAAAAAATATTTTGGTAAATATATTGCTAAATGTGTAACAAACATGTATATAAAAAAGCAAAGCTTAATTCTAAGTTCTAATATTTTTTTTATAAGAAAAGCTACAAAAGCAAATAGGGAGAAGTGAAGCCATTTAGCCATTTTCAAAATCTGATTGTGAAAGAGTAAAAAAATGAGTAAATAAGAGCAAATATAAAGAAAAAGTATTGCTAAATGTGTAATAAACATGTATATAAAAAAGCAAAGCTTAATTCTAAGTTTTAATATAAAGAAGAAATAAGACACAAAAATGGAGCTAAATTCAAATTAAAAACTATAACAAATTAATAAAAAAAATAACACCTAATCCAAATGCCACCATCATCAGACAAAAGAAAAAATGAGATTTTATTCTTTAGTTCATTTATTCTTCTGTCTGATGCTGTTGCTGAAACGTCACACACTATTAAATTATTTGGATTAGGTCTTATTAATGAGAAAAAAAAAAGATGCCAAAGAGAGATGAAAAGATGCCAAAAAAGATAACCAGATACAAAAATTGTGCTAAATTCAAATGAAAAACTAAAACAAACACTTATAAAAGATAATTATTATAGAATAAAAGTAATAATTCAATCTACAATTCGAAAAATTTATATATTTAAATGAAAAACTATAACAAAGTATCGTAAAGATAGAGGCTGCCTGGCCGGCATTCATATTTCTTGAAATAAAAGAAATTCAAGAAATATGAATGCCGGCCAGGCAGCCTCTATCTTTACGCCTGACGAGGACAAAAGATTTTTGTCGAAACGTCGAGACAATAAAAAGATTCACTGGCCGAAGTGTCTTTTATTTCAAGAAATATAACAAAGTACTTACATAATCAAATGAATCAGAAATATATATTATTTCAAAACACATTTTTACGCATTTCAAAACAAATGAATTGATGATGATAAATGCAAAAAATCTACGATTGTAAAATAGATTAAATTAAAAAATAAAAATAACTGTTAACATTAGGAAAATAAAAACAGGCCTATCATACGAAGAAAAAAATAACGAAAATTTTGGTATATAGATTGTTATGTGTAGTTCAGAATCTTCGGAGGAGATAGCTCAGGACTTTACAATGGAAAACTCTGTTACGGTATTATCTATATAGATTTTGAGTGATTGATATAAAAGTTGCATTTGAAAAAAAAACAATCAACGAGAGACTTACATATATATATTTAATTAAAAAGGCATATATTGGATCAAAATATCATTTATTTTACCAATTTATCAGTTAGCTGAGCGCCAACCTTTATCAAGGTATTATAACATATTAATGTGTGTCAACAACAACCTCAGCGCCACATAACGTCAACAGAATTAATTAATAAATTATTTTCTCCCCATTGAATATAACAAAATATTTTTAAAACTGGTAAAATAAATGATATTTTGATCCAATATATGACTTTTTAATTAAATATTTATTTATGGATTGCTCTATTTTCAAAATATTATTGTGTGTCTAAATATATTTATTATTTTTTTCTAAAATATCGAAATCCAAATATCATGCAATACAAATGCAGTTTATGTTGGGGCACGTTTTTTGTAACCATACCCCAACAGAAGGCGTATGTATAATCAAATCAAATGGATACATGGCTTCCCTCCCACATAGACTTACAGACCATTTTTTTGCCCAGAAACTTAGACACTTGGTGACACCAGACTTCCATGCCGAAAGCTGATGCCTGGTAAAGAAGAAGACATCCAGAGACATCCGAGCTGGAAACTGTTGTTTCATATGTACATATATTCCCCTCACCAAAAAAAAATTTAGGTAAAGGTGACCAGAAAAAAAAAAAAAAAAAAAAAAAAAAGGAGAAAAATGGAGAAGGAAGATCTCTAAAGACTGAAACTTATAAAATATCCTTCCAGAGAAAGGAAAGCATCACATTACAGTCCAGGTAAAAGGGCCTGGGTCAATTTTAGCCAAGACGGGGGGGCGATATATATACCATCCCGAGAAAAAGGGAGTATTGTATTTCAACCCATGTGGAAAGACGGGGGGCTGGCGTCTGAAATTTTACACTATCGCCGGACTGTTTCTCTCTTTAGATTTTTGTTTTGGTAATACTATATGTTCTATTTTTTGAGGCCTGGGGCGTCTATGAAATTGATACTGGAGCCGTTGGCCATTTTGATTGGTGTTTCTTTCGGCGAATGAAAATGGAGAGAGAGAGGAATAAAAGAAGGTTCTTTGCCAAAAGGCAAGATTCGATCGGAGTCGCTCAGTGAGAAGGACGATTTTTAGTCGGGCCTGAGACGTAGAGGAGACCAGACCTTGCCGCCACTTTCGAGAAAAGGTAAGCCATTTGTCATTATGACTTAGCGCCTTCCCCCCCCTTTTTGTGTAGTAGCCAACCTAGATTTCGCATGGGCCCTAAAGGGCTATAAAGTAACTTCAGGTCACCTCTATCTAAATTTTACTATGTAAATAGCATATCTCGTCAGTATAGACATGTTCCCAAATTTTAAGATATTTAAATAAATATCTAGAGAAATTTTCTTGTTTCCTCTGTTACCTATTTCATACATAATTTGCTTTATGGTGATATTCCAACTGTTTAAATGAAATGTTGTATGTTTATTACCTATTTGAAGGGAATGTTACTAATAATCAAGTCTCCCATAAATTACCGGCCACATACATTGCCGCGAGTGTCTGTGTTTCAGTGTTTTATAGATTGTCC
This sequence comes from Cordylochernes scorpioides, assembly GCA_030710605.1. Taxonomy (NCBI): domain Eukaryota; kingdom Metazoa; phylum Arthropoda; class Arachnida; order Pseudoscorpiones; family Chernetidae; genus Cordylochernes; species Cordylochernes scorpioides. The sequence goes on from CP092870.1 coordinate 13,303,644, forward strand.
AATTTAATAACGATTTCGTGGGTTGTCTGATGAAATTGTATAATAGTGTCGCGGCTGTTTCCATCTTTAGACCATTGTACTGACAATATTATATGCTCAATCCTTGCTTTAGCTCAACTCTTAATCAATTACAGAGTTTTTTTTTCCCCTTTTCTTTTTTTTTATTTATTTTATTTATCCTGTTTGCACAAATTGTATTACATGTGATGATGTAAAGACATATGCCGATAGTGTATCACTGACAGCTGTGCTGCTATTATACAACATTAAGGTCTTGCTGCGGGTTATATACATGGGGTTGTTGGCCTAAATTGCTATATATATATATACTTAAGTAAGGAAACTTTAATAAGTCACATCGTGTATCCTCCCTTTTCAACTATCCAAACCGGGGAACCTATCAATGTCGCCCGCCGCGGGGCTCGAATTTAGTATATGTTTCTTCCCCTATACTTTAGAAATATATACCTAATGAAAAGCCATACTATTTTTAAGTATTGGTGAAGTAGTCCACGCATCCTGAGATTAACAGTCTATTATAAATCGTGAATTTTAATTTACGCTTTCCGTTTCACTGGCATTTTATCAGGCAATGAAAGTTATGTTGAGGCGGTGTATACCGCATCTCTCGCCGCTGTCTTTTACGATTCACATTGTTTGTGGCAAAAACCTTAATATTATAATTGATTTCTGATATCAAAGTAAAACGTCTATGGGGATGAGTATCTTTTATTCTGGTCTTCTCGAGCTTTCGAGCTTGTCCGCCCTTCTACAGGAGAAACATATACAATATATCAAGAAAATATAACGTCGCCTGATGCTAAAACTATTATGATTCTATGTACATATATATATATACATTAGGAAGTTTTGCATATTATTTGTTTTCTTAAGACATATTTTTTTGATTAAGGTATTACACATATTCTACTATTGTTTGCTATATTCTATGAATTATCTTATAGGTTAGAAATTCTATTATTTAAGTAGTTTTATAATAGTTATTGGCTATTACATATAAGTTACTTATATTATTGTTGATATTATTAGCTGGTACTAGGATATATATTGTGTTATATGTTTCGGGCAAATCTATTTTCTATTAATGCTATTGTGTTTTCTGAATAATAGAAAATCAATTATAAGCCTTTGATATTTGCTGTTTATGTTATTGTAATGTATTCTAGGTTCTCCTAATGCGAAAGTGTGACCTGTTCCTTTGCAGTATTGGAAAATTAGAGACCTATTGTCTTGATTAATAACGTTGCGTCTATGTTCATATATTCTATTGCTGACTCTCCTTCCTGTCTCCCCTGCGTATTTTCGCTTGGCAGCTGTATACACTCTGACAAGGGAAGGTTATCCTGAATTGACAAATGTATAATTTTTGTCTTTAGTAGAGATTTCCAAGACTCTATTTCTGAAACATTTTTTTTTTAGATGAAGACAAATAAAACCATCTTGATAGTATTGAATTTTACAGTAAATATTTGCCAGCAGAAGGCATGATGAGATTACATGAAATTTAAACCAGTTATATGTTTAGTATGTTCCTTCAGTTGTAATTTGACACCGTCTTGAAATAAAGAAATTGGACGGTGCGCTATATCTTGATGCTGGATATTTCTGTGTCAGAAAGGTGTAGTTATTCTGTTTAATGAGAATTCCAATAATTATCGAAATTTAGCAGATTATCATTGGGGATTTGAACAACTGTCTTGAAAATTTTTGAACAGCCTGAGTAGATAAAGGAATCCTGGAGTTAGAGTGGAGAATTAGTAGTACAGACTGACCACTCGACGCAGATAACTCTAGAGAACAATTATTGTGTTAATCCGCCGTAGACAAGAAGAACATTGATCCTCAGGATATTCGATAGGCAGAATTTTGAGAATTGATAAGGTCATGGTTAAAGTTAACACAGGCATATGGGAGTAAAGACAGTGATTTAAAGAGGCAGCCTTATGCCTTAAATACTTTCAGTGGAAGTAGATGCCACTGCAAATATTCAGGTCTAATAATTTCTAAATTTGAAGTCATGCATGACGGGTTAGCACGGGATTGACGCCTGGACGGGTTTTCACTGGGATTAATCGAGCCTGCGAAAGAACTAGAAGAAGTGTGACATGTCACACCACTGTACTAAGATAATAATTGAGAAGATTTATGTTGAGCCAACTGAAATTAGTAAAGAATTAAGAGATTAAGGTCTTATTCTTTGAGTTTTACACTAATTTCAATTACGCGATATGGACGGCGTTATAAGTTGGGTGGAAATGATTCGGCCGCAATGGGATGGTCTCCTGGAGATTGGTACGATCAAATAATACTTATTGAATGCCGGGCGGGATCGCATAAAGCATTAAATGACATCGAGAAATGCTTAAAGAAACACCCTAGAAGATTGGGGATCGACAAAATGACGACATGGAAAATGCTCAACATTGTACATTGGCAGCAAAATGATATCTTGCTATTGTATGGACGACCACTCCTTCCTGAAATGTGCAGCGGATGTTAGACCCAGAATTAGGTCCTTTGAGGCGACACTTTCCTTTGCAGATGACATAAAGACGCATGACAAAACAGCACATGAGCATTTAAACTAGCTTCAATTCCTGCCATTAATTAATTTAGTTGACCAATAGCTATAGAACCGCTGGAGACCTCCATACCCTGTGTGAATATTTTAGTGAGAAATGAGCGATTCAATTCTATGAGCCATGAGGTATCCTGTAAGATCAGAGCTGTACCCCATTCAATTTTTTTAATAGTAGCCAGTACGAGATATTTCCAGGATTTTTTTTTTCTAACTGTCATATAATTCGAAAACTAGAAAACTACACCATTTTAATACAGTTTACGTTTAGCATCCATGTGAACTCAATATGACTATTGAACGTAGATTGAAGATTAATGAGCGAGCCAACCTAGAGAGAACGAGTTTAATAGGCTTACAATCAATAGTTGAAGCAAACTATTCGCACAAATTTGTTATGTTCTCTCTCTAAATGATCTATGACATTATAGGTTTTCTTAACAAGGTAACTACCCCGCCGAGTGTATATGGAGTTATAAAGCTTAAAGGTCATAGGCTGTTGGAATAGAGTAGTTCAAAATTAAGAGTGATAATAGATCGGGATCCAGATCCCGATGACGGGTTTCGAAGAGACTTCAGAGGGATGAAAGAGGTGTTGAAAGTGATAAAAAGAGTGAGAAAGCGTTGAATGTTGATGAGAAAGAGATAGAGAGATGCAGAAAGATGTTGAAAGAGAAAGAATTGGAAAGGGTTGGATAAAGAGTTTTGTAAATAGTAGATAAAGGTTGATAGAAGAAAGTACATTTAATGTATAAAGCGTAGCTGTCGACCGCAATATCGCCTCGATAGAACTATTTCTTTTAAAATAAGACATATTATACACTGGGGGTTTGTGTAAGCTGATTTACATAAGTTTCAGCGATTGTATACACTATTTAATATAGATAGGTCTTTATTAATTACAATATTAGGTTATATATTAAATAGCAAATAGGTCTTAGTGTTATGGTGAACTTTAAACAGTTTGCAGTTTTTTTTTTTAACATGTGTTCTAGTGCTAAGTGTTGAAAGGAGCTTTAACACCATGTTTCAGGGTTTGTGTGTTATTTGTCTCAACCTTGTCTTTGTGCAGAATACCGTCTCACAACCTTACTGTAGTGTTTGTTGCCACCTTTAAAGATCTTCACAATTTGTTTTAATATTAGTGTGTCATTTAGAGAAAATTGTCACAACCTTATCCTTGTATAGAACACCATTTTACACCGTTTTATTTAATAAGTTATATGAGAGATTTTAGATATAGTATAAGAGTTACTATTTACATGAGCCAAATCGACCCAACAGTTAGAGCAAGAGGGGGGAACTCAGATATTTCCTCCTTTCACGTGACGCGACTGTTCACCCCGACCGGTCGTGCCAGATAAGAGGGAATACCAGGAAACTCTGTCCTCCTTGCACTTCGGGTTTTGTGATAGGGCTCCATGCTCGCTACAAGGACTACATCTTGGGTTTTCGTGTTCTCCTAGTGTAGAATTGGCTCAGCCTCATTTTTAGTATAGTATATAATTAAGAGTTGTCTCACAACCTTGTTTTAATATGACACACCGTTTTTGAAGAGCTTGTACAACCTGTCAGGATATGATTTAGGAAAATTTTAGTTTCTTTTATTGTTATGTTACAATTTTATCCAACAAGGGGTGACAACCAGAGCGAACTCAGAAGTAATGAGACGAGGGGAAGTTGACAGAGTTAGTGTGAACAGTTTAACTTTACGCAGGTCTACAAGGGTGAAAAGGCCCACACAGTGTAAATTCTGCTTAGACTGTCGCCTCTAACTAGGATTTAGGAGTGTGTACGGAGAATCAGCTCGATAGAATGAGAAGTTTAGAGATTTCAACCTTTTTTTTTTTTTAAAGTAGAACTTCATTAGGATTCCTTTTTTTTTTTCTATACAAACTATTTCTTGTTAAAACCCGAGTTTCAAAGACCAATGAGAATAATGTATACCATTGTGAATTAACTATTTAGTGTAAATCTGAAATTTTAGTTATTATCAGGAGTAATAGGTGAAGGAAGGTGTAGGAAATCACAACTTAGAGGGGGGCTATGTCTAAAACAACAAACCTAATAGGCATCCTATGGCTTGTGTTGGGTAATTCAGAAACCCTATAATCCCTGGCCTTCAGGTAGTAGCTTTGAAATAGGTTTCTAATGAGGACATGAAAGGTCAATCTTTCAGAGTAAAGTTGTGAAGTATAGGGACCCTAAGCCAGGGGTAGAAGTTAAGTAGGCCCAGACCGTAGTCGATCCTCGGAAAGCACTTGAGAATGTTAGTGTTGGGTAGTGAATCGTGAACCCTATAAATCCATCTTTCAATAGAGTGTTGAGGTCGGACTACTGCAAAGGGGACAGACGCAAGATGAAGTAGGAAGAAAGTGACTTCACCCACGGTGGCTAGGGGAGTGACTCAATTCCGCTTTTATGAGGTGTCACGCTTAATGGTCCTTTATTCGCCATTATAATTAGTGTATGTCTTTATATAGAATTGTCGTGAAAAGTCGCTTGGTGTCAAGGCAAGGGCAGTTTTGAAGTTACACTGATTTTTTTTTAGTAGGTTAGCTTCCAGATTACTTAGAATTGTTAACAATCATTTATCGAGTATAAAGTATTAGTATATATAGAGCTTGTACAGAGGCATTTTCTTTTGAGTAACCTAGGGCTTTAGTTCCCAATTTGTTTTAATTTTATTATTTTATTTGATTTCACATTTTGTCCTGGAAGATTTTCATTATTGTTAAGGCCTATTAATAATGATATTATAGTATTTTGGTTTTTATGATAGAGTCTAACTCTAGTTTGAATGCGATCGTGAATGAGAGAGTGAATGTAATGATCAATGAATGCGACCACAAAGTTAAAGTCTAACATACTGTTAATCCAAAAATACATTAGAATAGGGTTAAGGATTTCAATAGGATCGATTTTTATTTTATTTTATTTTTTATTTCGAATTTTGTTAGGACCGAGAAGCCTCAAACAGGACAACTACAACTCTATCTAGTTAGAAAATATTCGCTCCCTTTTGTTAGGTCCCTCGTTAGGGGGTATAATTTCCCTTTGATTTTCTTTTATCTTAGTTTAGCTTGAATTCTAAGGATTGTGGATAAATGATCCCTATCCCGACCCTCAGACTTGGAGATAGTGGGAGGCAGGGATCAAGCCGACAGCCCACTCACCTCCTCCTCGCAAGAGGAAGCGAAGAGGTATAGATTGAATTTTATGCAGGATGGGGGATTTGTTTTAGCCATGCCGTATAGCCTGGGGTATAACGGCGCGACCTTGGGTAACCGATCTGACACCGTAGTTTCGACGCTTTTAGCGTGGCTGGAGCGAGGGTGTTCCAGACGGGAGGTCCTGTAAGATTGGCATGTAGGCAGAGATTGCCCAGTTATTCTAGACGAAGTGTTTCCGTCTATTGAATTTTTTGGTACCAGTTTGATCCCCCATAGCTAGCGGAAGTTTCTTCTAATAAAGGATTCGCCCTGCCATACGTTTTGTTGGAATGAATTCGAGCATAAGACCGATTCGAGAGGCAGAATAAGTAATCATTAGGACCTTCAACGAGTTTAGACTCGTTCCATGATAGGATAAGATTTTAAAGTATTAGTTAACTATAATGACCGCGAACGAGACGCCAGAACAAGCCAGTGAGTCAAAGTTTTAGAAGTGTTGTATGGAGGACAGTAGAATTAAGAGCAGTTATACAGGGAGTAGAATCCTGAAGGAATTTGTAAAAGGAACCAAAATTTAAGATTGATAAAATTCAAACTTATAAGATGTAGATTTATAGGATTCAGGTCAATGAATAGAGAGTATATTAGTAGATGAAAGTAATATGAATTTCTTGGAAGGGGGAGGCAGCTGAACTGTACACACCCCAGAGGCAAGGTAAACGGAGCCACAAACAAAATAGTAGATTAGTCGCTCTGCCAAAACAGAAAAATTCTCTTCATACGGTTGTCACCCTAGATTTAAATGGACTGTGTAGTTTAATAGAGGTCTGGGATATATTCCATTTGACCAAGATTCTAAATGACGTACCCATCTGAGTTGAGAGTATTGTAACAGAGGAATCTAACACATAAGAGAAAACACACCCTCCAGTAGGATCGGGATAGACGAATATTACCCAGTGACCAACTCGTGATTCCAGACTGAATAAGATTGAAAAACTTAACTGAGATACTAAACCTTGAACCTTCAGCGCACAAATATATATTATGTTTACATTTTCTTTTTCAATATGTTATTATTTTTATATCATATATATTATATTATAGTCATATACTATTCATTTCAACAATTTTATTTTGACATTCATGATATTAATATTTATATTAAATATTTAATTATATATATTTTGTCACCATATATAATCTTGTAGTAGTTTTCTTTTGTCATCTATCATGGGATGATTTTTATCACTTATATCTTAACATATTTAATCACTATCTACATGATATGTTTTTACTTCAATATATATGTTATACTCATCATATAACATGGAAGGATTCATTTTATCATTACATATTTCGTGCCTTATTTAATGATTACTTACATAATTTGTTTTCTGTAATTTTTATTTAGCAAAAGTCATCATGTCATAGGCTAATCATTATATACCAAGATATTTCTTTCAGCTAACTATAATTATCCTTTCCTTTGATTGTATATATATATAACTATACCACACGAATGTCTTGATTGGTACGAAAATAAAGATGCTGGCATGTTTTAGGAGTTGGACTAGTCAGTTATTTCTAAACGACTTCTTGGCGCCCAATTTTTTATATATAATATGTAATAGGGAAATGTCCTAACTGTATTGTTAGCAGAAAGAAGGTAGCAATGAATCCAGTACCCCAAGAGGCAAGGATGGGGTTGAGAGGACTTACCACTAGGAAGGCCTACTCCTCAAGACCAAAGAAGAAAGTGGAAGGGTGGTATATATACCCATGAATGGTAAGACAGATGACCTTGCTTACTTCCATACATATGATATGACTGTCCCCAATAACCTATTTTGATAACAGTGTTCTGACAGAATAATAGCACATAAAAACCCCTTTGCCAGGATGCGCAATGCCCACTAAGGTTCGGAATAATAAACATCTAGAATGGCATACCATCATTTTGACTAGCCTTATCTTCCCTATAGGTTTCGGTACATCTGGCTTCACCTAGTAATGGAAAATGCATTTTGCTAGAAATGGGCCTGCTTTCATAGTAACTGATGAAAGGCAGATGAATAATGAATAGCACAAACGCATTTGTCCATTACTTGGCAGGGGGAGGATTGTTGGGGCACGTTTTTTGTAACCATACCCCAACAGAAGGCGTATGTATAATCAAATCAAATGGATACATGGCTTCCCTCCCACATAGACTTACAGACCATTTTTTTGCCCAGAAACTTAGACACTTGGTGACACCAGACTTCCATGCCGAAAGCTGATGCCTGGTAAAGAAGAAGACATCCAGAGACATCCGAGCTGGAAACTGTTGTTTCATATGTACATATATTCCCCTCACCAAAAAAAAATTTAGGTAAAGGTGACCAGAAAAAAAAAAAAAAAAAAAAAAAAAAGGAGAAAAATGGAGAAGGAAGATCTCTAAAGACTGAAACTTATAAAATATCCTTCCAGAGAAAGGAAAGCATCACATTACAGTCCAGGTAAAAGGGCCTGGGTCAATTTTAGCCAAGACGGGGGGGCGATATATATACCATCCCGAGAAAAAGGGAGTATTGTATTTCAACCCATGTGGAAAGACGGGGGGCTGGCGTCTGAAATTTTACACTATCGCCGGACTGTTTCTCTCTTTAGATTTTTGTTTTGGTAATACTATATGTTCTATTTTTTGAGGCCTGGGGCGTCTATGAAATTGATACTGGAGCCGTTGGCCATTTTGATTGGTGTTTCTTTCGGCGAATGAAAATGGAGAGAGAGAGGAATAAAAGAAGGTTCTTTGCCAAAAGGCAAGATTCGATCGGAGTCGCTCAGTGAGAAGGACGATTTTTAGTCGGGCCTGAGACGTAGAGGAGACCAGACCTTGCCGCCACTTTCGAGAAAAGGTAAGCCATTTGTCATTATGACTTAGCGCCTTCCCCCCCCTTTTTGTGTAGTAGCCAACCTAGATTTCGCATGGGCCCTAAAGGGCTATAAAGTAACTTCAGGTCACCTCTATCTAAATTTTACTATGTAAATAGCATATCTCGTCAGTATAGACATGTTCCCAAATTTTAAGATATTTAAATAAATATCTAGAGAAATTTTCTTGTTTCCTCTGTTACCTATTTCATACATAATTTGCTTTATGGTGATATTCCAACTGTTTAAATGAAATGTTGTATGTTTATTACCTATTTGAAGGGAATGTTACTAATAATCAAGTCTCCCATAAATTACCGGCCACATACATTGCCGCGAGTGTCTGTGTTTCAGTGTTTTATAGATTGTCCAATTTAATAACGATTTCGTGGGTTGTCTGATGAAATTGTATAATAGTGTCGCGGCTGTTTCCATCTTTAGACCATTGTACTGACAATATTATATGCTCAATCCTTGCTTTAGCTCAACTCTTAATCAATTACAGAGTTTTTTTTTCCCCCTTTTCTTTTTTTTTATTTATTTTATTTATCCTGTTTGCACAAATTGTATTACATGTGATGATGTAAAGACATATGCCGATAGTGTATCACTGACAGCTGTGCTGCTATTATACAACATTAAGGTCTTGCTGCGGGTTATATACATGGGGTTGTTGGCCTAAATTGCTATATATATATATACTTAAGTAAGGAAACTTTAATAAGTCACATCGTGTATCCTCCCTTTTCAACTATCCAAACCGGGGAACCCATCATTTACTCTCGAATATATTGAAATAATTTTATATAAATATTTGAAAATTTAAACCAATTAATTATTCAAAAGGGGTATGATATTTGAGTAAAAATTAAAAGTAAAAAAATTAAAATGAAAAGGAAGAAATAAAAATATATATGAGATATCAAGACTATTTGTATTTTAAAAACAAAAATATCCATTTAAAAACATTTAACCTTTAAATTTCTTCTGCTATAAATTTCCATAATAATAATTTTAAAAACTATTTACATTTTGGAATATTTAGAAAGTTATACTTGGAGTTATATTAAAAAAAGAACAAAAACTAATTTATATTGAATGAATCGCCAATTATATAAAACTATTCAATTTTATTGTGCATTATATTTCAATATATAAATTTATTATAATATTGATGACCTTTGCTAATCAAATATTTTAATCCAGTATAATTAGTATGTAAAAGCCCGAATGTTTCTTTTATACATAATACAAACTTCTACTGCCCTTACTGCGATGAAAAAATATATTAGGAGGGCTCTTGGCGGAAGAGCATTGCTGTAGGCAAATATTTGAATGTAATTCTACTGTCCTATAAGCTTATGAAAACCATTTCTGAGATTCCATCCTTCAGTGCTGCGTATATAAGCAGAATAGTCCAATACAGTATTAGAGCTATGAGAAGCGGTCTGGTGGATTAAATTGGCGAAACCGCTGGGAGGGTTCACCACTGATGAGCCAAGCCCTCCCAATATATTTTTTTCATCGCAGTAAAGGCAGTAGAAGTTTGTATTATGTATAAAAGAAACACTCATGCTTTTAAATCCTTTCATTTTATGTGTATAGAAGGCGCGTTATTGCTTTGTGATAATTAGTATGTGTTGACTTTGCTTAGAATTTTTAATGAAACTGATTCCAAGAATATTATTAATTAAACAATATATTTTTATTGATTTACAAAAGATAGAACAAAATATAAAAGGGAAACTAATATTAAACAAAGGAACATTTTTTTCGGTTAGCGCCTATTTACCTGTGAGCTTACACACACACTCTGTGGCAACAATTAATTAATATATGTACAACAGTATGTGAACTCTGTTAGTATGCATTGATATTCTTAAAGCCTAAATGAATATAAATTACCTCATATCTTAAAATGGCGAGTCTCTTTTGTGTGCTTAAATAATTGATTAATAAATTATACTGCTAAAGGTTTTTATAACAAATACTAGCCGAATGACCCGGGCAACGCCCGTGTTTTACCCGATTGAATGTTTTGATTCAAATACTATTTGTTACAATTATAAATTGTGGTCATGTGGCCTAGTGGTCATGGCATCTGCCCGGTAAGCGGAAGGTCGTGGGTTCGATTCCCATCCCTTGACACTTTTTTTATTTTATCCATTTTGACCAAAATATATCCGTGAACTTCACACAGTGAACTTCACACAGACAGAATAAGGCAATTATATAAGTAGATATACATTGAAAGAACAAAATAGGGATTTTAACTACCAGCATTTAACAATTAAATTTATAGTAGTTAAAATCGTGGAGGGAGAAAAAATAATTACCATATATTGAGTGAAGAAAATGTTTACATGAAATAAACAAACAGAAAACTTTGTTCTAAGTTGCTTCATATATTAAATATCTTACCAGTTTAAAATTCATGATGGGCGTCTTGCGCTGCTTTCATTTATTTATTATTATTTTTATTCAGAGATATAATTGTTCAATAGTGCGGTATTTGATACAGTTAGTTAACCCTGTCTATAGCGCCCCCTCTATATAGTGCCTCCCTCTCTATAGCGCCCGATTTTAAATATGTAGTACGATGCGATTTACATTAAAAGTGACCTGTCTATAGCACTCCCTCTCTATAGCACCCTATTTTGGTGAGTCCCAAGAGGAGGCGTATAGACAGGTTTAACTGTATATTAAATTTTTAAGTGTATATTTTAAATAAAGGTTCTTTCAAAATATAATTAATTAAGTATTTATTATATAAATTTGAATCATTTATTTTAATTTTCTAATTTATTATATCCAAATGTGTATGATTCCTAAATCTAGAAAACATATCGAATGTTAAAAATAAGTATTTCACTTCTAAGACAACAATTTACATTTAAAAAACAACAAATTCAGTTTAAAAACAACTTTTACTTTTTAATAACAGCATTTTCTACTTTGATAAGCTCAACATTGTTTAGTTCTACTCATCCCCAGTAGACACTATCAAAAGTCTCAAGCACTACAAGCTTGATACCCTAATATATTTGAGTGGAGATAAGAAAGAAGACGTAACTTTGATAACTTCCACACTCTAATAACAACAATCATTATATTAAAATTATATTTGAAATTTAATATATCATACTAAAGATATATTCTTTAAGGGAAATACTTATATTTGAAAAGGTATTTGTTAATTTTTAAATTTCTTACGTTTTATTCAATCGATAGAAATAGAAAATTTGATATTCTCTCACATACACACACAAGGTAGGTTATCCACTGTTTATTATAGTGTTAAAACCTCTTCTATATTCCCCATATAAGATACCTACCAGCTTAATCTTCAGCTGTTTTCATAACTGCATCTTTAAAAAAGATTTATATAGATTCAAGATAAACATCACGGGGAGGCCTTGATATTAATTCACAAATAAGAGAACTGATATAAACAAACTATCAATATTATTGTAGCAAAGTATTTATTATTTTATTAGCAGAGTATGGCATTTTGGTGGAGATGCTGGGTAGATTGGGGAAGACAGACTGAATATCGCCGAGAAGATCTTGAGGCCATGGGTGCTGAGATCTACATTTTCTGAGAATGACTCCAGGATTCCACCACCGTGTCAAAGCCAATACTTCCCTCCAAAGAAGACGATACGACGACAAAGCCGCTCTTCCCGCCGCAAGAAAAAGGACGTAATGGTACTAGGGACAATGTTTCAAAACTTTGATGGAATCCTTGGCAGAAGTACGACAGATCCATGTCAGTAACTACAATAATTGCAAGCTATAGGTGACAGCTCTCATAGGAAGGAGCTATGTAGCAAAGTATTTATTATTTTATTATTAGAGTGTCATTTTTTGTTTATAATTTGCTACTCTGTAAACTTCCTTCATTGCTTATCTTTTGTTTATCATTCATAGTTTGTTCTTGTTTCAAATAAATTGCCGTGTCATCCTAAAGTTTGTCTTCCATCATTTTCCACGTGGCAATATAATAACCATCAAAAACCTAATTGAAAAAAATTCAATTTGGAATTATCTTTCATTAACTAGAACATCACCTCTTCACACATACGCTTGAGAATAAAACAAAAATGTTAACTACGAGTATTTTCACACAACATTAAAATGTTCTTTAAAATATTCATGAAAACAGCTGAAGTTTAATAAGGGAAGTAGCTGCTAGCTGGAATATAGTGAAAATCAACGCCATATATTAAACATTAATTAAATTCAATTGATAGACCTCTCAATTCGATTATTCTATTGCTTAATTGAATTGGATATAAAATGATAAAAATAAATCAATTTTAATTATAATAAAGTTATTTATGAAAAAATAGTACAATGTGATATTGTACTGGGATAAGGTGCATAAATTATGAAAAAGGAAACTCCTCATCATGCAACTGAAAGTACCTGATGGCTTGCGCCAATTCTGGAATAATTAAAAATCAACAAGAATAGTTGAGATTTATTCCGATAGATGACGCAAGACATCAGTAACTTTCAGTTGCACGATAAGGAGATGCCTTTTTCATAAAGTTAATAATGTTTAAAAGGTGTTTGTGTGAAAATAATCCTTTATATTGATACGTGCTGTAAACATCTCAAATTTATTATTCTCATATTTAAATTTTTCATAGAACTTTATTCCAATAATCATCATCACTTAGCATTGTTTACATGACGACTTTGTAAAATTGAGACGTTGGTTAAAAATAAAAACTAACGGGACATACATTCTTGATTATTTATTTCCTTTGCATTAAAAGTAGCTATAAAAGAAAAACTTACATACATCCGCTACAATATAATAGTTAATATATAAAATAAAATCGGAATTTATCGCTTAATAATGAGAATGCTTTGTAATTAAAATGAAAGATGTCTCAAATAAGTACAAAACATTTATAAATAAAAAATATAAACATCACTATCAATCCCAATTAAATATTCAGAGAGACACTTATAATATTTGTATATTTTAAAATACACCTATCCCCCGATTTGCACGGTACTTGTTTTACACGTTTTTACTTTTACACGGTTTTCCAAATAAGTTGTTTTTTTTTTTTTTTATCGCACTATACTAAATGCTACTGTGATTGAACACATGCGCTGTGTACTCATCTCACGAGGAAATGGGAGGGTTTTGCCAATCAGTGGTGAGCCTTTCAGCGGTTTAGCCAATTTAATCTTCAAGACCGCTTCTTTAGAGCTCTAATACTGTATTGGATCATTCTGTATATATATATGCTACACTGAAGGGTGAAATCACAAAAATAGCATCTAAACAAACTATGGGCATAAACTTTTAGGACAGTAGAATTACATATAATATTTGCATCGAGCGATGCTCTTCCGCAATCATTTATCACACCTTTTGGCCCTTAAAAAAATTCGAACTCTTCGAAAATAACTTTAATTGGAATTTTATTTAAAAATGTGTTTATCTACTCGCCAAATTCACTGATAACCAGCGCCCCTCACGGTATATGGTGAAAATACATTTGATTCCTTTTTAAAATGATTTTTTCCATAAATAATGTGTTCCAAAAATATATTTAAAATATATTTATATAAAATTTAATAAGGGTTGATTAATATTATACAGCTCTTAAAAGAAAATTAAAAAAAAACGATTTTTGGAAATTTTAATATCTGTAAAAATTAACTGATAATTTTTATTTAAATAATTAATACAATAGCCTTGTTTTAATTAAAAATATTTATATAACTTCTTTTTAACGGCTATGTTATATGTAACTTTTTCATCGCTCTTTACAAAATGTGATTTTAAAATGGAAAATAATTGTTATTTTTAAATATTTTCTTTCTAGTTCTTGAGGTAGATCAATATGAACTAGAACATGGAAATATTTTAGTTTCACAACAATTCCTTTTTATTTCTCTCTATAAAAAGTTAATTTTTGTCTTTCTCTTTTTATCTGAAATTCCAAATCTGAAAAGGTTGAAAACACAGTCTCTAATTATAAAAAAATATATATATATGTTATGAATATTTTTTGTTGTTGTTGTTAGATAAAGGGTTGATAAGACAAAGGATCGATGAGATAAAGGGTTGGGGTGCAGTCGTGATAAGAAAAAGATAATTATTTACCGTCAAGTAGCTTTTATTTTCAATTACTTGAGGTATAATTACACCTTAGTTATTTTCACATTATATAGATTTTATAAAGTTGATCCTATATTAGTGATTTAAAAGGATAGATATGTTAACTACGCATATTTACAACAAAACTATATAACAAAACTGAAAGTCTTTCTAAAAACGATGATAACTAAAGTTAAATTTTCAATGAATAAAATATAAAATATATATTTTTTTAAATATAGAAATATTTGAGTTTTTAGATTATAATATATATATATATTTAAATTAATAACATGTAATAATGATATATTTTATTCCTTAAAAAAAACTGCATATACATTTTCTGACATTTGAAATTTTATATTTTCTATTTGTTTTCAAAATTGTGGAATACAAAATAAATATATTGCTATATCTTGACAAAGGTTGGCGTTCAACCAACCGAAATATTAGCAAATAAATATTTTTATTCAATCCAATATATGTCTTTTTAATATCTAAAAAAGAATATATATTTAGAAGGACAGGTCAATACAAATACATGTGTGTTTTCTCTCTCTTTTTGAAAAATTTCATATATACTTTAACCAACTTAGATCTATAATTGTAAAGTGTAAATAAAACTAATATTCAAGAAGACATTTCATATATTTATTTTAAACAAAGGAAAATTATGTTGGAGATCATTGGGAAAATATTTCCATTGTTTAACCAATATGAAGAAAATTGTATTATATATATGATTTTACAATTTAATGCGTCTTATGATTGTAGAACAATATTTGAAAATTATCCCGCATATGTTTCTTTTGAACGAAGAATCGAAATTTAATTTAAGGAGAAATAACGATTATTTCTAACCTTAGGGATGAAGTATGAAAGGATGCATTGTGAAAAGTAATGATAAACGGAAAAATAAAAGCGTCCAGGGATGTGAATCGAACCCACAGTGTTCCGCCTAATTTTGAATATAATATAATTTTCAAATAATTATAAATATTAGAATAATATGTTTATTTAAGTAAATATTTATATTACCATGATGCTTCAGGGATGCTTCTTTGTCATCTCTACCTCTATATTTTTAATATAAATATGGAAAGAGAAAAAAACAGGTAAAAGGTTTCTTTTAAGTTTGAATTTGCAAGCTCTCGAGCAAATATACTGCTCTTCAATGGGCTAATACTCTATGAATAGCAGTATATTAGCTTCAAGATGGAAATAACCTAATGGGTCAAATAGTTTATAATAGGGAAAGATATAAGAAATTTAATATGTTCTGCAGACTTTTTATTATAAATAGATATCTTCATGCAGCATGAGGAACTACACTATTATGCGACTTGATTTACATCAATGTAAATAATTAATAAGTTACTTTAGAATATAACTCATTGTAAATAGCTCAACTTGATCAACTTTCTCTCTCCACGATACTAATTATTACAGATAACCTCTCTAAATCACATTCCATCATTGCTTAACATATTGTAAATAAATACCTTGCGATTTCTTCTATCTGTTTATGTTGTTGCTTATTTATTTAATGGATATGTTTATTTAATTCTCTTTTTCTTAATTGTTTATTTTAGTTTTGGTAATGCTGTTACCTACTCTACTAAAATATGAATTGTTGTAAATAGTTCCACGCGCAATTATCCAGATCGGATATAGCGTGTCTTATTTGCAACTGGTGATAATTTTTTTTTCTACAGGTAAACTCCGTACAATTGGTATAAGTGTATAACGAATCAAAAGTTTTTACGAAGGAGTATCTTTTATTATATTTGTGCAAGCTTTCGAACTTTGCAGTTCTTCCACAGGCATGGATAGCATAGAAATACTACCAATTTTTCAAAATATTTTGAGCCATTATATATACATGAATATTTACATAAATTAGATATAATTTTAGTTTATTGTATAAGCAAAATTAAGATATTCACTGTATGCAAATAGTATAATATTTCAAAATTTGTAAAGTTTAAAACTAGTATACGTTAAAACATTTCAACATAGAAAAGCCAAGCGGGGGTCACTCCAACCCGACCACCCACCCGGGCATATCTAAAGGATAACTATTGAGGTATTATATGATAAACTTCCGGTAGATCTATTTTCCTGTTGATGCTGTTTGTTTGTGATGAAACGATGGATTCTAGTACCAATCTGTGCTGCTTATTGTTTATGTGTTGATATAGGACTTTGGGTTGATCTAAGTTAAAATTATGGCCAGTGTTCGAAATATGTTGGTATATAAGTGACTTCGGGTCTTTATTGTTGATGCTTCGTTTGTGTTCAGTGATTCTGATATACGCGGTTCTGCTAGTCTCCCCCACATAGGAGGCTGGGCAATCCTGGCAAGAAATATAATAAAAGATACTCCTTCGTAAAAACTTTTGATTCGTTATACAAATAAAATAAATATTTGCTCGAAAACTTGAAAATTCAAAATTAAAAGCAACTTTTTACCTGATTTTTATTTTTCCTCTTTCAAATAATTTCTGGTTAACTATAGCTCACATATAAATATGGGTTGATCAGATTAGTATATATTTTAACAATGAACTTATTTTTGTGTATTGAAATTGCCTACAGTACGTATAAAGAGAGACAGAAGATTCCACACAAAATCATTTCTTTTAAAAAAAATTATTGATACGAAGACGTGATATAAAAGATAAAGGGAATCATTAGAAATAGATTTTCTTTTTATTGGCCATATTCACGTTATATGTAGTTGTAAGAATTTGTTGAGGTGAAAGATAATTCTTGTTATGGGATTTTGAGCTGGAAATTGAGTAAATGAGTCAATTGAGGTGTTTTAGAGAAGTGCAAGATCCCTACATTGATCCTCTTACCCCGGTATATCTACCTGTCACACATTTCTATATATTGAAATATTCCCTACTTAGAATATAAAACTAGCAATTTCCTAAAAATAGTTTCCCAAAATGCCGGG
The DNA here is from genome assembly GCA_030710605.1 of Cordylochernes scorpioides. Taxonomy (NCBI): domain Eukaryota; kingdom Metazoa; phylum Arthropoda; class Arachnida; order Pseudoscorpiones; family Chernetidae; genus Cordylochernes; species Cordylochernes scorpioides. Next base: position 13,321,421 of record CP092870.1, read on the forward strand.
AAGGACCCACTACCTGAAATGACTTGAGTGTGTCGATGTGATTAGGTAGGGAAGAAATCGAAAGTTAAATAAAAGATGCACTGGCAGATAGCTCTTGTCATTCCTTTTTCCAGGAATAGCGGCATTGATCTCTGAGGTACTTCACTTTAGACATAATCTGGCATCAACCTGGCTACACGTGCAGGAGGGTATCTCAGTTAATATCGTGCGGGGTCGCGCCAGAAATTCTCCCGTAACCAGAAATTCGTTTCTTCCTGTGATTGCTACTTTGAATGTCATAGATGAATCGAATTCCAGTATGTAGGAATAACAAACCAGGTTTAAAAATCACAAACTTAAATTTCAGTATTTTTGTATGCCATTTTAATTTAAAAAGGATATGAAAACTGTCTATTATGCAATCTCTAGTGTTACGAAAACAAAATACACGCTTTATTTTTATTCCTATACTCTTATGGACAACAATTAAGGAAGTTAGGAGCCTTTAATCTCCCTGGTTGTCGTTTTTTTTAAGGAGACAGGAGCAATTTTGTTCACTCTTGGTTATTTCGTGTATCTACAATAAAGATCGCTGTATATCAAATATGTTATTGCCTGAATCCCGATATACATTCTGAAAGGTATAACTTTCTTAAGTTTTTTTCCATGAGTTTATTTTCCTGATTAACTCTTGTCCTATATTCATCAACTCAGCAATCATCTATGTTGTAGATAGGCAAAAAATTATCAATATTTCTAAATGAAAACTAAATATACTTATATCTTCCAAATCACAGGTTTTATCAGCATGGTCTCTAGGAAGTGAACACCAAAATTTATAACGGGATAAAGTTCTGATGGTATATCTGGAGAAGCCCTGACTATAATTACCATATTGTAATTACTACTTTTCCTCCCACATTTCTAATTGATAGTATGGCATTAATTAAACTTTTTCGCGGTTGGGTTTGACAACTAATTTTCTTTGGGAGGAATTTTTAAAAGGCCAAAAACATATTTTAAAAACTCATTAAAGAAATACTGATTAAAATTATTTTTGATAATCAGAAAGGTAATTTCATTTTTCGAGCTAGCAGTATAACGGAGAGTCTTTCTGACTGGAGAAGAAAGCTTTCTTATACAGTTCCTATGAAAGGACGTTTGATTTTTGCAATATAGACGTGAATTCGAATACATCTTGTCAATACAAGCAAAAGTGCAGTCTGCACTATTAAAAAAAAAAATTATGTACAACGAATATGGCACCTCTACCACCGTATATAAAAGCTAGACTGCCTGATATTCGAAGAATTCCAGTAAAGATCAGTGATGAAGTTTTGTAAACATGTTTCTATATAAGGTTGGCGTTCAGCCACACAACTGACATATTGATAAATAAATTATATTTTGATCCAATATATGCCTTTTTAATTAGATGTTGTTATATGTGAAAAAATAGTATAAAAGCGAAATTTTAATGGATGAACAGGTGAATGAATTTAAAGAGAAAGGCATTTCTTGAACGTGCAACTAAAAATTGTTGTTGGTTTGCCCCATCTATAGGAATATGTTTCTTTTAATCGTTTACTTTTTAATTATTCCAAGTTACCCGAAAACGTTCAGGTGATTAGCCATTTTTGATTAATCGAAAATATTCATCCAAACCTGGAATAATTAGAAATCAACAAATCGTTGATATTCATCTCAAAAGATGGCTCAAGGCATCAGCAACTTTTAGATGTAGGTTCAGGAGATGTCTTTTAAAAAACTTTTCAATATATTTTCTTCTTCCTCTTCCACATTTGAAAAAAGGTCAAGGATAAAAACATATAAATTTTAAAATAATAGGGAAAAACAATATTTAGATTATTCCTCACATTTCAGATAACGTATTAATAATATTTATCTCAAAAGATGGCACAAGGCATCAGCAACTTTCAGATGTAGGTTCAGGAGATCCTTTTAAAAAACATATTAATATATTTTCTTCTCCCTCTTTCACATTTGAAAAAAAAAGGACAAGGATAAAAACATATAAATTTGAAAATAATGGGGAAATACAATGGGTATATTTATTCCTTACATTTCAGATACCATATTAACCTCTTGAACTGAATGATATGTGCAGGGGTGAGGCCATTTTACCTGGAGATAGTAAAGATATGCTGCCTCACTTCTGACACAAAGTTGAAATTGTTCAAGCAGATAATATACTCTGTATTAAAACTAAGGAATGGACAAATTGTGGAGGCAAAGAGTGATCTGTTTTTAATAATTAAAAATATAGTTGAATTAAAAAACCTAACGGATATTAGTTTTCATCATTTTGGAATTGAATACTACTGGAGTATAAAAGAAATGGTTTAAAAGATCAATTCACAAAAGTAATTTTGTTAAAGAACACATTATTACGCGGAAATCCTCTTCTCAAATAAATTGATAAAGAGAGAAATTAAAATTATATTTTCACTTCTCTATCAGAGAGGTAATAAAGTCAACGACGATTGTATCGTATTAATTAGGTTTTATTCGGGAGATATACGAGAGAAATACGATTATAGACTGGTAGCTTGGTTATAATTTAATTGTGTTTTATTTATTTATAAAAACCTATTAATATTCTTCTTATCTCGACTCAATCATATCAGGGTATCAAGCTTGTAAAGCTTTAGACTTTAGATGGTGTCTACTGGGAGAGAGTAGAGTTCATCATTACTCCGCCTTTGGCGGTCCCAAACCCGGATGAAAAAGAAGGAGGGGGAGCAGTAACAAGCTCGCTAAAAAACCTGGGCTCAGCTGGCTTGGCTAATAATACACTGTAAGGGCTCCTAATCCAGGGATACAGGATGAGCAGCGTTTGTACTCCATGTTAGGAGCAGCTGTACATGGCGTCTGTTCCTCATGTCATAGGCGGCCATTTCTTTTGGAGCTAAGTCGGCCTGCTACTGAGTAGTGCTCCCAGTCTTAATGATAGAGGCAGATGCATTCTACTTCATCCAGTCATGATGGTTGTAAAACCTATTGATAAAGCAAATATTCGTCAACCATGGAGTAAGATTTATCACCAGATGTTTTGACCATCCTCTTGTCCACATTCTTTAGGTAAAACTTAACGTGATGTATTAGCGCGCAATCTGTTAGATAAAATTCAAACTATTTTTAACGCATATGTTTCTTTTTTTTTAATAAAATAATTCTACTGCCTTTACTATTTACCAAGGTCGGTGTATAATTCTTGTCACACAGGATCGAAGCATGTTATCTTAATCAACATACACTCACGGACAAAACTTGTGGAAGTTGTACCTTTTTATGTACTTTTATATCGTTTTTAAAATAGAGAAATCATAAATAAATATTTATTAAAAGAGTCATATTTTGGATTAAAATATAATTTATTTTACCAATATATCAGTTGGCTGAACGCCAATATTTTTCAAGGTATTATAACATATTATAACAACTGAAATGTGTGTTAACTTGGTAAATATTGGTAAAATAAATTTCATTTTGATCCAATATATGACTTTTTAATTAAAGTTCCTTTATATATATATATGTGTCATCGTATAAGGGTTTATTCACACTCTCATGGACAAAACCTAAGGAAGTTGTACCTTTTAGAATATATATTGGGATTCAGACAAAACCTCTGTGAGATATTTGATACACAGTGACCTTTATTGAAGACACACGAGATAGCCAAGTGTGAATAAAATTGACTCTATCTCCCTAAAAAAAAAAGACGATCGGGGACATCAAAACCTTTAACACCCTTAAAGGTTGTCGTTGAGTGTATAATCATAACCAATTTGCTACTATGAATTTTATAAATTGTTTGACTCGAAATATATCTTCCATATATAAGTGACGTAATAATATATTGAATATAAGACAATAACCTGCCTCATATCTATATACAATAAATGGAACACATTTTATACCATTTAAACTGCGAAGAAAAATAAAATTGGGGTTCGGCTCATCAGTGGTGAACCCTCCCAGCGGTTTCTCCAATATAATCGCTTAGATCACTTTTTAGAACTTTATTGCTGTATTGGACGATTCTTCCTATATGTGCGGCAATGAAGGGTGGAATTATAGTATTTTCGGAAACTATAGGTAAAAGCTTTTATAACACAGTAGAATTAAATATATATCAAGGTAGGACACACCTGTGGTGCATAGGTCCACCATGATAATCATCATGTGAATAGATGGTTGGGAATACTTCTACTTAGGGCTCTACTATATTGAACGATTCTGTTTATATATGTTACACTGGAGTTGTCCCCTCGATAGCTCAGTTGGCAGAGCGGAGGACTGTAGTTGTATCAACTGGAGTTGTCATGATAGTAGAAATTGTGTTTTAATTAGTTTTGAAAGCAACATTCGTGATTTGTAGTTCTATCTGTAGTTGAATTTTGTATATTTGACATGTTTACGTCTTATGTTTACTGAAAATGTGAAGAACGTGCACATATTATTCATTGTAAATATGATGATCTAGAATGCTCTTTTTGAACAGCACCCCTAATAAAGTTATTTTAAGATACTAGAACTCTTATGTTTAATTTATGTCTTATGATGCATTAGCGCGCCATCTGTTATCAAAATACGAAACTATTATAGACGCGTATGATTCTTTTTGTATGAATTGTTTATTTTTAAAAATAATCATACGCGTCTATAATAGTTTCGTATTTTAATTTATGTCTAACTAGTCCCGTTTATGGGAGAGCATTTCTCGGCGCAAATGTTTAAATATAATTAAACTGTTCTTATATACTTTATCCATATAGTTTATTTGAATTCAACTTCTAAGATTCCACACTTCAGTAATTCAAATGTAATACAATTTAAATTTAATACAATGTTAGTTGGGAAATCTAAAACTGAACAATTAAATCATAACATATTTTATGATGATTTTGATACAATATTGCCTCTTCCTTCTTATTCTTCTTAAAAAAAAAAACAGACGTAAAAGACATTCCCCTTTCCTGAATGTAACGAACAAAAGTAGTATATCTTCATTACTAAGAAAAATATTTTGTTTAAAAAAACACTGATGATAGATTTTTATACACAAATTTACCTTGTCAGAATGCCAAAAATATTGAAAGATGCTGGTCTATTACAAAGAGCCTACAAAGATATATAGTAATTCTATAATTAGAGTGTTTTCAAAATGATATAATATATGATAACATATGATAAATGTATCTTCTAAACACTAAGTAAAACTGAATAAAAAATCATTTTCTTATCGTGCAGAGAGCATCGTGAATCGTGCACAAGAAAGGGTTGAAGATAATTTGTTGATTGTAAGATATATAAAACAGTTTAATTGTATTTAAATATTTGCGCCGAGAAATGCTCTCCCGTAAACAGGACTAGTTAGACATAAATTAAAATACGAAATTATTATAGACGCGTATGATTCTTTATAAAAATAAAACAATTTCTACTAAAAGAATCATACTCGTCTATAATAGTTTCATATTTTGATAACAGATGGCGCGCTAATGCATCGTAAGACATAAATTAAACATAAGAGATACAGTACCCTTAGTTTGAAAACCTATAGCTACTAAACCAATTTTCATCTAGTTCCTGACGTTTCAGTGACTTTCTAACACTCTCTTCGAGAAACGATTATAATAATCATTCCCCTGAAAAGAGTGGCAGCAAGATACTGAAATGTCGTAAGCTGATTAAAAAAATTGGCTGATGTAGCCATATACAAGGTTGTCCCAAAGATTTGTAAACACTTGCAAAAAAGTTAAAAAACCAATATTATTCGTCATGATATTATTCCCCGTGATGTATAATGTCTTGTATTATGTATAAAGAAATTGTATTATAAATAAACGTTCTTCCATGATTTATAATATCATAAAATAAATGATGCTTCCAGGGTTAAGTTTCTTATACAACTTTTTATTTTCAAGCTTTCGGACTTGTCAGTCCTTCAACAGAATTATCTTGTTAACAACTTAATAATAAATACAATAATAATTGTATTATGTATTATTATGTATTTGCCGTAATAATATTATTCGTCAAGTTGTAAGAAATCAACGTTTTAAGATAAACACGAACTTTTGGGACAACCTTATATTTTACCAAAATCGAGAAAGATCAGTTGGAGATATTCTGTAACAAAAGGTAATCAACGAGTTGTTGATTTTCTTTCCGAAAATGGCGTAAACAATTAGCAACTTTAATTTACTCGATCAGGGAATCTTTTAAATTCAATTTAACCACCATAATAGCCATGTAATTTCCTTTTACTGCTATTATCTCCAACCAAGTTTTATTCTTGAAGTTAAATCACGATTGATTAGCAAGAATTATTGGCAAAAATTTAAATGCACATAAAACCAACCTGTCAAAATAAACAATGCTCAAAGCTATCAATAACTCAGCTTTGAACAGTTTTAAAAGCAATTCTAACAACTACGGGAAGAAGGAGAAACCTACAAAAACAAAGTTTTGATTCATTTTTTCTATCAAATAGAAGATAATGAATTGCTTGTCAACAATAGCACCAACGTCTTCCAAGGAAAAACTTCCGCGATTGGTGAATAGAGCAAAAAATTGAATAAAGCTTAGAATCTATAAATAGAATTTTGTAGAAATTTGAATTTAATAGATTGCGCCCCCTAAATATTCAAAGCCACGCTCTAAATATGAAAATTATGATAATCAAATATAACAAAATTAAGTAATGTTTCTGAACGCCATTCTTTGTGAAAAAAATAGCTCTTCTTAATTTATAATTTGTAATGAAATAACCTAACGTCTTAGGAAACCTTCATTATATTAAATGCCACTTTATCACGAATAGAGAAATGTATTATATATATTACACTGTAATTATTTACAAAAGACGTGAACATAAAATATATACATTCATGAAAAAACTTGATGCATTGGAAGGTTTATGTCGCCAGTCTTCTGTTTTTTTTTTATTTTAAAGGAGACAAAGACAATTTTCTTCATACTCGGGTTATCTATTTTTTTTTTTTCGAAAAAGGTCACTCTAATATCTTTCAGAGTTATTGTCTGAATCCCGATATACCCGCTAAAAGGTACAACTTCCTTAAGTTCTATCAATTAATTTATTATCATTTACGAAAATACGCCTCTCCATTTTATAAAACGCTTCAAACATAAAAAATAAACAAGACCCTTTCGCTAATAAATAGCATCCTCTTATAATTTATATTTCTTTAATATAGGTATCGGTAAATATAAATGCAACAGATTAGGGGCTAATTTTCATCAAAAGATGAAATTGCCTATCAATATATTAGTTATGGTAGACATTTTGACTGATCAGTTGTCCCAATGACGTCAGGTTTTAATCGCCAAACATCTACCATTTCCACCAAGGTTAGAAATAATCGTTATTTCTCCTTGAAATAAATTTGGATTTTCCGTTGAAAAGAAACACATGCGGGATGGTTTTCAAATGTCGTTTTACAATCACAAGTCGCATTATATTATATTGTATTATAAATTACTTTATGTATATTATTTACGAGCGGAAAAATATGTCCAGGGTAGCCTAGTGGATATGGCATCTGCCCGGTAAGCGGAACACTGTGGGTTCGATTCCCATCCCTGGACACTTTTATTTTTCCGTTTATCATTACTCTTCACAATTCATCCTTTCATACCTCATCCTAAGGTTAGAAATAATCATCAATTTTTATCCTTGAAATAAATTTGGATTTTTCGTTGAAAAGAAACACATGCGGTATAGTATTTCAAATGTCGTTTTACAATCTACCATTTAATTAGGATGTTCAGACGGCGCTGCAAATATTCCAAGTGGATGGGTGAATGGGATACCTTATTGAATTTCCAATATCTATCGTCGTTCTGATAGAAGCCATATCTATCATAAATATCTATTTCAGTAGATATTTATCACATGGTTGATAGTAAACTCATGATCCAATTTTCTGCCTTAGAAAAAAAATAGAGAACTAATATTCCACACTCTTATGAAGTTATTAGTAATTAAGAAAAAGGCATCTCCTTATCGTGCAACTGAAAGTTGCTGATGGCTTGCGCTATCTATCAGAATAAATATCAACTATTCTCGTTGATTTTTAATTATTCCAGAATTGGCCAAATACCCATTTTTGATTAATCAAGAAAAGCTAACCACGGACGCGTTTCGGGCTGTTGGCCCTCATCAGCGTGGTGCAAGCTGTACCTCAACGACCAAAAAAATAAATTGGTCATTAAGGCATCCTGAAAAATCATGAAGCGGGTAGTTAAGGCCAGAATTGCGCCGAGAGAACTTGGTAGTTTCCAGGTTCCTAGAAACCTAGCTTATGGAAGATGTTGATATTTATATTCTAGGAAAATATTCTAACTAATTTGATGATGCTTTAGACACTTTTAGATTGTCTGTGATAAATGGATAGTTGGAGTTCATTAATATATTACACAATAGATGGATGATTCATTTAATGGAAAATCCACTCACGGACAGAATTTGAAGTTGCAACTTTTAGAATGCATATCTGGATTCAGACAATAATTATGAAATATATTTGATATACAGTTACCTTTATTGGAGAAACACAAGATAACCAAGTGTTAACCAAATTGCATCTGTCTTCTTGAAAAAAAAAAAAAAAGAGACGACCGGTGACATCAGAGACATTTCACTTCTTTAAGTTTTGTCCATGAGTGTATTTAATTGAACACATCAGGTGTACGAGGATAAGGCTAAAATACTTATTAGTTTATACCAGGAAAAGAAACGTTTTTCCAACGGTGGTTTACCATTTGGTCTCTGTAGCTACTGTTGGTGTTGCCTTTCCGAGTGAAGACATCGGATAACAACTCGCTTTGACTAGGTACGAAGTTCTTGAGAAATGGCCATTTTGTATAAACCAAAAATAAACTGGTAAAAGAGGAATTCTAATTCCATTTACAAAAAAAAGGTGTAAAAACAGTGAAAAGCATTGTTTTCATTTTGAAAAACCCTTGTAAGTATGAAACAGCATCCGTTTAATAATAATAATATAGTATTTTATAGATAAAACAAATTATTAAGTTGAAAACACTTTTAAAATTGTTAAATATTTTTTTATTGAGATATTGCTTAAGATAGTGATATTTTCGTACTTTTTGAATTTCCACCTAAAATATTGTTGAGGGAAAAACATGTGGTGATTCAAAAAGGCGTATATGTGTACATTGGGCAAAGTGTGATTGAACCCATGAGGTTACACCGTAAGGTGGTTTCTTATCCATAGCTTGGTTGCTAGGGATATCTGTGTAGGACCTTGTGGAACACACACCAGACTGTGAGAGCGGAGGACACTCAGGTGACCAGTCCGTGGTCAAATACTGTGAAACCCTATCTCTATTACATATATAACAATTGAAGAGAAAAATGATCATAAATTGTCAATTATTTATTTTGAAATGTGGACTTTTACATGGTGAATAGGCCCATCACAAAAATTTAATTACGTTTACCACAATCTCTAAAAATCAGTTTCTATTTATTTCTTTGTTTTGAATGTTCATGTCATATTTGAAGATTATAATATGTCAAGGTGATTCAATTTGATAATATATATTGGAATAAAATTATAACATTTAACATAAAAAATTAAAGAAAAAAGTGAATGGGTGACTATTCAATTAATATTTTTAGGTCATATTTGGGATAGTTAAGTTCCATATAAAAAGTATTTAATTAAAAAGACATATATTGGATAAAAAATCATTTATTTAACAATATTTAAGTTGTCTGAACGCCAACCTTTATCAAGGTATTATAACCTATTAATGTGTGTCAACAATGGTTATTGACATGTTGACATGATATTGTTGACACACATTAAAATGTTATAACACCTTTATAAAGGTTGACGTTCAGCCAACTGAAATATTGGTGAAATAAAGGATATTTAGATCCAATATATGCCTTTTAAATGAAGATTTATTAATGGATTGCTCTAATTTCAAAACAATAAAAAGGTATGTGCATATTTGATTTATTAACACAAAGCAAAAACGCGCCAGCTATACATATAAAACAAAAGGACTTAAAAGCGCGAATGTTTCTTTTATACATAAAACGAACTTCTACTGTCCTTACTGCGATGAAAAAATATATTGGGAGGGCTTGGCTCATCAGTGGTGAATCCTACCAGCGGTTTCGCCAATTTAATACACCAGACCGCTTCTCAGAGCTCTAATACTGTATTGGATCATTCTGCTTTTATATGCTACACTGAAGGATGGAATCTTAGAAATGGTTTTCAAGTAAACTATGGACATAAGCTTATAGGACAGTAGAATTACAATAAGCTTATGTCCATAGTTTACTTGAAAACCATTTCTAAGATTCCATCCTTCAGTGTAGCATATAAAAGCAGAATGATCCAATACAATATTAGAGCTCTGAGAAGCGGTCTGGTGTATTAAATTGGCGAAACCGCTGGGAGGGTTCACCACTAATGAGCCAAGCCCTCCCAATATATTTTTTCACCGCAGTAAGGACAGTAGAAGTTCGTTTTATGTATAAAAGAAACATTCGCGCTTTTAAGTCCTTTTGTTTTATATTTGATTTATATTCCTAAATAACTGAAGAATGGCATAAAGGTTTCCACAGAAGAGGGTTGAAGGAAGTCGTTCATCCAACCGGGATTTAATTGCCACGAATCATAAAGAAAACAAAGAAGTTCCAATAAAAACGGCCGCAGGAGTTAAACAAACATTCGGTGCTCTACAAATAAAGAAATCTGACGTTCATAGGTATTTTCCTTCTTAATTTATTGGAAATTCCATCATTTAATTCTATTATTTGTAAAAATGTGATGTACGCTTAGAACTCTCTCATACTTATGTGAAAATCTCATTTATGATGTGCGGCGATATTTTAAATAACATTCAAACTATTGGTTTGATTACATTCTCTATTCCATCAAATGTTATTTAGAGTAAAAGTAAATATTTATTTAATATTTCTGAAACGCATTTGTGTATAAAGTAAATATTGTTTTAAGAATTATCTACCCTTAAGCCTAATTGAATATGGATTCATATTTATATATTAAAAACAAATAAGGTATATCCTGACCAGGCTCACATGAGCATTTCTAGATGGCAGAGCGCCATCTATTGGAGCAAAAATAAACTAAACGTTTATTTAACTTGCTCAGTGATATTTGGCCAACCCTTTTTCTTGATAAATCAAGGAAAGTCAACCACGAATGTGTTTTTTATTAATATATTTGTGAAAAATAAATAAATAAAATTTTAAAAGAGTCAGGTGTTGGTATTGGTATAAAAAAAGACATATCCTGAGGTTGGGCAGGATTTTTGTAAATTTCTTAATATATATATATATATATACGTATTTTTACCATGAGCACATGAGTTTTTTTGATGGTAGAACGCCGAAGATAGCGAAGATGGCGCTCTGCCATCTAAAAACCTCATGTGTTCGTGGTCAGGATAAATATTATAAATTAATATATATTGTTATGAAAATAGAGCAATCCATACTTAAATCTGTAATCCATACTATATATATCCATACTAAAAATGTAATGCCTCGATGAAGGTTGGCGTTCAGCCAGCCGAAATATTAGCAAATAAATATTTTATTCAATCCAAGATATGCTTTTTTTGCTATCTTATCTATATAGATAATACCGTAACAGAGTTTTCCATTGTAAAGTCCTGAGCTATCTCCTCCGAAGATTCTGAACTACACATAACGATCTATATACCAAAATTTTCGTTATTTTTTTCTTCGTATGATAGGCCTGTTTTTATTTTCCTAATGTTAACAGTTATTTTTATTTTTTAATTTAATCTATTTTACAATCGTAGATTTATTGCATTTATCATCATCAATTCCTTTGTTTTGAATTGCGTACTTTTATAGAGCGAAATGAAGAAATACATAATTGATTAGATACAAAAGTGTGAACCAGAAAGTCGCTTTTTAAAAATGTTATTATTTAATATAAACTTATTTTAATTTAATTTTGAAATGAAAAGGTAGTGTAAAAGTGTATATGAGGTTAGATTCAAATAGGTTAAATTATGTTAGTTTAATCGCTAAATAAGGTTAGTTTTAGATAAGTTGAATTAGGTTAGTTTCAGATAATTAAAAAAAATAATGTTCGTTTTTAGAAAAATAATTCGAAATAGTAAGTATATATATATTAATATAAAAGATCGAAATGTAAAAATCACTACGTACAAAATCTTCGCTTTAACTCGTGTAAAACGGCTCGAAGGTACGGCGGTGTCAACGTTCAGCGTCGCCTACCAAAGTTAACCTTTTCTGGGAACTCGTGTAAAACGGCTCGAAGGTACGGCGGTGTCAACGTACAGCGCCGCCTACCAAAGTTAACCTTTTCTGGGAACTCACCAGGTTATATTATTTTTCGAATTGTAGATTGAATTATTACTTTTATTCTATCTTTTATAAGTGTTTGTTATAGTTTTTCATTTGAATTTAGCACAATTTTTGTATCTGGTTATCTTTTTTGGCATCTTTTCATCTCTCTTTGGCATCTTTTTGTCTCATTAATAAGACCTAATCCAAATAATTTAATAGTGTGTGCCGTTTTTTTTATTAAATTATTTGGATTAGGTCTTATTTTCTTTTATTAATTTGTTATAGTTTTTCATTTGAATTTAGCTCCATTTTTGTGTCTGTCTTTTTTTTTTCTTCTCATAAATAGGCTGATGCTGTATTTGTGTACTCAATTGTTGCTTTTTGTGTCTGGTTTCTTTTTTGCAGTATTTTTTTGGAATCCTTTTTTTTTTCATCAATTGTTTCCTCACATGCTTGGAATTTTCTTTTTATGCCTGTCCTGGCTTTCAGTTTTATAGTTTTCCTCTGCTTCGGATACCAACTTTCGCTTCATTCTAGAGAGGCTTTATGTTTCACTAAGGTTGGCTTTTGCTATGACTATAAAGAGGGCTCAAGGCCAAACCTTTGCTACAAGAGCCTGGGTTTACGCACAGACGACTTTATGTGACTTTTGCAAGTGTGCGAACTTTGGATAGCATACATGTAAAGTTGAACCCAAGTATATATAAAATATAGTTTTTAATGAGGTCATTTAAATGAATTCATTCCTTTTATATGTAGTCTTATCTGTGATATAGTAGTACTAGCCGAGTGACCCGGGCAACGCCCTGGGTTTACCCGAAGGACCCGCAGGTGAGAAACTATAGAAGAAAAATTTTAACAAATCAGAAAATGAAATTGCAAACAACAGAACTACACTTCTTTAAGGACATGAGAGCACATGCACTGTATCACCATACGTGTACCATTTTCAAAGACCCTGCTTAGGATTAAAACTTCTCAGAAGCATAACAATAGTACCAACCTAGAGGTTAACTGGTGTGGATGATTTGAGAAATTCAGTAGGGAGTTATTTTGCTTCTCCGCATTCTAACACTCCAACTGTTAACACTGTGGAAACACTGACTCATGTTTGGTAAGCAATTTCAGGGAAGAAACTATAGACATTGGATTAAATAAATTATTAATTAAATTGCATTAAATAAAAATTATTAGATTTAAATAAATATTATTAGAGTGAAAAAAAAAAGAAAAAATTAACAAATTAGAAAATAAAATTTCGAAAAATACAACTATATTGCAGATAAGATAAGAGGACCTTATTAAAAAATAAATAAACAAACTGTAATTCAACACTATCGATAATTGACACTTTCGATAATTCGACACTTTCGATAATTCGACCATTTTAAAAATCAAATTTACAAGGTTGATTGTTGTTTAAATACAACTTTGATTTTGCATGCATAAACACAGGCTCTTGTAGCAAGAACCCAAATATTATTTATAGTCATAGCAAAAGCCAACTTTAGTGAAAACTGATGCCTCTTCAGAATGAATGGAAGACTGAAATCTGAAGGAGCAGAAGATATGGGTCATCTTTACATGTATGCTATCCAATGTTCGCACACTTGAAAAAGCCACATATAAAGTTGTCCGTGCGTAAACACAGGCTCTTGCAGCCAAGGTTTGGCCTTGAGCCTTATTTATAGTCATAGCAAAAGCCAACCTTAGTGAAAACTAACGCCTCTCTAGAATGAAGCGAAGGTTGGTATCCGAAGGGGCCAAATATATTTCAGACACTATACAGTGTGTTCAACTTTGGGCACTGTCAGTATATGTGCTTCAAGGACATGAGAGCACATGCGCTGAAACACCATACGTGTTCCATCGCAAAGATCCTAAAGGCATTGGTGAAAGTATAAATAAATATTTTGGAAATGAAAAAAAAATACATATATATATAAGAAAATAAATTGGAATAAAAATTTACAAACTATATTTCAGAGTAGATACATATTTGAAAGGAAAAAAAAAAAGAAAATTGCAAACAACAAAACTATATTACAGATATGACATGAAAACTAACGCCTCTCTAGAATGAAGCGAAGGTTGGTATCCGAAGGGGCCAAAGATATTTCAGACACTATACAGTGTGTTCAACTTTGGGCACTGTCAGTATATGTGCTTCAAGGACATGAGAGCACATGCGCTGAAACACCATACGCGTTCCATCGCTAAGATCCTAAAGGCATTGGTGAAAGTATAAATGACCCATATCTTCTGCTCCTTCAGATTTCAGTCTTCCATTCATTCTGAAGAGGCATCAGTTTTCACTAAAGTTGGCTTTTGCTATGACTATAAATAATATTTGGGTTCTTGCTACAAGAGCCTGTGTTTATGCATGCAAAAGCAAAGTTGTATTTAAACAACAATCAACCTTGTAAATTTGATTTTTAAAATGGTCGAATTATCGAAAGTGTCGAATTATCGAAAGTGTCGAATTATCGAGTGTCGAATTACCGTTTGTTTATGTATTTTTTAATAAGGTCCTCTTATCTTATCTGCAATATAGTTGTATTTTTCGAAATTTTATTTTCTAATTTGGTAATTTCTTTCTTTTTTTTCACTCTAATAATATTTATTTAAATCTAATAATTTTTATTTAATGCAATTTAATTAATAATTTATTTAATCCAATGTCTATAGTTTTTTCCCTGAAATTGCTTACCAAACATGAGTCAGTGTTTCCACAGTGTTAACAGTTGGAGTGTTAGAATGCAGAGAAGCAAAATAACTCCCTACTGAATTTCTCAATAGTCTCACTCCCAGAGGAATGCATCCACACCAGTTAACCTCTAGGTTGGTACTATTGTTATGCTTCTGAGAAGTTTTAATCCTAAGCAGGGTCTTTGAAAATGGTACACGTATGGTGATACAGTGCATGTGCTCTCATGTCCTTAAAGTAGTGTAGTTCTGTTGTTTGCAATTTCATTTTCTGATTTGTTAAATTTTTTCTTCTATAGTTTCTCACCTGCGGGTCCTTCGGGTAAACCCGGGGCGTTGCCCGGGTCACTCGGCTAGTATATCCTTATATCTATAAAAATGAAATGCGAAATCGATTTTGTTATCGCGTCACGCAAAATCTACTGACTCAATAATTATGGAATTTCGCATGTAGGTAGCTGAAGATTTCGTTTAACATATAGGCTATTCAAAAAACTACAAAGGTTAATGTACTTTTTTTAAAAATTATTTAACTGAAATGGATTAGTTCCCGCCTTTTGCCGCTTGGCGCCGCACTGGTCGCGACGATACATGAATTTTATTGGTTAAACTTATTTTGTTAGTTTCACGCTGCATTTTTCAAAAGGTAAGATTATATTCCTTAATTTTCTAGCATTTAAAAGTTTCTTACCCGTTTTTCAAATAATATTTTTCTAAAATAATTTGTGCGGACAGGATCTTTTAAAATTAAAGAAGGTGGAATTATGTTTGCGGCGAGACACTGGTGATTAAAATGTAAGTGTAATTTCCAACTGTTGATAGAAAGTCTAAGCCTTTCCATTGTTCTGGCTAGGCGAAGCGCGTCGGTACCAAAACTGGTTAAAATCGTTTTGAAAATAGTAAGATTATATATAGTTATTAATTATTTCTATTATTTATTATTTTTTTATTTATTTCTAAATTAATTGATACTACATTTTTTTTAAATAAGGTATACTGTTTTATTCTTATAAGGGGAATATTCATATTATATTATATATTCATGTAATCATTTACGATTTAGAGCAGTGTATTCTATATTTTTTTCTTTTTCATATTTATTGCAAAAAATTATGTTTTTCTGTATAGCTTGCTACATATATTTTACTATATAATATATTACATAATATACATATATACATATTATGTTTGTTCCATGCAATCGTTTTATACTTATTAACATTTATATTATAAGCAGCTTCTATGCATTTTTAATAACTGCTTTTTTTAGGGGTAGGCTCAATTTTTTGTTTTGCTGTCATTTGTATAGGTAGGATTTATATTTATCTGCTTCATATTATATAGCTGCTCATATTCTATATTTTTTTCTTTTTCATATTTATTGAAAAAAATTATGTTTTTGCTGTATAGCTTGCTACATATATCTTACTATATATATTTGTGGAGTGTTTCCAGTTAAGGGTATATTTGGTAGGCGGCGCTGTACGTTGCCACCGCCGTACCTTCGAGGCGTTTTACACGAGTTAAAAATACAATTTCGGTGAAATACTTTGAATTTTACCAATTTAAATATATTAATTTAAAATATAATTTTAAAAAATATTTAACAATTAAAAAAAAATTTATATAAAATATTAAACTAATTTTTCTAAATACGAACATTATTTTTTTTATTATCTAGAACTAACCTAATTCAACTTATCTAAAACTAACCTTATTTAGCGATTAAACTAACCTAATATAACCTATCTGAATCTCACCGATTTTAATTAATGAAACTAACCTTTTTATAACACACCTTAAACTAACCTAATTTATAAGCCGTCTGAAACTAACCTATTTTACCTATTAGAATATAATATAACGTCATGTTATTAAAAATGTATTAAGATTATTTTTTACAAAGTTTATTAATCACATCTTATACAATATTTGTAAAATAAATATAAAACTTGTGTATAAATATACGACTTGAAAATATGCCACTTAAAATATTTTAATCTAAACTATACAGATATTTTTTATGGAGATACATAAAAAAATACATAATTGAATAGATACAAAAGTGTGAACGAGAAAGTCGATTTTTTAAAAATGTTATTATTATAATTATTTTATATTAATATAAACGTATTTTAATTTATTTTGAAATTAAATAGGTAGTGTAAAAGTGTATATGAGGTTAGATTCAAATAATTATATTACAAATTAATTATATTACAAACAGTTGGGGCCTCTATTCATTCATGAGTAAACCTCGCTCGAACACTACCCAGGCGAAGCCGGGTCCAGTCGGGTAAAACCCGGGCGTTGCCCGGGCCATTCGGCTAGTATATATATATATATTCAGAAATTTACAAATATCTAGCCCAACCTCAGAATTTATCTATTCAAATATCTTCAGTAGAGCAATGTTATAAATGCTTAATAACATTGTTTCAAATAAATAAATAAATAGCATTTTATTACCAATATTGTTCACCAGTTGGTGCATCACTTTGAACCAGATAATTAATTATACAAACAATTCAATAAAATAAACATTTAATAAAATAAACAAATCGAAACTTGTATTTCCTTTATAATAGCAAAATATAAATTAAAATAACCATAATATTTTATAATCGTTTACCAAAAACCATTTTATAAAAGATAGAAGAAATTCAAAGTGTATTTTAATATGAAAATGTTTAAATGTAAATCAGAGCATGTCGCAAATAGAATTAAAATATTGAAAGGGTTTGTTCAAGTTTTCTATAATAAAAATATCTAATTAAACTAGTCTCTACATAAATTTCAATCAAACTACTATGCAAATAATATTATAGAACTACTAATGAACGTTCTTATTATGAGGAATGACTATTCTTAGTTTTTAAAATCGACGCACAAAGGTGTTTTCCAATTTGGTGTTTTCCGTTTGGTGATCGTGATGGTCTTTATGTAGAAAGAAACGAATTAACACACGTTCTTCCCCTAAGTTATCTGTTAACTGCAACATGACACTAAAGAGACTATGGCATTGCTCTAGAGCATAATATCGTGGAGGTTTTGATGACTTGAGGTTTCTTATAATCAAGGTGACATTTTTTTTGTCATTTTGATGGTCTTGTTTTAGAAGGAAACTACTCAACACACGAACTTCCACAAAGGTATCAGTTATCTGGGGCCTGACACTAAAATACCTATGGCACTTCAGGGTTTACCTGCTTTTCTCTAGGGCGAATATTGACAAAGGTATTAATAATCAGCGATTTCAAAACCTTTCAAAATTACTCTCTCTCGGTATAAACGAATAAAAATAGTGTTTTTCTCTTCAGTTCCACTTATAAACCCGATAAACATCTAAGTGTTAGAGCAATGATCATCTTACAACTTGGTTTAAAACGAAAATACACCGACATAAACTATGAAAACAATAATTTTTCAATCTCTCTCTACCTTCTAAGAAAACTCTATATCTTTTATTATCGAAATTTTCTTCTATTTACCTATTCTCCCACTATATAATATTAGATAATTAAATTTATATATACATACATGTTATATTAAAGTTATATTTTATTTAAAATTATATTTCATAGATTCAAATACTCTGCTAAATCGACCGCCAGAGGTCATTCTTCCCCTATAAAAACTCATTGTTTTTGTTTCCCGATGGCCGGCTCTAAACTTTTGTACATTATGTAAATAATATTTTGTTTTTCCTTGTTCTACTCGCCTTAAGCCAGGCAGTACTTTTATCAAGTTATGTTTTTTTTTTATATATTCCTTTAGTTCAATTAAAGTAATTACTGATCAAGACCATTTCAGTATATACTTTCAATATTTTCAACCATGACTGCATTACCATAGCATAATCTTCTAGATAATCAAAATTCGGCATGAAAACTTATCATTTTTCATAATATACATACAGGGTGCTTCAAAAAAATGTATACACACTTTGAACTTCCATAGAAAATTTATTTACCGTTCTACAAAGTTAAATTTCAGGAAAATAGAAAACTGAAAGTCCAATATAAATGAAACATAAATAACAAATGTTAATACTGTTCAAATTGGTGACCTGCAGCATCAATACAATTCTGAGTACGAGTCACCACAGATTCTGTACATCGTATCAAAACGTCCAATGAGATTTCTCTACACACTGCTTGAATCTCATTCCAAAGAATGTCTAGGTTACGTGGTTTACGTTTGTACACCCCATCTTTTACTGTGCCCCACAAGAAGAAATCCAGTGGTGTAAGGTCTGGAGAGCGTGCTGGATCAAAATTTGTCGGGCCAGTGGATAGGACGCAGGGGGCCAATCGAGTTTCCAGCACGCTCTCCAGACCTTACACCACTGGATTTCTTCTTGTGGGGCACAGTAAAAGATGGGTGTACAAACGTAAACCACGTAACCTAGACATTCTTTGGAATGAGATTCAAGCAGTGTGTAGAGAAATCTCATTGGACGTTTTGATACGATGTACAGAATCTGTGGTGACTCGTACTCAGAATTGTATTGATGCTGCAGGTCACCAATTTGAACAGTATTAACATTTGTTATTTATGTTTCATTTATATTGGACTCTCAGTTTTCTATTTTCCTTAAATTTAACTTTGTAGAACGGTAAATAAATTTTCTATGGAAGTTCAAAGTGTGTATACATTTTTTTGAAGCACCCTGTATATCAATACATACACAAACTAAAATATTATATAACAAAAATTAAATATAAAAGGATATTTATAGAATTTTTCTTAATTGCTATTTTCATAAATATATTTCATATTTACTCAATGATCATGATAAATATGAAAGTGTATTAATATAAATAAATATTTGAGTGAATGAAAACCTTTCCCTAAGTTATAGATATTTATTTATTCTAATATATATATATAATTTATTGGATTATAGACTAAAAATATCAAAAATATACGGAAACTTAAAATTCGGCTTTTTAGCATCATAGAAATGTCTTGAAAACAAACTAAAGAAAGGGGCGGTAACGATTCTGATAGGGTTTAAATCTTCAACCATCCCACAGACTGGAATCCTTTAATTACCATTATAGGATTGCGGTTGTTATTGAGGTAATTTCAAAGTCGCAAGGTCTTAAAATCTTTATTAACTCTGATCCACCTAAATCCTTCTTACCTACCTCATATATTTTGGTTTATTTAATGTTTTTTATCCATTCTATAACTGTATAGTATCTCACTATGTTTGAAAATATACCGTAAAAATATTATGAGAAATTTAATTTTTATAATAAGGAAATGGAATTCTAGAAAACCTTTATATTATTCTTATAAAAATCAATTCTGATTCTCTTTCTGTTTAGGAATTTAATGAATATTTTTAGATTGAAAAATATCATGTTGATACTCTTTTCTCTTAGCTTTTCTTTTCCTGACAAGCACATGACGCCCTAAAAGCCGAATTTGTAGTTTATTCCTGTTGTTATATTAACTGATATTTATTTATAGAAGATTTTTGAACTCAAACTTCTGTGTTTAAAGATTATAATTTGAGATTAATTTGAATAATGGCATTTTTTTTTATATATAAACAATTTCATTTTATTGGAAAAAAAGTTTATAAATTTAACTCTATAAGTGCGATTACCTTCTCTATGAAAAATCTCTAAATACTTTCTAAAACTCGAGGTACCTTCAAAGCATATTCTTTGATACAAATCTATTGTAACAAATTATGTCCATAGTTTTCTTGAAAACCATTTCCGAGATTCCATCCTTCAGTGCTGTGCATATAAGCAGAATCGTCCAATACAGTATTAGAGCTCTAAGTAGCGATCTGGTGGATTAAATTGACGAAACCGTTGGGAGGATTCACCACTGATGAACCAAGCCCTCCTAATATATTTTTTCATCGCAGTAAGGACAGTAGAAGTTTGTATTATGTATAAAAGAAACATTCGCGTTTTTAAATCCTTTTATTTTATATAGATAGTATATTTTTATTATTTGACCTTGAATTCAAGGTATGTATGTTATATAAAAAATGTTTTTCAAATATATTTCATAGATCAAATGACTCTGTTAAATCGACCACCAGAGGTCGCCGTTTTCAATATATAAAATCATTGTTGTTGTTTCCCGATGGCCGGCTCAAACCGTTTGTACATTATGTGAATAAGTTTTCAATTTTTTTATTCTTACGCCTCAAGCCCGGCAGTACCTTTATCAAACTATGTTTTTAATATTCTATGAATTCAATTAAAGCTATATCTGATCAAAATTCAGGCCGAAAATATTATTATTTATAATATGTATATATCGGCTACACATCTGTAGCGACTATTCCATGGATCGTTTGGTGAGAGGTAGGAAGGAAGAAAGACCTTGCAGCGCATGCGTGCTACATAAAATTTCAACTTCCTAAAGAGCAATATTTATTAAAGTTGACGCCGGGTGTAAAAACTCAAGAACCTGCTTGGATCAATGGAAGAAATCGATATGCGTCCCTACCTATAGTTAGTTCTGCCTGCAACTGGTGTGTTTGAAATTTCGAGAAGTACACGCATATGGTGATAAAAAAGAAGGATATTTGAAAGGATTGCTCAATATTTTCAGTTATATTTTGGCTTACAAAATCTCAGCGCTTGTGCAGCGTGGATACATTTTAAAGTTTGATTTAATCGTTCGTCATTTGACTAATTCTGCCATTGTGATCGTCTGGAAATTAACAAATCTCCAAAAGCGAGGTAGAGATATTCTGCAGCAAGCAAGATTCTATCAGTTTGAATATATTCAGTGAAATACGATATGTATGTGCTTAGCAAAAGGAGAACATTATTTTCTGTCTTTCCAAGAGAACAAGTCTTTGATTTCCAGACTTAAGTCTGGTCATCTACGGACAATAACTTTTCAGAATGGTTGCAGGGTTTTCCCCCTATGTACAAAGTGCAATTCTCAGCCTAAAACCCCAAGACATATTATTGACTGTATTGACTCATCCATTGATGAGCTCTACTCTTCCCCGGCAGACACCATCAAAAGTCTCAAGCTTTACAAGTTTGATACCTTAGTGTGATTGAGTGGAGATAAGAAAGAAGAAGAACATTATTTACTCGTCTCTCTTTTATAAATTCCATGCAACAATCATTCATCCACCTTTTAATCTCTATGCAACTCTTAATCGGCTCTTTGACCAATTTTAAATGCAATTATTCATTTATATGAATGAATTCCATGCAACAGCAGTTGTTTGCTTCTTTGGATATATTCTACGCAAATCCCTCTGTAGGGAATTCTTTATAACAGAAATTGCCAATATCTATGGCTAAATTTGCAAAAATAGTTGTCGGAATTATTAGACAAATTATGTTTATCATAAACAACATTTTATCTGTGACAAATTACTTTGACTAAAATATATTTTTCTGTATTAGGATATTTAGAAATAAATCTTTATGTTAACATCACTTTATCTAATGATTCCAATCGATATTAGGTGATCAATTGTGCCCCTAAAATAGGTCAATTAAAATACCATAGAAACTAATTAAAATTATTATGAAACGAATTTTAGAATAAAAATAAGAGTATTAAAATGAAAATTATAATAAAAGAGGGAAAATTTATTTGTCCCAGTAAAACTACCTATGACTGAAGATCAAACAAAATTTTTAAGATAAAAAAAATTCGGAAATCTATTTGAGAAAATATCTATATTAATAAAATGCAAATTTCATAAGAGGACATCACTAAAAACATTCGTTACAATGCATCAATTTCGACCAAATTTTCAACATTTATGTAAAACGAGATGGAGCAGGTTTTGCTTAACGTCAAAATATTTTTCCCTAACATTAACATGCGTAACTTCGCTGTTATCGATTAAATACAAAAAAATCAACAGAGTTAATTTTATTTATATATAAATACAAAATTAAATTTCAACAGAGTTAATATTTTTACATACTAGCTAATAATCTCAATCTAAAAATTTAATATAAAAAGCAAACAATGAAGAGTGAATGTAAGATAAAAAGCCAACAATGAAGAGTAAATGTAATATAAAAAGCCAACAATGAAGAATGAATGTAAGATAAAAAGCCAACAATGAAGAGTGAATGTAAGATAAAAAGCCAACAATGAAGAGTAAATGTAATATAAAAAGCCAACAATGAAGAATGAATGTAAGATAAAAAGCCAACAATGAAGAGTGAATGTAATATAAAAAGCCAACAATGAAGAATGAATGTAAGATAAAAAGCCAACAATGAAGAGTGAATGTAAGATAAAAAGCCAACAATGAATAGTAAATGTAATATAAAAAGCCAACAATGAAGAATGAATGTAAGATAAAAAGCCAACAAAGAAGAGTAAATCTACTTATATAATTGCCTTATTCTGTCTGTGTGAAGTTCACTGTGTGAAGTTCACAGATAGATTTTGGTCAGAATATAATATAAAAAGCCAACAATGAAGAGTAAATATGATATAAAAAGCCAACAATGAAGAATGAATGTAAGATAAAAAGCCAACAATGAAGAGTAAATGTAATATAAAAAGCCAACAATAAAGAATAAATTTAAGATAAAAAGCCAACAATGAAGAGTAAATATAATATAAAAAGCCAACAATGAAGAATAAAGGCAATGTGACACGGGAAAAAATGTTCACTAGATAAAACTATGATTTTCTAATGTAGAAAATTAGGAAAGACAAAATTCAGGATAACACGGCACACAGGGACCGGGAAAAAATGTTCACTTTATCGAGAGATTCAAATTTACGAGTTTCAAATTATCAAAATATATCTTTTTTTTTTAAATAAGTTTTTAGAGAATTGTTTTAACAAATGTTCGCTAGACAAACCTTTACTCGGGTAAAACCCCGGGCGAAGCCGAGTACGTTTTATAAGTTTATAGAGAATTGTTTTAACAAATGTTCGTTAGACAAACATTCACTCGGGTAAAACCCGGGCAAGGCCGGGCACATCCGCTAGTAGAATAATAATAAAATACACTCATAAGATCAAACTTGAAGAAGTGAAAAGTCTTTTTTGTTACCGTTCTTTTTTTTTTGGAGACAGAGGCAATTTGTTCACACTTGGTTATCTCGTGTAATTCCAATAAAGGTCACTGTGTATCAAATATCTTTCAGAGTTATTGTCTGAATCCCGATATACACTATGTGAGGTACAATCTCCTTAATATTTATCCATGAGTGTATACTAGTATGAATATATGATTTTTTAATTGAAGATACGAGATATTGTTCTCAAAAGATATAAAAACATGAAGAATATGGTAAAATATGTATTTATATATAATCTAGGGCTAGAACAAATACATATTGTGATTCGTAAGCGGATAAATGGTACCCCTACCTCACAATAGTTCAGGGACATCCCCAAATGGTAAACTTATTAGAGGATTGTTTGCTTACAGCTTCTATGACTATAATTCTCTGTAATTACCTATTTACCATTGATAAATATATAAAATATCATCAAAAATACAGTTGAGAGTGAAACAATTTTATTATATCGTTTATATAAGGTTGAATAAGGTGAAATACAGATATATATACCTGTATTAATTGATCATATTTTATATATTTATCAATGTAAATATATATATATGGAAAATTATCCGGGAGGAAACGTTTTTGGCGTTTATTTTGACGGGAGAAGCGTTCTATGCTTCTATGGATTAATTCCCTCTTGGCAAATATTCCATCTATATTCTGGCCATAGATTTGGCCCAGCCACTTTGCCAGCTAAACACCTCTTCGGCAGATTATGAAGATTCCATTAGATCCCGTTTGGATCTCTTTGAATAAAGTCCGCCCTAGACTGACGAAGGCCATTAGTCCGAAACCATGGTCTCTAGGTGGACGCTTCTCAGTTTGCCAAAGCTGGTGTTGTGGCTTAGCCACTGTCCCGAGGCCGCTAGTTGCGGCGACGGTCAATAGATGGTGTCAGGTTTTGACGTTTATTTTGACGGGAGAGACGCCGTATGCTTCTACAGATATATATGTTATATTTAATAAAGAAAATAAATGAGATTTTCTGTTGTATTTAGATCGTGTTGAGGAATATGGTAATGCAATACAGCCATGGTCAAAATTCTTGAAATAATAATAATAGTCTTGATCAGATATTGTTTTAATTGAACCCTTAGAATATATATAAAAACAATTTGATAAAAGTAATGCCTGGCTTAAGGCGAGTAGAATAAGGAAAACAAAATATTATTTACATAATGTACAAAAGTTTTGAGCCGGCCATCGGGGAAGAACAACAACGAGTTTTTATATGGGAAGCATGACCTCTGGCGGTCGTTTTAACAATATTTGAATCTATGATATATATTTTAAATATAAAATAATATTTTTATATAACATATATATATTATTAAATAAAGTTGAATTTCGCCTACAAGACTTTCCCTGAGATATGTCTAAACCCTTTCTCTCCAGGAAATCTTTTCTCTTCACTTTAATATCAGGAGGATTCTTCAAAGCGAAACAAAGTCTCTGAAATGAGATCAGATCTAATTTTACCCGGTTCATCTATTTTATAGAAAATGTATTGTATATATTTTTTAAGTTAAATTAATTAATTTTTACTTCAGAGAATGTGTGTAAGATTACAAGTAAATAGACTCTAACCGTAAGAAGATTTCTCGTTGTTTACTATGTTACAAGTTTATTTTTTTTCGTTCTCTCTCTTGTAAATCAATAATGTTTGTAATAATCTTCTTAGAATCAGTATCTTTAACAGGTCTAAGCAAAGTAAATAAAGTGGCCATTTCATGTAAGATTCAACTGTATTTGGATGAAGAAGAATTTTATCCATTAAAACAATATTCCAAGATGCGATCAAAACGATTGCTTTTTCAATTCTTCTTTTAACTATTTTGTTAAGTTTAGTGAAAATAATTTTCAAGAGAATAAATACATACACAAAGAGGACGACCAAATTATATATTATTTTACACATATTCCAATATATGCCTGAGGAATATAATTATATGATAACTATGGCACATATATAGCTATTACTATGCATGTTCCTCGACAGAGTTAATAACCATGGAGAAACAATCTGCTTCCATTGTTGCCTCCTCTCACGTCATCCTGTACAAATCCAAATAACCACCATGCCTAATTCAATTCCTGTCTGCTTTGTTTCGCCAGACGCAATTTGCATATCTTGCCCAGAGTAATTCTGCCAAGCAATTTGTCCTCCGTGTCACCAGATGGATCCAAATAAACTGACCCACTGCTTTATTCTGATTTACGCAGCCGCTCTATTTGAAAAACCTTTCTCCCAACAAGACGTTTTTCGGAGCTAATGTTTTTTTCTAGGGCCTCGGGGAAAACTATCCTAAATCTTACATCTAAGTTAATCTGTTTTTAAAAATATATTTTTTCTGCATAAACTAGCAATGATTAATGTGTGGGATTATACATTTTAAAACATATATATCTATTTTGATTTGAAAATAGAGCAATCCATACTTAATTCATTAGATAATAAAAGGCATATATTGGATTTAATAAAATATTTATTTTGCCAATATTTCGGCTGGCTGAACGCTAACCTTTATCGAGGCATTACATTTTTGTATTTCAACTGTGATATTATAACACTATGCGGCGCTGAATTTGTGTATACAAAAATGTAATGCCTCGATAAAGGTTGGCGTTCAGCCACCTGAAATATTGGCAAAATATTTTTTTATTGAATCCAATATATGCCTTTCATTATCTAATATATATCTATATATATTACATACAATATATACATTATTATAGTATATTACATACAATATATTTGTATAAATGAAATGCTAAATGTCGATTTTTATTGCTTTCAACCATCAAAACTACTGAATAGCTCATTTAGAAAGTGTACATGAAGGCAGTCGGTTATGTTTTAATATAGAGACTATTATCATTTTTTTTTCAAAAATTCCTGTAGTAATTTGAATAAATTTAAAACCAAATATTTGTAATTATGATTTTTACCACTAATAGCAGCACTCTAAGAATTAATGAATATGCTTTTTAGATATTTTTTATTGTACGATGTGATGCACTAGCGCGCCATCTGTTATCAAAATTCGAAACTATTTTGAAGGCGTAAGATTCTTTTTGAAATTAAACAATTTCTACTGCCCTTACTGCAATGGAAAAATTAATGGGAGGGCTTGGCTCATCAGTGGTTAACCCTTTTAGCGGTTTCTCCAGTTTAATCTACCATACCGCTGTTATATTGCATTTTTGGAGCTTCCTTTTATAGTGATACTGATGCTAGACTCTTGTAATGGGTATTTTAGAAGAACTATGGACATAAGCTTTGAGGACAGTAGATACAATACTTACAATTATAAATATACAATATGCTTTGAGCAATCGCTCCTCCGAAAATATCAATTGTATAATGTGTTTGTTGATATGCTAAAATTACACAGGTCTACAAAAAAAACTTTTTTTTTTGCACAAGAGAACCTGATGGTGTTTCTAGTGTAACTTTTCATGCTGAACTCAAAAATCTAATCAGAAATTTCCCATCACCCATGGTTTTTGCCTGACGGTCTTTTTTTAGTATTTGGATAAATACATGCATCCAACATGAAAGAGACTTACGAAAACATGAAACTGCTTTTAAAAAAGATAGAATATGAAAGATACGGTTGCAAAATATGCAGCGATTTGAAAGTCGTTGCTCTCTTGCGTGGATTACAGCTTGGATATACAAAATTTTGTTGTTTTCTGTGTGAGTGGGATAGCAGAGATAGGGAAAGGCATTACATTAAAAAAATCTGGCCAAACCGTAAAATATTTACTCCAGGATATAAAAATATTGCAAATCTACCCCTGATCGATTCAGAAAATATTTACTTACCACCATTACATATTAAACTGGGATTAATAAAGAACTTTGTCAAGGCAATGGATCGAAATGCCAGTGGATTTGCCTACCTAAAACAAAAATTTTCTAGTATAAGTGAATCGAAGATTAAAGAAGGCATTTTCGTTGGACCTCAGATTCGAGAATTGCAGCAGGATGGAAATTTTCAAAATAGTTTGAATGAAGTTGAAGCAGCAGCATGGAATTCCTTTAGAAACGTTTGCAAAAACTTCTTAGGAAGTGTCATGGTTGAAAATTACCGAGACATAGTTAATGATCTGTTGCTTTCCTACAAGGCACTGAGATGTAACATGTCCCTCAAGATCCATTTCCTGCATTCACATCTAGATTTCTTTCCAGACAATCTTGGCGCAGTTAGCGATGAGCATGGTGAGAGGTTTCATCAAGATATATCAAGCATGGAGAAGCGGTACGAAGGTAAATGGAGTCCCGCTATGCTTGCCGACTACTGCTGGACACTCAAGAGGGATCTACCACAAGCAAAGTATAGAAGAAAATCCACTGTCACTGCTTTTCAATAATAAATATGTTTCGTTCATATATGCCTATATATTAACAATATTTCCAAATTTCAAGTAGGTGTATCTCAGAAATATTGCGTAATAGAAAAAAACTAATGGTATATTTGGATTCAGGATATGTAGATAAGATGATATTTCTTTGTGGACAAAGAAAAATATTTTTTGATAAACCAGTTACGTGACATTGTTTGCATTTTTTACTGTATTTATCCCAATACTAAAAAAAGACCGTCACGCAAAAACCATAGGTGATGGGAAATTTCTGATTAGATTTTTGAGTTCAGCATGAAAAGTTACACTAGAAACATGATCAGGTTCTCTTGTGCAAAAATCTTGTTGACCAGTGTTATTAAATTCATTAAGGCCTATAAAATATTTGTTTCTGAATAATATAGAAGCTTTAAATATTATACACTGCGTGACATTGAAAATGGAACACCAAGAAATAATGGCCAGAAAATTATGAAAATTTCAGGGTAGACGCGCCTAACCGAGTTATGCAAATGATGTAAAATGCGCAGCTCTCGTGCGCACATGCAGTAAGATATAAGAGAAGGAACTTGCAGAAAGGACAGTATTCGTGTCGTTATTTCTTCACGGAAAATCATTGTAGAAATTTTGTTCTTGTGTCAAAAGACACGTGTAATAACAGAGAATGCCAGGTCATCGTAAACGGAGGCAGTTCAAGCAGACAGACGCTTTTACGAGGGGCATGGTGATCGGACTGAAAAGGGCAGGTTGGTCCATACGTCAAATCGCAGCTGAAACACACCTTGGTGCGTCCACGGTGCACCGACTGTGGAGAAGATGGTTGTAACAAGGAAATGTGGCAATTTATAGGAATGTCGGTGCAACCAGAGTGACGTCAGCACGTGTGGATCGGCGTATCCTTCGACAAGCAGTGGCGGCCCCACAAGCCACTTGTACCGCCATCCTGCAACATGTGCAAGACACCCTAGATCATTCCATCTCGACCAGAACCATTTCTCGTCGATTGGTTGCTAATAGCTTGCACTCATGCCATCCGCTAAGAAGACTGCCATTGACCCCACCGAATAGGCGCCAACGTTTGGAATGGTGCCGGGCTAGATCGACGTGGATGACGGATTGGCACAGGGTCGTGTTCTCAGATGAGTCGCGTTTCTGATTGTCCAGTGATAGTCGCCGTGTACGCGTGTGGCGTCGACGTGGAGAAAGGTCCAATCCGGCAGCAATTGTGGAACGCCCCACCGTGCGACAACGTGGAATCATGGTTTGGGGCGCAATCGCGTATGATTCCAGGTCACCTTTACTTCGTATTCAGGGCACTATGACGGCCCAACGATACGTTGATGATGTGCTGCGACCGGTGACACTCCCCTAGCCAACAAGCTCTGCAAGATGTACAGATGCTTCCCTGGCCACCGTACTCTCCTGATCTCTCACCAATCGAGCACGTCTGGGACATCATTGGATGCCGTTTGCATGCCTTGCCACAGCCGCGTTCAGAAGACGAACTGTGGCAAATGGTTGAGAGGGAATGGAGAGCCATCCCTCAGGACGCCATCCGTACTCTGATTGACTCTCTACCTAGACGTGTTGCTGCGTGCATCGCCGTCCGCGGTGGTCCTACTTGCTACTAAGCCGACGCCGTTCTCGCTCTGTATTATGACTATCATTTTGAAATAAATATCACTTATTGTTCGTCCCTGTCTCTCTCTGTCTGCCGAGTTTCATCACTTTCTGGCCACTATTTCTTGGTGTTCCATTTTCAATGTCACGCAGTGTAAATTCAAAGGACAGAAATAGTGTGAAAGAGAAATTGAAAGTGGTTTTTATTTAATTGGAAACAGGAACCCAGCGTAGATACGCAGAAAAACTTCAGGAAAACCTAAACAAATGATAACCTTACAACTAAAATATTTTCTCATTTTGCGATATCAATTATATATTCACCACAAATAATAGAGCTCATTTTTTTATAATTTCGGGGAGAGAGAGAGTAACATAAACATGTCAATGGGATATTTAATTTTAAAAGGCCAAGATAAAATAATTTAAAACAAAATAGCAAATTTTTGTAATGAACACACAATAATAAATATTCAAGATTTATAGAAGGTGCGAATAATTATAAATACAATATAAATCTTAAATTCCATGTAGAATAGAAATGTCTGAGAAATAATATATTGAAATATTTTTATTTAACACCTTTTTAAATGTATAAATATATCGTTATATTTTAAAATTTCAATTTTGGTTAAGTTTTTATATCAATTATAATAAATTATTATATATTTCTGACAATATCCTCAAAATTATTTATTACTTTAGTTCATACTATCGATTTATTTTTATAGAATGCCAGCCACTCATTACTCCACAAAGGGTTGAGCCTTTTTTTCTCCTTTTGATACAAATTTTGTTCTGTAGTCTATTCCACAACATCGAGACAACCTAGAAGTCTGATATTTTATGAACTTGAATTTGTTATTTATAATTCAATATAATTATGATTGTAGAACGACATTTGAAAATTACCCCACATGTGTTTCTTTTGAAAGAAGAATCGAACTTTATTTTAAGGAGAAATTATGATTATTTCTATCCTTAGGGATGAAGTATAAAAGGATGAATTGTAAATATCCCTGGATTCTTTATTTTCACGTTTATCATTATTCTTCACAATTCATCCTTCATACTTCATCCCTAAGGTTAAAAATAATCGTTATTTCTCCTTAAAATAAATTTCGATTTTTCGTTCAAAAGAAACACATGCGGGATAATTTTCAAATGTCGTTTTTAAATTGTTATATTGAGTGATTGAGTGTAGAAATATATTTTCATGTTCTACGTTTTGTAGAAACATTTTTAAAAATTGATCAAGAAATTTGAAATGAAATATATAAATTAGTCCAATCCCGACAAAGCATGAGTCTTAAATTCTAGATATAAGGTAATCTAAATTGTTCTTAAATTGTTTCAAATCGACAAATTTCTAGAGATAAGGTAATCTAAATTGGTATTAAATTGTTTCAAATCGAAAAATTTAAACAATCAAGGTGATCTTAAAAACCTATTCCTCATATAGCTTATAGGTGAAGTTGATTATAGTTGTCACATATTAAAGGATATTATAGTTTTCAGAATACTATATACCTATTTTCGTCTACAATTGTGAAAAGAGCTGAAGTCAGTAAGGTGTCGTCTACATGGGGAAGGATTCTACTGTATAAATATACCTACAAAGTCTACATTACTGAGGGATTGGTGGCTATCATTAACCAGTTTGAATAGAGTGTTTAGAGAAATAGCTAAGAAGATACTCCTTTAAATTTGAGGATATTCAAATAAAATTTTTATACAATCATTTTTCAATTTATTTAGCGAAATTAATTATGTTTCCTTTAAAAAAACACGCAACATAATTCATGAGAAACTTTATAAAATCATTAAACACTATCTATGAACAGATTCATCTTTATAGTCAATATTCCAGAAAATATTGTTTTTCAAACCGAAATTGGTCAAAGAAATATATTCTCAGAAATCAAATTCAAAATTATTTGATAAATAAGAAACAAAATTCTCCATGTTTATATCTTTGTAAATATTCTATAAAGAGTAAATTCTGTACTGAGGGAGGTTCGGTTTCCCACCTATCACAGAAGCCAGGATGACAAAAAGGAAAGAGATATTCCGGGAGATAAGAAGATAAATGGTGTCGGCGCAGACCATCATCGCGTCTTATCACATTCATCGATCCTTTCACCACAGCGATCTTTCCTGGACAACATAAAGTAATTGTGAAGCCTATACCTTCCCCTGTCTAACTTTATAGATATCCTGAAGATGGAAGTTACCTGGCTAGGCATTCATATTTCTGTGAAAAATAGACACTTCGGCCCGTTAGAGTTTTTTATTTTTCTCAACGTTTTGACAAAATATTTTGTCTTCGTCAGGAGAAGTAATTTTTAATGCCTTGCCAAATGCTTTATTTTTATGAGAACAATTTTTAACGTTTCACCAAATGCTTTATTTTCATTTACTTCTCCCGACGAAGACAAAAGAATTTTGTCGAAATGTTGAGAAAAATTAAAAAATCTAACTTGAATCCTAGTCTAACTTATATACATACCTGGTTTTCTGAAATACAGCGTTACGTATCTGTAGATATAGAGCTTTCATAAAAGCTTTAAAATAAAATAGACTATTGAAAATCCCTAGTACACATGGTATAGGCCATGATAATTATGGTGTGTAGACGTACTATATATAATACTATCTTACTTGAATTAGATTATTTCAATTTGATATTCATAAAAGAGCTTTCATTCTCTAGCCACACTCAGGTAATTTGCACTTGTGAGTAAACCCAGGAATTGCAGGTCTTCTTTGACTAGTCGAACTAAAATAGAAATGTTTGTTTGTGTGTTTGATGCACAATATTTGACCTATCTGAAAGATAATTTTGAAGAGTATTTCTAAAATAAATATTTTCTGAAATTAATAGGTAAATGTTTTAGCGAAAGAAAAAAATGACTTTGAATTTCGTAAATTATTCTGGATTTTTAAAGCTGTGAAATATCATAATTTTCAAATATATTATGTTATACTCTTTTATACTGTGTGTGTATCAAACACAATATTTGACCGATCTGGAAGAAAATTTGGGAGAGTATTCCTAAAATAAACATTTTCTCAAAATAAACACAAGGTAATAAGACCAAATCCAAATAAATAGTGTGTAACGTTTCTGTAACAGCGTTGTTACCATCTTCAGACAAAAGTACTTAATGATACATTCAGTACTTTTGTATGTTAACAACGCTGTTACCGAAACGTCACACACTGTTTATTTATTTGGATTTGGTCTTATTACCTTGTGTTTATAATCTATAATCCAAATTGTGCCTTATCAATTTTCTCAAATTGATACGTAAATGTTTTCGAGAAAAAATATAGCATTGAATTTCGTAAATTATTGATAGGGAAATTAAATCTAAGAAATATCATAAATTTAAAATAAAGTTATACTCTATTATAATAAAATACAAAGTACTGGTTGTAATAGTATAGAGACGTAATACTTTCCTAGAAAGTGATGCGGAACTAAATTGGAGTGTGAAGTTCTCCCACATGTGCGCTGTAGCCACATCATAACATGGTCTATCTATCTTCAAGCCAACCTAGCGCCTCACTTTTATTAGAGTGGGCTATAATTGACAGCAGCAATCTACCGCCTTAAAGTCCACACACAGTGACAAACAAAGTGGTGGTTTGATGTTTGTAACGTTATAATTAACTCTAGCTGTTTTCTTACTTATCAACGTCACTCAATCTCCAATTAGGTGTTGTTATCGTTGATAGACTTCCGGGTACAAAGCTAGTCTCTTCTATTGCACGATATTGTTACGTTGTACCCAGACGCTGTTGGTATTTTTGTTAAATCAGGATGCAGCAAAAATACACACGTGAGTTCGTATGGATGAAGCAAAAGTTATCGCTTTATCATAGGTAGCACTAAACAGAAGGAGTTCAAAAAGTTTGGTCTTGCCTTCAACATTCCCGTCAGAAGAATATTTAACGCCGTGATTGTTTTTCTTGTAAAGCGTTACGCTACACATTAATACGTCCAGCCTGGACTACACCGCCTTTTAGGCCGCTTCGATGATAGGCTCTCCTGGTACCGTCTTGCAGGATCATCTACGGTCATTACTCCCCGGAGACAACTTCCACGTCTACTACTTGCCGAAGATGTAACCAGACTCTATCCTCCCTCACACCGGAATGCCGTTTTTGGCGCCTGTCACATGGTAGCGGGGGCAGCTGGAGTTCACCCCTTTTTCCCCAACTTTACTCTGGAAACTGGTCCTTGTCACCCATTTTATAATATGTTTCATCTGCCACCTCTTTCCAATATTTATATTTTAGCACCCAAAGAAAGAATACATTGAAACACAGGAGGTAACATTCGAACGTCATAAATAGACATTTTACTTGAGAATTGCTAATACCACAATAAGAACAAATATTCCACTAGAGGGATTTCATTCAATCCCAGTGAAGCCAATTTGAGGAAGGTGAATCCCAAGTTACAGGAAATTCCTTGAGAGTCATCAACATTCTTCCCCGAGATCAATAGTTGGCGAAACACAACTTTTGAATTAAACTTGGCCCCCGGACTTAATTACGGGAACCGTTGGATTTTTCTGACACAACAATTAAATCTCGCTCCGAGTCCAGCGAGTTTAATTGAACATCCAACGTTGACGAACAACCCGAACCACTTAGGTTTCGGATAAAGATTCAAATTAAAAATAAGTAGGAATAGGCATATTCAAGGGTTATAGAGGACTTGATATAATTGTTATATTAATTGCATATATATCTTTAATTTAATAGTGTAAATAGCAAGTATTTGTGTATATATGCGTGTTTTTATGCTTAATGTTAACGTTGACTTTAAATTGCATATTTAAGTCTCTAAATGAGATTTGTGTAGTACTTCGCTGAAGTACAATTCTCTTAAATATTCAAATTGCAATAAATGACTTTGAATAAATAAAATGAGAATTATACTCTCAGAACTTAAGAGAATAATTTTGTACACAGATGTCGAGAATTATTTTTTGTTTATTTATTCTAAATATATATGTATAAAGTAGCGATATTCATAAATTTACAAATGGGAATTTCATATTAATAAAACAAATCATTAAATATATAAACGATAAGGAAGAGTAAGGAGAAAATATTTTTATTCAAATAAACTTGTGACGAGCTTTCGGGCAGTCACGCCCTTCAACAGGTAACTAATATAAAAGAACAATTGACTATTAAATAGGAAAACAAACTGAGCTTTAAACAAAAATGATACAACTGCAGCCTGGCCACGAGAAAACGTGAACTCGGGAAAGTAATGTGAGGTGGAGGGGGGGGAAAGGGTTTATCCGGTTTTTAAGTTAATACATATATCATGATATTGTTTAGGTAAATCTATATGTCGATTAATACTGTCATTAGAAATGGATAAAATGGCCTCTATGATTAATCTCTGGTGTTTACTGGTAATGTTATTGTACAAGGTGGTGGGAGAATCTAAATTGAAAGAATGGCCAGTATTAAGCGTGTGGTTGTATATGAAGGATCTGCCGTCTTTATTATTGATGCACCTACCATGTTCGATCATCCTGATGGCTACGGACCTACCAGTCTCACCTATGTAGGTTGCACTACAATCGTTACATGAGACCGAATAGACCGAGCCACCAGACGATCGAACAGTTGTAGGTCTCTGAATGCGGGTAATGGGATGTCTAAGAATGGTGGCCAGACTTCTATTATTTTTATAATAAGTATTGATGCCGTGGGATTTAAGTATGCGGGATATGGTAGCGGATTGTGATGAAAAAGGCAAAATACAGGTTTTCT
Source organism: Cordylochernes scorpioides (assembly GCA_030710605.1). NCBI lineage: Eukaryota > Metazoa > Arthropoda > Arachnida > Pseudoscorpiones > Chernetidae > Cordylochernes > Cordylochernes scorpioides. The sequence continues at coordinate 13,357,350 of CP092870.1, forward strand.
ATGGGCTGTAAGGGGTTTCAACTCAGCAGAGTTGTATTGGTATTTGTGTATGAAATGGAGAGGGTATTGTGAGAGGGCAAGCTGTTTTTTGATTTTGGAGAATTCTATTGACCTAAATATGGGCAGGGAGCAATGTGTGGCCAATCTTTTGGTAAGTGTTCTGACTGTATTAATTTTATGGGATAAGGGACAAGAAGAATTGAAATTGGTATAGAAAGTTGGGTTATTGATTTTATGATATACTGTTGTGTGGTAGTGTGATGGGGTACGAATAATGAGTATGTCGAGAAAAGGTAAAAGTACCCCATCACACTACCACACAACAGTATATCATAAAATCAATAACCCAACTTTCTATACCAATTTCAATTCTTCTTGTCCCTTATCCCATAAAATTAATACAGTCAGAACACTTACCAAAAGATTGGCCACACATTGCTCCCTGCCCATATTTAGGTCAATAGAATTCTCCAAAATCAAAAAACAGCTTGCCCTCTCACAATACCCTCTCCATTTCATACACAAATACCAATACAACTCTGCTGAGTTGAAACCCCTTACAGCCCATAGAAATACCTGTATTTTGCCTTTTTCATCACAATCCGCTACCATATCCCGCATACTTAAATCCCACGGCATCAATACTTATTTTAAAAATAATAGAAGTCTGGCCACCATTCTTAGACATCCCATTACCCGCATTCAGAGACCTACAACTGTTCGATCGTCTGGTGCTCGGTCTATTCGGTCTCATGTAACGATTGTAGTGCAACCTACATAGGTGAGACTGGTAGGTCCGTAGCCATCAGGATGATCGAACATGGTAGGTGCATCAATAATAAAGACGGCAGATCCTTCATATACAACCACACGCTTAATACTGGCCATTCTTTCAATTTAAATTCTCCCACCACCTTGTACAATAACATTACCAGTAAACACCAGAGATTAATCATAGAGGCCATTTTATCCATTTCTAATGACAGGATTAATCGACATATAGATTTACCTAAACAATATCATGATATATGTATTAACTTAAAAACCGGATAAACCCTTTCCCCCCCCTCCACCTCACATTACTTTCCCGAGTTCACGTTTTCTCGTGGCCAGGCTGCAGTTGTATCATTTTTGTTTAAAGCTCAGTTTGTTTTCCTATTTAATAGTCAATTGTTCTTTTATATTAGTTACCTGTTGAAGGGCGTGACTGCCCGAAAGCTCGTCACAAGTTTATTTGAATAAAAATCTTTTCTCCTTACTCTTCCTTATCGTTTATACAATCTATGGAGAAAGTTTTCAAGTAATTTCATTAAATATATGTTACACCAATACCTCGCTTTGCGTCGTTTCGTTTTGCGTTTTTTTCGAAGTTGCGTCGCTGCTTAATTTTTACTGATTTTCACTGTGCGTCGTTAGATTTTCGAAGTTGCGTTATTTTGGATTCAAGTCTTTAATTTTTTTTTTTTTTATTTATTTAAAATATGGCAACACCTTTGTTTTTGATTGCGCCATGCCATCAAAATTTTATTTTCACTTTGCGTCGTTTCAATTTGCGTCGAGTTTTTTTTTTTGGAACGTAACCCCGAGGCAAAGCGAGGTATGGGTATATTTTAAAATTTATTTTCTTTTATAATCTGTTTATAACTGCTTCTGTTTAAAAATGTAAATCGACGCAATTATTCCTAGCTAGGATAACACGTTTTGTGTGTTGAAATACGAGTATAATTGAAATAAAATATGCTATTTTCAAGTATATATTGGGTCTTTTAATATGATAAAATATTTCTTAAAACATTACAATAATATCTTATATATAGTTGAATACAAGTGTACATATTTTATGGATTGATAACTACTGAAAGTTGTATACTTATAGAAAGAAGATAAAATTCTTCTCCAGAGGAGCACACACCGCTCTCTATTTAGAAACAATATCCCTTTATAAACATAGAATATAAATATAATAAACAAAACGGCTTACAAAGTTGAGTTTTATGTTTTATTATATATTCATCTTAAACTTTTGGGTATCATATAAAATCCTGTAGAATGGTTTATGAAACTCAAAACTTTGAGATGATTATAAACTAAAACAAGAATCTCACTCTCTTGAAACCATTTTTTAAAATTATTTATTTGTATTTTAGAAGATTTTACTTTTCTAAACACATACAATATATTTATATATATACATTTGCTTATCCCTAGTACACGTTGTTTAATTTAGTTAGAAATTTTATGTTTATATAAAGGTTTAATATAATTTTTCTATGATTGTGTAAATATTAATTGAATTTATCATCATCACCTTTTTCGTTTACAAAAAATGTTATATGAAAAATAAAGTAATGTAAATGAACGAAGTGGTTGCCCTCATGTTTACTGATCCAATGTTTTAATAATCTAAGGTTTATGTTTTAAGAAAATTATACATTGAGAAGAATTATACACACGTGGTACAGGCCATGATAATCATGGTGTATAGAAGTAGGCGACTGATTTTACTGTAAGTACACCACATGTCTATACATGTTTAAGAGTTCGACTTTGCACTTTAAAATGTGCCACAGCTGTTTGCTTACCTGCACTCAATGTGGGGGTTGGAATTTTGCAAGAATCAGGGGGCCATTCGAACATTTCTTTTAATCAGAGAAAAGTGTCCAAGGCGGGATCCGATCCCGGGTGGTAGATGTTGAAAACCAACGGTTTAGACAATCTTTCCACAGACCCCTTCTTTATATTTTAAAAATGTCCAGGTTAGGTATTACAACTTGGACTTCCAATGCCTTTCCTTATTATAAGCTGAAAACGAGCGAGTTTTTGAAGGAATAATCCGTTAGATCACTTAAACGATTAGAAGCATGTCGAAAATCCGTTGCTAGAAGTCGCTCGTTGTTTAGATTCTAATGAAGCTATTGTTATTCCTAGGATAAGTTATAATAGCAGACTAATTTATTCCTGTTATTCTATCATTGTTTTCTCTCAAAACAAACGGCTTTCTTTTCAAAAGTAGAACGAGTTTAAGAAGCATCTCAAAATAAGATTTCACCCTTCATTGCAGCATATATAATCAGAATCGTCCAATACATTTTAGTAGCTCTAAAGAAGCGGTCTGGTAGATTAAAAATTAATGAAGCTGCTGAGTGGATTCACCACTGATGAGCCAAGCCCTGCCAATATTTTAAAAATCATATTAAAGACTTTAGACGTTTTATTGATGTGTTAAAGAAACATTCGCGTGTTGATGTTTCCATTTTCTGTATATAAATGGTGCGTTATTGCTTTTTATTCTCAAAATTACCATTGTTTGCAATTAAAGAATTTGACCTAAATAGAAGCTCTTTGTGTTATTTATCATATCACCGATGTTAACTAACTTTCTTCAATATTATTTTTTAGAGAAATCATTATGTTTTTCATTTAGAAAATAATCTGATAGTATTTTAAATCTAGCTACACCAATTAATCGAGATGCCACAATCCTCTCTTGATATTTTTCCCTAAAGCCTTCCTCTAATCTTTGGCTATGACTTTGTTATTTTAAATGGACCTTTATTCCTGAATCAAATACTGTCAAATATTTCTGAAGCAGATGTTTGCAAAATATATTGAAGATACCGAGAGACCAATTGCGGTATAATTACTTTGATATCAAATAGAAGCAACTAGAGTGTTTGTTATGTGCCGTGGTTGGCTGAATGTAGATCTAGTGATATACCCAAAAGAAAGATCTAAATAACTTCAATAATAGAAAATGGCGTTCAAATTTCGGGACAGTTATTCTATGTATTTTAATTGATATTAATAGGAGTGAAACATAATACTCGATATATTTTCAATAAATGGAAGTGTGACTTCTCAAAAAAAAATTATTGGGGGGTATATTTTAATGGAAAATTAATTACGACAAATGAATTCTCCCTCTGTTTATATTCATTCCCACCTGGCAATTGAAATGTGAATGATAAAAACTTTAAAAATAAAGTTTATCAATTTATTTGGTGATATCGGACATTATGAGAAGTTCATCTTTCAAGTATGAAGAAATGTTTTACGTGTGTATGTGTGTTCAGTGAACTTTTGAATTGTCTAGATTCCTAAAATACGTAAAGCACGGTATAATGTAATTACTTTCAATGGGTGTATGGGTTACAAGTGTAAATAAATTATTTCAGGTATTATAAATATTTTAATATAAGGCAATAGTGTGCCATCTATATAAGACGAATGGAAATATTAAGACGCGAATGTTTCTTTTCACAAATAAATCAAACTTCTACTGTCCTTACCGCGATGAAAAAATATTGGAAGAGCTTGAATCATCAGTGGTGAGCCCTCCCAGAGACTTCGCCAATTTGATCTACCAGACCACTTCTTTAGAGCAACTCCGCCTTTGCCGGCCCCAAGCCCGGATGCAAAAGGAGGAGGGGGAGCAGTAACAAGCTGGCTAGAAAACCTGGGCTCAGCTGGCCCGGCTGCTAGTACCCTGTAAGGGCTCCTGATCTAGGGATACAGGATGAGCAGGGTTTGTACTCCATGTTAGGAGCGCCGCCAGGAGGCGAAACTGACCGGACGTGTGTCGCTAGGCTCCGATAGTTCCGGTAAATATTGTTTTAAATATTCAGTTTACTTATTGTATAATTTATAAAAGTTATATAAATTGTTTAATTTAAAAATATTTTAACCTTTTTAAATTGGCAATTACTGTTCAAGAGTTTAGGAGATTTCCTTTTTTGTTTTCGTTTTATTATCATTTTTGAAATCCTTTTCCATTGTTGTTTTCGCACAAATATGCAAAAATAGAATATGGAAATAATTATTCAAACTTTAAATGATAAGTTGGATGAAATTTATAACTATTTTGACAAAAAAGTTCAACAAAATCAAAAAAATCTAACTAAAAATGATATTACATTTTTGTCAACTATGGTTAGGCAAACAAAGGATGGTATTTCAACTTTAAAAGAAATAAATAACCAAGATATATTGGAACTTATGAAAACAACAATTACAGATGTTATGGACCAAAAACTGAAAGGGATCCAAGATGAATTAGTTAAAACAACTCCAACATATGCTCAAGTAGCTCGTATAGAAACATCACAAGATTACATTAAAAAAAAAACAAAATTTACATAAGGAGTTCACAATAGTGGCAACACCTATAAACGTGGAAGATAATACAAAAATGTATCAAACTATATCAGGCAAAGTTAAAAAGCTTAGGGACGAAGGAAAAAAAAAAGATTAACAAAATTATTAATGCAGGGAAATCTGTAATAATAAAGACCCCTACAGAATCAGACGTGGAATCTCTAAATGATGAGTTAGGCAGGGCAGAGGAACTCGCTAATATCAGCAAAATTTATATCCCCAAACCAAGAGATCCTACAGTAGTAGTTAAAAATGTTAATAAACTTACAGAAACCTCTAATTTTATTAAAACAATCTGTAGTATGAACCCCGAATTAAACGAAATGGAAAATGATATCCATGTTCTGTTTAGCATGAAGTCGAACACGCCCCACCACAACATAGTTCTTAGGGTTTCTCCAAAGGTTTACAAGATCCTTAAAAATATGAATAATAGGTTATATACTGATTTTGAACGCTGTTTTGTGGAAGATAGGATTCTGGTAAAACAATGTCAGAAATGCCTTCAGTTTAATCCCAACCATAAATTGGCCGATTGTACTAACGTCGAGATATGCAAAGTATGCGGCGCGCAAGGAATTCATGACTGTTCAAAAATTTGCAGTTGTTATAACTGTCTAAAACATCCTAAATTTAGAAACTCGCCGAATCATAGAGCTAATTCCTCGGACTGTCCTCTATACAAAATACAGATAGATAGAATTATCCAACGAACGAGATATCATCCAACCGACAATTAGGCAAATTTCGCAGCTAAGATTATTGTTTATTTAGTTTGAATATCATGCAGGGAAAGGGAATTAAATGTTTACAACAAAATTTAAGAAAAAGTATCTTGGCACTGAATGAGCTTCAAGCTTCTATAAATGACAACCCACCAGATATCATCCTAATACAGGAACCTTATCTGATTGATAGAGATGTAATTTTCGATTTAGAATCTCAAATAGTGCATTCAACGACAGATGAACAAATATACACTGCAACGATCTTTATGAATAAGTGTTTAAAATACAATAAAATTAATAAATTCACAAACTCCTTTTGTACAACCACCTCTATAAATTCAGCGGAATCAAATACTGTTATTGCAAACTTTTATATTCATCCACATAGATTTAATGACACTCATCAAAAATTTATCAAGGAGCTTCTGGATACCTATAATTAACAACCTATTATACTATGTGGCGACTTCAATTCTAGACACCCAGTCTGGTTTGATCCGACGACTAACTCCAATGGTTTCAAATTCCACTCCATCATAGATGAACATAGCCTATTTATCCATAATCTTAAGATACCCACCTGCCAAAATTCAAGCATTATAGATCTTACGATTTCAAACAAAAAATCAATAAGTTTTGTACAAAACTGGAAGACGACTATATTGACGAACATTTCAGATCACGTTGCAATAACCTTTGACATTTATCATAATTTTAACAGGCAAAGGACAGTTCAAAACTCAACATGGAAATTTATAGAGAAAGATGCTGATTGGAAAACATTTACCGAAAAAATCTCAATACAAGATGTAGATAACATTATCACCAAGATAAACCACGCGTCAAACATCGAAGATATTGACAACATTGTAAAGACTCTCACACAAATAATTAGAGAGGCAGCTTATCTGTCCCTAAATGTCAAGACAAGAAGCGAAAATCATAATACAAATACATACTGGTGGGATGGGAAGCTGGAGAATTTGAAAAACGATTTCCACTATATTAGAAATTTGTATTATCGGCATGGAGCGATCTATGAAAAGACCTCTAAATCAATGAGAAATAAATATTTAAATAAAATTAAAAAGGCAAGAAGAGCGAGTTGGAGAAATTTTATAGAAGAAAGTCATTCAACTAACGCATTTGGTAATGCTTATAGGATTTACAAGTCATTGAGATCAAAAAACAGAAATTTAGGATTACCTCTAATAGATAATTTACCAGATCATTTAAAGATCGACAAAATAAAAAGTTTAATGAACGATCTATTTCCGGATGATATTGGAGGTTTGGATAAAGATGATCATATTTTGATTAGAAATTATACTCCTAAATATAAAAATAAAAGTAGTGTTCATATCGAATCTAAGGAAATAGAGGAAACAATTTAAAAAACTAATATTAAAAAAGCACCGGGCCCTGATTACATTAGTAACAATATGATCAGACAAGCTAAAATAAAAATAATCCCAATTCTGCATCAATTATTCAATAAGTGTATAGATATGGGATACTATCCGGATGAATGGAAAAAATCATTCTTAAAAATAATTCCAAAACCAGGCAAAACGAGTTATGAAGTAAAAAGTTATAGACCTATATCATTGACATCTAATCTCTCTAAAACATTTGAGAATATAATAAAAAATAAATTAAGTAACTATTATTTAGAAAATAATCTAATGAGCTCAAGGCAGCATGGCTTTATGAAATCTAGATCAACTATTACTGGAATGGAAAAAATTATGGAAACTATATTGAAACATAAACAAAAAGAATTGACTTCCTTGATAGCTATAGATATAGCTGGTGCATTTGACAATGCATGGTGGCCTGCGATTATAAAACGAATGGATAATGACAACGTTCCCTCAGATTTAATACGGATCATAAAATCTTATTTGAATAAAGAAAGGGAGGTGAAATTTACATACGAATCAGAAACTTTTTATAAGAAAATAACTAAAGGATGTCCACAGGGTGGACCTTTATCACCTCTTCTATGGAATATTTTGCTAAATGATTTGTTGATAAATTTCGAATTAATTAATGCAGATATTATATGTTATGCAGACGATGTTACAATAATTTGCTGGAATAAGACTATTGAAGGACTAAAAACCGTAAGTGAATACACCTTAAATTATGTGATCCAATGGTGTAATAGAAATAAATTAACGATCAGTACAGAGAAAACTAATTTGCTATACCTGCATAACAGAGAAAAAATACCTATTGAGGTTAATAACAATATAATCAGGCCGGTCAAGCAAGTAAAAATTCTGGGAATGAAATTTTCAAATCACAAATGGAAAAATAAAGTTAACTTTACTCCACATGTAAATGATATTCTGTGTAAGGCAGGGCGTATGAAAAATTTATTATGTTCACTAAGCGGCAATGTGTGGGGTTTAGATACACAAAAGAGGTTAACTTTATATAAAACGATAATAAGGCCTGTACTTACATACGGATCAGAAATTTGGCTTAAATATTTAAACAATCGTTCTAAACAAAAACTGAATTCCATGCAGTACCAGATCATTTTATGGGCAGTTAGAGCATATAAAACCACATCTTCAAACTGTGTGCATAGTTTGGCAAAAATTCCACTCCTAATAGACTATATAGAATCTAGAATAATCAAATATGATCTAACTCATCTGTCCACTGAAGATCTAATTACTTACGAACCCCATGCTCCAAGTATAGTCAAATCATTATTACACGCAAAAATGAAGGAAAATTTTGATAATACTAATGAAATTTTCAGAAGCTTTTTCGTGTCCGGAATCCCAAGATTTTTCCGTCCAAATTTTTATAATATCCAATTCATTACAGATCATGGTAATTTTGGGAAATTTTTGGCAACTATCGGCGCGGTGAAGGAACCAGGATGCTTCTGCGGAGGTGAAATTCAGGACTCGAAACATCTACTTATGAATTGCCCAATTTTCCGGGTTTATAGAGAAGACAAATTTGGTCGTATTGGACGGCTTGATGAATTTGTAGGCAATAAAGAGAGGTGCAAAAGTTTTGATCAATTTTGCAAATTTATTTACAACTTTCTTTTAAATTGGAAAAGGGAGAGGGAAAATTAGAAGGAAAAGAATTGCTATGCTTGCTTTGTGAGTTTTGCTTTGTTGCTTGTTTTTATCTTCGGACAATTTTCTTTGTTAATTATGTAATATAATGAATTGAACAGGATTGTATATAGCCGATTTGTTGTGATGTAAAGAGGTCTCGACGCAAATATCCCTGAGTTTGGGATATCGCGTTTCATGATGTTAATAAAAGTTAAGGGTTTGTACTCCATGTTAGGAGCGGCTGCACATGGCGTCTGTTCCTGATGTCAGAGGCGGCCATTTATTTTGGAGCTAAGTCGGCCTGCCACTGAGTAGTGCTCCCAGTCTTAATGACAAAGGCAGAGGCATTCTACTTCACCCAGTCATGATGGTTGTCAATCTCAAGTTCTACAAGCTTGACACCCTAATATGATTGAGTGGAGATAAGAGGCTTTAGAGCTCTAATACTGTATTTACATAATACAGATAAGCCAAGCCCTTCCAATATTTTTTAATCGCAGTAAGGATAGTAGAAGTTTGATTTATTTATGAAAAGAAACATTCGCGTCTTAATGTATTAATTCGAACTATAAATATTTATAAATAATATTGCGAAATATATTTTGAAAAGGGTATATTCATGGGATATTTCAATTGAGTTTAAAAGCTAAGCGAGAACTTGATTAGCTTGAATGTTACCGACCAAGATTGAAGAATTAGAAACGATGAAGTCATTTTGCTCAGTACAGAATTTTTAAAGTTAAGTTTATTACTGTGATATTAATGGCCAAACAGCAAGATAAATATAAAAACCTTGCTTCCAATCCTTGAAAGATGTCAATTCATTCATGCATCAATTCAACGAACAAAAACAGGTATTAGCTACAAGAAAATAAGATATAATCCAAATAAATTTATAGTGTGTGACGTTTCGGTAACAACGCACATACTATTAATTTATTTAGATTAGGTCCTTTTTTGCTAAGCAAAATAATAGGATAATCCCTAGGACACGTAGTAAAGGCCATGATAATCATGGTGGGTAGAAGTTGGCGACTGCTTTTACTGTAAGTGCACCACATGTCTACACATGTGAAAAGCAGTTTGAATAGGTCTTAATTTTTTTGTAGCTATAATCTTTAATCCAAATTCTGATTTATCAAAAGCAGGTAATATTGAAGAGCTTAAGGTATAATAGAGGACATCAGAAAAAAAAAAGGAGATTTCTCCAAGGAAGGAGGAGTCCCAATGGTTGCGTGTTGGGTGTGGCCGTTGATTTATCAGCGCGAATATCTCTTCCTTATAGATCCTCTCCCTGGGTGTCTTCACTCTAGCTGACTCTCTGACAGCTTAACTTTGCCATTTCTCTGTATATAATTGCTCAGTCGATTCAAATTCACGATTTCTCCAACCATTTACGACGATAGAAGAACACATATCGCTGTTAGTTGTTTTAAAATATCATTATGTTTTAAAGAGTTGACATTCTATTCTTCTTTATTATTCACATCTAAGTTTATTCTTCAAATAAAAGACACTTCGGCCAGTTAATCTTTTTTACTGGCCGAAGTGTCTTTTATTAGAAGAACTATGAATGCCGGCCAGGCAGCCTCTTTCTTTACGTTAAACTAAGTTTATGTCTTTAAACCAAAATTCCCATTCTCTATTTTGATGATTATATTAGTAACTAGAGGTAACAATAATGATTTATTAATTAATTATATATTATGATGCATTAGCCTGCCATCTGTTATGAAAATTCGAAACTATTATAGACGCGTATGATTCTTTTCAAAGTTGAACAATTTCTACTGCCCTCGCTACAATGGAAAAATTAATGGGAGGGCCTGGCTCAATTTGCTAGTTAAATCTATCATTAAACTGGCGAAACCGCTAAGAGGGTCCACCACTGATGAGCCAGGCCCTCCCATTAATTTTTCTCCATTGCAGTAAGGGCAGTAGAAATTGTTTATTTTTCAAAAGAATCATACGTGTCTATAATAGTTTCGAATTAATTAGTTTAAAAGCAATGCGAAATCTAAGGTATCAATTAAATAGATTACAAATTATATAATATTTGAAATATATATTTTAAGATATCAATATTTAAAAAAAATTATCATTTGTTTATGTTTAATGTGAGTGAATGGGAAAGTTATGATGGCCAAGAGAGAGGTACAACTTTGTGCTGGCGTCTTTGCGAGGAAATAAAGAATATTATAATTTAAAATGCTTTCCTTCTTAGGAAAGAGGTAAGGCACAATAGTTCAATGATCTCAAATGGTATCAACTCGAATATACCACTCTTGAAATAGATATTATACGACTCGCTTTCTAGAACTGATCCTTATACCTCTTGTCTATGGAACGAGTATTTATACGTCGTCTTGTTTATCTTTTTGATTCTAACCATGGCTGATAATTTACAGTCTCAAATATTTCAAATTCCAATTAGTTTGTATTAATAACAAATTGAAACAACTGCCATTCGCCAGAAATTCTTAATAGTCCTTCATCCATCAAGATTCACTGTTATAAATGGATCATGTTTCTTGAGCGGGAAGACCGACAGGCAGAAGCAAAGAGAGGAAATTTAGGTTCAATATGGCTGCCTTCGTTGTGTGTGAAGCGTACTTCGTGTTGACAAGTGTGGAGCTGAATTATTCATTGCAGCGACACCAGCTGTTACAATTAGGCAGACTCAAAGCTGTCAATTACTACAATCCTTATGGTGGCCTATATAGATTCATTAAGATAAAGGAATCATGTTTATTGAGTTGCCGGCTTCCAAAAGGAGAGAGAGATAGGAAGATCAAGCTTCAATATAGCTGCCTTTGTTGTGTGTGAAGCGTACTTCGTGTTGACAAGTGTGGAGCTGAATTATTCATTGCACCAGCTGTGACAATTAGGCAACTCAAAGCTGTTAATTACTACAATCCTTATGGTGGCCATTAGTGGGAGTTTACATGAGGGATATTAAGTCACAAAGCCCGGGGTAATGGGGCCAACTATTAATTTATTAAACTCCCTTAATGCTGATTGAAATTCTGAGAGTTCATTATCTCGTCATATATGGGAGTGTCTGTATGAAATATAAGATTCAATCGTTGATGCCTCCCACTTTCCAAGTATACCTAGTACGGACCATGATAATCATGAGAGGTCAGGTAGGATCAGGTTGTTGGACTTCTTTATAGCCCTTTTGAAGATATTAGAGAAATAAAGAGACAAGGGTCGCCTCTCCCGTCAAAATAGACGTTAAAGTTAGACGCCATCTATTGACCGTCGCCGCAAACTAGCGGCCTCGGGTCGGCGACAAAGCCACAACACCAGCTTTGGCAAACTGTAAGCTGGTGTTGTGGCTTTGTCGCCGACCCGAGGCCGCTAGTTTGCGGCGACGGTCAATAGATGGCGTCTGGTTTTAACGTCTATTTTGACGGGAGAGGCGACCCTTGTCTCTTTAGTTCAATATCCTCCCAGCAAAATTTCCATCTATATTATAGAAATAATGTTTTGGAAAAATATCTTTAATACATATTTGCATATCGTTTCTGACTGTCGATAATGTATTTCCAACCACACCTCGGCTATCCTGTTTCCCCCCCTACCAGGAACCACACCTCGACAACCCTATATAACACTTCTCAAGGGACCCCCACCTCAACAATTCTACCCCCTGAATGTGTTTTGTTATTTAAAATATTTGAAAAAGTGAACTTCAAAAGCCTATGTTGAAATTTGTGTATGTGTAGCTACGTGATCTGACATCTTTAGAGAGAGAGATCCATCTATTTCTCTTGAGATTTCTACACTCTCTAACTCTTAGATATTTCACAACCAAACCTTATTCAGAGATCACTTCATAGAAACACATTCTGGAATAGAACATGAAAATATTTGAGCCACCAATATTTATTTTACACATAAATCTAACTTCTACTGTTCTTATTGCTATGAAAAATATTATAAAAACTTGACTCATTAGTTGTGAACCTTCAGCGGTGTCGACAATTTAATCTACGCTTCTTAGAGCTCTAATACTGTATTGAATCAAGCTACTTATGATATGCTACACTGAAGTGTGAAATCTCAGAAATGGAATTTAAGAAAACTATCGACATAAGCCTCAAGGACAGTAGAATTACATATTGTACCGTGTTTTCTTCTTTAGAAGGGCGTTCGTGATCGCTTCTTAGAGCTCTAATACTGTATTGAATCAAGCTACTTATGATATGCTACACTGAAGTGTGAAATCTCAGAAATGGAATTTAAGAAAACTATCGACATAAGCCTCAAGGACAGTAGAATTACATATTGTACCGTGTTTTCTTCTTTAGAAGGGCGTTCGTGATCGCTTCTTAGAGCTCTAATACTGTATTGAATCAAGCTACTTATGATATGCTACACTGAAGTGTGAAATCTCAGAAATGGAATTTAAGAAAACTATCGACATAAGCCTCAAGGACAGTAGAATTACATATTGTACCGTGTTTTCTTCTTTAGAAGGGCGTTCGTGATCGCTTCTTAGAGCTCTAATACTGTATTGAATCAAGCTACTTATGATATGCTACACTGAAGTGTGAAATCTCAGAAATGGAATTAAAGAAAACTATCGACATAAGCCTCAAGGACAGTAGAATTTACATATTGTACCGTGTTTTCTTCTTTAAAAGGGCGTTCGTGATCGCTTCTTAGAGCTCTAATACTGTATTGGATCATGCTATTTATGATATGCTACACTGAAGAGTGAAAACTCAGAAATGGAATTTAAGAACACTATGGACATATGCTTTAAGGACAGTAGAATTTCATATTGTACCGTGTTTTCTTCTCTAGAAGGGCGTTCGTGATCGCTTCTTAGAGCTCTAATACTGTATTGGATCATGCTACTTATGATATGCTACACTGAAGAGTGAAATCTCAGAAATGGAATTTGAGAAAACTATGGACATATGCTTTAAGGACAGTAGAATTAAATATTGTACCGTGTTTTCTACTTTAGAAGGGCGTTCGTGATCGAATGCTAGAGATTAACAAGTTTTTGAAAATATACCTTTTTCTTTAAGGCCTGACGTTTTTACTCAACATTGATACAGGCGAATATTTTATTGAGTAGAACTATATATATCAGCATCGAGAATTTTCACTATTATGCAAAAAGCACAATGGAGAATATACATATTAAAATACCCAAAGCAGTCGCCGAATTCTACCCAACAAGATTATCATGGCCTGTACCACGTGTAATAGGGGTAAGCAAAAAGATAATACCTTCTATCTCATCAACATTACGACTGGGGTCGGTGGAAGGATGGTCTAAACCATTGGTTTTCGACCGCTACGACCCGGGTTCGATTCCCGCATTGGGCACTTTTTTATGTTAAAAAAAATGCTTCAATGGCCCCCGATTCTTGCAAAAGTCCAACCCCACCAGCGAGTGCAAGTAACCAAACAGCGCCCTGGCACATTTGTAAGTGCAAAGTCAAACTGCTTTTCACATGTGTAGACATGTGGTGTGCTTACAGTAAAAGCAGTCGCCTATTTCTGCCCACCATGATTATCATGGCCTGTACCACGTGTACTAGGGATAAGCAAAAAAAAACATTACGATTAGAGAGGCTTATGTAAAAGTATTATTATAAGGAAAGGAATAGATTCTATCAAGACATTCTAAGTGACAAAATTCCTACTACGGTATCAACATAGTTGGTGTTATACAATGTGCGGCCCACACAATAGAGAGAGATAAACGTGGCTGTAAAGCTACGGCGCGGACAAAGAAGGTATGCCAGAGAAGAATGCCACAAGATCGATCAAGAAAGGCAAACATTCCTGGGCGTCTGGTCGGCGGACCAGCTGGGGAGGCCAAATTTTATTCAAGTTCTGGCTAGAAAGAAATTTAAAGTTCCTGAATAATACCATTGACGTGAATAAAGTAAAATAACATATTTGCGTGTATGGCTCATTAATCAGAGATCCGTTACCAATAATTTCTCACCTGGATATCTGATTTACTAATCACTCTGTATCACGAATATTGTGATAAAAAATTGTATAAATTTTAGGAATTATCTAAAGGAAATCATTTATTTCGGTTTTAGAGAAAACATCATTGAAGGAAGAGTTTCTTGCAAAAATAAATATAATTTAATTGACTCTAGTTTAGGGCCTTGGAGTCCTACATGAGTTAGGTTAATTATTATATTAAATATATGATTGATTTATATTTTGAAAGACTCTCTTTCCTGTGTATATAATTTCCTTTCTCAAATGATATTATACAAAGTTTTATATTGAAATTACGGCATATTTTGGATGTATAAATGTGTTTATAATAAGCACTCTCAATATCTTAATAACATATGATATTGCAAAATCACTTTATTAGGTACCGCTTAAAAAGAGCAACCAAGTTTATTGAATATATTTGAAACAATAATAATTTGAAACAATGAATAATATGTGAAGGGTATTCACATATTAAACAAAAAGTTAACACGGGAATCAATCCTGGTTCATGACTGTTGGGAATCGAGGGTGTTACCCACTCGCCCACCGACGTTTAAATATATAACAATAAAAACATATAACATGTTAATCTTAAATATATCGTTTGTTATAATATAATTCCTTGGGGAGGTATTTAAAAATAATTTTAAATCCAAATTCCATAAACAATAAATACTTATACGGATTTGCAAATAGAAATATGAATAAAACATTCGCTTAAAAACGTGGAAATTTAATGAAAATTGACAGAACACAGATTCTGACAAAGTAGAGAATGATGGATCACCCCGGGGAAGCTACGGAGATACAATCATATCAGTCTCATTACCTCTGATTGGCCCAGAAAGAACTCTCATCAATAAACACTCTAGGCTTACACTCATAGACAAAACTTGAAGAAGTTTCACATTTTGATGTAACCGGTATTCTGTTTTTTGAAGGAGGAAGGACAATTTAGTTCACACTTGGTCATCTCATTGTTCTTCAATAAAGATCAATGTGTATCAATATCTTTCAAAGTTATTGTCTGAATTCCGATAAACATACTAAAAGGTACAACTTCTTTGAGTTTTGTTCACGAGCGTATATAAGAAAGTCAACTAACCATCTTGAGGAAAAATATAATTTCATACATTAATTATAATTCTTATATTCCTGAGCTTCTCTGTGTGTATGTCCTACTCTTTTCCACGCTATAATTTCCCTGCAGCTGTCAGAAATGACCAGAACATTCTGGAATCTATACTTTTGGATTTCTACCTGTTGATTTCAAATGAAAAATTACTTGATACGCGCAATAATGAACTTTATTTATTTCCTATTTAATGTTTTTCAGTGAAGTAGACAGGGAAACAGTGCGTGGAGTAGCAGTAATGCGGGTATACATAAATCGGCTTGTAACTCCACGAAGTCGACCTTCTGCCAAACGTAAGGTGTGCGGGAGAAGTTTAATTCGAGGTGGGTGTTGGCTTATTTAGTCCCTCTAGCAGATCTTTCTATTTTTTAATTTATATCAAGACACTTACAGAATGTAATTTTGAAATAAAACCGCGTCATCTATATTTAAAAATACAAAATATTCAGCGCCATTATATATTTTTTACCGGAAAGATGTCTGGGCGACACATACCTAGACGCCCGCAAACACGCTTCTTGAACCAATTGAAGGAACTCACTGGCTTGATGGTCGCCGAGATGTACATCAAGCTCAAGATAGAGATGGCTGACGTCACATCGTGTTTGGGATGTAATAGGTACAGTGGACCACAACGTTCGATCGTGAATAAAATGATTTATTTATCTTTTTTGAACATATATCGTGGTTTAAATTACAGTTTCTAATGTAAGCTATCAAATGCAGTATCAACGTGGGCTTTCTTCATATACTTTTAACCGTTTCTTCCGCTGAATATTGGAAATAATTTTAACGAATTCACCAATATTTATTTATATTTTCAGCATATTGAGTTAATTTCCTATTTGAGAACATTCCCTGAGGAAAGTAGAAGCTACCCCTATATCCTTTGTGTAACATTGATATTTAGGAGACATTTTATATAAAACACCTTATATTGAGTGTATAAGGGACTATTTCAACATCCAATAATTAATTTTAGAATAGCCTTGAGCCTAACCCCACACACAGTCAAGCTGTTTAAGAAATTAGTATGCACAGCGAGATTCAAACTAATCTATATTCAAAAAGTTATTTGAAGCTATAAATTATCTTTCCTATCTGAGTTTGCTCCGATAGACACGATTACCCTGATGTTACATAAATATTTTATATATGCCAATAACGCGCCATCTATAAAATACAAATGAAAACACAAAAACGCGAATGTTTCTTTTCACAAATAAATAAACCTTCTACTGTCCTTACTGCAATGAAAAAATTATATTTATATGTTAAAACAAGTTTTTACCTATAGAACTCTGTTACCCAGGTGTTAAATTAATATTAATGATCTGCAAACATGGTTTTTTCCAATATAACCCCGTTACCCTAGTGCTAATACAATAATTTGGATGTGCAAACACATTTTTTTCTAAGAGAACCCGTTATCCTGATGTTAATTCAAAGTTTATGATCTGAAAACAATATTTTGTTCGATAGAACTCCGTAACCCTGATTTAAATACAATAATAAAGATGTGCAAATAATATTTGCTCCAATAGAACCCCGTTACCCTGGTGTTAAAAAAATAATCATGATGTGCAAATAATACTTGCTCCAATAGGACACCGTTCCCCTGGTGTTAAATCCATAATTATAATGAACAATTTTAATAGATTCTGCAGGATGTATATTTTGAGGCGAAAGTGTTGACTGTACATATTTCAAGCTACTACTTATAATTGATATATGTAAAATTTGACATCGAACGTTTAATTTTAATGATTTGTTCAATTGTATATATTAATTGTGTATAATTTAAAATATACACGCAATTATCCAAATTGTGGATATGGCGTGTCTCTCCCAACTGTTAAATAAAATAAATAATTAATGAACAATTGAAAGAATTTGTTTAATAGATCTCTTATACTAATGTTAAATTGATAATTCTGATATACAATTAAAATTTAGTCTGTAGGATACCCGTTACCCGGTGTTTAATCTAACTTTAACAATCCTTAGTTAAACTCGAAAAGTGCGTCTTTAAAAAAAAAGTGAAACAAGGTAATTCTAAAGACTTTTCAGGTGACTGTATCCTTGAAATTGAGTTGAATTATATTGACAAGATTGAGATATGGACTAACATAGATGTAAATATGCGAGGCGTGCACCCTGCCATTTCTTTACCAGAAGGCTAATGAAGTATCCCGCCTGGTAATGGTCCTGCAGAAAGAAAGAAAGAAGGAATCGTTAAATCCCTTCTGCAGCTCACAAATGGGCGATGGCAGCCGCATGGTTAATGGCCTTGACTCGGCCGGGCTCCAATTAATTCACTTGAAAGAAGATTACATAAAGGCCAATGGATTTGCAGCTTCGCTTTTAAAACTCGAAACTCTATGAGACGACTTTAAAAACTTCTAGGAATCTTGAGGCAATTTGAAAAATTACGGAGAAAGAGCTTTTTCTTTTTTTACAAAAAAAAAATGAAATTTTCTCTTTTCCGCTTTTTCGCCAATCTGTTTGATGGCCCCTTCATTCAAATTCCGGCCAAATATATAGGAGAATATAGAAAATTACACGAAATATTTAATTTTCAATTTATAAAAAAAATTATTCATTTAAAATATATGATTTTATTATATTTATTATCAATATACACTCATATACATAACTTAAGGAAGTGGAAATTCCTTAATATAACCAGTCGTCGCTTTTTTTATTCTAGTTTTTTCTGAAGGACACAGAGGCAATTTTTTTCACACTTGGTTATCTCGTGTGTCTTCAGTAAAGGTCACTACGTACAAAATATCTTTCAGAGTTATTGTCTGAATCCCGATATAACAGAAAGAAACAACTTCCTTTTGTCCATCAGTGTATTTATTGTGAAATAACTTTGTATTTAGTTAATTGTGACAATACGCTGGCAATCCCAGCTAGAATTAGATATTAAAAGTAGCATGATTAGCCCAGTTAGACATTTCCCTGCTAGTATGTCTAACAAGTCATTGCTATTGTATAGAACTGTTTGAATGATGGACTGTCTGTAAATTTGTATATTTGAACCGTTTAAACGATAAATATTGTAGAAATCATTGTGTATGGCAGTAATGGCGGGTAGTGTACTCTGAAGGGTAGTGTGTAATCAACTGTAACTGATTACCTATTGGGAATTCTTCGTTCAAGGGGCAAATACTATTTCCCTATCACAAAAAAGGTTCAAGATTTACTCGGTCCTTTCGTACAAGACTATTCAAATATACTTTCAGTGTAGTGGACTTTAATATCTAAGGGCTCCATAGAGCTTCTAATTCTCTGTGTCTAAAAGCCACTTGTTCCATTAGGAAGATCCGTTCACGATGCTGACCATTAGTAGGTTGGTCAGACTCAAATTCTCAGAGAACAAATACTTTAATGTATCTCCAAAGGAATCCAAAATATCTAAATCACAAAAATAACAATGTTTCAATTTGCATATTCTTCTATAATTAACATCATTTGCATACCCTATATATTTCCCTTCACAATATAATTTCCAGAATTGCTCCCTAGACGACTAAGTTTCAACTCACTTTTAAACTCTTCTATCGTGAAAGAGTTCTAGTTTCTACCTGATTTACTGATGGAATCTGTGTTTTATAGCCGTTAATTGGAGGTTTCACAAATGACCAACTTTATTTATTAAATATATTCCATTGCGAATTATTTATATGCAGGTGTATTCATTGCATGCATGCATAATGTGTGGTATCTAAGTATGGATCAATGGAATATTTATCTCTACCCTACCTTAAATATAAATATATATTCTGAATATAGAGCAATCCATAATATAAATATTCAAAAAAAAAAAAGATTTATTTCGGATTTAATGAGATGTATTTATCCAATATTTCGATGGACCAATCATCCATCTTTTACAAAGTTTTTTTTTTTTAAATATATATTAAAATAAAAATGGCATATCCTCACCAGGAGCACATGTGCTTTACTAAATTATAATTGTTTGAATAACAAATATACTTGAAAAATAGTTGTAAATAATTATTTTTGACGAATAAAACTCAAGATAAAATGTTTTTTTTTTCATCTTTTTAGAATTCAAATACGAATTATTTTTCTCTACGAAGTACCTTTGTTTATATTTATAATAGGCATATTTAATAATATATAAATGTTGATTTAAGGAAGAATCACATACGCGCTGTGTGTAAGCAGGTTTCTTATAACGGGGAAATGACCTGGTGGATAGTTTGTGAGAAGTAAGGAAGATTCAACGTAGACAGGTGTAGGATATCTCTCTTTGTCATTTATCGATGTATTCTCATTCAAATTGTCCTCAACTATACATTAACCAAGTCTCTAGATATATTCTTGTTAGGTTGAAGTTACTGAAGAGTCTATATAACGACTGGCGATTTCTTCGTCAGATTTAATGACGCTTGTTAATTCTGCTCCTGTTAGGAAGAGGAATATTTTAGCGTTCATTCCCTAAAATGGGATTTAGTAAAAATATGAGGTATATTTGAGTTAAAACAAATATTTTCAATTTTTTTATTGTTGAGGATGAGACTTGTTGAGCTATTTTCCTTTTTTTCTCATATAGAATTAATTTATACAATTATTGAAGTGACGATGAAAATGACCTGGCGATATCGCTGAAAAAGTTCTTTAAAGAAGAGCCAATCTTTTTCGATTATAAAACCCTATGTTTGGAAGTTTCCCCTATATGAATAAAATAAAAAATAGCGCTGAATAGTCATATTCTTAACATAAGGAGATCGCTGTGGGTTCTCTTCACTAAAATCTCTATTAAGGGAGCCTGAAATATCCATATAGAAAGTGTATGGGGATAGGTATTAAAGAAATAGCTAGAGAACTCAGGAACTCTACACTCAGTACTGAGCAGCTGTCACACACCATATAACTCCATATTAACCTGAAATTGTTTCTGTAGGAATCCATAAATGATTCCTAAAACTTAAAAAACACTTATTGCTACTAATGTCTCTTAGACTATTTATTTCGCACGCAAATATCGGGCAAAATAGATCGATAGAAATTTAGAGTTTCTTAGAATCTTCGATTTTGAAATCTTCGTTTGCAAGAATTGATATCACCTCCTGAACATATCTGTTGACTTCGAAGATTTGAGGCGAGGTGAATTCCTTGCATCACAGAGAGGAATTCCAATTTTGTGAATAATGAAATATCTGGTCTAATTTTTACAATACCAATCAGTTAAAATAAAGATGAAAGTTGTGAATTATATAAATATACAATATTTGAAAATACAAATATTCTTACATTTAAAATACATTATATATGTGTGAATGACATCGCATATCCAATATTCCATTTTGAATTTGTATTCTCCATATCAGCATTTTTGGACATTACAAAACCTAGTCAAAACGATGGAGGTAATCTCCATGTCCTGGGTCACATCGACCCAATTCTAGGGCCGACCGCAAATCTTCCAATTTGCATACCTCGCCCGGGAGATTTCTAAATATTTGTCCCAATCGAATTACAGCCTGACTGGCATATCAACCTGCAGATTGCCTTCCTCCCTGAAGCCAATAGTAACGTCATCTGAACTCTATTGTTACTCGAGTATTTATAGATTTTACCTAACTGTTCAAATTGGTAGTTATGTTATTTCAAATAAAAACACCAAAATCCGAATGCCTTTTTTCACAAATAAATCAAACCTCTACTGTCCTTACTTCGATGAGAAAATATTGGAAGGGCTTGGATAATCAGTAGTGAAACCTCCCAGCGGTTTCGCTTATTCAATCTATCAGAAGGCTTCTTTAAAGCTCTAATACCGTATTGAATATTTCTGCTTTTATATGCTACACTGAAGGGTGAAATCTTAGAAATGGTATTCAAGCAAACTATAGACATAAGCTTTTAGGACAATAGAATTACATTTTAATATTTCCATCGGGCAATGCTCTTCCGCAAACAATAAAGACAAGGTCAGTTAGGCATAAATTAATACATGGCAATAAAAAAGAGGCATTCGCGTTTTGGTGTTTTCATTTGTATTCTATAGATGGCGCGGTATAGTTACGGCATGGTCAATAATAACATCGAGTCACCTGATACGAATTTTAAAATATATAGAGCGCCGATATATTTTGTCCATCTAAGAAAATTCCTCATCAGGTATATTTTTGCGGTTCTAACTGAGACGTAGGTTTGATGACTATTCAGTAAACTGGTGTTTGACTTAAGTCGCAGAAGGTCAATATATATATTCATTTATAATTGATATGAAATATTATTTAAAACTTTAGTCTTAAACCCACAGCTTATCTCGATTGAATATAATAATTCATCTATCACAGAGCTGCAGTTGAAGTTTATTCCATGATAGTACCAAAATTGATCAAATAGGTTGATCCAACCTGTGGCATTGGTAAACCCTATTACAGAAATATTTCTTCATCTTGAAGATAACATTCACTAATTATTAACTGTAAATGATTCAAATATTCACTTTCTTTTCAAATTTGTAGGTTTTATTGTTATATAGCAACACATGGCTTTCTAGAATATGTCCTGGATCATCTCAAATGCAGCAGTCTTCAATGTTGTTTCTGTTCTAACTATTCATGTCAGAGAGTGATAAATTGATTTAGCTCTTAGTGCGGCTCTAACAACCATACTTGTCTTCCAAATTGATGATTTGTTTGTTTTGTTCCAATCTAGTTACAGATATTCACATTATTTTATAATTATTTCCATCATTCATTTATAATACAACAGATAATACAAACCTCTCTGCTTAATATAAAATTGCTTCTCCACGTCGTCTTGAGTACCCGATTATTGAAAAAAAAAAAACTTTAATTTTGTGTGTTGTGTGGGTGTATGTTTGTATGAGTGATTAACCTTCTACATTCATATTCAATTCACACCAAAGCTTCTCGGAGAATCAACAAATTTATTATGAAAAAAGCTTAGAAAATTTGAAAAATATTCGTCTATTCAAGTTAGTAGGTCCAGCCTACCATATTTTCTGCCAATAAAGTAATAGAGCTATTTATCATGAACAGTCATAATAAGTAAATGAATTGAAATTTCTTGGCCAAAACCTTACTTATTTGAACAATCTTCTAACTGTTATGGGGGGAACTCAGCCAAAATGAAACATCTCTTTAAAACCATCTCACCGTTAAAGATTTAGCCAATATAATACGTGTGAATTCGCGAGTAAAAACCAACTATTTTTATCGCAGCGAATAAAGGAACAATGGGCTAGATTTAAAAAGAGAAAATATTTCTAAAGCTCATTTCTTCTAAATTTGACAGCAAAAATTTAGTTTCATTTCCACAATAGAATTTATTTCGAAAGAATTAAATTTATTTGAGAAAGTTGGAAACTTCACTGTTTCTAAACTAATGGACTTTTTAAGACGTCCATGGACTATATCTCACCTTTCACCTCTTAAACAAAGGCGCCGGACACCTGGCTTCTCTTCCTTTAGACCATTCCAGGAGGTTTCAATTCGTTACTTGATCTTTTCTTACAGCTAAAGAAAGTGTTGCAAATATGTTGCCTATAATTTGTGTAACATTTTTATCTAATATTAAAAATTATTCCTTATTGTTTTTAAATTTTAAGTATGATTAAAATTTACAATTATAAATAATATTCTATGAAAGAAGATAAACAACGGAAAGAAGAAAAAAGAAGAACAGGCAAAAACAGATACTTTATGTGGCTCTTTCCTATATATCCTTTCTTTTAATTTTATATGTTAATAAATATTTCAATGATTATATAATTGACGTGATCCCTATCTTCCCATTTAAACACTCACAAAAAACCAACAGAAAGTCATACTATTTATATTGATTGAAGATATGAGTTTAACCATTGGTTTACCTCAGACAAAGAAAACGTATTAAATAATTAAAATCCTTCAATCACAATTAGAATCAACAACAAGTCTCCAAGAATAAATGCCTTCTTTTATCACCAACACATCGAGCTTTCGCGTATAACGACTCCTCTACAAGAATATCGAATATTATGCAAATTTATTATTTATTTATTATCAAAACAGACGCGATATTGCCACAAGAAATGCTTACGTCAAGGAACAACACTAAGATACTATATTACATAAACAATTGAATAATTACAAGGTTTGAGTAGAGTTTAAAGAATAAAAGAAAGGAAAGGACATTAAAACCATGCTTGAATTTTACAACCAACTAATGAAACAAACACAAAAAAATATACCTAGTTTGGCAATTACGGTTTTCAACCAAGAGAGAAAATCATAAATATATTGAAAGAATTTTCTAAATTTTAAATACGAGTGCTTACTATTTATAAACATAAAAATATCCTTGTATTCAATGTTATCCCGATTTCTGTAGTTCTGGAAGATTGGACACTATGCAAATGAAATATTCATATTCGATAATTCTGTAGAAGGGTCGTTATACCCGAAAGCTTGATGTGTTGGTTATAAAAGAAGACACTTATCCTTGGAGACCTTGTTGTTGATTCTGAAAGAAAAGATATATGTATAAAGAGGAAGATATATAATGTTGAAAGGAGTTGGATACTTCTAAGTGAATTAAACGCCCATTAACAATAACCATATTGCTACAATAGCGCTACAAGGTCACTGTACCCTGATATACATAAAAGGTGACTGTATAAATATTCATCCATGGGTAACATTAGAACAACAGTGAAATTTTATTTATTATTAATATCATTTAAATATATATATGAGAGAAGATAGTGACATGCTTTTTTCTGCCAAACTATTTCTATATCTACAATAGAATCAGATAAACCTTATAAAATTTAACACACATTGTTAACGCAATTTCAAAAATTTCAACCAGATGATTTAACTAAATGAAATGTAAAATTTAAGATTCGAATTTGATTGAAATTACTCTCTCTCTGATGTCGAAATCAATAAGATATTAATCCTCTCTAATATCAATAATATATCAATAATTATTTAAAATATTTAACGGCAATATTTAACAACGGAACCAAGCATTTAAATCGGCTTTAACATGAGCTTGTCCGAAAAAAAAACTGGGGTAACGAACCAAATATTCTTCAATCAAATAGAAAAAATATATATGTAGATCAGCCGAACGGCCAATAGGCCAGATTGCCTGGATTAGTAATGCACAGGAATCAGGAGATTATATGGAAGGATGTCCCAGGAGGGAGACTACAATCATTCCTCCAGTTACCCTGGACTAGCTACACCTGCTAGTGACTTTGTAGATTAATCGCACCAAGGCTTATTCATTCTGGTAGGACGTGGAAATTAGATATAACTAAAGTTTGAAGATCAGAAGGGAGTAGAATAGTCAAGTAAAATTTGTTAGAATTAGACAAATGAAAACAAGAATACATTAAATAAACAAGTAGCATGCACTTGAGTTTATAAATGTTTACAAGAAGAATATAAGAAATATGAAAGAAATAAGACCTAAGCGAGAGGTATTAATAAAAGGTATGCAAGATTCATAAATGAAAGTTAAAGGACACAGAAAAAGAAATATCATGGCTTATACTTTCAAACGAAAATGAAATAGGGCAATACCACCTTTGACTCCTAGGGTGGTCAACTATGCAATAAACAAAGTACGGGTATCAAAGAAAACACTATGGGCTTCGTACTTCTTCTATATGAAATAAAATCGTGTCTTTAGGAAGAGTATTCATACTTCTCCATCCTGGTGAGCCTGGATTCAAACAGAGAAATCGTTATTCGGATATCTCCAGAGTTCTAGATGAGCGATAATTGGTTCAGAACCAGGACCCAATTAAAAATCCCAATTAAACAAACGTCTTACTTCGGATTGTTTTGTCACACCAGATACTCATCAGCTGTTCACAGATTTTAAAGCCTTTAAAAGTCTCTATTGAAGAATTAGCTGCTACACATCCTGAATAGGTCTGAAACACCCCTAGAATAAATTATCCAATTGTCAGGACATATTTGTAGAAACAAATGTAGCGCATGCATTGAATACAACGAAGAGAATATACCCTCAATATTTGCTATTTCTCGTTATACTGAAAAGGTGTTTGGCATGGATCTTTCTCACCGTGAAAAATATTTTACAATTAAAGACATTATTTTGTTAATTTTTTACAGGAATCATTTCACCTTTTTTTATCAATTAAGGTTAGGTCCATTTTTGTTATATAATTATTCTATCAACATATAAAAGAATCAAGATTAAAAGAGAAATATAATGAGTAAGATAGGTTTATATTATTATCTTTGAGGTAAATATTCTGAATGTATCAATAGATATTTAAAATGTTTAACTGTAGGACTTATCAACAGAACCAAGCATTTGAAAGAAAACATATTTTTTACTGGCATGCATTGTCTTTATTAACCGAGACAAACTGAATCGGACCCTTGGAATATTCGACCAAATTCTGGTTCGTTTCCAAGGTGACTAACGTTTTCATTTCCCATTTTCCAATGAAGAGCAAGATAGTGGATATTGCTGCTGCTGTGATGGAGATGCATGGAGACATCTAAGACTCTTCTTTGGACACGACAAAAACAACAACAAACTGAATTATAAGTTTAATAAAGGGTTTAAGCATTATTTCCGGAGTAATGCTGGAAACAAATATTTATATCTACTTTCCTTAAAGCATATGTCCAAAGTTAATTTAGATTGAATTTCTCAAGACGCACCATTAACAGTTATGCATATAAAAGCATCTAAATGTAATATTAACGCAGAATGGTAGAATAAACTAACGAAACCACTGATCGAGTTTACCACTGATGAGCCAGGACCTCCTATCATTTATATGATTTCAGAAAACAGAGAAGCACAATAAAAAAATGTTTTATCCATTAAAATAGTATATGCGCTATAAACACTAAACAATTACTAAAAAAAACGATGTAAATTATAAATGACAAGAAGCTGGTGTTAAATGCTATATTTAATGAGTAAAAACTATTTTTTAAAATGTATATATATAGATAATTTAATAATAATATAAAATATTTATACATGTATTATATATGTTATAACACTTTGAAAAGGTTTGGTGCTCAGCCAACTGAAATATTGGTAAATAAATTATATTTTGATCCAATATATGCCTTTTTAATTAAATATATACTTATGGATTGCTCTATTTTCAATAAAAAAAGATGTATAACATTATTTCTCCAACGGGTTTATATACAGAGTCTTATTCTCAAAAACATTCTTTCAAAGTGAATCTTTCAGTTGAAATCAACTAAGAAATCTCTGCTTTCTTCCTTATGTACCTATTTATAAAGAAGGAGTAAAAATGTTCCTCTGTTAAGGAAACAAATGACGTAGTTAATGGGGTGTTTACACCATAGTGCCCTAGGAACAATGGAGCACAAGATTACCCTCTTGGCTGAGACCAGTCAAGGACTGTGGTGCTAAGGGCCTCTTAGACGCCCAGCACTATTCCCCATAATCTCTCTTTTAACGTCTCACATCTTTCTTTCTTCCCTCTTTATGACGCCAATTCCCCTGCTTCATCGCCCGAGTCTGTAGCACCGAGATGGACTGAGTTTGCTACGATGAAACTCCCGAGTTTAATTCTCTAAACGAGAGAGGCTCTAGATTTAATTATAGGAGAAAGGAAGAGATAAAGACATGTTCCGAGAATTCAAACAAAAGAACAGACTTTCTTTATAAAACGTCTAATAAAATAAATTTAAACCTCGTCTATTTATAATGGAGTATATATGGGGTAATTAAATGTGTTTAAAGAGAATTGTTGCACATTTTGATTAAATTGAAACAAAAAAGTGTTTATTTATTCTCTGTTACATTTAACGAGATTGCAACACATACGAAGTTCATCGTATAGTCTCACTAATATTTGAGGAATATAGGGATGCTTATTTTCATGCGAAAATTATGGGCTAATATATATTTCTCCTCCTCGTTGTGGTATATTTGAATTAAATGGCGTGTTTATAATATATTATAATTATTACATTTTTTCACGGTAGAGAAGACAAGAATTATAAAAGCTTAATTAAAAGTAATTTATTGATTAAATCTATTCCCATCCCTGGAAACCTTTATTTTATTTTTCCGTTTATCATTACTCTTCACAATTCATCCATTCATACGTCATTCCTAAGGTTATAAATAATCGATATTTCTCCTTGGAATAAATTTTGATTTTTGGTTGAAAAGAAACTCATGCGGGATAATCTTTAAATGTCATTTTACAATCACAAGCCGCATTATATTGTATTATAAATTAAATCTCTATAATGCCAAAAATGTGTCAATCCATTTTACAAGTGTGATAACTAGGCAAATATTTATGATGATAAACTGACAACAGAATGTTTAAAATAATTATTCTGTGACAAGATTTCTGCGGTAGTATATTTACAGTTTCTTTCAAATTTATCTACACATTCTTACAATGTATATTTTCTGTTGATTAAATTAAAGATCAAACCGGGGATATTAAAAACTTAGCCACGGATTGAATTTCGATTAATTTAATTGAACACAGAGAATTAATGTCTGTAATATAGTTTCTGTATTGATGATACATACTTTATATAACGTAAAGATAGAATTTGCCTGGCCGGCATTCATTTTTCTTAGAATTAAAGATTCTTCGGCCAGTAAATCATTTTATTATCTCGTCGTTTCGAAAAATATATTTGTTCTCGTCAGAAGCGAACAAAAATTAGAACATTTAGCAAGGCGTTAAAAATATTGCATGAGAACGACCTTGAAACCTTATAATAATTTTTAACGCCTTTTCAAATGTTTTAATTTTTGTTCGCTCCTGAGAAGGACAAAAGTTTTTTGTAGAATTGTCGAGATAAAATAAAGATTTACTGGCCGAAGTATCTTTAATTAAAAAAAAAAACTTTATATATATGTTCACAATAATATTATCTATTTATCGTGTAATTTATCCCCTCTAATGCTTCAGAGGGCAGAATTAAATGAAAGGGAACAAATATAACACTCATGCAAAATCCTATTTTTTAAATTTCATGAAATATCGTACCCGCTCTGTGTGTTCAATCAAATTGGTAAAAGTATTATATTCAGAATACATACTCTAAAATGGTTTAAAGGATAGAAATTATACTAATGAACAAAATACGTCCATTCGAAAGAAATTAAAATATATAATTAAAAATGAATTTGCGAACAAAATATCTGTTACCCTATGATTCATACAGTAGTATAGTTATTGCTTATTAGCGTTTCTTTCTTCATCAACACAATTGGAGTAAAACTAAATCTTGAATATAAGAAGCGAGTGTATTTTAAAGTTGGAATATTTTAATGAATCAAGAAAATGAGTAGGTTAGATATGTTAGCGTATGTACATTGGTAATGTATTCAATTTATTTAAAAGTTTAGTAAAACCCCAGCGCGGTGTTCCAACAGTTAGACGAATATAAATTCCCTGTCCACTTACTTATACATGCAGACTTGAAATATTGCACCCGAGCTAGAGAGTCAGCCGGGGATAGATATCTCTCGAACAACGTTTAAATTAATAAAATTTGATATTTACAGAATAGCCACCCACTTTTTTCAAAGAATTAGTCCTCGATACAACTTCTCTCTTAGAATATTTTGCTAAATGTTTCTAAAAAACATCAAGATTTTCAATCAATCAAACTTTATCAAAACCTTCAATAATTTAAACAATATATACAGTTAAACCTATCTATAGCACCTCCTCTAAATAGCGCTTCCCTCTCTATAGCGTCCGATTTCAAATACATAGTACGATGCGATTTACATTAAAAGTGACCTGTCTTTAGCACCCCCTCTCTATAGCACCCCATTTTGGTGAATCCCGAAGAGGGAGGCTATAGACAGGTTTACCTGTATATTCTTTTGAGAAAAAAGGTGAAATAGAGAGGTATGAGGAAATTAGAGTTTGTAAAGACATATATAACAGAGGGAGAGTTATTTCAGTAATAGATACTTCTATATTTCTAATTATAGTTTTCGATATGAAATTATATAGTATACAGTTGGTATACAGGTAGGACCTTCGTCTGAATTTGCCAAAACTGATGTTATGGCTCATTCATCTAGATCATTCTTCACCACTGATAAGGTTCTTTACTATTTTGATAAACAAAATGCATCGGACATCGTTCGTATGCCTAAAGGAAGAGATGTATCTATGTACATAAAATTTGAAATTAAGTTAGGTTTTAACTTTTTACACTGAATATTTGTGTAATTGTATCCCCCGAAATTATATTTTACAGAGAGATTAAACCACTATTTGAAATAATATTATTGATAAATATATTTTTGATATGTTAAAATATGTTCATATAATAACGATATTCTGATTGAATTTATCTATTTGAATGTGGTACATAAATTTGAAGAAAACCTATTGTTAATCAGTTTGAGTAAATTGGATTGAAGAGGTAAATTAAATTTTATCATATTAGATTTCATGACCTTGATATATTTTAAAATAAAATTTAATAAATGATGAAACACATTTGTGATAATGTATTTTTGAAATACATGCATCATGGACAGCTTTCAACGATTGTACACCTACAATACCTTCATGAATCTTACTCAATGGTATGTTCAAATTATTAAATATGTTTAGAGCTATAACATAAACATATTAACAATTATTGTGTACCTATCCGCGTTATTTCACCATTCATTAGAATAAACTAAATTTAAAAAGTATAAAATCGTGTTTGATTTTTAACATATGACCAAGAATTCCATCATTAAATATTTAACCTCCCACAGTGAGGTTCCTCAGACAGTGAGCAAAGTTTGCTCCAACAAAGAGAAGTAGCTCAGCTGTAATCCTATAGAGGCAGTGTCGGGGATAATTAAATAAATTTGTTTGAACAAAGTTTGTTGAAATATCTCTTCGCGGCTGTTAGCGGCCACTCCTTGTGTGTAGCAGTCGCTAGGAGAATTCCCATATCCTTTTAACCATATAATTGAACACAAATTGTAGAATATACTATTTTATACAAGTATATGAACAAGGCATATGGCGAATTTTATTTTATAACGAACCTATAGCAATCCACAATTTTGATTATACCTATATAGTGAACCATATCTATTGTGAACTCAGCTATAGTGAAACTTGTCTATAAGGTACTGAAGCTTCAATTCCATTTGGATTCACTTTATCGATTTTCAATTGTTTTATATAATACTAGCGAACCCGGCCACGCGTTGCTGTGGCTAAGTTGTAATATGTTAAATTAATATTATACTAAACTATTCAGTACAGTAAAGTTAATATTCACTTATAAAGATAAAATGTTTTAGCCGATCTAAAGCCCTACGGGATTGAGAATGGAACGTTACGTTAAAATTTGAAAGTGATTTTTATATATATAGATAATATAGCCCTTTACATAATAATGTACTAAAATATAATAATGCTGTAAAAAAAGACTTTGCTACAATAATATAAAAGAAATGAAAATAAAAAAAGACACCCACGCTGAGCCTCGAACTTAGGTTTGTTATAAATATTATTTAAAAATTGTTTATGTTAATTTTTATTTTAAAAAGCCTACATTTTAAATAAAATAATATTTTTAATAATTTGCTACAATAATATAAAAGAAATGAAAAAAAAAAAACACCCACGCTGAGCCTCGAACCTAGGTTGTGGGGTTACGAAGCTGTGTACCTAACCTATAGGCTAAGCTTGACGTTACAAATACGCTCATGCGAGGCTATTTCAGGCCATACGCCTGCCGTGAGGGGGCGCTGATTGCGAGTGAATTTACGTTTTATTGTAAATAAAAATGCAACGAAAGGTTATTTCTAAAGAGTAATTAGCCAGAAACCATCCCGGTAGTATACTAAACAACTTCCCAAAGTTTCATCACGATCGGTTGAGCGATGTAGAAGATTATCACTTACGAACGGACCAACAAACATTCATTTATATATATATAGATAACCGTGGATTGAATAAATTATGACGTTACTGATGAACAAATGCTCAGATGATGATGAACACGATGAACACTGCCCCGTGTAATTTTACAGAATTATAAAACCATCCGTCTAATTCCTAAATTTCGATGATTTAACAAAGCTAAATATATAAATTATTCATGGAAATTGAAGCGAAATACAGTCGAACCTGGATAATTCTGGGTAAAAAAAATCGAATTAAAAACGGATATTCTATTTATAGGAAAATCTAAGGACAAAGAAAAATTTTCGAATTGAAGACGTTTTCCAAATTACAAACGTTCGAAATTTATAGATTCTTCTGTATTTTTTCCATAGATTAATTAATTTTGATATTTATATTTTGTTACTCTCTGTATTCTAGCTTCATTTCCTTTCCAATAATTTTATAAATTTTAATTTATTTTTGCCATAAATAAATTGCCTTGTCCTTTATTTTACTTAATTTTCTCCAAGTTATAATATAATCCTTAAATAAACGAATTTCAAAAATTAAAAATGGGTGAAAACATGTTTAGTAGGCAAAAATAAAATAATAATAACTAGCAAGCAAAAGTTCGAAATTTGAAACTTTGTCGCATTTTTAACACCGCTATTTTTTCCTCGATGTAATATTTAAATTAGAAAATTCCTACACGCTTACTATCTTACCAATGATTTGCTAGTTGAGGCTACATGACAGTATCTCATCAATTAATGATACCACATATATAAAACTATGTATTTATATAAATTATATATTTATAATTTTATGCATTTCTACTGTCCTTAAAGCCTATGTCAATAGTTCATCTAAAATACCCATTCAAGAGTCTAGCATCAGTATCACTATAAATGGAAAATTTTAAAAATGCAATATAACAGCGGTATGGTAGAATGAACTGGCGAAACCGCTGGGAGGGTTCACCACTGATGAGTCAGGCCCTCCCATTAATTTTTCCATTGCAGTAAAGGCAGTGAAAATTGTTTTATTTTTAAAAGAATCATACGCGTCTATAATAGTTTCGAATTTTCGTAAATGTAAACTGTTGCCACTCGTGGCATTTTGTACCCGTACAAGGGTGTCTTTCCCTAAAGTCTGTACGATTGTTCGAAGAAGCTCTTCTCCCTTACTTGTGTTTCTACTACTATGGCCAATAGGTAGATTATCGTTGTCTTGATATACCGCGATATTCGGGCATGGTTAGAGAAGGTACAAGTACAGCGACTTTAAGTAAATAAACTCACTTTTTTACGAATTTATATTTGAAAGAGTCAAAAAGACAAATACATACATTTATATATGTATTATATTATATTGTATTATATAAATGTGATGAAGGTCTGGTAGCCACTTGTAGAATCCTATCGACTACCTATGTGGTGAGGTATCCAGTCGACTTAAACTATGTGATGGGATCCTGTTGACTCTC
Organism: Cordylochernes scorpioides; assembly: GCA_030710605.1. Classification (NCBI taxonomy): domain Eukaryota; kingdom Metazoa; phylum Arthropoda; class Arachnida; order Pseudoscorpiones; family Chernetidae; genus Cordylochernes; species Cordylochernes scorpioides. Next base: position 13,390,852 of record CP092870.1, read on the forward strand.
ACTATACTTTATAGACCCAGAGGAACAGTCAGGATGTGGAGTTTTCCAGTATCTCTCTGCACCTTGGAAGACCTTTTACAGTTCTCACAAAGTACAGGCAGTCGTGGTCGAGGCAGAGTGAAAAGCTTGGGAATTTCCATACACAAAAAACGAAGACACAGTTGCACTAAGAAAGTTCCGTGAACAGATAAAAGTTGAGCTAGGAGCGAAAGATGGAGATAGAAGAGTTCTTACTGGGCTACATGGTCGATGAAGTGGACCTGGGATACAACCGACGAGGGCTCACGCAGATGGTGAAGTGACTGTCAAGTGACTGTATTTTTGGCTAAAAACGGGGGCCTTTTATATAATTTCCTAGAAAGGGAGTGTTGCATTTCAACAGATGCACACGAGGGTGGATCATGGGTGAAATTGGACACTGGCGCCGTGGCAGTTTCCATTTTTAGACCTTGTTGTGGGAATTCTAAATCTATCTCGATTTTAGACGTTATGACTTCTATCTCTTGCTTCAGCTCAACTCTTAATATATTACAGAGTTTTATTTATTTATCCTCAGTTTGTACGAAGTACATTACATATGGTGATGTAATGACACATGTCAATAATGCGTATAATCATTTACAGATGTGTTTCTATTATACAACATCAAAATCTTGTTATAAGTTATATACAATATGGGGTTGTTGGTTTAAATTACCATATATATATAACATTTATAATATATTGGTAAAATAAATAATATTTTGAACTAATATATGCCTTTTCAATTAATTATACATTTATATATTTTAGAAATAATTATGATAGTTTTTTTAAAAATATAAAATATCCATATATTTTTTAAAACTTGAAATTAGTTTCAATTTGGCGCCTAATATGAAATGATTGAAGTGAAAAAATATTGAGATGAATGTAAAAGCATTGTACATGTTTCAGAGCATTCTGTTATAGACACTGTAAATAATATATATGCTACCAATATAATCGGTCTCTATTAATTAAATAAAAATTATAGATTATGAATATAAAATATTTCGAGAATATTCTGCTTACGATCACGAACTAACTGAGCAATATATTCATCAAACGTGTAGCCCTGTAACAAGGAGCACCTTTGTTATCTTCAAATAGGATATTGGAATCATTCGAATCCACGTGTAAATTATTTCAGAACCTTCCCCGATGTATTTGCATAATCTTATTTGTATGATTTGAATAACACAAGTGGCTCCATCCCGGGGTGAGTTTGATAAAATAAAAATCTAAACAAAGGTAGAATTTTTACCCAAGTTCATTTTATAAAATATATACAGTTTTTCTTTTTGCAACACATTCTATGAATATGATTGTGATTCTATTTATTACCTCGGTAAAACATTAATATATTAATTTCATTGGTTTATCAAATGGTAGAACATATATAACAAAGGGTCATTGTCATCTAATGGTCTTTTATTTCATTACTGGAATATTACCAATTACAAATCTAACTAGAACCTACTTCGTTGAAAATGTATAAATATATAGCATACACAATATATGACATTTTTAATATTATCTGTGTAACATGTCTCTCTTGTGCCATTAATTTATTTTATTCGTAGGAAAAGAAAACGTGTGTGTTATTTAAATCATATATTATTCATATTAAAAAATATTTCACTATACTTACTGCGATGATAGAAAAGTATGTTTTATTTGTTAAAGATACATTCGTGTCTCAATGTCTAAATTCACTACATATAGATAAATATTATACTATATATAGATGAGGCGTTATTGACTCATTAATTTATACCCAACAGGTCTTGTCCTTATTGTTTATGGAAGATAATTGCTCGATGCAAATATTTATTTATAATTCTACTTATTTAATTATAAAGACATATATTGTGTGTGTGTGTGTGGATCAAAATATAATTTATTTTACCAATATTTCAGTTGGTTGAACGCCAACCTTTATCAAGGTGTTATAACATTTTAAAGTGTGTCAACAACAAACTCAACGCCACATACCGTCAACCACATAAGTTTTAAAAATATTTTGTTATATTCAATGGGGAGAAAAAAAAACTATTTCAAAACAATTCTACGTATGTAAAATATTTTGTTCATAGTTTTCCTGAATACCATTTCTAAGATTCCAACCTTCAGTATAGCACATATATAAGCAGAATGATTCAATACAGTATTAGAGCTCCGAGTAGCGGTCTGGTAGATTGAATTGTCGAAACCACTGGATGGGTTCACCACTGTGGAGCCAAGCCCTCCCAATATATTTTTTCAATCACAGTAAGGACAGTAGATGTTTGTTTTAAGTTTAAAAAAAAAATTGTGTTTTAATGTTTTCATTCCTATAAATAGATGGCGCGTTATTGCTTGATATAAATTTATTTAAATAAATAACTATATATGTTTGAAAATAAGAAAAAAAAAATATAAAAAAGGTCAGATGTTGATATTAAATAAACAAGGTTAAGACCATGGCGGCGATGGGTGTAGTAGGCGAGATCCTTTTAAAATCCAAAATAAAGTTTTTCACGCAAGTTTGAAATTGAGAGACTCAAGGATTCTAGCCGTTTTACTCTAATCGGCTCCAATCTGGGGGCATATGATTATACCTTTATATGTAAGCCTGGTCAGGATATGCCTCTTTTGTTTTTAATATATAATATATATATATATATCCATGGAAGCAATGGTCGCCTCTCCCTCCATCTATATATATATATATATATATATATATATATATGATAAAACGAAAGAAAAAAATAAAAGATAAAAAGGTCAGGTGTTGAAATTAAAATTAAAAATGGCATAACCTGACCACGAGCACATGTGCTTTACAGAAGGCAGAGCGCCATCTGGTGGAACAGAAATCAACTAAACATTGATTTAGCCTGTTCCCTGATATTTGGCCAACCCAATTTCTTGATAAATCAAGAAAAGCCATCCACCATCCATATATATATATAATGTGTGTGTGTGTTTGAGAAAAAAAAACAAAAGAAGTTAGGTTTTGGTATTATATTCAGAAAAGGCATATCCTGAACACGATAACATGAGCCTTTTTAGATGGCAGTGCGCCATCTAGTGGACGTTGATTTCTGTTCCACTAGATGGTGCTTTGCCATCTAAAAATCTCATGTGATCATGATCAGGATATGCCTTTTTTGTGTGATTTTAAAATATATATAATTTTTAATAACTTGTAAAATTCAGAAGTTATTACAATAACACACTTACCCTTAAATGTAATTACAAATTATTAAAGGATATTTAACAGAATAAAAGTTCGTTATAACTGGGTCTTATATCCTAGAGAAACCACCGGGTTTTCCTTTTGTTTTGCTTTAAAGTTTCCGCTAATATTTTCATCTTGTGTTTTTAATTTCCTGAAGAGGCACAGTGAGCTGGAAGTTTCTAATTAGGGAAAAGATAACTTGGGATATTGAATTTCCCGAGTAATTTCCCTTCTCGCTGATGAAATTCTTGGTCAAGTTTTAATATTTCTCCTATGTGTGATCACTGATGCTATTAAATTTCTTTACTATCCCTTTTATTTTAGCCCATGTACAGTTTCTCCTATAAAGGTTTGCAAAACTCTTTTATACCTTTCTTTTACAGAAAGTTATAAAGCAGAGTTTATAGTGAATGTCTAATTTTAAATTATTTTCACGTGCAAAGGTGGAAATCGTATGAAAGACATAAAGCGTCTAATGCCTCAATTGACATCAAACCAACGTATGTACTCTTGAAGATTCGATTTCATTATTCTTCCCTCCAAATACATTTAGATGGTGGCGTGTATGTTGAATCTGTCCCATGTCATATTGTCGATATCCAAGAGTAGATATTTGGATACTATGTGATTTCAATATAATATGATATATATATATGTGGTATATAAAATAAATGAGATTTCTGTTGAATTTTGATTATCTTGAGGATTATGCTATGGTAATGCAGTCGTGGTTAAAATCTTGAAACTATAATAATAAAAATAATGAAGATTAGAAATAGCTTTAATTGTGCTTATGGTATTTATAAAAAACAATTTGATGAAAGTACTGCCTGGATTAAGGCGAGTAAAACAAGGAAAACAAAAGATTATTTACATAATTACAAAGGTTTTAGCCGGCCATCGGGAAACAACAACAATCGGTTTCATATAGGGAAAGTCCCGACATCTGGTGGTAGATATAAACAGAATATTTGAATCTATGAAATATAATTTTAAATAAAATAATATTTTAATATAACATATATATATAAATAGGTTGTGTGTGCTTATGAATTATATTTTTGTGCCAAAAAAGCAACACTAACTTTAATTGTCCATCAGAACAATACCCCGTACATCGCCCCAGTAAATACTTTGTTAGTGATGATAAAGAGTGAACACACACAACTCCAATTTTATAAAATTCAAACAAAATGCCAACATGTATACCATGATTTCGGGATTGTACTGATGAGGGCCAAAGTCCTAAACCATGGACTGTGATGCAAAATTTAAAGGAGAAGTTCCTCTTTTCGTACGTATATACAATATATATATTAAAATAAAAATGGCATATCCTGATCAGGAGCACATGTGCTTTACAAAAGGCAGAGCGTCAAAATATTTCTTCTGAATTCGGAATTAGAGTTATAGAATTATTACTTGTTGATGCTGATTATTTTTGGATACATGAGTATTTTATGATATTGTTTATTGCAATCGTGGTAAAAATAATAAAATAAACTTTGAGTCACAATTTGCTCTACTTGTGCTCATAGACATAATAAAGAAATAAATACATGATTTGAGGCGTAAAAAAATAAATAAAATATTACATATTTACATATGTACAAAAATATTTGAGTCGGCCAATGTGAAACAACAACAATGGGTTTATACAGGGAAATCTGCGATATCTGGCGGTCGAATTAAACGGAGTAATTTGTTCTAGAAATTATAATTTTGGTATAAAATAATTTTTATATAATATATATATCATAATATCGATCAATGAGACGTATTTTGGTTTATCTGAAATTAGATTTAATTAACCCAAAATAAACGCAATAATTCAAGGGTATGAATGCTTATCACTATCAAAACTTTCCTGGACGTGCTAATATACAGGAATATATACGTATTATGATAGAAAAATATAAACTTTGAACTGATTGTTGTTATAATTAATCGTCATCAATATGAAGAGAATGGAAATATTAACAAAACACTATTTTTTATCATTATTGTTAATCATCATGATGATTTTGATATAATATATATCAACACAAACTAATTATATATCAAATAGTAATACTTATAACTACTGCAACGTTTATAATTGTAGTTAAACATCTTTAATACTGACAATCTAATCTACTAACGGCAATTATCTTTTAAAATTTGGTTATAAATATAGATATTTATTTAAAGAAGAATTGCTTTGTATTGGTGATATTGGTGTGAATTTTTACACTTAGATATTAATTTAATTAAAAAGGCATATATTGGTTCAAAATATCATTTATTTTACCAATAATTCAGTTGGTTTAACGCCAACCTTTATCAAAGTGTTATAACATATGTTATGAAATAAAGTAACATATGTTATTACATTTGAATGTAATTCTACTGTCCTTAGTTTTCTTGAAAACCATTTCTGAGATTCCATCCCTCAGTGCTGCCTATATAAGCAGAATCGTCCAATACAGTATTAGAGCTCTGAGAAGCGGTCTGGTAGATTAAATTGGCGAAACCACTGAGAAGGTTCACCACTGATGAGCCAATCCCTCCCAATATATTTTTTCATCGCAGTAAGGACAGTAGAAGTTTGTATTATGTATAAAAGAAACATTCGTGCTTTTAAATCCTTTCATTTTATATTTAATGTGTGTCAACAATAACCTCAGCGCCACATAATGTCAACAGAATTAAGTTTTTAAAACCTTTAGAATTTTTTTCTCCCCATTGAATATAAGAACATTTTTTTAAAACTTAATTATGTTGACGTTATGTGGCGCTGAGTTTGTTGTTGACACATATTAAATATGTTATAACACCTTGATAAAGGTTGGCGTTCAGCCAACTGAAATATTGGTAAAATAAATGATATATTGATCTAATTTATGCCTTTTTAATTAAAAATTTATTTATAGATTGCTCTATTCTCAAAACTTAGATATTAAGAAATAAAATTATAACAATAAAGAAATCTACAAAGAAAATACTGCTAAAACCATTCTAAAGTTTAAATGGGGGTCACATGTGGAAAGAATCTATATTAATAAAGATAGATAAAAGATAGAATACTTGAATCATGAAAATTTCTCTTATAGAACTGTAAAAAGATTATAAAAACGAAGAGAAAATTATTTATTTTTACTATACATGGGCTACGAGCTTTCGGGCAGCCTCGCCCTTCTACAGGTAAAGATACATGGTGGCAAAAGGCTTTATATAAGATTCCATTTTTAAAATATATTTACATATAAGAAGAATATAGGACGGTTAAAATATAATATAAGATAAGAAATATTTTGCAAATCTAAAACTATTGTATATGATATTTACAAATATGCTAATCATGTAATGTCATATGACAATCAATTGGCAAATTAGCAGATGGTTATACTATGAAAATATACAATGAAACCGGACAACGAATGTTCAACCCGCCATCACGGTAGATGCATTTCCAACAGAGACAACAGATCGCTTATCTTCAATCATATTAACACCACCGGCCACTCATTCAATCTAACTTCTCCCACCACCATATACAATAACATCTCCAATAAATACCAAAGACTGATCATAGAGGCCATATTATCCATATCAACAAACAGCATTAACCGACACATAGATTTGCCTACACAATACCAAGACATATGTAATAACCTAAATAACCATTAAACCAATGTGGCCGCTGATGGCGGGTTGAACATTCGTTGTCCGGTTTCATTGTATATTTTCATAGTATAACCATCTGCTAATTTGCCAATTGATTGTCATATGACATTACATGATTAGCATATTTGTAAATATCATATACAATAGTTTTAGATTTGCAAAATATTTCTTATCTTATATTATATTTTAACCGTCCTATATTCTTCTTATATGTAAATATATTTTAAAAATGGAATCTTATATAAAGCCTTTTGCCACCATGTATCTTTACCTGTAGAAGGGCGAGGCTGCCCGAAAGCTCGTAGCCCATGTATAGTAAAAATAAATAATTTTCTCTTCGTTTTTATAATCTTTTTAAAAGATAGAATACTAATAAAAAAAATCAAAAATAACTTTCTAGTTTTTTCACATTTTTACGAGAACTTTCAAAATAAAATTGCAACGAGAAAATGATTTCTGAAAAAGATTATCCTTAAACCATTTCCCCAGAAGTAAATGGAGAGAGTTTAGTAAGAATTAATTCAGTAGTTTAGGATTTAATCTCGAAACTGAAATATTTCGGGTTTCATATATAGACGGTGGTAGTTTGAAACTCTCTCTTCATTTATACACTTCGAATGATTAACAGAATACCTTGTAAATATATATTAGAATATGCTACAATATTGAATATAATAATAGCAGTAATAGATTATATGCACAAATAGAAAATTAGAGTCAAATAAACATAAATAAAAGGCAATTATTTGAGGGTAGCGTTACTTTTATACCACGATCATGCACGATTTTGGACATAACAGCCCTTCAACAGGTTCCTTTCAAAGGGCTGTTACACCCGAAAGCTTGTATGGTCTTTGTATACAATAAATTATTTCTTCAACGGATTGTCTTTTATTTATAACTAGCGGATGTACCCGGCTTCGCCCGGTTTTTACCCGAGTAAAGGTTTATCTAACGAACATTTTTTAAAACAATTCTAGAAAACATCCAATCCCTACTGAATCTATTCTTGGCAAGATAACTTTATGTTTGATTATCTACTCCACCTAGCTGTACCCGTTCAAACGTTGCTGTCTTTGAACAAAAAGGCAGTTTTAATACCTAAATAATAATTTATTAATAATCAAATGTATACAATACATCAAAATGAAAATTAACAATAAAATTATCCCTACATAAATGTCATTTGAATATAACATATGTAAAAAATAATAGATATATTTTGATAATTTGAAACTCGTAAATTTGAATCTCTCGATAAATTGAACATTTTTCCAGGTCCCTTGAAAAATAATCGATAAGTTGAATAAAATCAATATTAATTGGTTCCTTCGGTAATTGGAAGTTAAAGGAATAGTATCTTGCCACAAACGAACATTTGTGAATAGCTGTATTTAAAATCATAAATCACTAATTTCTTAATGAAGCTCTTCTCTACTTGATTTTATTAATATGTGAGATGTTATCTCAAAATTAAGATATGAGGAAAAATGTTGCCGGCGACTTTCTCAAGCCAGACCAGCCCGCGAACAAACTAAATAAAGTAAAAGATCAAAATTCCCACGCTCTACGGGCGGAGATCAGAGCTTGGTTAGGTGGTTTCGTCAGTGTAGAGTACAAAACCTTCCGTCGGCGTTTTCATGTTCAAGTCTTTCGCGCAGTCTCTTGGGATTAAAGGATTTGCTTCAAGCGAGGGGTGGCTCTCAAATTAAAAAAAAAACGACACGGGATATCATTTAACAAATCTGCGGAGAGAGCGCCAACGTGGAGATTTCCATTTGTTCGCAAAGGATTGACGACCTAAACCAATTTTTGAATGGCTATGACCTATGGCTATCATCTGATATTTACTAATTCAAAAATGAATAGTAGTTCGTATTAAGCAATATCAAAGGGAAAACAGGAAACTTTTATCAAGTTGGTATGCTTACAGGACGAAACTATGCAAAAACTTCTATATAAGTTATTTAATTTTTAGTATCGCATTTATATTTATTTAAATTTTATATTTAAACGATACTCATTATTTCTTTTGATTTTTATATATCGTATAAATATCATTACCTAATAATATCCCAAAATTTCACGGCGATTGGATGTATGGTTTTTAAATCTATAGAGTACAAACATACAGACAGACATTCAATTTTATATATATGTTATGAATATTTTGTGTTGTTGTTAGATTAGGCTTGATAAGACAAAGGATCGATAAGATAAAGGGTTGAGGTGCAGTCGTGATAAAAAAAAGATAAATATTTACCGTCAAGTAGCTTTTATTTTCAATTACTTGAGGAAAGATTACACATTTGTTAGTTTTCACATTATATAGAATTTATAATTTAATCCTATATTAGTGATTTAAAAGGATTGATTGGTTAACTACGCATATTTACAACAAAATTATACAACGAAAACTAAACAACTAAACTAAAAGTCTTTCTAAAAACGATGATAACAAAAATAAAAATTATCAATGAATAAAATGAAATATATATTTTTAAAATATAGAAATATTTAGAGTTTTTAGATTATATAATATTTTTAGATTATATAATATTTCCCCCCTGTGAAAAGATTCTAAAAAAAATAAAATTTTAAAATAAAATTGGTAATTAAAAATAATTAATTAAACGAAATCAATAAATCTTTAGAAATAATTAAAAATGAAACAATAAAAATCAATACGCACATTTTTTCATAATAAACAAAAGAAAGTTTGTTTACAAATAATTTATACAATTATGAAATTATAATAAAAGTTTATATAAGAAGTATTAATGGTCAAGTCAAATGAAATATGGATATGAAGCAAAAAGGTATTTGAAATTGATTAAAAATGACATTATGCTAGTTACACTTCAAAATATCAAAAGCAGTAGAAAATGTTATTTTTACATGGTTGAGTAGTGAAACGCTAATAGACATGGAGTGACATTAAGTTATTTGTGAAGGCTTAAGAATTGTTGCTGATATTTGTTCTTCATTGTCCATGTACAAAATATGGCCTTCCTGTAAAAAACATGGTTTATCATCAATATCTATTAACTTTGTGTTAGAATTTTGGTTTACTATAAAGTCATTTTCTATGTTAGTACTATAGTGAAGTAAAAAATCTGTTTCTGGGTAAAATAATTTAAGCTTATTTGAGTGTATAATTTCTGTTTGTTTTCTTTGGGGTATATTAGGCTTATCTATTTCATATGTGACTGGAGAAAGTTGTTTTAAAATTGTAAATGGGCCTATATATCTTTATGTTAATTTACCAGTGTTTGGATAAATAAAGGTTTTTACTAATACCTGATCTCCTTCTTTAAAAATGGGTTCTGGGTGTTTAATATCATGAAGTTGTTTGCTGTGTTCATGGGATTTTATGGTTCTTTCAATGGCTAATTTTCTTGCCTTTTCTATTGGTGTATGTGTTACTGTGTCATGTTCTATATACTGTGGTTGTATTCCATAATATAAGAATTTAGGAGTAAAACCTGTTGTGGTATGTACTGTTTCATTATAGCTTTCAGTAATTTTAGGAATATATTTTGTCCAAGGAATCTTTAAATTAGCATTATATTCACATCTTAACCTATTAATGATAGTGGAATTTAGTCTTTCTACTTTTGCATTTGTTTCTGGGTGATGGGAACTGGTGAGTAGATGCTTAACATTATTTCTATCTAAAAAGTGTTTAAATTTTCTGCTAAGAAAAGCTGCATTTCTGTCAGTTATTATTATTTCAGGTTTATTAATTTGGAATAAATTTCTCAAACAAGTTATATAAGAATCAGTTGATACAGATTTTGTTGGAAAAGCCCAAAGGAATCTACTATGGTGATCTACTATCATATGGATACTGTGTCTTGTTGTCCCATAATTATGTAACCCGCCCAATGTATCTAGAGAAAAAATGTGATTTGGGTGTGTAGCTATTGGCATCTGTTGTAGTGGTCCATAAACAATTCTGTTATCCCTAGACTTGTTAAACTGGCAAGTTTCACAATGTTTGGTGTAATTAGCAATATCTCTAGTCATATGTGACCAATAATAGTGTGGAGAAATTATTTTAGTCATTTGAGTTGTTCCAATATGCCCATGCTTTGTGTGTACTTTGCTTAATAATTTGTGTCTTAGTGTTTGTGGTACATAAGCTCTTTTAAAACCTCTTCTATTAATAATGTAGAGGCCATTTTGTATTTTAATTTTAGCACTACTAATTTGTTCTGTGGATTGGTGTTCTTTTAACTCATTATATGTTAGGTAAAATGAGACAGGTGCTCTTGATAGCATGTCTGCTTCTATATTATTTAATCCTTTAATATGTTTAATGTCAAAGCTATATTGAGATAAGATTAAAGACCATCTAAATAATCTACCTTGTGGGTTTTTTACATTTTTGATCCATTTTAAAGGTAAGTGATCTGTGTGCAAAGTAAAATGTATGTTGTGTAGGTATGTGTGAAATCTTTGTACTGAATTAATGATAGCTAATGTTTCAATTTCTGAGGCAGTATAATTCTGTTCATATGGGTGAAGTTTTCTTGAAAAATAACCTATGGGGTGTAAAATGCCTTGTTCATCCGGTTGTTTAAGAACTCCTGCTACTCCTAGACTTGACGCGTCTGTGAATAAATGACATGGTTTTGATGGGTCATAAATATATAGTACAGGTTGTGATATGAGTGAATTTTTAAGTGTTTGGAAGGCTTGTTCATGTTTCGCACTCCATAGCCAAGGAGCATTTTTTAACAAAAGTTCATTCAAAGGTGCCCTAATTTGCGCATAATGGGGAATAAATTTATTATAAATATTTATGGTGCCTAAAAATCTCTGTAAGGTTTTAATATTATATGGTCTATTTAATTTTAAAATTGCTTCAATATTTGTGTTATTTGGTGTATATTTTCCTGAGTTAATAGTGTATCCTAAGAATTGTATTTCCTTTTGTAAAAATTTGCATTTATTGAGATTCAGCTTTATATCCTCTTGTTCGAATATACCTAATATGTCATCTAAATGTTTAATGTGTTCTTCATAAGTTTTGGAGTGTATAATAATATCATCAAAATAATTTAAGGCATAGTGTATATTATGTTTAGTGAAAACTGACTTCATAATCCTTTCAAATTGTGAAGGTGCATTTTTTAGACCATATGGAAGTCTGTTCCATTCATAACATCCTAATTGTGTTACAAAGGAGGTTTTATGTCTATCTTTTTCATCTATGGGTATATGCCAGTATGCATTTTTAACATCTAGAATAGTATATATTTTTGACTGTGATAACCTATCTATAATTTGTTCTATAAGTGGAATTGGGGTATGTTCTGGAACTGTTTTTTGATTAAGTTTCCTATAATCTATACAGAGTCTTGTGGGGTGATTTGGGGCATCAGATTTCTTATTCACTAATAATGCAGGAGAACTATAGGGGCTAGATGAGGGTCTAATAATATCATATTTTAATAATTCAGTTATTTGTTTTTGTATTTCAGCATTATTGTAAAAAGATGTCCTATATGGCTTTTGTGCTATGGGAATATTATCTAAAAGAGATATGCAAATTGGGTTAGTCTTTATGTGTCCTATATCAAAATTGTGTTTAGAGAAAACATTCTTATATTTATGCAATATATCTGAAATTGTTTGATTTGAGAAATTTGGATTAATATCTACTTTGCTAAAGTCTAAATATGAATTATAATTTGTTATAGAGTCCGGTTGTCGCATACTGTGAAATGGGTTAGAATCAGTAATGGGATTTGAAGTAGGATTTATAAGTTTAACATTTGTAGTTGGCATATCAAAAGAATTGAAATTACACAATGGGTTAATATTTAAAAGAGATGAATTTTTAACATAGTATGGGTCTGGAATACATAGGGTAGTGGCATATGACTTCTGATTATCAGTTTTTGGATTAAAAGAATACAAAAATTTATAATTTTGGAAAAGAAGGTTTTTTGAAAAATCTATTTGTAACTTAAATAAATGAAATGTTGGTAAACCTAAAATAATATATTCTATTGGACTATCACAAACAAACATTTCTTGATACTTTGTAATTCTACCTAAGCTAAGCCTAACTAATATTTTGTATAATGGGTAAGTAAATCCTTCTACCTGGCCTATTCTTTCTTTTGGGGAATTATCTAAAATTTTATAATAAATATGGTTTAAGTATTTTAAAGGTATAATGGAAATGGATGATGCTGTATCAAGTACACAGGGTAAAGATATTTGATTCATAAATACAGAAAATAATAATAATGTTCTACCTGGGTTGATGCGCTTCGGATGATTATTGTTCTTAAGTGGGCAGTCTCTATGGAAATGGATCTGGTTGGGTAGCTGGTGAGATGCACATATCTTGCAGGGGTATGGAGGCTGGTTTATGGATTTGTGGTGTTCTTGCTGGTGGTGAGTTGCTGCTGCTGTCCTGGGAAAAGGCTGGTATTGATGAGCTTTGGAGGAGTTGGAGTTAAAATTTTTTACTGGAGTGCTTGTACTGGTAGAGGGTTGTTGGGGTTCTTCTTCTTTATTTGTTGATAATTTTAATTGGGTTGTGATTTTATACCATTCTGAAGGTTCTTGTACTCTTGCAGCTATTAGATATTTTTTTAGGTAATCTGGCATTCCATCTGTAAGTGCCTCTAATAAAAGTGTTTTATCTAGGTTTAGTTTTTTGGCTAAAGCAGATTTTTCCTTAAAATATTGTTCCAGATCATCTTTATCAATATTTTTTAAATTTAGAAACCTACTGAATAAATTTGAATCTTTAATTGTGAAATATGATGTTAATTTTTGTTCAATTTCCCCCCAATTATATATATCTTGTAGTTCTTCTATGTAATAACTAAATGCTTCTCCCTCGAGATAATTTGAAATATTATTTAGTTTAAAATCTTCATCAAGGTGTTTCTGTAAACATTTTTTGTTAAAGAATTTGAGCCAAGATATTATGTCTAAATTTTGACCATTAAATTTCGGTATTTCTATAGTATTTGGATTTGGCGTCATGGCGTGTTCTACATTCCTTTGTTTGCGAGACATTTTGTAAAAGTAGTTTTATAAAATTTGAATAATTTATAGAGCAATTGGTTGAAAATTCAGGTAATCCTGTCGACTTATTGTTATGAATATTTTGTGTTGTTGTTAGATTAGGCTTGATAAGACAAAGGATCGATAAGATAAAGGGTTGAGGTGCAGTCGTGATAAAAAAAAGATAAATATTTACCGTCAAGTAGCTTTTATTTTCAATTACTTGAGGAAAGATTACACATTTGTTAGTTTTCACATTATATAGAATTTATAATTTAATCCTATATAAGTGATTTAAAAGGATTGATTGGTTAACTACGCATATTTACAACAAAATTATACAACGAAAACTAAACAACTAAACTAAAAGTCTTTCTAAAAACGATGATAACAAAAATAAAAATTATCAATGAATAAAATGAAATATATATTTTTAAAATATAGAAATATTTAGAGTTTTTAGATTATATAATATTTTTAGATTATATAATATATATATATATAGATTATTCTTGTCTCGAATAAATTTTCGTGTCATCCTGAATTTTGTCTTTCCTAATTTTCTACATTACAAAACTATCGTTTTATCTATTCTCCCAATATATATGTTGTAGATAAATGACAAAACTAACTTTGACTTGTGCGCAATTAATAGGTAGAAAATCTTACTTTTGATAAATAATCTTTAAAATAATAAACTTAGTGATAATAAAACTCATAGATTATAAAACTTGTTATCTCCGTCGCAATGGGGGCGCTGCTTGCGAGTTAAATCTACAAATCTGCAAATAACTCTAAGGATATTCAAGAAATTAGTTTTCAAAAACCTTCCCGGGGAAAAACCTAATAATATCCCAAAATTTCACGGCGATTGGATGTATGGTTTTTGAATCTATAGAGTAAAAACATACAGACAGACATTCAATTTTATATATATATATATAGATTTTACTTAAGAGATTATGGTGGTGGTGGTGGTGTCTTGTCCATGGAGCAGATCGGCCGTGCACCATGATCACAATACTTGCCAACTGAGATGCCTTATCTGTATGGATGTCCTCTTCTGGATTGATGTCTGCCATATAGAGGGCTACAAGGATAGTCGGGAAAATATATATATAGTCCGGAGTAGGTTGAGTGTTGTAACAGTTATTGCAGTTCCTATAGGATCAAGTCATTTATGTGTTTATCCTCATTTCTTTAAAACTTATTATTATAATACTATCAATTGAACATATTTATAAAAATTATTCATTATTATTTGCAGAGTCGAATAAATATCTAGATTTAGATCCTAGAATTTTTTTTTAAGAGCACTTGATTTAAACCTCTGAAGAGAATCAAGCTGAGAACTTTCCAGTAGTTAGTCAAAAGCTCTCCATTGACCCACACAATATTCTCGGCTCAATTGACAGCGTTCTCTGGAGGAATAGAAGCCGAGCTTACAATTTATTTTCCTCCAAAGAAATAAATATCTCTTTTCCACTTAAAAATATTGAAAGAAAAATATATATCGGGGGAAAAGGAAAGTTTAAAATGATATAAAATAGGAAAGTGTAAAAAATTGAGATGTGCATTTAAAAAGATAAAAATCGATTTTAATAAGGCCATCTGCAGACCTCCAATTAGTGTGGGATCAATAAATAAAGTGATACACAGAGAGGGAGAACTCCGACATGTAAAATCAATAAAAGTTAGATTTGACCAGCGGAGAATGGCCAGCTGTTGCATACTTTGTTGATTCCCGCGTCGGTTCTTTTGTCTTTGTTGGACATATTCTGTACCATAACATGAAGTACTTTGATATATTCACTCCCCATCCCTTTCAATTTTATTTTTAAAATTAAAATTATATAACGAAGAGCGTGAGTTCTCTATAGTTTTTACACAAATAAATTTATTCCGTTTTATAATACTAGACGGGTGACCCAGGCTTCGCCCCGGGATTGACCCCGGGATGTGCATATCTACCAGAGTGATATATATTTAAATAAGATTTTTTTTATAATTGTTATTAGCATTATCTATTTGTTTGCATCAGCATAATTTAATCTAATCTTTGATAGAGGGCGCTGTTCGTGAGCTAAGTAGAATAATTTGAATATATAGTTTTATAATAATGGATATATATATATTTTTTAAAATAGCCTATCGTCTTCCCCGTATTTTTTTACCTATGTATGGAAATCTTGGTTTGAATTAGTGAACTATTGCGAATTTGTATACAGGACATACAAACAAACAAACAAACATTGATTTTTATATATATAGATTTTGTATATATATATATATGAAGTTTTCAGGGCTAAGTTTCTTGCTCAACTTATTATTTTCAAGCTTTTGGACTTGAATCGGAATCGATGAAGTGTCGCAACGTGTTTAAGTTCAACAAGAAGTTGTACTGACACTTGCTATCCAATATCTGTTTGACTCAATGCACAGTCGTATAAGTGTTGTTATTGAAGACAGGGGTTGTGGCTTCGGATTCTGATTTCTCAGGATTCGTATTTCCATATATCTTAAATATTTAATAATTTGTGATTACCAGGACTCCTTCAACATGAGTATCACGTTAATAAATTGATAATAAATATATCATCAATTTATAAACGTGATACTTCTGTTGAAGGACTGACAAGTCCGAAAGCTTGAAAATAAAAAGTTGAACAAGAAACTTAGCCCTGGAAACTTTATTTTATAACACACAATTAAATTGATCATTCAGTTAATTAATCCTAAACTAAACATTCATTTTAAAATTTTATAACTCATTGTCATCGACGCATGCAATTTAAAATATTTTCTTCGTATTTGTTTTTATCCTAATTTTATTTTGAATCCTAACTTTTCAAAATTTATACTTTAATATGATATGTCTCTATTATTGGAGATGTAAAATTAATGGGAGGGCCTGGCTCGTCAGTGGTGAACCCTCCTTGCTGTTTATACCGCTGGAAGGGTTCACCATTGATGAGCCAGGCCCTCCCATTAATTTTACATTGCAGTAAGGGCAGTAGAAATTGTTCAATTTTCAAAAGAATCATACGCGCGCGCGTCTATAATAGTTTCTAAAAATAATATATCTATACAATACACTATTGAATATAAACGGGATAATTGTTTTTTTGTGGGTTGAATAAATATGACTTCTTATCAAATTACCCAATAGTAGGTGCGCAATATTGACTTGGTGAATGTAAACTTATATCTCTTGGTGTAAATGGTCTCAAAATGACAGGTGTTTTCTAATTTGAAATTTTGAACTCTATTTTATGTGTTATGGAGACCTAAAACATCGTGGTGAGTGGAGCTGGGCGTTATACAGGGATGAAGGGACTTGGTTAAGGAACCGTTCCTTTACGAACGATGATTGAAGACGTCTGTCATATAGACCCCCGGCTTGTGGACCGAAAGGTCTGGGTGGCCATCTGCTCCAGGGGTGTCAGAGAGACCGTTGTTCACACAGTAGTAGCAGCCCTCCGCCTTCGCGCGGTTCCCTGTGTCAACCTCGTACCTCAGAGGTCCTTGATTCGTCGACAGATTCAGGGAGTACTGGGAGCTAAGAGTACGAGGGCCAAAGGGAGGGGGGAGTCCTATTGGGGCGTAGGACGGGTTTTTCTAAGTCAAAACGAGAAGGCTTGGACAGCAACCTGGCCATGAAACCTTCGTAGACGTTGTGGGCTGATTGGTCGACCCCATGGAGCTAGACCATAAAGGCGGGCGCGAGGAGCCAAACAATGGCCGCTCGGTGCATGGAGAATAATCATTCCTTTGGTACGGTGGCTAGTGAAAATGGAACGGCTTATGGACCGAGAGGTCTGGGTGGCCATTACTCCTAGGATGTCAGATAGACCGGGGGAGTCCTATTGGAGCGTAGGACGGGTTTTTCCAAGTCCGAATGAGAGGACAGCAACCTGGCTAAGAAACTATCAAAGACGTCTGTGGGTGACTGGTCGACTCCACTGAGCTATACCATAAAGGCGGGCGCGAAAGGCCATATAAAATGGCTGCTAGGGTCATGGAGAATGCATCATTCTTTTGGCTGGGTGACTGGAGGAGGACCGGCTTATGTTCCGAAAGGTCTGGGTGGACATATTTGCTCCTAGGATGTCAGATAAACCTGTGAGACTATGGCGAACTACCTTTTGGTGTAGAAACTTATAGATTAAATTTCCAGTAGTCCAATGTTGTAAAATAGGAAGAAATGGAACACAATAAGTGTAACACAAGAAGTGAATTATTCAATATGTTAATAACTTTAGATTAAGCATTAATCTCAAAACTGCTTAGTATCTTTTATTTATATTCCAAAGAGCCTAATTTTATGAAAAAAGTATCATGTTTAAGGAGGTATCACTACTAGAATCCAACTTACGCACAAATTAAATAAAGATATATAATATTTTTACACAAATAAATTTACTGGCAATGCGTTTCTTTTAAATATCATCAAATATTATCTCTACAGACCTTACTGCAATGGTATGAGTTATTGAATGAGAGGGCTTGGCTCATCAGTAGTGAACCCTCTCAGCGGTTTCGCCAAATTAATCTCTAGACCGCTCTACTATTGTATTGGACTGGTTTTGTTATATACCCTGCATTTTCTATGGAAGGCAGCTTAGGGGTGTTTAAGGAACTATGGACATAAGCTTATAGGTCTGTAGAGGTACATACATATATTTTCAAGGTATTGCATCGAGCATACCTTTAGATCATACTCATACCATTGCAGTAAGGTCTGTAGAGATAATATTTGATGATATTTAAAAGAAACGCATTGCCAGTAAATTTATTTGTGTAAAATTTTAACGATAGATGGCAATAAAATTTAATTTACAAATATATAATATTTACAATATTTTTATTACTTGGGATATTCGATAAAATAATCCCTTGAATCAATATTAAAATAAGACCATTAAGCCTAAACTTTTCCCTGGAGGTTTAATGTTCTTATTTTAACTTGGGATATTCATTGACTTATATTATCAGAGGCCATAAAATTTATAAAAATTCTAGTAACATAATTCCAGATCAAAACATTTTATAGGCCACAATTAGTTAGAATTCTTCCTGATAACTGAACAATTGAAAGATTATATCAAAGTGACGGAAGAAAGATGATCACTGAGGACATGTATATAACTAAATTTCATACTTCAAATGTGTATAAAGCAATTACTAAATATTGTTTAAATTCACTAAATATATTTCGAATAATGTACATAGATCTAGAATCGTATAACTAAATTGTCGAATTCTCAGTAATATATTAACAATACTTTAAATATCGTTCGATATTCTACCTAGTTAAGTGACTCTGCCAATATTAATTGATAAAATTAACATATTTTATGATGATAAGGTTAATAAAACTAAATTTGGTGTGTATCAATAATGGATTAAAATAATATAACGGTTGTGCTGCTTGGTGTGAATAATTAAAAATATGTAGTAAGTCTATATAAATATAATTTTGTTGTTTCAATTCATTCCTGATGTAGCAATTCTAAAACACTAGTGTATATTAATATCTTACTAGATTTATCTAAACATTTTCAATTAATTAAAGTATTGGAAGATTTAGGATTAACGAAAAAAATAAATGATGCAACATTCATGATTTAATTATGCGTCTGGTTATAGTTGATTGACAATAAAAACTCTCTTGGAATAATTATTAGAGCTTAATCTTCCCCTTACCCTCTCTAGTCATTGAATTCAATAAGTGGACATTATTCTGGTTTGATTATAAACTTATAACTTTAAAATAAAATATACTAAAACACATAATTAAAAATTAAAACCATATATGTAATGTTATAAAATAGAAAAGAATATAATGAATAATTTGAAAATAAATTCAAATTTGAGTTTTGTTAATTTTATAATTTATATATATATAACTCAAAATTCCTCTACAAGTTTCAGACGATCCTATATTATTTAAAATTATTATCTTTGCCTATAAAAATGTTCAGAAGATAATTAATATTGATTCAGATGGAAGGGGGAGGAACAAAGCTCTGGGTATTGACAAGATGTCACTTGGGACAAAGATTCTCACCAGTCGGACACGAAGACTGGAGATGATATTGCTGGAGAGTGGGTCTTTTAGATAATATGCAACGATTCGATCAGAATCCCATTTTTACATTTCACATTACAACGAATCCTTCAATAACTTGTGGAAAATGGTAAACTAGAGGTAGATATGTTTTCTAATTGAAATAATTAACTTATTTCTTGTCACTTCGCGTTGACAAAATCTATTTTTACCAAATTTGCAGAAGTTCATTAACTGGAACTGGATTTTTTCATGGACAAGGGTTCATCCTTCTAGATAAGTCAGCTATATAAACTCTTCAAGTCTCAGGTATTGAGAAGAAGTATAGTTTGGTACAACAATTATCTAATATTATTTATAAAATTACCATTTTTACAATTTAGAAAATCTCCGGTAAGAAGACACCTCTCCCTAAAGGACACTTTTGCTCTGCAATTAGGTGTTGTCCTTTACAGGAAGGTTCCGCAACAATCATCCAATATATAGAGGTACAACAATGGGAAAATATATAGGCTCAACAAAGGTTAATTATAAAACAACACTTGAAGTTACAAAGCATGAGTTTCTTTTCAATGAAAAATCAAAATTTATTTCAAGGTGAAATATTGACTATTTCTAACCTTTTTGGATGAGGTATGAAATGTTGAATTATGAAGAGTAATGATGAACGGAAAAATAAAAGTGTCCAGGGATGGGAATCGAACCCACAATGTTCCGCTTACCGGGCAGATGCCATATCCACTAGGCTACCCTTGACGTATTTTTCCGTCAATTATATAGGCTCAACAATATACTGGAATCCAGACACAACAAAAGGACAGTATATAGACACAACAACAAAAAGTAACAATATTTAGACATAAAAAGGTATACCATGTACAAAAACTTAGACAAATTTTATATTCACAACACAAAACACAACGGTAGAATATATTGACTCAAAACAAAGCAACAATATGCCGATATAAAAAGGAAAATATAGAGAGTATATAGAAACAAAAATAGTTTGTATATATCAACAACAATGATAATATATGGTCGCGCTTGCCCCCTTCGGTTCTTCGCGACTACGTCGCTTCCTCCGTCGTGGATCACCTGCCCCGGGTTCCCGTTGCTCTACTTCTGCAGCCCTACTCTGCAGACCACCCAAAGAACTTCTGAGGACCAGCACTCAAGTGGAATTCCTTTCCTCTTGCACTATCTCTCGGCCTTACCACTGGTGGGGGGGGGGGGGGGACAAGAGGGATTTACCAGAAGAGAAGCAGCAGCGATGTCGGCGAGAGAGTCATAACAGCAACCGGCATCAAGACTTCTACCACCTCTCTTTTATTGTCATCTTAAGTACACATTATATAAAACGCAAATATTAATCAACATGTATTTACAGTTATTTATATACCAGAACCAATATAAACATCTATTTACAACTATTAGCTCTAGAAAACAGGACCACAGCAGCAAATAGGCGAAAGCGGCATCTATTGGCGGAGGTTGTAGGTGTTTTCTGGCCCATATACGCGACAATATATATATTAATTACAAAACAAACAGACAAAATAGTGACCTGAAAAAGGAACAATATATAGAGAAATCAAAGGGTCAGTATATAGACGATAAATAGAGAATATGTAGACCAAACAAAGGGATATTTTATAGACACAACAAAGATAAAATAAAAACAACAAAAGGACATTATGTAGACCCAACAAAAGGACAATATGTATACCCTACAAAAGGACAGTATGTAGACCCAACAAAGAGACAGTGTAGATAGACATAGGAAAGATAGATATCTGAAGTAACACCGGAGATATTTGTATTCTCCCTAAATCCTTGCTAGTAGTAAACCCCTAATGGATTGACTACCGACAAGATGAACAATTTATTTCCCATAACAGTTTAACCGCTGCTAACCAAAAAGGTTATACATTAAAATGTCGATTAAAAATCAATTTTAGAACCCTTGAGACCTAGCGCAAAGTTCATATATCTCGGTATTCAATTTTGACGAGAAGCAAACTCTCTGTTAATCCATCTCTCTAGCCCAGGGCTCGGCAAACTTTTGAGTCGGAAGAGTCAAAATGTTTAAAGAGCCACATATTTTTGCCAACAATAAATATCATTCACCTAAATAATATTCATGTATGGAACTATATAAAGAGCCGCAGCTTCACATCCAAAAAGCCGCATGTGGCTTGCGAGCCGCAGTTTGCCGAACCCCTGGATTAGCCGAATATAAAATTCAAGATTTCTTCTGATCGTATAACTAATAGTTTTAATGGTTTGCGCCCTACTTCCACAAACACATACATCTATATATAGATGGAAATTTTGCCTGAAGGATATTGATCTAAAGAGACAAAGGTCGCCTCTCCCGTCAAAATAGACGTCAAAACTAGACGCCATCTATTGATCGTCATCGCAAACTAGACAAAACCACAACACCAGCTTTGGCAAACTGAAAAGCGTCCGCCTAGAGACCATGGTTTCGGGCTAATGGCCCTCGTCAGTCTAGGGCGGACTTTATTCCATGAGATCCACACGGGATCTAATGGAATCTTGACAATCTGCCAAAGAGATGTTTAGCTGGCAAAGTGGCTGGGCCAAATCTATGGCTAAAATATAGATGGAAATTTTGCCGGGAGGATATTGATCTAAAGAGACAAAGGTCGCCTCTTCCGTCAAAATAGACGTCAAAACTAGACGCCATCTAGAGTTTTGACGTCTATTTTGACAGGAGAGGCGACCTTTGTCTCTTTACATCTATATATTATAAATATTAACTGAATATTAGTTTTGATTATTCCAGAATATTGACCGAATTTCCTTTCTTTAAATCAAACATCATATAGTTATCAGAAACTTTAATGTACTACATAAACTAGTACACTAGTACATAAAACTCCTGTAAAACCCGGAAGTTCGGGATTACGTTAATAAAGATAAAATAAACTCATCTCCAGAAACCTGTAGCATTGTTTAATTAAATGCTCATTAACTCAAAATCTCAAGAAAATAGCGTTTCCTTTTTTCTCACAAAATTTAAATATATTCTTATATAAATATTGAGAGAAAGAGAGCACCCACATGCAACAGTTAATCTTTCAGTTTATATATATATGTTATATAAAAAGAAAAAAAATATATTTTCTGTTGTATTTTGATTGTTATTTATATAGAATTATTAGATGTTGCTTGATTTTGGTATGCAGTCGTGGAAAAGACCACAATAAAATTAGTTATATCAAAAATAGCTTTAATTGAGCTTAAGGGATATATATATATAAACATAATTTGGTAAAAGTACTGCCTGGCTTAAGGCGTAAGAATAAAAAAATGAGAAACCTATTTACATAATGTACAAAAGTTTGAGCCGGCCATCGGGGAACAACAAAAATGAGTTTTTATAGGGAAAGCGTGACCTCTGGCGGTCAATTTAGCAGAATATTTGAATCTATGAAATATAATTTTGAATAAAATAATATTTTAATATAACTAACATATATACAAACTACTTTAACCAATTTAAATTAATAGCGAATGATAGCGATGAGTGCTGTAGGAACCCATTAAACCCAAGGTTCCAAATTCCGGCCACAGATGGTACTACCATAATCACACCTTTAGAGCAATTCCATCCCAGTAAATCCCCAGTTGAGTCTATCTACCTTCAACCCGAATCAAACACAACCACGCCGTAATTTATTTTTTATTAAAGAAAATTTTCACCTTTTTTATTTTCAATCAAACCTCAATTTATTTTAAATTTAATATTTGATTGGCGAGAGTCTTTTTTCCAAAAAACCCATATTTTATTCATATAATTGGTAAGAAGAATTCATGAATATTTGAACATCTACACTCTCTACAGACAACTACATAGAAAGCCGTTTGTATAGATCTTATGAAATCTAAGTCCATAAGTTCTTGTATCCATTGTATATGATTAAGTGTGAAAAGGTTGATTTTAAAGAATTTTATATTTAGTGATTTCATTTTAACCTTTAACAATATATACGATTAAATAACTGATGGCAATAACTTGATAAGTTTATCTATTCAATTAACCTTTCTTTCATTTTTATTATTTTTTCTAGTGTCTAGTGAATTTAATTAATTATAGATTTACAATTGTTAGTTTCAATTGAAGAGAATTCTCATCTTCAACCTCCTTCAATAAATAAGAAAACTAATGTAATTATTTGATAAAACTATTTTTATATAAGTAAATTCATTCCTATTATATATATATAGATTGTTTTGTTTTTTCTATCTCTCGTCTGCACATAATTATCATAATAAAATATGTGAAATTATAACTTTTTATCATTAGCCTTCGAACGAAATTAAAACAAATTCTATTTAAAGATTACTTTATAAAGCCTTAATGTTTTTAACTCCGTAAAAGAGTCTTGTTGAGCCTTCCTTGAATAACAGGTGCCTTATTTCCTTGAGGAAGACATTCAACTAGAACTGGGACGCACCCATCAGGATTGCTATAAAGGTAGAGGATGTTATAAGTTGGTTTAAGTAGTTTTAAGCCCATTTACAAGAGAGCTACATTTCTATATAGAGAGAGTGTGGAGAAAATCTAAAGAGTCTACAAACGGCATGTCCTATCGACCCGATAACGAAACAGCGACAACTTGAAACACAACTCCGCTATCCCATCAACTTACCTATCTCCTCCAACCTAGAAATAGAAACCAATCTATTTCACAAAATCCAACTCTTGAAGTTCCTTCGCATCAACATAAATAGGTGAAACTGGGAAATCATTCAAAGAACGAGTGATGCGGCTCAAATCTGGGCTTCAAGACTAATAGGCTACTATCTCTCAATATATGATGCCATCGTATATGACCGTATCCCAGTTTGGAAACATGGTGGAATCAAATATCAGAACACCCCCGTCAAACAAGTAGAACTAATCCTAGAAAGTAGGCTGTCATCTAGTACAGATAGGAATTGTATGCGCACAAAAAAATATAAATTACCCGTGTTCACATACAATTTGTAGTATCAGCCTCAGCAGTGCTACGCAACAAACTCCTGGAAAACTTTGAAAAAATTAAGTCTCGCAAAAAATAAAGTTTATTTAATTTTAAATAAAGTTTTCGATTGTATCCTAAAAATTTATCTTTATCGACCATATCTTTATATGTAAGAATAAATAATAGTTTCTAAAAGCTATATCTTGAAAACAACAAATTCATATAAATATAATATATATGGTTGTTGTTGTCGCGTCCAATGAAGGGCCTCAGATGTTCCATACATCTCTATCACAGCAATTTCAACGTCCACTATCTTGGGTGTGTAAAGCCGCTGCTCTGGGTCCATGTCAATTTTCTGCAAGGCTGCGGCCATTGCTGGACATGAGAATATGTGAGTAGGTGTTAAATCCACACCAGGACAGTTGTTACATGTCCTATATGTTTTTGTGCCATCTGGATGTATTGTCATTCCTTTGTTGTGTTTTGCTCCGAGTCTTTTTATAGTTTTTGTAATTTTTCTCTCAGAGTTTATTTAGCATATTTGATCTTTTCTTATTATTTGTATAATTATCTTGTATTTTGCCAAAAAAAAACATCCTATATATATTCATTCGTTTTTGAAGTAATTTGAATGGAGTTTTTAACTTAGCAAAATTCGTAATGATGAAATCAATAAAGTATACTCCAGATTTTATATAAATTCAATTTGAATGTAAAATCAACGTATGTTTAATTTGTGATGCTAATGTATTATTTAAAATTATGGTCAATATTTTTATTTAAATTCAAAACATCTATTCTTAATGGTCAGGCCAGAAAAGAAAAACTCCGTTAGGGCCATCTGTTGTTAAAGAAGATACCATCAAGCTACTTATACTATATTGTGTTATTAAACAAATAAAGAAAATGACACTTAAAAAGGAATAACAATACATTCAGATGGCACAAGAACCTACAGGAGATGCAACAACTGTCCTGGTATGGAACTAACACCTACCCACATATTCTCATGTCCAAAAATGTGCATAAAATTGACATGGACTCAGAGCAGCAACTTTACGCACCCAAGATAGAGGACATTGCAACTTCTGTGAATTAAATGCATAGAGACATCTGAGGCTCTTCATTGGACAACTCAACAACAGCGTATTTATTACTAGTGTAATTAATTTATATATATTAGATTAATTATTTCTATTAAAATATTTAAATTGATAATTAATATTGATAATAATTCAAATTAAATTCAACTCGCTACTGAATTCGGTTCGAGTAAATGCATATATTTGTAGACTATACATTATGTTGATGAGGAACGATTGATCCGTTTTAATCCTTTGTAGAATTCTCAGAAATATCGTACAAAGATTGCAAATATACAAATGATTGCATTCTGCTATTGTAATTAAATAGAAACTATAGTTTAACATGTTAGATACAATATTTATACATATAAATAGCAGTTAGTGAGATATTTATTTTACGATTAAATGAACATTTCATTACTCATAATTATAATGTCAACAATAATCTGAAGTCAGATTATATCTTTTTTATATCAATTACTTATAATATTTATATATTAATCTGACGTACAATACATAATTGGTGTCTCCGTGTAAATATGCAAATACGCAGAATCAATAACAAAGACTTAAATATATGTACATGTGTATATTTGCCCCTTTTGGTGTATATATATATACGAGGGTTGTCCGTTAAATAAGTTCCACGGGGCACCACTGTCATGAGGATCGCTTTTAGGCTCGAGCCGACTGCACGGACTCGTAGCTTGTTCTCCTCACTCCAATTTCCCACCAAGGACACGTCGCTGGTAAGCTTAGTCTTGGCTGAGCAGCCGTTAGTGATGGAGCTTCCCCTCGTGTCTCCCGCCAGCTGCGAATTAGGGTCAGTAATTCGATTTTTGGCCGCAAAGAAGAATTCGGCGAAGGACATTCATACTGAACTCTGTCAAGTGTATGGAGAAGGGTGTATGAGTTCCGGGATGGTGCGCAGATGGGTCAGAGAATTTTAAAACAGCCGAACAGACGTCCACGATGAACCGCGTGCTGGACGGCCATCGGTTTCGGACGAAACTATTGCCAAAGTCGAAGCGGCAATGCTTGAAGATCGACGGATTACTGTGCGGAAGCTCTGCGATTTGGTTCCTGATGTCAGTAAAACCACCATCGACAAGATTTTGCATGAACATTTAGGGTATTCAAAGGTCTGCGCAATATGGGTTTCGAAAATGCTGACTGAAGACCATGAACGGCAGCGGGTTGATGCGGCCCAGAAATTTCTCGATTGCCACGAAACTGACGGAGAGGAATTCTTGGATTCGATCGTTACTGGTGATGTGATCTGGGTACACTACAACACACCGGAGACAAAGGAGCAATCCAAGCAGTGGAAGCACACTTCTTCGCCGAAAAACCTCTAAAGTTTAAACAAACACTTTCTGCCTGAAACTTATGGCTACCGTCTTTTGGAACCGAAAGCGCCTATTGTTGTGCGACTTTATGCGTCGGGAAACAACAATAAATTCCGACCGGTACTGTGAGACCTTAAAACAACTTCGACACGCGATTTAGAACAAGAGGAGAGGGATGTTAACCAAAGGGGTGCGTTTTCACCACGACAACGCTCGGCCGTACACCGCCCATCAAACCACTGCCCTCATCGAAGAATTTGAATGGGAATTGGTGTCACACCCACCTTACAGCCCGGACGTAGCTCCTAGTGACTTCCATTTCTTCCCCGAGTTGAAGAAAAACCTGGGGGGAACCCAATTCCAGGACGATGACGAGTTGGAAGAAGCGGTTTTAGGCTTTTTACGCGGCCAGGCGGCTGAGTTCTTTGACTCTGGGTTCCATAAGTGGGTGTACCGAATGCAAAAATGCGTCGAACGAAACGGGGAATATGTAGAAAAATGAAAAAAGTCTGATATTTTCGAAAATGTATAGTTCAGGGCAAATAAACCTGTTTTTCTGTATGAAAAACCTCTGTGGAACTTATTTAACGGACAACCCTCGTATATACTAGCCGAATGACCCGGGCAACGCCCGTGTTTTACCCGATTGAATGTTTTGATTCAAATACTATTTGTTACAATTATAATTTGGCGCCTTAAATAAATGCATATGTTAGTTAATAACTATAGCCTATGTGCTTTATCTGTCTATGTACTGTTGGCTTCCGTAGGCGTCTCTTACTGGGAAAAGGAAAGAGAGGATTCCATTTGGTTATTAACTAATATATTCATTTATTTAAGGAGCGACCCGCTCCAACACAATAGTTTAAAAACGAATATGCGATTGGGGGGGGGGGGGGGGGGGGGGGGGGTGGGGGGGGGGGGGAGGGGGCAAAGGTGGCGTGATCGTAGCCGACCAATAAGAGGGCGCCATTCCAAAAAAAAAGCAAACCGTGACAGAGGCGACGAAGAATGACGCTCGTAACTGTATATAGAATATCATGGTTCGGTCTTTGCTATTCTCTACAAACTTATTTCTCCGCTTATTCCTTTTTATACCCAGCCTATGACGCGTAAGGGCAGAATCTACGCTGGAATTTTCCCCCTATATTATACAGTGTGGCAAATAATTTTTAAGAATGGGTTTGTAAAATAAAACATAAACAAGCTAATTCAATTTCTACTATTTTTTTATTCCAAATAATCCCCTCTGGATTCAATACATATGTTACAACGATTTAATAAGGAATTAAATGCCTCTTGCAGGCCACTTTGAGGAATCGCCTCCAAAGTGCTCGTCGCAGCTCTCTGGATGGTCGGGATATCATAAAAAAAACAACCTTTTAACTTCAATTTTATTTTTGGAAATAAATAAAAGTCACATGGTGCTAAATAAAGCGAGTACGGAGGATGATTCAACACACAGACGTTATTTTTGGCCAAAAAGCGACGAACAATGAGTGAGGAGTGACTCGGTGCATTATCATGCAGCAAACACCAACTGTCTTCATCGCGATATTCTGAACGAATGCGACGAATTCTGGCAATCAAACGTTTCAAAAAGTTTAAATAATACTCTCCAGTAATGGTTTGTCCAGCGGGAACAAATTCTTTGTGGATAATACCTCTACTATCGAAAATGGTAATCAGCATTGTTTTGATTTTTGATGGCACTTTTCGCGTTTTTTTGGCTTGTGGAGAGTTTTTTGACTTCTATTCGGCACTTTGGCGCTTTGTCTTTGGGTCATACTGAAAACACCATGTTTCATCACCCGTAACAATTGATTTCAGGAAGTTTGAATTATTTTCATAGGCAGAAATAATGTCCCTGCAATGTGCAATTCACACTGATTTCTGCTCGCCCGTTAAAGTGTGTGGAACAAATTTAGTACAGACTTTAGTTTTACCTAAATCTTCATGCAGAATGGTTCGAATCGTTTCTTTGTTGATGTGTAAAACCTCTGCCATCATTGTTTTCAACAAATTCTCGCACTTTTTCTATACTTTCTGGTGTCTTTGAAGAACTTGGTCGTCCAGTATGCTTATCATCTTCTAGCGTATTTCTTCCATCCGAAAAACGTTTGTGCCAAATGAAAACATTTGATTTACTCAAACATAACGTACCATAAACTTGCTTCATCAAAATATATGTTTCCGATGCACTTCTACCAAGTTTTGCATTAAATTTAATGACCGCTCTCTGTTCCATCTCAGAATTCCGACGAACAAAAAATTTTACTTTTCAAAAATCGCCTGTATGTTTTTAAAGAGTTAACCAAAATGGCTGAAACAAAGCCACGCGCTAGATAAGGCTTCGAATATATATACGCATGCGCAATTTCATAACTGGCTCTGCTATTGGCCTTTATCTAGCGCGAGTCTTAAAAATTATTTGCCGCACTGTATATATTCTATTATTTATATAGAAAAAATAATTGAAAAAATAAATGAGTCAGGTGTTGATATTAAAAATAATGAAAGCATATCCTGGCCAGGTAAAAAGCACATGTGCTCCTGATCAGGATATGCTTTCATTATTTTTGATATTATATATTTATATATTAAAAATAAAGAAGGCATCTCCTGACCACGAGCACATGTGCTTTTTAGATGGCAGAGCGCCATCTAGTGGAGCAAAAATAAACTAAACGTTTATTTAGCTTGCTCCGTGATATTTGGCCAACCTAATTTATTGATAAATCAAGAAAAGCCATCCACCAACGCGTTTCGCGCTGTTGGCGCTCGTCAGCGTGGAATAGGCTGTAACCACTGCGACCAAAACCTGGCTTCCCGAGAAATCAAGAAATAGGTATTTAAGGTCAAATTTGCGTAAAGACACTTAACACACGAAAAAAACAATAGAAAAAAATGAAAAATAAAAAAAAGAACGTTTAGTTTATTTTTGCTCCACTAGATGGCGCTCTGCCATCTAAAAAGCACATGTGCTCGTGGTCAGGAGATACCTTCTTTATTTTTAATATCAACACCTGAGCCACTTATCTTTAATTTTTCTATTGTTTTTTTTTTCATATATATATAGAAAACTAACAACTATATACATTTTGAAATTATCTTAATGGTGTATATATATATATATATTTTTTTTTCAATTAAAAAGGCATATATTGGATCAAACGATATTTTGATCCATTATATTACTTTTTAATTGAAGATTTATTTATGGATTGCTCTATTTTCAAAACAATATATATATAAAATCATAATACTGAAGGTGTAATCAGGTACGCTAGAATAATTTCATCTTTCCTCATTACAATAGCATATAATCCTAGGTTCATTCAATAAACATGTCCCAATATTTAATCTATAAAACAAATATGAACAAACCAATTCAGTTCTAGAGCTATTGTCAGAATAACTATGAATATAAAAGAAAGTGTTGTATATTTAATATTTGATATCGACGTCTGTATTTGTTGAGAGAAGGTGTTTCCACCAATCGATCAAATGTGAGGAAGCCGAGCTATCACCCCCTGACAGCTCTTCCATCTCCCTCCAGTCCACTCCGACCTTAACTTACATCTCCCAACAACCTTCCTCTCGAGATATCATTCTGGGAATTCCTTAGAGTCACTGCTATCATTACGGACGTCGTTGGATCCAAGATAGTTTCAATCGTTTCTATATTCGATTGAAAATTCGGCGATTTAATTCAGCGTTCACTCTTTCGGGTCAAGTAGACATTATCTGTGTTTGTGTGGCGTTTAAGGAAAATGAAATGATACCAATTGCGTTATTTTTTAGTATTGCTTCTCTATTTATCGTCCTTAATTAATAAACTTATTCAACTTTATTCAACTATTTCTTTCTATTTTAACACACTTGGTTGAGGGATTGGACCTTAGGCATAGAAAGGAACAAAGGAAAAGTTGCAATATGCTTATTGAGTTGATGTTTTATCACTACATCGTGTTGGAAACAATGTGGTTGTTATAAACATTGACGAGAGGGGTCTGAAGGGAAAATTTAAGTCGTGGTTTAAATGTGCATAATGTGAGTCTGGACAGAATCAGGTGGGGATGGGCCTCAAAACAAGACCTACACTCATTAGAAATATTTAAAGGAAGATCGATTCCCCGCAAAGAACACTGGCAACCCAATAAAAAAAGGTTACCAAAAAAAAAAAAAAAGAGAAAAAATAATATAAGAAAAATATTTTTATTTATATATTTTTCTACATAATATAAACATATTCATATGTTATATTCAATTTGGCATTTTATAATATTTTGGTCATATTTGACCAAAAAAAAAGCTTTTTTTTTTTAAT
The DNA here is from genome assembly GCA_030710605.1 of Cordylochernes scorpioides. Lineage (NCBI taxonomy): Eukaryota > Metazoa > Arthropoda > Arachnida > Pseudoscorpiones > Chernetidae > Cordylochernes > Cordylochernes scorpioides. The sequence continues at coordinate 13,422,628 of CP092870.1, forward strand.
TATTATTTTTGTTCTGTTGTATATAGTTTTTTTTTTTCTTTTGAGTTGGTTAAATGTGTTTTATCAATAAAATCATTTGCCAAAAAATAATATTATTTAGTTAAATTTGTTTAAAATAAAATAAGCATATTTGCTATTATTTGATATTTCATTCTTCATTTTTTTTTTGTTGTAAGTAAAATTTACATTCGACAATCTAAACATTTACTTAATAATTTATTACTTTTTTTATTTTCTCCACTCGGAATATAAGATATATAGGAATATAAAAATATATATAATAAATAAAATATATTCTTAAATATTCATACAATATACAGTTTTTTTGTGGGTCTTTAGTTGACGATAAGGGAAAAAAATAATTTGGAAAAAATACGAGTGATATCATATTATAAAGGTGAAAATAATTTCAAATTTTAACCGAAAAAAAAAAGAATTCAACTTAATTATTGACAGAATTATGAATATTTTTCAATACATCAAAAATTGTATCACATTGAAGAAAATAATAAATGTTAACTGTTGGAGCAAATATAGAGGAACAACAAAAACATAGCATGGTAAAATTAAAATAGAAACTGATAAGATTATTTTTTAATTCTAGAAATGGTCCATGTCTAGGTGTTGACGTTTGGAATAGATCTCCAGATTATGTCCATCTGGCATTATTTCTGAGTTAACAGACCACTGTCGAACATTATAAATACATACATGGATAAATCTTGAGGAAAGTGTATCTTTTGGTAGGTATATTGGGATTAAGACAATAACTCTGAAAGATATTTTATACACAATTCCCTTGATTGAAGCCACACGAGATAACCAAGTGTGAATAAAATTGCCTTTGTCTCTTTAAAAACAAATAAATAAATAGACGATACCGGCGACAGTAAAGACTTTCCACTTCTTTAAGTTTAATACTTGAGTGTAAGCCTCGTTTTGAGACCCATCCCCACCTAGACTCTGTTTAGACCCACATCATGAACCATTAAATCAATACTTTTTCAGACACCTCTCGTCGTCAATGTTTATAACTACCACATTGTTTCCAATACCATGTAGGGATAAACCACCAACTCAATAATCATATTGCAACTTTTCCTTTTTATTTCCATTCATACTTAAGGTCCAATCTTTCAACCAAGTTAAAATAGAATGATAGAGAAGATGCGGTTAATCAACTCCTATTTAACTCTTATTGGATAGTAAAAGCCGGGTCTGAATAGGCAGATCATTTTAAACTAGAGTTACTTCTCTATCTCAATAGAACATGCCGGGGAGAAGTCCGATCTACATCTGTCCGACTTCAAGGCGGATTGTGACATCGAACCAGACGACACTCAGTGGGATTCGTCTGATGAAATTATATTTAATTTTAATTTTCTCTTCTATTAACCCTATATAATATTTTATGTACAATTAATAAAAGTATATTCAATCTCAATCTCTCTCTCTGTGCTGGCTGGCATTGCCCACCTCAAGACCAAGATGATACTTGTAAATGGAAGCCTTCGCCACACTTGTTATTTTCACTGCCTCGGGATGGAGGCCACCGTGGGCGGAGTCTTTCCCGCGGTGGGCACCACTAATGAAGACCTTGTATATATATATATATATATATATATATAGTGTAGAAACTATATAACAAAATTATAACAGTGATTCTACTTTTAAAACTTAAGGAGCAAACTGATAATAATGATAACTTATATCAATTAAATTTGATTAGATTAGCAAGCTAAATCTAAATTAATTATAATAATAAATAGTTATTTAATTTTATAGTCCAGTTTTGTATTAAGATTATATTCATTATTATGATCATTTAAATTCAAATTATAAAATTTGTAAAATGTTATTAATTTGTAGATAGAGAGCGAAAAAAAAATCCTTTACTTCTAATACATCATCAAGTTAATTATATATTTATAATCAATAACAATAAAAATTAACAACGTAACGTCTTTTGCATCGGCTTTTACACGTCATTTAGACATACTCTAATCCTATATATAGAATAATCGAAGAGAGATTATATTGTGCGGCGTGACGGCGGTCCACTGTCGCCTTTGCATGGCCCTTTTACTTTCTACCTTGAAGAAGACGACAGTATGGGTATGCCAGATAATACATCTTGTAGGTTGACGTGTCTTATCCACCTCTATTTGATTCTAAGCTGCCAACTTACATGTATACTTATCACAATATATAATAGACAATTCGCTGAGGTAATAATTTCTTTAAAAATAAAAATAATAATCTCTTCCCTCAGCGAATTATGTTTTATTTATAATTTTACCGAATGGAAAATATAATTAATTTATAATTCCACCACATTACAAGTCACTACCTTTCTAGAGTAAGCGGGCCAATGCGAAGAAACATGAAAAGTCTCCATATAATCTTCCTTCTTATATATACATCTCTTTGCTCTTAAATCTACTTTCTGCGTAAAAGTTAAATTTTTGCTCTTTATTTAATACACTTACGAGTTTCTTTATATTTTCACATAAATATTTAGAAGTTTTCAACAAACATTAGGTTACCTCAAAGAAACCTAACCTCTATATATTAAATGTTATCCTTATTCTGCTCTGCTTTTCACTTTCCAATCCCCTTTTAGCTACTATCCTCTCTATATCGTGATCTACAAATAAGATGGTAAAATTGTCAAATTTACATTTTCAGGGAAACCTATAATAATCACATATAAATATTCAATTGAAAAATAAATGCGTAAAACAAAAATATATATCAATATTATATTCGTTATATAATGGTTTAGTATGAATTATAAACTTATCAATCACACATAAATTTAGGGCTTCTACAAATATTAATTTTATATCTCACACTAAGAAAATTAATTATTTAATATATTTGACATTTCTTTACACACACAACAATAATATTTTATTCTGAAGGCAACAGTTCAACTCACTATTTCTTTTTTTAATAGTTAAAAACTTGATCATATAATATATTTATTCAGGCCAAATCTGATCAATGTACATATTTGGTTTATAGTCAGAAAATATCATACCTGAATTCTATATTGTTGATTAAGTTTTTTTTATAAAACTTTAATTACATTCAGGGTTAAAACTTAAGGGCGTAGAAAGTAATATTTTTATAATCTTCTGTTTTTTTGAAAAGACAGATACATTTATTCACACTTGGTTATTCTCGTGTGTCTTCAATAAAGACCACTGTAATATCTTAAAGAGTTATTATCTGAATCCCGATATACATGCTAAAAGGTACAACTTCCTTAAGTTTTGTCCATAACTGTATCGTTCAGAGTTATTGTCTGAATCCCGATATACATGCTAAAAGGTACAACTTCCTTAAGTTTTGTCCATAACTGTATCGTTCAGAGTTATTGTCTGAATCCCGATATGCATGCTAAAAGGTACAACTTCCTTAAGTTTTGTCCATAACTGTATCGTTCAGAGTTATTGTCTGAATCCCGATATACATGCTAAAAGGTACAACTTCCTTAAGTTTTGTCCATGAGTGTATCGTTTAGAGTTATTGTCTTAATACCGATATACATGCAGAACATAAATCAGCTAAAGGTTGATATATCCTGTTCCCTGATATTTGGTCAACCCATTTTCCCGATAAATATGCATGTATTTATGCAAATATGTATAGGAAATAATCCTACCTCCCTATTTCTCATATCATAGCGTGGCTCTAAATTTGTTCAATTTTGCCTTACTAACTTAACACCCTATATATATACACGCATATGTAAACCAGAGTTATTTTGAGGTAAAAGTATTCCAAAGGAAAACACATTGAAGGAGTTTTCAAAACCTTTTCGTGGGCGGGAATACGTGGAGCTAAATCTGCCTGTTTTATTGATTTAAATATTTGTCTTCAATTCCACAGCCCGAGAGAGTTGTTAAAACTTAGTGAAATAAGATAAAACGGAAAACAATTTCTGTTTTCTATTCCATTTAAATAAAACATTTCAGAAAAGGGTGAAATTCCTCAAATTGTGGCGTAATTGAAGACAATTGTTTATTTGTAAAATGGATTTTTATATTTATTAGCTTGAAAAGAGCTAAGTGGGAAGTCATTCTACTCAAGGTAATGACACACTGTTTATTATATTGTATTAGGATTTATATTGTGTATATAATTAGATATTTCGATAATATAATAGAGTACTTAAATATATAATGATTTATTATACTGTGTATATATACACATTATTTAATATGAATATTTAATATGTTAGTTTAATATTTAATTGGAAACTTAAGTGAATTAGTAGATATGGGTGTTTGTTATGTGTTACTAAATCATGCCTCTGAAATATATTTATACAAAATTAAATAAAATGATAATATTGTAACGCCTTTATAGAAGCCAGCGTGAGGCTGGCGGTGGGTGCACTCGTTGGATCATCAGTGGTGAACCCTCTCAGCGGTTTCGCTAAATTAATTAAGCTCACCACTAATGAGCCCTCTCATTCAATAACTTGTGTCATGGCATCAAAGTCTGTATATATATTAATTGATGATATTGTTAAAAAGAAACATTTTTACCAGTAAATATATTTGTCATAAATTTTGAAATAAAATTATTAATCAAAATATATTTAAATATTCAGTTAAATATAACTATGTAGGCCTTTCTAGATGTGTGTCCAAAATCTCAGTTACCATAACTAATATTTTAGCAGACGGATACAATGCGCGTCATCTAAGATAAACTTTAGTTTATTCACGCGTTTTTTTTTTGTCGAATAAGAGCACTTCATACTGTTTTCAATGCAATTAAAATTACTGAAAGGTCTTGGCTCATTAGTGGTCAACGCTTCAAGAGTTGTCACCATTTAAATATACCACATTGCTTTGATATTGTATAGAGTTGTTCGGCTCATACATAGGTCCCTTTTAAAGGCTCTTTCAGAATATATTAAAAATCACTTAATATTAGCTAGACAGTATAAATATAGAAGGCTTTAAAAATGAGCCAGGCCCTCTCAATAATTGTCATCATATTGAGAACTTTAAGAAATTGTCTTTTTTTATTTAAATCTACGCTCTCTAAAAAATGTATATATTTATTGCTCTCTATATTACAACATTTATGTGTGGTCAAAACTACGCTGAAAAGCCTATTTCTATATTACTTTATTATGTTGGAACATGAAACATTTATGAAAAATAATGAATATATCTTTCATAATCGTTAAAATATTATATGATAGCTATTCTAACTTATATAGATAGAGAGTGTGCGACCTATTATGAAAGGTTTCCTACAGGTTGACCAACACATGACGATCCGGCGACTGTTAGTTAGAGAGCTAATGGTCAGTCCATTTAGCCCGGACAATGGTGGCCATTACAGCTCTCTCCCTAACTGGCCATCGCACGGGCACCTCTACCCACTTTATTTCTTTTGTAGGATCTCTTGTTCGCGCCAAGACTCGACAAGTCATCTTGGACCATCACCTTTCTCAGGATGTTCAGTGTATCAATCTAAATATCTTCAGACAGATTGTGTGGGTTATCTAAACTCTTGTTCGCGCTCGGCCTCGTCAAGCCAGTTGAACCATCATTGCTACCTTTATCAAGATGTTCAATGCATCAATCTAAATATCTTCAGACAGACTGTGTGTGTTATCTCTACTCTTGTTCGCACCAGGCCTCGACAAGTCAGCTTGGACCATCATCACCTTTATCAGAATGTTCAATGCATCAATCTAAATATCTTCAGACAGATTGTGTGTGTTATCTCTACTCTTGTTCGTGCTCGGCCTCGTCAAGTCAGTCAGACCATCATTGCTACCTTTATCAAGATGTTCAATGCATCAATCTAAATATCTTCAAACGGAATGTGTGTGTTATATCTACTCTTTTTCGCGCTCGGCCTCGTCAAGTGAGTTGGACCATCATTGATACCTTTATCAAGATGTTCAATGCATCAATCTAAATATCTTCAGACAAAATTTGTTTGTTATCTCTATATAATGATAACATTCCCTTATGGTGTAGCTAAACGTTGCTATAAGAAAGGGTTTCAAAACACAATATTAATATGATGCATCAGCGCGCCATCTGTAATTAAATTTTCGAACTATTTTTGACGCGTTTCATTCTTTTAAAACTAAATAAATTTTCTACTGCCCTTAATGTAAACGCTGGGAGGGTTTACCACTGATAAACCAGGCCCTTTAATTATTTTATCATTGCAGTAAGGGCAGTTGAAAATTGATTTATTTTTAAAAGAATCATACTCGTTAAAAATCGTTCTTATATAATAGTTTCTAGGAAAAGTGTTATTTATTGGAGAAAATATCAACTGAACATTCTTTTATTTACATTTCTGGAGTTCTAAGGATTAGATTGTGTTATTCTTTCATAAACATTGAGATAACAGGTAAGGAAATCCAAAATGTTACCACCCTGAGACCACACCTACTTCTATATTATTTACTCTGACTGTTTAACTTGTGCCATTATCTTTATTTTTTCTTCAATTCTTAAAATAATACACATTCATAAAACATCAGAAACATCTTATACTTCATTACTGCTATTGAAAACAAATACCGGATGGGCTTTTCTTAATAGTAGTGAACTTTCTCAAAATATTTGCCAATTTATTTAACGAAAGCGTTCATACGGATCTAATTTTGTATTAGGCTGTTCTCTACTTTAGAAGGGGACTTCAGAAGATTTATTAGTAAATATATTTTAGAATATATATAGACATAGACCCCCTAAAGACTATAAAATTACATGTGAAGATTTGCATCGAGGTATTCTCTTTCAGAAATAATTCTTAAAAAGGCTTGTTAGGCAAAAATTGAACTTAAGACATTAGCTCATCTAGATATTAATATGAGCAAAGAGACAAAAATATTAATCACGATTTTTTTATTTGTATATAATACAGAAAACATGTTATTATCATATATAAACGCTCTTCCCTTATCCGAGTTATCGTGATACTCCTGTGGAAGGATTGACAGGTCCGAAAGCTAGAGAATAAAATTTGAGCAAGAAACTTAGCCCTGGAGACTTTATTTTCTTTATAATATTATTATCATCCTTGTGTCCCTAGGGGGACATAGCGCTTTAAATTGAAATAAAAAAAAGTTATTAACATCCTTGTAGAGAGCTATAAATGAATAGATTAAATTGGAGACACAGCTAGCAGGGTTCAACCTCTATTAGTCAGGTTTTCCCTACAGATTTTCAGTCAATAAGGGTATTAATAATTTGTTTTATATTATCAAAGTAGAAAGTTATTTTTAATAATATAGTTGGATTAAAACAACAATAATCTTCCTATTAGCTATTGAAGAAACATAAGTCGTGGAGAAGAGATTCTTTATAGAAGATGATTGTACAAGCTGATAGTGGACATTGCGACTGCTGTGATAGAGATGCATGGAGACATCTGAGACTCTTCTTTGGACACGACAACAACAACAACATCGTACAAGCTTGCTGAAAAGACGCCCTTCTAAGCTCGGAATATTGTTTCCTTTTCTAATATAGTTTAATTTATTGTACTATATTAAACGAATGTGTTTTTAAGATTAAAAAAACATATATTTTATTCCTTGGATCCAAAACATCTCTTATATAAGGTCTTATGGATAACCACTATATAAAGTGTTATTCAATACTTACCTATGGGTAGTTTTGTTCCTTAAACTGAATTGCTTTACTATCAAGATGTTTTTGAGATCTAAATTCACAGTGAAACTCATTCTAAAATTTAGTAGAAAATAAAAAACAAGCTTAAACCTTCAAATACGAGCTATAAAATTATAATTAACAATTTAATAGTTGTGGATTTCTGGTTGATTGAATTGTTGAAATCTCTGGGAATCTTTACCAATGAATTTAACCAAGTTTTCCCAAATATATTTATTCATCAGTTAACTAATAGCAGTAATTAGTCTTATATGATTAAAAGAAACAGCGTCAAATAATTCCATCCTCAATTTACCTATTAATTGGAATTAAGGTGTTCGATACCATATATTAAAATACGAAACTATTATAGACGCGTATGATTATTTTAAAAATAAAACAATTTCTACTGTTCTTACTTTTATTTTTAAAAGAATCATACGCGTCTATAATAGTTTCGTATTTTGATAACAGATGGCGCGCTAGTGCATCATAATATAATTATACCATATATTGATGTGCTATTTAACGTTTCGAAACCATAGGAAATACCTTAAAGGGAGAAGCAATGTCAGACCATCATACATTGGCCTCCATATTTCAGCAAAATGGGCCTTCTATTAAATCCTACGTCTTGTTAACATACGGCCCTCATTAGCCCGGACATTCCTGGACAGGCCAGCAAGGCGAACTGGAAAATATCTCTTTTAATACCAGTATCTCATTGAAATTAAAGGACGATATTCTTAATTTCATAACGGAATATAGTTGAATATTTGGAGGGTCTAGTTCATCAAATCGCAAGCCTTTGAAATAGGTTACTCGCTAGTATGTTCTTCCACACCAAAACACAACCATAAGGCATGCACATGAATATTTATGGCAGAATAAATAATAACTAAATTTGAGCTGTTGGTTATATTTGTTGTGTGTGTGTGTGTGTGTGTGTGTGTGTGTGTGATTTTAGAAATCTCTGGGAGTATTTACCACGGATTCAAAGGGGAAGGGGGGGGGGGAGGGACTAAATCTGACTGCCACCTCCTAGAAGGCTGGGTGTCCACCATCTTGGATAACGACGCAATGGCAGCATTATCAGAATGGAGGCCCTTCAAGATATATGTAAATAGTCTCCAGGACATTGTGTAATGACACAAAGATAATAAAAAACACCGATTTTTTCCAAATATCTTTTCAATTTTCTATTCTGTGATTGTAGAAGTTTGCCATTTGTTAATTGAACAAGTTATGTATAGTAAAAATAAATAAGATTGTCCCTTGGATAAATAGTATCTATATAAATGTGTTAATAATTAGACGAGGCTGTAGGCTATTGATCTTTTGGAATTCGGCTCTTGCAAATTTCTTGTAAAATTCAAATGGTTTGAATCCAAGATAATTAGCAACCTGCTCCGTCAGAATATTCAAATTTATATTAATACTATTTTTGTTCCAAGATATATATATGTCAAAATATATACTCTTCCAGGAATAATAAAGCCAACCTACAGACAAGCCAGAAAGAGTCGGTCCAGTTACTTGAGACACCAGCGAAATTCCAAGAGTCGGCCACTGGGGGCCGTCAGTTAACACCTTGGGACTTTTAAGACAGTTGGGGATTGTGTGCGACACGAATTGCTGCCAGGCTGTGCCGGTCCCGTCTCTCTCTCTCTCTCTCTCTGGTTTCCTAGGTTCCTCTTCCAAATTGTGGTGTGTTTATTTCCCCACCTTTTATACCACATATAAGCTCTTTAATATATTTGAAAGGGATTGGTCTTTCATGTATTTTTATGATAAAGCGCGATATAAAAACTTTGCTATTCACTATATATTGTATGTAGCAGTATAATTTTGATAAATACTGCGGTCTATTCCATATAGAAGAAAGTAATAGGAAATTAAATTCTCACCTTTTTTTGTTTTAAATGGCTAGTCACATGTTTTTGGAAAATTCAAACAGCATTTAATTATCGGTCAAACTAAACGTGTTTTGAGTTGTTTTTTTTAAATGATTTTTACTGCGATTAAAAAATCTACATAGTATGTTTTTTGTTATTTATACATATTTATTCGTTAAATCATTATTTATAATAATTTATTGTAGAATTTATTATTTTGGTAATTCTTTTTTAATGGAGAGAGATGTTTCGACAAAGGTGTTAAACGTTCAATAATCTGATGTCGCCTAGTATGGCTTTTCATTAAATAACTCTTCCAGTGGTTTAGACTTTTTGTAGGCGTTAATTGTGACATAGTTATATCGGGAAATATACAAGTTCAGAGATCAATCTGGTGGAACTTATTCATCACTGATTGGGTCACTATCTCTTTTTGTGAAATAAAACTATTAACAGTTTATATATATTGAAACTGATATTGAAAAATTACTCTTAAATACATCTCAAATATTGATTATATTATAGGATTGTGTGTGAAATTTGCATGCACGAATACTTTCGGTAACCTGTACTATATCCATAAATGGAAACTGTGAGATGTGCAGTTGATTTAAAGTGATCTAATGTGTGGCAATTCCAAGTTAGGCAAAGATTTAACTAGAACATATATAGAAATATATAGAGAGAGAGATAAGCAACTCTATTTACTTGGAGAATTAAGTTGGCATTAAAAGGACACTCGTATTTCAACATTTCACCATCAAATCTATACATTTTAATCCTTCTTCAAATAGCTTCACTTTTATAGATTCCAACCATCTTCAAATTACTTAGAGTGTTGGCCAAAGTTTTTCTTTTCTTCAAGTGAAGGAGTTTCAATTTGAATAATATTAAATGTGGATTAAAAATAAAATATTTCCCTGTGAATATTATTTCTACTTTCCTTTAGAATCTTTCTCTCGATCATTGAATTGAAAAATTCAAAAATCGACTTTATACTCAGCGTCTAAAGTATTTATATGGTAGCTTTGAAATATGAGAATTAATTGTTAATGAAAGTTTTATAATAAATATGCATATTGTGTGTTGTGTTGTGTGTTGTGTGATAAAAAACATACATATATAATATAGTTATAAAACGCCAAAAATTTACACTTCCCTACTATATATACATAAATATGAAAAAATGAAAGAAAAAAAAAGATAAAAAGGTCAAGTGTTGAAATCAAAAATAAAAATAAAAATGGCATATCCTGACCAGGAGCACATGTGCTTTACAGAAGGCAGAGCGCCATCTGGTAGAACAGAAATCAACTAAACATTGATTAAGCCTGTTCCCTGATATTTGGTCAACCCAATTTCTTGATAAAATATCAGGGAACAGGCTAAATCAATGTTTAGTTGATTTCTGTTCCACCAGATGGCGCTCTGCCTTCTGTAAAGCACATGTGCTCCTGGTCAGGATATGCCATTTTTATTTTTGATGCATAAATATATGTTTGAAGAATGAGCAATTCATATATTCAATTATTTAAAAATGATTATCTTGGTTCATATATATTTAATTTTCCAATATTTCGTATGGAAACTCGCCAAACTTCTTCGGGGAACAAGATTGTTTTGAGATGCTCGTGTATCATTTCATGAGTATGTACAACTGCTGTAAAATTTAAAATATTTTAAATATTTCAAATGAAAATAAAGAATAGATTTAAGTTTACAAAAATATTTCCTTGTGAACAGTAACAAATTAGGATAAAACAGGGTCAGACAAGCTTCTACAGGTACGAGTCAGAGAAATTAAACTTGAGAAAGAAAAAAGGGAAGAATATTGCAGATAAAGTAGAAAAATAATAAAGATAAAACCATGGTAAAAAATATTAATGAAACCTAAATAAAAGTAAAGGTACGTGTTAAATGTAATTGTCAAAAATAAAAAAAAAAGTTTTAATATAAATTAAAATTTTCAGTACAATTTGGAGATAATAGGATTATATAATGGAAACATCTAAATGGTTCAAACAGGGCGGAAATTATATAATTAAAATATCAAATAACCTGTAAATTTATATATAAACCTTTTTTTCGAATAAATTTATTATGTTAATCTGGGCAATATTAAATGTAATTTTTGTTTATTAACGCTCAATATATATATACACCCATACCTCGCTTTGCGTCGGGATTACGTTCTAAAAAAACACGACGCAAATTGAAACGACGCAAAGTGAAAATAAAATTTTGATGGCATGGCGCAATCAAAACAAAGGTGTTGCCATATTTTAGGAAAAAAAAAAATCAATAAAAAAATTAAAGACTCGAATACCAAACAACGCAACTACGAAAATCTAACGACGCACAGTGAAAATCAGTAAAATTTAAGCAGCGACGCAACTTCGAAAAAAAAACGCAAAACGAAACGAGGCAAAGCGAGGTATTGGTGTATATAGTACCGTTATGAGAATTTCAAGATTTATAAAATTTGTTATTTAGTTTAAACATGTGAGATTTGTTTTTTTTTTTAATTTTTTTTATAATAAATAATTAGTTAGAATATAATAGTATAAAAAAAGTAACTCCAGCAAAGCATCGGCGGTTAAACGTCATAGGCTGGGTAAAAAAAGGAATAAGCGAAGAGAAAGTTTAATAGGAAAGAGCAAAGACATAACTTGAATAACTACTTGAATATATAGGCATATATAAGTATAAATTAAATGTACCTAAAGAGGCACCTCTCCTTTGATTATGCAACAAAACATTCAAGTGGTGAAAAAAGAATTAGCTATCTATCAGCGGTATCCGCAAACTAGTTGTTATGATTGGGAACAAAGTCACAACACCAGCTGCGGCAAACTGTCGTGATACAAAAGAGATCAAATAAAATATTAACAATTTTTCAAATAGATGCTTGTAAGAAATAAGTGTTTTGTATATGGTCAAATAAATAAATGAACATTTTCTTGGAAGGAATATACAAAACTAAAGATCACCTCTCACCGTCTTAGAGTACAGTAACTACAGACGGGTGTTTGACTTGCAACAGTTGAAATAACACAAAAACTAAATCCTAAAGGTTGTTTGGCGAGTTGCCATGGAATTTATTTCCAATCCTGTTGCTCTCTTGTATTGGTTTGATTTACCCTCTCATCTTTTAAAATACACAGCTTTCCATTGTGACTTTTGAATATATCCTCACCAATTGTGGAGCTTCCTAAACAAAGAGAGAATAATTTTAGATATGAAATTAGATTTATTTAATTAGATATATTCTAGAATTCGATATAGGAATTATTCTAAATCGCACTATTTCCTACTAAAACCTATATACTGAACTACTAAAATTTTAATTAATAAACATAATAAGATACCCTCTTTATCGTTAATTTTATAATATTAAATGGATAATAATAATAATGTTATTACAAATTTAAACAATGAGGCATAATATATATCCTGGTGTCGCTTCCTATGTTCGAAATCTCTTTTTTTTAATTTAAAATTAAAACGCCTATTAGAGTCAAGGCATTTAATTGAAATATGTCAAATATGAATAATGCATATATCTTGAACTGTTTTATGTCAAATCATATTTTTAGAATATGAAATGTATAGGTATTTTTTTATACTTTTATATATATTCTATTTGCATATGCCTCTACGATTGTATAAGATATCCGTTACCTATTTAAACCTACATCACAATTTTTGAAAACATGGGATACAATGGTATTGATTATATTAAGCGAACAGACAAACAGGAAGAATTCTAGAGAATCTTTGAAGTCTCTGGATTGAAAAAAAGGTAAAATATTATTATTACCATCAGTTAGATTCAAAAACAAATTTTCTCAAGTTCAAAATAAAAATATTAATATGATGCATTAACGCTCAATCTATTGTAAGAAATTTAAACTAATTCTGACGAAGATAATATTTCTTTTTAAAATATAACAATTTCCTATTGCATTTATTTCAATGAAAAATAATGGGAGGGCCTGGCTCAACAATGGTATCAAAGGCAGTAGAATATTTTTATTTCAAAAATAGACATAAGCGTCAAAAATAGTTTACATTACTTAGAAAATTAAAATGGAGAATAAAAAGGGTTTAGCTCATCAGTGGTGAAACTTCCCAGCAGATTTGCTAATTTGGCCTACCAGTATTGTCCATTTTGCCTAATTAATCTGTATTAGTTATTTAATTATGTTAATAATGTCTAGATTTAGAGAGAGAGAATATTCAAATATATTATTATGTTATAGATATTATAGTATTTTTTGGCCTTGAGCATAATTCTTCGGCGCAAAGAACAAACCCAAAACACATAGGGAAGTTTAGATTATGTTACAATATAGGCCTTCGTGTTTTGGATTTGTCCTTTAATATGAAGGAAGAGCTTTACTTGAGGTTCCATAATATTCATAAACAAAATCATCAATGATTCATAAAGCTAAAAACAATTTTATAAATAAGCAATAAGATTCAAAGAATATTGAAAAACAGCCTAGATATTTGTTGTGTAACGGTTTTTTAATTTATTTGATTCTCCTGGACATAAATTAAACATTACCATAAGTTTCTGGAGATGAATTTCTTTCCATTTTATTATCATTACAAAATTGTAATGATTTAGCATCAGGTGGCGTTTTATTCGTTTACAGTAAACTCTCCTATAACGCGATTAATGTGTTCCGTGTTGTATGAAATCGCGTTATAGGAATTCGCGTTGTACGAAATAAAACTTGTATAACGCGAATGTTGTTAGGGTAAATTGTTTTATTTTATAATGCGTTATACGAAAATTCGCGTTGTATAAATAAATTTGTCTCAATTATTTTATCGCGTTGTACGAAATCGCGTTGTAAAAACTCGCGATATAGGAGACTCTACTGTATTTATATTCTCCTGTAGAAGGTCATAGATGCCTGAAAGCTTGAGGCTTCTTCAATAAAATGAAAGGAAATCTCCAGAAACCTTTGGTATTGTTTAATAACGGTCTTTTAATTCAAATTAGCGAAACCAGAGATGATAAATCCTGAATATATTTCCCATCATCTGTTTGGATGTTGTAGCAATATGTCTTCACACAGATATATTTGAAAAAATAAAATTGACGATGATGAAAATCACATTTATTCTCCGATAAATATCTCTAAGTGTCGACTTCAACAAATCCCGAGATTCAATAAACTACTAGCTAGAAATCCGTGAAAATATTTCACAAATATTTCTAAAATCCTTTAAGAAAACTGTAAAAATGGAGGAACATTTAAACCGCCCCTTATTATTGAACATTTCAAAGAAAGAAGAAGAAAAAGTGTAGCAGGGCCATTGTAGCTATTATGTCCAAATTCAATATCGAACAGCCAGAGCGGGTATGCAAATCCCGGCATTGTGGCGCTAACCTATTGGAAAATAAGAATATTTACCAAGTCGCTCGAGAATGTTAAAGCTGCCAAATCGAATTGCTATTCAAATTTAGTCTCAAATATGGTTATTGTGGGCCCACGACGGCAGTTGTGTTAAAATGGCTATACGCATTTCATGCTTGACGATGCAGAGGTTGATTGGTCAATACTATACCACGTGATATTAGAGTTGGAATTGTCCTTTGATGGCTAAAGAAATGTCGACGGACTTGGGAAAGAGAGAACTCAATTTAAAATAATCAACTTATCGGATGGAGCTAAAAGGTGGCGCTAATTTTATTTATTATTACAATTCCTTCCTTAGCTCACCTTTAAAATGTCCTCATCTCTTTTTCTGGGGTAGAGATTTAATTTAAAGTTTTACCCCATCTCTATTTCTATATATAACACCTTTACCTATTTATTTGTAAAACTATCTCGAAATGGAATCATTTTATAATGAAGTTTAACGCTCTGAACTATTTTGGTATTTCTTTTTATAAATACAAGAATTGAATTTATCTAAAAGGATATTTTTATTCTAAGTATCAAATTGACCGTTCACTTATAGAATGTGTCTCAGAGTTCATAACAGATAGAGTTTTGATAAGGGCCTAAGTTAACAACTCCTTATTCTATTTTATTTCTTTTTGAAAAAATAGAATTCTCCTCTTTCTTACCCAATATATATATAAATATATATTATAATTAAAATATTTTCTGCTTGATTTTGATTATCTTGAGGATTATGCTATGTAATTATTTGCTGGTTCCTTTTAGTACTAAATTGTATTGGTAATGCAGTCGTGGCAATAATATTGAAAGTATAATAATAAAAATAGTTTTAATCAGTAATTGCTTTAATTGAGCTGAAGGAATATATAAAAACATAAATTGATAAAAGTACTGCCTGGCTTAAGGCGTAAGAATAAAAATTCAAACTTATTTACATATTTACAAACGGTTTGAGCCGGCCAACAGGAAACAACAACGGGTTATATAAAGGGAAAGCGCGACCTCCGGCGGTCGATTTAAAAGAGTATTTGAATCTATGAAATATAATTTCTCTTTCAAATAAAATATTTTCATATAACATATATAAATATATTCTAACTTCACAAAATGAATCTGTAATAGAATCAAAATATAGCTGTTTATTAAATAACGTAATCCATTAATTATATAGGATCAATACGAAACTCATCCGGTAGTTGATATATCATATATCGGATCATCAAAAATAAGATCTATTTCGACAATGTACAGTTAAACCTGTCTATAGCGCCCCCTCTTGGGACTCACCAAAATAGGGTGCTAAAGAGAGGGGGTGCTATAGACAGGTCACTTTTATTGTAAATCGCATCGTACTACGTATTTAAAATCGGGCGATATAGAGAGGAAGGCGCTATTTAGAGGGGGCGCTAAAGACAGGTCTAACTGTATTATATTTAGAGAATTGTATGCATATAAAGTTAGGAACAGCAATGTGATCATTCTGATAGCAGATATTTTAAAGATTCAAAATTAACGGCGATGGCACAAGGTTCGATATGCACTCATGGACAAGATATTTAAGGAAATGAAAGGTTTCTGATATCTCCATCGTCTGACTTTTTAAGAAGACAGATAGAATATTTTAAACTTGGTTATCTCGCGTGTCTCCAATAAATCTCACTGTGTTTTGAGTATTTTCCATGAATTTGTCTGAATCACGATATATGTTCTATAAAGGTACAAACATACTTAAGTTTTGTCCATGAGAGTATTAAACCACAGTTTTATAATTTTATTACATTGTCAGATTGCACATATGCAAATGAGAAACTTCCGATATATGAAATATGATACAGAAAAATGATATATATATGAAATTAAGAATAAATAAGGCCTGTGTTCCATTCAACACTTCATGTAAGTCTCATGTAGGAGAATATATTTCAAATATTATATTATTTATATAGATTTATATATATTATATATATATACTTTAAATTAATATATATAAATCACTATTGTGTTTATTATAAATTAATTAATTTATGTCATTATATATACTAAAAAAAATACAAGATTGTCCCAAAAGTTCGTAAACACTTGCAAAAAAATTGAAATACCAATATTATTCGCCGTTATGTATAATGTCTTTGTATTATGTATAAGGTAATTGTATTATGTATTATTATGCATTCGCCATAATATTATTTGCCAATTAATAAGAAAAACAAATTTTAAAATATTTAACAAGCATAATCTTATAAGAAACTGATAATTTATATTATGTTGATTGTACATATTACCAGACACTTGTTTCTTTTGTACGCAGTTCTTTTTTCTCGTTTTTTCTCTCAATTCATTGTTAATATAATATGACTATTCTATTCACGGCCTAAATATGTATAGACAAATGTATAAAGGAATAAATGTATGACAGCGCAAGTGTCCCTAAGGAAAAAAAAGCGCTTCAAATTGAAATAAAATAAGTAATAAGAAAAACAACGTTTTAAGAAAATTTGTAATTTGTTGCAGGTGTTTACTAACTTTTAGACCAACCTTTTATTTTCCTTTTGAGAGAGAGAGAGAGAGATTGAGATTGAAACTACTTTTTATTTCAAAGTCCATATAAGATTATATAAGTTTAAATATAGAATAAATTATAAATATGAATTATCATGATTATATAATGATAAATATATGAATAAATAAATAAAACTAATTGATAAATATACATATAATACAATATAATATAATGCGGCTTGTGATTGTAAAACGACATTTAAATATTATCCTCCATTAGTTTCTTTTTGAATGAACTCTTCACAATACATCCTTTCATACCTCATCTTTAAGGTTATAAATAATCGTTATTTCTTCTTTGAATAAATTTTGACTTTTCATTCAAAAGAAACTAATGCGGAATAATTTTTAAATGTCTTTTTACAAAATATACATATATATATAAATATTTACAATGTCTTCATTCAGAGAGAGAGGGGGGGGGGGGTTCATGATATAAACTCTCTTCTATAAGTCAATAAATTTACTTTATCGCCTATTTACATTCCGGAACGAACACACTTAATTTTCCTACAAACCCAGATATTTTCCTGTCTTGTGTTAGTTCTAATAAACTTCCTTTTAACACCGGATAATTCAATGTTACTTCTGAAGAAGAGTAAAATCTATGAGAATAAATAGAGATTAATTATTCCCCACAGTTTGAAGTGCCTCAAGAATTGAGTAAATACACCTTGATATCTTAATATGATTGAGTGGAGATAAGAAAGAAAAAGTTTAAATATACAATTCAAAATGAAAATACCGAATTTTTATTTTAGAGTTTGAGAATTTATAAATTGGAATGTAGTTACGCAACATTAAACTAGATGTAGGTGTTGTGACTATATTAAACTAGTTCCATTGGTATAAAAAAAACTGGTGATAAAAATCTATATCAACTTTTAATTCTAAATTAATATACAGTTGACTGCTATACATTCTAAAGATTTTAAAATATCATAAAATTAAGATTATATAATAGGGCGTACCTGGATCTGTAAAGATGTAAATCCAGGTACGCCCTTTTATATAATCTTAATTAATGGATCGCCTTTTGATTCAAATCATAAATTTTTTTTTTTTTTTAATCTTTCAAATATGTTTATATTTTCCATAAAGAATATTCTCCCTCTCTCTAGACATTTTATTTAAAATAATATAACTTCTCTTCAGATTCTAATAATGATCACTTTAGCCTTTTTAGTCGCTCTCGAAATCAACAAGAAAAAATGTTAATTTTTAATAGGTTTGGAACAATGTATGCAGTCACAGATCTATCAAACTGAAGTTGGCGTACAAGCTTTCTAAAAGATTGATAAATGTAGAATATTAAATGAATATTTAAAAAATTAAAATGTTATTTTAAAAGTTGACAGTGATATATATATATGTTTTGGCCTCTTTGTGAACATTTCTTATATTAAAAAAAGGCATCTCTTTATCAAGCAACTGATTGTTACTGATGGTTTGCGTCATCTAACGGAATAAATATTAACCTGATTTTTAATTATTCCAGAATTGGCCAAATATTATTTCTTGATTAATCAATAAAAGCTAACCACGTTCGGGTTTCGGGCTGTTGGTCCTCATCAGTGTGGTGCAAGCTGTACCTCAATGTTGGAATAATCAATTTCAACATTCTACTCTTCTTTTATTTGTTTTTGACCGATTGACCGCTATGTATATAAATTATTTCTACCATTGTCGTATTGGAGTATGTAAAGCAAGCTGTGTGCTTTAACTTTATGTAAAATTAGAGAGCATAACTTAATAAAACTTTCTATCTTTAAAGCCGATTCCCGGCCTTCTCCTTCCTATTTTTTCAACAGGTTATGGGCCCAGAACTGATTGCCTAAGAAATTAATAATCAAGCATGTCCAGTCTATATCAAATTGAGAAGTTGAATAAGCAAAACTTTGAGACATGGAGGCTTCAAATGCAAATGATTCTTATTCACTGTGATCTGTGGAATTGTGTTAATGAAGCCAATATCAAACCTGAACCCGGTAGCCAAGAGTTTTCTAATTGGCAAAATAAGGATCAGAAGGCTCTAGCTACAATTGTATTGAGCTTGAATCCATCAGAACTAATACATGTTAAGAACTGCAAGACTGCCGAGGAGGCCTGGAAAAAGATAGAAGAAGTTTATCGACCAAAAGGACCTGCGACGAGAGTTTCCCTGACCAAAAGGCTAATACAGATGAAAATGAGGCCTAATGATGATTTGAAAGATTACCTGAGTAAATTTACTTCATTAGTGGACAATCTAGGTGAAATTGGGGCTCAAGTACCCGAAGACTTTTTAGTTGTACTCTTGTTGTGTAGCCTTCCAGAATCGTACGAAGGATTCAGAACTGCAATGGAAACCAGAGATGAGCTCCCAAAACTTGAAACTTTAAAGGTCAAGATCATAGAAGAAGATCAAAGACAGCGTGAAATGGAGGGAACTTCGTCTGGAGAACAAAATGTCTTTTTTGGAAATCCAGAAAGAAAAACTACCAATTCCACTAAACCACCAAATCGGAAGGAGTTCAAATTTAACTGCCATTACTGTGGCAAGAAAGGCCACAAAGCGGCTGACTGCTGGTCAAAAAGGAACTCTAAAAGAAACTGTTAAAAGTCGTGGCATAGACTATGTAAATATCTCTTTTGAGTGTATAACCTGGAATGTAAATTTCTTTTAAATTAATTATTATTATGTCAAATATATTTTGAATGAATTGTTATTATGTAAATTTTCTTTTGTATATAACTGAGCCGTGTTGTGGAAATAAAGAGTTTTTCTTAGAGTTTTCTAAGTAGAGGAGTTTTCTTAGAGTTTCTGAGAGTGTCTTACTAGAGCGAGATCTTCTGCGTGTAGTAGCCGCTGGTTTCTGCCTGCGTTATTTTCCTTCCTGACTTGATCACCCAAGGCAGTCCAAACTGATATCAAGACTCTAGGTGAGGGTCTTACTTGTTGGGAGAAGGTTCTTCAATCTTTAACCTCTCGTAATCTCAACAGTTAGTGGCGTCCCCGGGTGGGCTGCGTGGCCTGGTCAAGTGGGGAAGACGGGAAGACCTGTAGGCGCTGTCTCCCGAGGAACACAAGGCGGGAAGACCTGTAGGCGCTGTCTCCCGAGGAACACAAGGCGGGAAGACTTGTAGGCGCTGCCTCCCGAGGAACACAAGGCGGGAAGACTTGTAGGCGCTGTCTCCCGAGGAACACAAGGCGGGAAGACTTGTAGGCGCTGTCTCCCGAGGAACACAAGGCGGGAAGACTTGTAGGCGCTGTCTCCCGAGGAACAGAAGGCGGGAAGACCTGTAGGCGCTGTCTCCCGAGTAACAGCAGCTCAAGGAAAGCTCAAGGTACAAGAAAGCTAAGGAGGCTCAGGGTACAAGAAGCTAAAGAGGCTCAAGGTACAAGAAGCTAGGGAAGCTCAGGGTACAAGAAGCTAAAGAAGCTCAAGATACAAGAAGCTAAGGAAGCTCAGGGTACAAGAAGCTAAGGAAGCTCAAGGTACAAGAAAGCTAAGGAAGCTCAAGGTACAAGAAGCTAAGGAGGCTCAGGGTACAAGAAGCTAGAGAAGCTCAAGGTACAAGAAGCTAAGGAGGCTCAGGGTACAAGAAGCTAAAGAGGCTCAAGGTACAAGAAGCTAGGGAAGCTCAGGGTACAAGAAGCTAAAGAAGCTCAAGATACAAGAAGCTAAGGAAGCTCAGGGTACAAGAAGCTAAAGAAGCTCAAGGTACAAGAAAGCTAAGGAAGCTCAAGGTACAAGAAAGCTAAGGAAGCTCAAGGTACAAGAAAGCTAAGGAAGCTCAAGGTACAAGAAAGCTAAGGAAGCTCAAGGTACAAGAAAGCTAAGGAAGCTCAAGGTACAAGAAAGCTAAGGAAGCTCAAGGTACAAGAAAGCTAAGGAAGCTCAAGGTACAAGAAAGCTAAGGAAGCTCAAGGTACAAGAAAGCTAAGGAAGCTCAAGGTACAAGAAAGCTAAGGAAGCTCAAGGTACAAGAAAGCTAAGGAAGCTCAAGGTACAAGAAAGCTAAGGAAGCTCAAGGTACAAGAAAGCTAAGGAAGCTCAAGGTACAAGAAAGCTAAGGAAGCTCAAGGTACAAGAAAGCTAAGGAAGCTCAAGGTACAAGAAAGCTAAGGAAGCTCAAGGTACAAGAAAGCTAAGGAAGCTCAAGGTACAAGAAAGCTAAGGAAGCTCAAGGTACAAGAAAGCTAAGGAAGCTCAAGGTACAAGAAAGCTAAGGAAGCTCAAGGTACAAGAAAGCTAAGGAAGCTCAAGGTACAAGAAAGCTAAGGAAGCTCAAGGTACAAGAAAGCTAAGGAAGCTCAAGGTACAAGAAAGCTAAGGAAGCTCAAGGTACAAGAAAGCTAGGGAAGCTCAAGGTACAAGAAAGCTAAGGAAGCTCAGGGTACAAGAAAGCTAAGGAAGCTCAAGGTGCAAGAAAGCTAAGGAAGCTCAAGGGTACAAGAAAGCCAAGGAAGCCCAAGGTACAAGAAGCTCAAGAGGCAGAAGCTCAGGAGGCTCAAGGGAACAGAAGCTCAGGAGGCTCAAAGGGCTCAAGCTCAAGAAGCAGAGGCTCAAGAGGCTCAAGGGAACAGAAGCTCAGTGAAGCTCAAGGTTCAAAGGAGCTCGAGTAGCCCTTTGTTAAAGGTTAAAAAGAGCTCAGTGAAGCTCAAGGTTTAAAGGAGCTCAAAGGGCCCTTTGTTAAAGGTTGAAAAGAGCTCAGTGAAGCTCAAGGTTAAAAGGAGCTCAAAAGGTCCTTTGTTAAAGGTTAAAAAGAGCTCCTACCTACAAGGTGAAAGGCTACCTACAAGGTAAAAAGGATACCTACAAGGCGAAAGGATAACTACAAGGAGAGATGGAGGATGTTAGCAGAAGGCGTAGAGAGGCGATAAGAGGCGTTTTTACCGAAGTGGTAAATGATATGAATACAGAGTTAAGGAATCCTCTTATTGACAAAAGTGGCATATATGCCAAATTTGATAGATTGGAAGCTCTCTATTTGGAGCTGGTGGTATTGAACGAACAATACCAGGAAATTTTATTAGCCAAAGCTGAGGCGACTGACGATGAAATTGATAAAGAATTTGAGGAGTGTGAAGTCTACATCATGGAGAGATATTATTTAAAGGCCAGAATTCGCGAAATGCGTGAGCAGGATAGGGATGCTCAGGCCAAGACTTCTCAAATTCCACCAGGGGCGTCTAGTGCCTCTCCGAATTCAGAAACCAATAATCAGAAAGTTATCAAACTTCAGACTACTTCTGCGTCTCTATCGAAAAGCCCGGAAGAGTCCATGAAAAATGAAATTGAAGGCGTGGAAAAAGAGGATTCTGTAAAAACTGCTAGAGCTACGGAGGTGAAGCCTGCTCAAGCTAAAGCTAGAATGCTAAAGGAAGCTTGTTCAGCTCCCTCTATAATAGATATTGAATATGAGGGCAAAAAGGGTGCTATGAGTGCTATTAAAGAAAAGGAATTGAATGTGGCAGTTAAATGTAATAAAGTGAAGGATTCTGAAACTGCAGTTGATAGCTATGTAGGTGTGAGGGAAGCTGAGGCTAAAAACAAAGCAAATGAAGCGAAAGCAAAACCTGATAAAGCGAATCTTAAGGGCGACGGAGTAAATGATTCTGAAGCGAAGCCTAAGGGCGAAGGCGTAAAGGAATCTGAAGTGAATTCTAAAGACGGAGATAAAGGAGATCAAGTAAAAGAATCTGAAGGTCAAAAAGCAGGAGATGAAGGCGACGGAAAAAAGGATTCTGAAGATGAGCCTAAGGGCGACGGAGTAAAAGACTTTGAAGATGAGCCTAAGGGCGACGGAGTAAAGGATTCTGAAGATGAGCCTAAGGGCGACGAAGTAAAGGATTCTGAAGATGAACCTAAGGGCGACGGAGTAAAGGATTCTAAAGATGAGCCTAAGAGCGACGGAGTAAATGATTCTGAAGCAAGACCAACTGGAGATACGGAATCTAAGATAAAGAATAGGGGAGATCTACAAAAACTTAAGGGCAACCCAGGGGATTGGCTCTCAAGGTGGGGGCAATTTGGTAGAAATAATGCCAATGAAAAATATGAAGATGCAAATTTAAAGGATAGGGAAGATTCTGAAGCGAAGCTTAAGGGCGATGGAGTGAAGGATTCTGAGACGGCAATTAAAGGTTATGAACCGGTAAACAATTCTAGAGCGGTAGCTGAAGGCGCTGACCAAGTAAAGATTTCAGATGAAACTGAATCGATTGATGATAATGAGGAAAATGAGGAAGGAATTGTCAGAGTTCCAGCATCGAGGAAATTGGTGAAAGTAGGACCAACGAGAGATGCGGAATTTAAAATAAAGGATAATTATAAAGAAACAGAATCCCAAGATTTGAAAACCATAAATAAATCTGATTTTGCTAAGAGTAAGGACGATAAATACAACAAGGGAACAGATCATGATGGAAATGAAGCGAAAAATATAGATGCAGAACAAGGTACTGATTCGACGGTGGGGGAAAAGCTAGATGCAGAACAGGGTACTGATCCAAAAGTTGAAGAAAAGCTAGATGCAGAACAGGGTACTGATTTAAAGGTGGAAGAAAACCTAGATGCAGAACAAGGTACTGAATCAAAGGTGGAAGGATACTATTGGCCTCGTCACCTTTTGTTTAGGAATGGGTCCAGGGCTACGTCTATGCGGCCAGTATTTGGCGACGCTTCCTGTCGAGAACACGGCGCACTCGCCTTAAGACGGTATTTGAAGAGGAGACCCATTCTACTGAGGAGAATCCCGGAAATAGGGATAAAACTTCGGAAAAATAAGTACGGAGTTTTGGCCGACATGAGGAGATATTTCCAGGTAATGGCCATCAAGGAAAATGATTGGGACTACCTCCGATTTCTTTGGAGGAGAAAGATGGACGCTTAAGGGGCAACCTCTGGTGGTGTGTATGGAGAGGGTGCCGCAGTATGCCGGATTTTTTTCTTTTTACAAAAAAGAAAGGTGGGGGTATGTTAAAAGTCGTGGCATAGACTATGTAAATATCTCTTTTGAGTGTATAACCTGGAATGTAAATTTCTTTTAAATTAATTATTATTATGTCAAATATATTTTGAATGAATTGTTATTATGTAAATTTTCTTTTGTATATAACTGAGCCGTGTTGTGGAAATAAAGAGTTTTTCTTAGAGTTTTCTAAGTAGAGGAGTTTTCTTAGAGTTTCTGAGAGTGTCTTACTAGAGCGAGATCTTCTGCGTGTAGTAGCCGCTGGTTTCTGCCTGCGTTATTTTCCTTCCTGACTTGATCACCCAAGGCAGTCCAAACTGATATCAAGACTCTAGGTGAGGGTCTTACTTGTTGGGAGAAGGTTCTTCAATCTTTAACCTCTCGTAATCTCAACAGAAACAATACGCGAATGGCTGCTTCTCTAGGAATTAGAGATGAAAATATTCTTGAGGTTGACGAGTGGTGCCTGGATAGCGGTGCAACTGCACACATGTGCTGCTTAAGAACAGCATTTTCAAATTTAAGAGAAACAGAGCCAATAGCCGTTAAATTAGCGAACGACCAAAGCATAGAAGCTTTAGGTACAGGAACGGTAGAATTGGAGGTTTTCGAACATGGTGAACCATTTTTATTAAAATTAGAAAATGTGTTGTTTGTCCCAGGACTGAAGGGAAATTTGATTTCAGTCAGCACCTGCACAGAAAAATCATTCTTTGTAAAATTTATGAGAGGAAAAGCAGAAATTGTGAATCCATTGAGGAAAATTTGCATAGAAGCTTACAAAAGAAACGGACTTTACATATTGCTCCAACTAAATATGCAAAAACACAATTTACCAGAATGTGTATAGACAGAAATAGCAGTGAAATTTGGCATAGTAGGTTTGGTCATCTTAATTTTGATGACCTTAAGAAATTGCAGAGAGAGAATTTAGTCAATGGATTACCCAAGGGTGAATTTAAAAGTATAACAAGTTGTGAAACTTGTATTAGGGGTAAACAGACTCGATTACCATTCCCAGAAGTCTCTCTGACAAAGTCAACAGAGCCACTGCAACTTATTCACTCTGACATATGTGGACCGATGAGAACAAAGTCATATGGCGGTGCATTGTTCTTCGCAACCTTCATTGACGATTTCTCACGAATGATATTCACTTTTGTTATGAAACGAAAAAGTGAAATTTTCAAAGGATTTAAAGTATTTAAAAGATTTGCTGAGAAACAAACTGGCAAGAAAATTAAAGCAATCAGAAGTGACAATGCCGCAGAGTATTTGAGTTCAGATTTTAAAGAATATTTATTGGAGGAAGGAATTAGACATCAGCTCTCAGTTGAATATTCTCCGCAACAAAATGGAGTTGCTGAAAGAGCGAACAGAACTCTGGTAGAAATGACTAGATGTTTCATAATTCAAGCGAACCTCCCAGATCCACTTTGGGCTGAACTTGTGCACACATCTACATACATTAGAAACAGATGCCCAAGAACAAATGAAAGTCGAACTCCGTATGAAATATTTACAGGAAGAAAACCACCCGTTTCTCATTTAAGAATTATTGGATGTAGATGTTTCGCTGTTGACAACCGTCCGAAAAGAGGAAAATTCGCTCCTCGTAGTGAAGAATACCGACTGGTTGGCTATTCTCCCGAATCAAAGGCGTACAGATTATGGAAGCCTGGAACAGGCATGATGATAAAAAGTCGAGATGTACGTTTCCTCGAATCTGAAAACTCTACCTTAAGGAATGACGTGGTGCAAATTGAAGCTATACCACAGAAAAGGGAAGATACATCATTGGAGGAGGAAAGTCTTCAGGATGATGAAAACACTTTGCCCGGAACTGATTCGGAGTTTTTAGGCGAACCATCAGAAACAATGGAAGTCATCTCGCAGAGAGGAAGAGGAAGACCAAGGTATATTAGAACGGGAAAACCTGGCCGACCAAGAAAGGAATATCCTACGGCAAATTTATCCACGCAAGAATTTTCAGAAGTGAAGTACTCCCCAGATCCAAAAGACGCAGAGGAAGCGCTGTCTGGAAAAGATTCTTATTTTTGGAGGAAAGCAATGAAGGAGGAGTTTGATTCATTGATTGAAAACAAAACTTGGGAACTGGTTGATCCCCCTAAGGGCCAAAACGTAATTGGAAGCAAATGGGTATTCAGGAGAAAGTACAGTAGTGATGGTTCTCTTGAACGGTATAAGGCTCGACTTGTAGCAAAAGGTTATTCCCAAAAATACGGTATTGATTATGAGGAAACCTTTGCACCAGTTGTACGCCACAGTACGATCAGAACAGTTTTAGCCTTGGCCGTTGAATATGATTTGCTGGTCCATCAAATG
Source organism: Cordylochernes scorpioides (assembly GCA_030710605.1). Lineage (NCBI taxonomy): Eukaryota > Metazoa > Arthropoda > Arachnida > Pseudoscorpiones > Chernetidae > Cordylochernes > Cordylochernes scorpioides. Next base: position 13,449,478 of record CP092870.1, read on the forward strand.
GATGTTCAGTCTGCCTTCTTGAATGGTGATGTCAAAGAAGAAATTTACATGACACAACCAGAAAATTTCGAGTCAAAGAAATATCCAAGAAGGGTATGTAAACTAAAGAAGGCTATATATGGCCTGAAACAGGCTGGAATGACTTGGCATGCAAAGCTCGATCCAGTATTAAAAGAAATGGACCTAGAACAGATGAAAACTGATAACTGTGTCTACATTAAAAGAGAAGAAGGAGTTCTTCTGGTCGCAATCTATGTTGATGATTTGATAATTGCAGCTGAAAGAAAAGACACGTTGATATCCTTTAAAGAAAGTATGAAGAAGATATTCAAAATAAAAGATCTTGGAAAGATAAATTATTGTTTGGGTATAAGAATACAAACGGAAAAGGATGGCTCAATATCAATAGATCAAGAGAAATATATTGAAGAACTTCTGGCGAAATATAGAATGAAGGAGGCCAAGCCGATTTCTACACCCATGGACTCTAACTCCAAGTTAACAAAGATTTCATCTATAGAGGGTGAGAAGGCCGAGCGTGTCCTCCGCTATCTAAAGGGGACTTTATGTTTGAAAATAACTTACGAGAAAACTAATGAGACCCTTTATGGTTGTGTCGACGTTGATTGGGGTGGAAACCTCGCGGATAGAAAATCTCAAACGGGACTTTTTTTCTTCTTAGCAGGAGGTCCAATAGCTTGGGAATCGAAGAAACAGCAGACTGTCGCCCTTTCGAGCACGGAATCTGACTACATAGCACTTTGTGAAGCGGGAAAGGAGGCAGTCTATCTTAGAGCGCTGTTGGATGAGATGGGATTTGGTGAATTATTGAATGAACCTACGGTTTTAAAGACTGATAACCAGGGCGCTCAACAGCTGGCGAGAAATCCAGTCCATCATGCCAGAACTAAACACATTGACATCAAATGGCATTATATTAGAAGCATTTGCAGCGATGGTCTTATCGAGGTCGTTCACACACCAACCCAGGAAAATGTTGCCGACGTCCTTACTAAAGGTCTGCCAAGAGTCTTGTATGATAAACATGTTGCTGGATTGGGAATGTAGAAATTGAGGGAGGGTGTTGGAATAATCAATTTCAACATTCTACTCTTCTTTTATTTGTTTTTGACCGATTGACCGCTATGTATATAAATTATTTCTACCATTGTCGTATTGGAGTGGAGTATGTAAAGCAAGCTGTGTGCTTTAACTTTATGTAAAATTAGAGCATAACTTAATAAAACCTTCTATCTTTAAAGCCGATTCCCGGCCTTCTCCTTCCTATTTTTTCAACACTCAACGACCAAAATATTAGTCATTCAGACATCCTTAAAAATCACGAAACTGGTATTTAAGGCCAAAATTGCGTGAGAACGCCTTTTTTATTTTCTTAATTTATGAACCTTATTTCAGTACAATATCACATTTGTACGTTTTTTTCTCACTTTTCTTACATTGTTTTCTTCATCTAATTATATTAATATATAGCGCAACTATAATATAATATTTATATAAAAAATAGACACTTCGGTCAGTTGGAGTTTTCTATTTTCTCAACGTTTCGACAAAATTCTTTTGTCTTCGTCAGGAGAAGTAAATAAAATTAAAGCATTTGGTAAGGCGTTAAAAATTGTTCTGAGGTTTGCAAGGGCGTTCTCACGTGATTTTTTAAATTTGAATTATATATATTTTTATATAAATATGAATGCCGGCCAGGCAGCCTTTAATTTTACTATAAAATAATAAAATACATGTTGTCTATAACTCATCAAATTGTTTTAATCATAAAAGGTAGTAAGTTTATTTTTAATTATTTTCTCAAATATTTGAAATTTGTGATAGCAAGGAAATTGGTCGCTTTTTCTAACATCAAAGCTAGTTTTATCTAATTTAGGAATTATTTATACAAAATATATTTTTTTAAATAATCAGGGAAATAGCCCAAACTTATACATTTCTCGAATATTTGATGGAGGATTGTGGATATCTTAAGATAGGCGAATTTTTCAAACAGTTCTGCCAATATATTTTATTTATAAACCATGAATATATCGAATGATAATATATTTGTATATATGATTACTAGAATTAATTGTTAATATTTGTATCTATAATTAAAAAGACATATATTGAATCAAAATCTCATTTATTTTACCAATATTTCAGTTGGCTGAATGCCAACCTTTATCAAGGTGTATAACATATTAATGTGTGCCAACAACAAACTTAGCGACACATAACGTCAACAGAATTAAGTTTCAAAAATATTTTGTTATATCTCCAATGGGGAGAAAAAAATTGATAAATATATAACACTTCGATAAAGGTTGGCGTTCAGCCAACTGAAATATTAGTAAAATAAATGATATTTTGATCCAATATATGCCTTTTTAATTATAGATTTATTTATGGATTGTTGTATTTTCGAAAAATATGTATCTATGTATTTCTGTTCTAGCCATGTAATCCTTGTAAACATGTAAATAAGAAGAATGGGTGTAATTAAGACCAAAAAGAGCTAGAGGAGATGTTACCTCGCGGCAGACTGATTTAGTAAAAGAAATAAATTGTAAAGTCAATGTTTCGTGCCGGCAGTCTGGGTCGATGCCGCGAGAGAGAAATTGGAATTCTATCCCCGGGTTATTGAAACCAACACCTCTCTCTATATACCCCATTATTAGGACTGGCCTTTTCGATAGAGAAACATGAATTCCTCATTGTTTTGTGGAACAGGTAGAAATTGTAATTGTACATTAGTCCTCGTAATTGTTCTTTGATACAATTAGTGTATACCTTTCTAGCCTTCTAATTATCTAGATATAATCTTAATATTATTTTATAATATTATCTGGATAGTAAATTGGCTCTCAAGAAGTTCTCAGCGTGTTATAAATTTGGACTTTTCAATTCCATGTCATTTATCGAAAAACTTTATAAATGTACTGTTTAGATGATGCCGCTATACTAGAATATATTTGAAAGATATGAACATATGTGTCGATAAAAAAATATGCAGAAAAGAAAAATGTTATGCGCGCGAGAAGCCCTTGAACTGAATAATTGTCTAAAATTCTGAATAGTGAAGACATTTATTCAATCGAGCGTTGATAGCTACATCAATCACCAATCCCCAATGGTATGTAAAAATACTAATTGATGCAGAGTAACCTGAGCGTAATAAAATTGTATTCACTGGTTCTATTTTCTACTGAAAACATTCATAATTGAAAACACTATGTGTTTAAAGTGTTCAAATTGATAACCACACCAATCTACAATCCCTCAATGAAAGGTATACAATACTCGTAATAAAATTGTACCTATCTGTTTTACTTAAAGAACACAACCCATAGAACTGTAAACAACAAGAATTGAATTCGATTGTATGTGTTTAAAGTGTTTAAATTGATAGATATACCAATCTAAAATCTCCCCTCAATGATAGGTATAAAGTACTCGATAATACAGTGTTACTTGAGCGTAATAAAATTGTACCCATCAGTTTTACTTGAAGAACACAACTCATAGGACTGCAATAAACCCTCAGAATTAAATTCCATTGTGTGTTTAAAATTGCAACGAATTCACATTTTAAAGAGATGGTATATATAATGGGATAATTATCCATCATTATGCACTTCATATAATATGATATAAGGTGATTATAACATAAAGGTATTAATTATACTTTAATGGGCAATTAAAAATGGCATATAGTTCACTAGTTATAATCATACAAAGGTGATATTTATAAAAAAAAACAGGGTTATAATTAGACACGAGAGAATTAAAAATGAAAATTTATTCTCTTGGTAGAAAAATCTAGAAAGAAAAGCAGATAATTATGTTTTGTCTCTGAGGACTCAGTTTTATTAAAGATGTTTGTTCCGAGGCACTCGACAACTACACAAGTGACACATATCCGACGATTATTTGGCCCTTAAGCTATTGAGATAGGCATGGTAGTAAAGCTTAATTTACTTATCCTTTAGGCGGAATCATTAGAAGGGTTTATGACTAGCATATCACACAGCATATAATAATATAAACCAATTAAAAATTTACATAGCAATAATTTTTCTTAAATAATAAAATATAAAACTACATAAATAATCCTAGATATGCAAAAAATAGCTTATATATATATGTATAGATAAATATAGGGCATATACTGGATATAAATTATTGGTCAACTAGTATTTATAGGGGCAACACGCCTCTCTTTATCAAGGCTTTTCTTTGATTTAAACTAAATCACGTGGGTATGCGATCCACTCGCGCTGTGCAAGACTAAAGCGAGAAACCATTTAAAGAAAATATTTATAACTGTAAATACATCACTACTTAAAATTATATCCATTATTCCTGTAGAAGGGCGGCTTACGCCCGAAAGCTCGAATTTATTTTTCAAATAAAGAAACTTATCCTTTTTGAATCTTTTCGTTATTATATCACACATGTGTTTATGAACATTTCAAATCGTTTTCTAGCATATCTTTCCAAATAACATGCACGCAACATACCTTTTCTATCCTATAACATTTTCAATTGAAAGTTAACTTCAATTTTAATTCAATACTATAGACCCAGAGAGAACCTATATATATTAGGTATATAAACCCTCTCTACCTAAGTTTGTTGGCATTCGCGAAGAAAATCCCCCAAAGGGTTTGCTACATTAGAATTAGAAGTGTGGTAAAAATTCGTTTAACACAATTTATTGTATATAATTTATAGGTATTAGTGTATACATAATAATAATAGAATGCTACAGGAATAATTGTATTTGATATAATATCATATTGAACTAGAATGTTACCGCTCCTGTACATTTTCCTCTGAAACTCTTACAAATATATTCACATAGACTGAGTTTTGTGTTAGTTAGTACAATTTGGTTATAAAATAGATTCTTTTTCCAAAAGAGATAAATCATTAGATGCCGCAACTTTTTTGAATCACTTGATTAAAGGAAAATTTCGGGCAAGCCCTTTTTCAGCTAAAAAAAAACTTAAAAATTAGTTAACTGAAAAAAGGGCGGTTTACCCAGAAGCTTCCTTTAAACAAGTAAGTAAACAGAGTTAAGGTGTCTTATGATTTTTTTGATAATTTGTCGAAATCAGCAATCCTGTCATAATAACTAGTAATATATATAATAGTTTAAGAAAAAGGCAATTCCTTATCGTGCAACCGAATGTTTCTATTTATTTAGTTGCAATTGATTAATCAAAAATAGGTATTTGGCCAATTCTAGAATAATTAGAAATAAACGAGAATAGTTGATATTTATTCCGATAGATGGCGCAGGCCATCAGCAACTTTCAGTTGCACGATAAGGAGATGCCTTTTTCTTAATTCATGCACCTTATCCCAGTACAATATCACATTTGTACTATTTTTCACATTTATAATAGTATCAAATTACAGCCCATACTCTATGTCTCATCAATTTTAATTATCAACAATTGAAATATCTTTATAGTGGTAGTCATCAAATTGATAGGATGTGCCAGGAGAGATGTTCAATTTTTCTGAATCATGGCTTCTCTACATATATTTAGCGTTTAGAGAAAACAGGTTTATAGGCTTGATGGCACGCGCGCGACGTCACTTCGCTATAGCTTCCTCCTATTACATTTCCTACAATGAGGAGATGCAATTCTTGGCTATTTCCATTGTAATATTTACTTATTAATAATATGTATCGTATAAAGTAAATAATATTTTCGGCTTTATGGTGACTTTATAGCTTTTTACTATAATTTAATATTGAGATTAGGTTTTTAACAATTGTTTATAAACCGAATCGGAAGAGGGAGTGAGAAAACTGATCTATTCTTCATTAGAAAATGTAAGTTTTAAACTATTAATCGAATATTTTGACAATTAAAAGTAAATTTGTTGTTTACACGATCCAAGTCTTATAAATCCAATATAATTTGGATAGCTACAGATCTATGATTTGATTAATATTTTCGAAGAATAGAATCCGACTGTTATTCTGCCCCATGTGTGAGCAGCAGTAATGTTGACCGTTGTAAATACAGCTATTCAAAAATGATATTTATGCCTTGAACTATCTGAACATACCTCAAACTATCCCGATTTGTTACTTGGAAATGTGGATTTTACAAACAATCAAAGCAAGTGCTATTCCAAATTATGTTAATATAGAACTCTTGTCTATATAAACTATAACTACGATGTTTGTCTGTCGATGATTCACGGTTTCAATTCGTAAACTTTTGGAATTCGGAGGTTGTTTTTTAGAAATTATTCATGACCCCCCTAAACGAAGATGATTTCAAAATTTCGGGTTTATTTCTCGTATTCTTTTGAATTTACAAGCCAAAAGCTATAAGAAAATAAACATTTATACAAATTCTTCAGAGGCGTAATGCGTGAGCTTGCAATTCAGTCAGCTTCGCGTTTCATCCGTTTTCAAATCCAACTTATTTATAATAGGAATATTTTATTTTCATTTTCCCAATTCTACAAAGTTTAGCTAGACATGCAGCATAGGTAAGTTTTTGGATTCAACATTTCAGGTTAAGATTCAATAAAATACCTTGGAATTACATGTGTCAAAAAACTAAAAGTAATAATCATTTTGAATATCAATTAACCTGTTATCAAATATATATTTTTTTATTTTTAAAATAAGTATTCGATGCCTGATTATATATATTGAATATAGTTCTTAATTTGAATAAAATGAGTTTGCTCTTGTCTGAAATTCCATAAATTTTAAATGTAAACATTTCCGATGTGTAATTTAAAAGGTAGAAATGCTTATACATATTTTGGAATATATAAATAAATATAAATAACTTTTATTATAAATACTCGGATGTCTCTCTAATTTATTTCTGATATCTCACACTAGGCATCAATTTAAAAGAATATAATTTCAAAAATTTCATTTACTACTGCTTTTTTGAAATGAGTTGTGTTATATACATTTTAGTGTTGTCTCTTCAAAACCAAATTGAATTTTCAATCATAAGAGCACATGTGTGTGGCTTTTAATACAATATAATTATTGTAGTCATTGTTGCTAGGTTCTTAAATAACCTTCAATTTCTCTAAATATTGTTATATTACCTAGATTTATTTTTAATTTACATAAAACAGTATATTATATGAGTTTTACCTTTGAAAAAATGAAGTATTTTCTGATCAGGAAATCTATCAGTAATTGTTTGGTTTAATTTTAAGGTGAAAACATCAGTCGTATTTATTCGGTTTTTTATGTCAACAATATCCGATTGAAAAAGTGGACTGTTTTTAGATTTGTTTTCCTTCGAGATGGTTGTGTTATTGTACGAGTTGGATAAATATTGGGAGATGGTAAAACTATATTTGGATCAATATATAAAATTTCACTTTGTTTTCTTTTCTTCGTTTGCAATCGCATTTCTTCTAATATTACTTACTGCCTCAAGTTGTAATTTCTATTTGGTGAATGTTGTTTCTCTTTTTTTTTATCTCTCGAAGCAATCATTAAGGAAACTAATTTTTCTTTGAAACAGTTATTCTTTCCTCCGTTTTATCTTTTCAACCTGATATTAAACCCATTAGCTCAGATTTATAGATAAAACTATTAAGAGATTTATGAAAAATAATTAAATGCCTGTTATACTTAACCCTTTATATATATATTGCATTTATTAAATGAATATAATATTCTGTTTGTTTATACACGATAATATTAATTTGCTTACACCTTTAATTTGTATTTCTTAAAAAAATAAACAATTCGGTCAGTCAAAGTTTTATTTTTATCAACGTTTCAACAAAAAAGCTTTTATCTTCGTCAGGAGAAATAAAAAGAGCATTCGGCAAGGCGTTTAAAAATAAATGCTTTATTTTATATTTCCTTCAAATATAAAGGCATATATTGGGTCAATATATCATGACTGACGGAGACAAAGGATTTTGTTGAAAGGTTAGGAAAATAAAACTTTTAACTGGCCAAAATATATATTTTTAAAATAAATATGAATGCCGGCAAGCAAACAATATCTTTAATTTTTATGTGATTCGTGAATTTGTTCGATATGTGTGCAAGTTATTTGAATATATTCGAAGAAATACATGGCATCAATAATAAAGCAGTAGAGTTGGTGGGATTGAGGGCAATTTATATAACAGCAAATCCTATTGGCCTATATGATATTTATGTTGAGATTTATTTAGTAATCAGTTGAGGGTTTGGAAGAGTAAAGTTTACCTATAGATAAATTTGAATAAAGAACAGAAAATATAAAATATTATAAGCGATTGCTTCTCCTATTTAAATTTATCTCATATTATATTTCGAAATATTTTTATATTTTTACATAGATCCAGATGCACTTTATTATTTCGACATTATTTTAAAAAACATCTTTTTATTTTAAAGCTATATTTATTTAACCAAAATTAAATATTGTTTGAAAGATAAGTCTCTTATATTTAAATTCCTATATAATGGAAATATACTAATAGACAATTTATGGATTATTTCTGAAAAATCGTTTTTATGTATGAAAATTTTAAAATATCGCCCAGAAATTCGACAAGAGTTTTTCTATCCACAGATTCTAGTTGGCGCTCTCTTATGCAAAGGAAGAGATATTTCGTTAGATAAATTAATGTCAATTAAACAATGCGCGTTACAGGTTTCTGGAGATGTTTTTTTATCTTTATTAAACGTAATCTCGAGTTTTCGGGCATCTCTGCCCTTCTCAGCGGCGAAGTACGCGATCTACGTATTCTACGTAGATCGCGAAATGCGTGGTGTCGCTGGAGACCCGCAGGTGATTCTCCACCAAGCTCTGCAGCGGTGGCATAGGCGCCATATTCATTGTACATAGTGTATATAATGCATATTATATTTTTTTAAATAGTACAGACTGTGTACTTTGCATGTATTGACAAGATGTCAATAAAATTATTTTAATTGTCAATTGTTTACAGGGGGTAGATAGAAGTATATACGTCTTATGTATTCCTATATAAGGGCAGAGATGTCCGAAAGTTCGAGATTGATGAAGATAAAAAAAAAACATCTCCAGAAAACAGTGGCATTGTTTGATTAATTTATAATATAGGAGATTCAAATAAATAGATAAATTTAATGTCACAAGTTTCACCAAAGTACAAATTAGAAGGTAGACCAAGGAATTGCTCTTAGCTAAGGTTCGAGCGGCGTTCTAAACATATCATGGTAGAACAATTCATTCTCTTTTGAACTTCTCTGGATTAATTTGCTGGTTTGCTAATTCTGTTCAAGCACAGCGTTCAGCCGCATTAAGAGGTTAGGTTAATTTGGGTTAGCATAGGTTAGGTTTGGGTTAGGTTAGATTCTGTTTAAGAAGGTAAGGGTTAACCAATCTTCAACCGATTTATAAGATCTATTCTCTCAAAATATTCAGTATTTTTTTGGATTGGAACCAATCTTAGATTTATTGAATTTTTTTGCAAATTCCTAACGGTTTATTTTTATGAAACCGTTAGTTCCATTGGAAAAGATATTCCTACCGTTCTGTTCACTACTTACATAAGATATTATAGAATTTACAGGGATTAATTGACATATTTCCAACCTGGCCATTTTCTATATGATAAAATTGTATTTCAGTATGGCCAGGATATTCTGGTATCTGGCTATAGAGGCATCTTGTACTTGGAACATCAGTTAAATCTTGTCTGTATCTCATTACGTCCTCGACATAACTTACCCGATCCTTCGCGACATATTCAGCCTTTCGTTTACCAGAGTATCCTGAACGCTTACAGAATAAATTACCAATCAAGGAAATAGACTTCTGATTTTTTGGATATTCCCGGCTCTCTTGTTTCTATAATTTCCTATTTTATCTAAAAAGTATGAAAATATTCTTTACATTGTTAGAAGAAATCAAGTTTAAAATCTAATTATCTTTATTAATAAATTATATAGATACGTGAATTGGATATGAAAAAGTTTAAATTTTATAGTTATTAATTTAAAAAACAAAATGGATAAATCTAGGTAAGAGATCATCGTGTTAAAACAGCTTGTGCATAAATGGAAGTTGAAGATGACTCGCGCCTTCTATTATATTATATATTATTCGTTGAATTTTATTTATACTATATTATTGGCCAAATATTCCCGCTTTTGATAAATCAAGAAACACCATCCCCTTACACTTCTCAGACTGTTCGCTCTCGTCAGTGTGCTGTAGGATAAACCTCAACATCAAACGACCCAGGAAATTGAAAATCAAGGAACGGGTATTCTAGGCATGAAGGATTAGCTAGGACCAAACCTATAGGTCGTTCAGGTCAGCATGTATCACGCTGGCGAGAACCATCAGTCTTACGTGTACGTGTTTGGCGTTTCTTGATTTATCACAATATTATATTTTAAATACTTTGAAATATGATGATGTAAGCCACCAGAAACATCTATTAGCACGCGTAAAATACGAATTTTTAGACTTCTAGTATTTTGTTATATGATACATAATTTTGTTTGTGAGTATTTCTTAATATATTTTTGAATATTGGCCAGTTATTTGAAAAGAATATAGATGAAAAAGTTGTAGAAATTCGTCTTAGCCAACAACTGCTGAAGGCTGCCAATACCTTATTTTTAAACTCCGAATAAATACCATTTTTCACGTAACAGTTTATTATATCATTATATTTAAGTTGCATGAATTTTCCAATTATTAATAAAAAGTTTTCCTCCGATTTTTTTAGATAGTTCTTAACAATCCGCTTTGTTCAGAAAAAAAGACATCGTATCTTTCAACATACGTTGTAGCTGCAATAAACAAAATATCAATTATAACACACATATACATCTTTATCAAGACCGATTATCAGTAAATTCAGAAGCGTTGTTATGAATTATTATTAATCGTTACAATCATGAAATAAAATATAAAAATGCATATATATTTTGAATAGAGATGAATTATTTTTACACTCTCTCTACCACATAATATCAAAGATAATTAGTTTAAACAGATTGTCTGAAAGTGAATGAACTGTCTGTGTTTTCACATTACCATTTCCACTACTTATACGTCACCATTTGTAACAATTAACGACTACGTATTTAATATATAGAAGAGGTTTTATGTGTTATATTTTTATTTTCTCAATGTAGTTAAAACGATAGGTTCTTCGCATAACCTTTTATTTTTTCAAGCTTTCGGATTTAACAGCCCTTCAACTGGAGTATTGCATTAACTAAATTCACGCCCGTTGAAGGACTGATAAGTCTGAATGCTTGAGAAGATAGAATTTTATACAAAAAGGTTATCCCTAGAAACATCTTTTATTTTATTAAATGAAAAATCGGAGAGAGAAAAATAATCTATTTTTAAGACGATATCACCGTTAAATTTTGGTTTTTATAGCCTATTGTAAGTATATAGAGGTTCGAAAGCAGATCCAAGCCACCAGTGTTTGCAAATAACCAAACTGCCGTCCTCTAAGTGTGTTGACATGAAGTAGTGTACTCTCACCCGACCTGTCCTTCAGGATAATAGAAATCTGTACCAATGTGCCAACACAATCATGCCAATAGACACAAAAATACGATAAAGCTATTGAGCTAAACACATGTATGTAAAGAAAATTCTTATTATAAATAGTCAGAATAAAATATAAGGAAATAGCGTGCCACCTATATAAGAGAATTGAAACTATAGGGCGAACTTCTCTTTCTACAAATATATATAGAAAAAATTCCTAAATTAATTTCTGAGATAAAATGGGAGGGCTTGTATACGTGTAAATGTATTTCTTCTAACTCCTATGTTCTCACCTATAGTATTTATAACTAACAAGAATTTCTATTTCAAAAATATAGAACAAATTTTCATTTTACTTTCTGAGATAAAAATATTAGGGTCTATATGTGTACATATATTTATACTGACTCTACAATGTTTTACCTATAGTTTTATTTTTATTTCAACACACAAAACGCGATATCCAAGCTAGGGATAATTGCGTCGATTTACAATTTTTAAACAGAAACAGTTATAAACATATTATACAAGAAAATAATCAAAAATAAAAAGAGAAACAATTAAATATATTAGGAACCTGAACCTTTCAGGTTAGAAAGATGATCATAAATATATTTACAAAGGAGTTAAACCTATGATAATTCTCTCTGCTATTTACAAATTGATATAGATCTACAACATTGTTTACTGTCTGTTGTCTAGCGGTGAAGAAGAGTCGGCATTCCAGACGCAACTTTAAAAATTTCTCTAAAGTACCGATGAGCGGCACAGCCCTCGCCGTCTCTCCTAATGTTTTAACATCGGAGGCATATGCAAGTAATTTTGGACAAAATATTGTTTTAAATACGTAGTTTCAATCTCAATCTGTGTATAAAAAGAAATATTTCTACATGGATGTTTATTTTTTCCACGTTTACATATGTCATCATTAAAGTCTCAGTTATCTATCTAAATCCTGATCTCCGTATATAAATACACACTGCAATATAACCGCCCCGGCGATCAGATAGCTGAGTGAAACATTCCTAATCAGATCTTCCTAAATTTAATAACCAAGAGAAGGCTATATATAGAATGGAATGTTTGCCTCCTCCGTGAGGGGTTGCCAATTTCATCCTTTGGTTGCCATGGCTAATTTTTAATTCGGATTCTTAAACAATAAGATGATCCAAAACTTTTTGGACTTTTATTCTTCCATTGTCGCTGATATTGGTACATTTCTAGATTTCAATATGGTATTATTCATTTTGTGATGATTAAATTCTGTTTCCTTCATAAGATATCTGAGGAAAAAAGTCGATTTAATAAGAATGAGAGAAATATTAGAAACCTTGAAAAGAGAATATCAATATTGTCATGAAATTTGTTTAGGGTGAAATCAAAATAATTGTTTATTATTAAATATGTAAAATTATTTTAATATTCTTATGTAAATTCTGTAACTGGATACATTTCTTCTTTAGATTGTTGTGAAGGAGACATCACTCACTTCGTGCCTTAATTTAATAATAAAACCTGCTAAGATCTCTGTATACTTCTATTCTTTACTTGTGACAATATTATTATACACTCAAATCTAATAAGGTTACTTTATATCGGTTACAGGTTTAAGGAAAAAGGGTAACTTTTTAGCAAATATACTTTATTCTAAGTGCTCCATATGTCTACACATGTAAATGCAAAGATCTAACTGCTTTCTACAAGTATGAAAGATCTCTATTTGCTTATCTGTATTATTTGGAGGAGTTGACGACTTAAATTTCCGGGTTCAACGCTGGATCTTGAATGTCGAAAGTCAACTTATATGTACTTCCAACTCCCAAAGAAATAGTCTCAGTATTTTATCAATCACTTGATTCAAGTTCTATATAATACTGATATCGAATATGATATTTGGTTTAAATAGAGTTTTCTAAATATTCATTTATATGTTGGACCATATTTTTATGGTCTCGATATAAGAATTAGTATTATTTGACTATTTATTTCGGTAAATGTATAAATATATACACACATGTTGTGTGAATAAGTTAATCAAGTCTTTATTCGGAAGCATGTGATATAAAAAATGAAAAAAGAACAATTGCGATATCATTGAACTCGACAAAACCTTGATCACTACTGGCTGAGAAAAAAAAAGAGAGAGATTCCACACTTATCACAAAATAAGAAATCATCAAAGTTCAGTATCTCTCACAGCTGATCAAATCCAGGCAGTGTTTCCGAGCTAGACAACGTAGTCAGGGTTAACGGCCGGAGTTGTCTGAATCAGGAATGATTCTTCACAAGCTGAATCGAGCTAATTTCTCTTGATTTCTGAACGTATTTTGACATTTGATGATTTTATACAGTAAATTATGTTATTATATTTATATCAGTAATAATTTGAGCTACATAAAACACAATTTACAGAGAAAAAATCACTATAAATTGATTATATAAATATGATAAAGTTGAATATAGAGATATATGTTTCCAGAGTGGTGTGTCTAGAGTGTCCGACCTACCCGGGGGGCCGAGCAGCGCTAGGAGCCAGCAGCAGCAGGCTGCCACCAGTCCCGCCATGGGCCGACGTCAGGCTGCTTGGACGCGCATGCGTCGCCAACAGGTGGTTCCTGTACCGCCGTTATTGATCAGGGACCAACTTTGATGTCCAAGTTTCATGGATCACCCATAGGTGCCACATGTGGAACTGCCATAGTGCAAACGGCAAGAGAGAGCTTGAGTGGTTTCTCTTGGAACAGAGACCGACGACAAGTTTGATGTTTCACTCCCAGACACTGTTAGATAGCCACAAGTAGGACGAGAAAGTTGTGTCCGAGTCAAACCTCGCTTCCAAATCGCTGATTGTCTTGTCGGGCTGAGGATATCATCCAAGTTTGTTTGATCATATATGAGTAGGTCCAGACAGCCACATGTAGGCTCAGACGGCATTCCAAGACATAGTATATCACCAACAAGACAGTATTGATTAATATAGTTGCGTAAAACTGACAAATCCATTTCGATGTTTGATTTGCTTATTCTCAAAGTTGCTTAAACATCTCGCCTGTAGATATTCCATTTCCTGTGTTAGAATATAATTATCCATTAGGCTACATGCCGGTTTTAGCTCCTACCAAGTATACTAAGTAAAATTGAAGTGCTAAAAATTTAAGCCAACAAAGGAAAAATTCGTTTAACGCGGATATACCGTAGAACCAATATCCATCGGTATTTCCTCTGTCTCCCAGCAATATGTAATTTTTATACATATATACTCTCCTAGAGACTCATTCCAATGTTTTAGAAAATAGTATCCATTTGATTATTAAAGTACTAAAGATGAAAAACTCACATGAAGCCCTAGGGATAGGATTTTGCTATCGAAGTTTATTGCCCAATTTTCGACGTTAAGAATTGGCTATACTCATGTTGGCAGATAACCCAAACAATCGTATCCTTTAACACTAGGTCATTTTGGAATTGGACTAACCAGTTAGGCACTAACATCTAGATTACCGCGAGAACATTGCTTCCCAAGTTACTTCAAAGAGGAACTGATAAAAATCTCTCTTCTTTGATTTAATTTTTATATATTTTTCATAAACGAAAAAAATACGTAAATGATTGTAGAACGACGTTTGCCAATTATCACGCAAATGTTTCTTTTGAACAAAAAAATCGAATTTTGAAAGAGAAATAACGATTATTTCTAACCTTAGGGATGAAGTATTAACTTTATTTTTCCGTTTATCATCACTCTTCACAATTTAACCTTTCATACTTCATCCCTAAGGTTAGAAAAAATCGTTATTTCTCCTTAAAATATATTGATTTTTCGTTCAAAAGAAACATTTGCGGGATAATTGTCAACCGTCGTTTTACAATCATAAGCCGCATTATATTGTTGCATTAATTATTGTTAAATAGATAGGTCTATACGTATACATCAAACACATGCTTAGAAAATTTACTGTTTTTAAAGACACATAGATAACAAATTTGTATTCTATTTTGTTTATTATACCAAAAAATATTTTTGAAAAAAATACTTAAGGAATCTCCAGAATCAATGTCTAACATGTTTTAGGTAATATCGATTTATCTTTTGAAGTCACTGTTAATTAGAAGAAAAAAAAACATATACACTTTAAATGTGAACTTATAGTGGTGAATTCATTTTAATATATAAATAACTCAGTGTAAAAATATAGAAACGGAAAAAAGTTTAAGATATGAATAAACCTGTCGAAATACTATATGTATGTTATATAAATCTATAATTTAAAATGTTATTTTATTTAAAATATATATCATAAATTCAAATATTCTGTTAAGTCAACCGCCAGAGGTCGCGCTTCCTGTTTATATAACCCGTTGTTGTTGTTTCCGAATGGGCGGCTAAGACCTTTGTAATTATGTAAATAATATTTTGTTTTCCTAGTTCTACTCGCCTTAAGACAGGCAGTATTTTTATCAAATTATGTTTTTTTTTATATATCCCATAAGCTCAATTGAGGCAATTTTTGATACCTATTTTCATTAATATTATTCTATTACCACGACTGCAAAACAATATTAAAATACTCATAGATACCAAAATCGGGCAACAAGTAGTGATTCTGTATATTTCAAAATATTACAAAATCAGCAGAATCTCATTCTTTTTACAACATGTATTTTTCTGCAAAATATACGGAGACAATTAAGCATAAGGATTCCACTGAACAATATAATTGTCCCTACAATATTTTGAATTGTAAAATAATACGACACAATCCTCTTAACTCACCCCACTTTATTTCTAGAAGGTTGGCGACTATTGCCTGCGGCATAGTGAAATTAAAGCCATCAACGATTTTCATTTTCACCGCCGTTTGTTATCTTTTATTTCTATTTCTAATTTCAGTTTCAATTCAATCTTGAAAATTCATTGAGAAGGAATCTTCCTTCTACTAGTTCCCATTAAACATATAAGCATTTTATAATGATTCTACCATTATTTTTCAACCTGAAAATATACATTCCTGCTTTACAGAAAATGTCATTAGTAGCAGTGAACACTATTTCATGTTTTAGAAAGACAAATACCTCTGGAAAAAAAGATATCAAGTGGTTTGCTATATTCAATATATACTTATGTAGGAATGACAAGGATTTATATAATTCAAGTGACTTTCTACATTTGACTATCTCATCAATTTAGACTTGCTCACTCATGATAATTCAATTATTGTTGCAACACTTTTAAATTTAAATACGAAACTATCATAGACGCGTATGATTCTTTTCAAAATAAAACAATTTCTACTGCCCTTACTGCAATGGAAAAATTAATGGGAGGGCCTGGCTCATCAAACTTTCCATTGCAGTAAGGGCAGTATAAATTGTTTTATTTCGAAAAAAATCATACGCGTCTATAATAGTTTCGTATTTTGATAACAGATGGCGCGCTAGTTCATCTTAACTTTTAATTAGTTTCTATGTTAAATAATAGAACCATGAACCATTTGATTAAAAATTTTTTTTAATTACTTGATCTGGATCAGAGCTTATTTTGAAACATTCTGAATTTTTTTAAGGCTAGAAAATATTTATTATGAATAGTTATAGATTATATAAATGAAAATGTTGATATTTGAAATAGAATAATATTACTTAATTATAACAGATATTTTAATATATAGGTAATAATTTGTACAATACCCAAGAGGTATAGTTTATTTTCGTCAAAATAAGTATGTTAAACTGTAAACATGTTAAGCTTGTGTTAAAATGTGAATACATAATTCATCCATCTATAAATAGACTGTACAAAATAAACGTGGGAGCCAGCCCGGGCGAATGCTACGGCATGCCGTGTGTGCGCGCACACTTAGCTGGAAATAATCTTTGAAGTTAAATGCATAACGGTTGCACTCCTCCATTAGATCACGATATATATATATTAATTTTGTTATTTTTTTATTGGAACTTAGAGAGGGCTTGAGATAGATAGCTATAATTCGGATTTCTCTCGTACTTTAGATCATGAACGATCTCTGAAAAATTCATGTCTCAACTCCCATAAGTTTGCTAGTCAATATCATGATTCACAGTGAGAGATCATTTTATATAGATAGAATATATCTAAATTGATAGAGATTGATTGATATTACCTAGAACATGTTGGACATAGATTCTGGAGATTCCCCAAGTATTATTTTTGAAAATATTTTTGATGTAATAAACAAAATAGAACGCAAATTTAAAATCTGTGTTTTTAAAAACAGTATTAATATATTCAGTTTTCAGAGTCATCAAGCAACAATTCTTAATAATCAATTCTGTCACCGTTTGCTCTTGTGAATGGAATAAATACCCAAATATGGCCATTTCTCATAACAATCGGTGGTTCAGTGGTAGAATGCTCGCCTGCCACTCGGGGGGCCCGGGTTCGATTCCCGGCCGATATATATATATATATATTTTTTTTACAATTTTAAAACTCATTTATATATCATACAAGAATGACATCCACGGCGCCAATTTATAATTGTAACGAATAGTATTTGAATAAAAGCATTTAATCGGGTAAAACCCGAGCGTTGCCCGGGCCATTCGGCTAGTTTTATCTAAGCATGTGTGTGATGGATATATGTAGACCTATCAAACAATCATTTACGTATTTTTTTCGTCCATGAAAGATATATAAAATTTAAATCAAAGAAGAGAGATATAATATCAGTTCCTCTTGGAAGTCACTTGGGAAGCAATGTTGTCACGGTAATCTAGGCGTTGGTGTCTAACTGGTTTGTAATTCCAAAATATTTCAATTAATGCTCTGTGTGTGTGTGTCATGCTCACAATAATTATATATAAGTGCATTCATAGAAAATTCATATAAATTATTAACGCGCATTCTATATATAGGAAATGAAAGTATTTAAACACGAAAGTTTATTATTCACACAAAAGAAACTTCTATTGTCCTTACTGCAATGAAAAAATATTGGGAGGGCTTGGTACATCAGTGGTGAACCTTCCCAGCGGTTTTACCAATTTAATCTACCAGACCGCTTCTTAGAACTCTAATACTGTATTGGACGATTCTGATTATATATGCTGCCCTGAAGGATGCAATATTAGAAATGGTATTCAAGAAAACTAGGGACATAATAACACTATAGATGAATATGACATTCAAAAGGTTTTGATAATAGATCTTATCAAATAATTTACCGAAAGTAATAAAGAAAATCAAAAATATACTGACATTTAGACATAGTCTTGAGCAGATGCCTGCGAAGAAGGGAAGGCAATTCATTTTTATCAAAATCAGTGGGAAAGGGGGCTTTCCAGTAGTCGTTTCCCTTGATAAGGTTGCTTGGTTTGGCTGCTGTAATGAGCATAAACAGAAACGATGCATATATTTGATAAATCGACCTACATTCTATTGAATTCATTAGAACCACTGGTCTCGACACCAATTTCCAATTAAATATGGCTAGCTCAAATTATAATTACAATTTGAAAAGGACGTTGTAAAGATAAACTCAGTTTACCTCTAGAAAAGATCGAGACTGCCTGGCCGGCACGTGTGAGAACGCTCTTGCAACCTTAGAATAATTTTCAACGCTTTGCCAAATGTTTTAATTTTTGTTTGATCCTGGCCAGGACAAAATAATTTTAATAACGAAAAGATTCGAAAAGGATAAGTTTCTTTATTTGAAAAATAAATTCGAGCTTTCGGGCGTAAGCTGCCCTTCTACAGGAATAATGGATATAATTTTAAGTAGTCATGTATTTACAGTTATAAATATTTTCTTTAAATGGTTTCTCGCTTTGGTCTTGCACAGCGCGAGTGGATCGCATACCCACGTGATTTAGTTTAAATCAAAGAAAAGCCTTGATAAAGAGAGGCGTGTTGCCCCTATAAATACTAGTTGACCAATAATTTATATCCAGTATATGCCCTATATTTATCTATACATATATATATATATATAAGCTATTTTTTGCATATCTAGGATTATTTATGTAGTTTTATATTTTATTATTTAAGAAAAATTATTGCTATGTAAATTTTTAATTGGTTTATATTATTATATGCAAAATTGTTAAGTGGTGTAATGAAGAGAAATTCAAATAAAGAAAATTATCCTTTTTGAATCTTTTCGTTATTATAATTATTGAAAGGATTATTCGTCTTAAAACAAAAGAATTTTGTCGAGACAATAAAAATATTCCGCCGAAGTATCTTTAATTTAAAGAACTCTAGAAAAGATGTTTAAAAATCGTTGTGGTAACTCTAAATATCCAAGTAAAATATTCAGGCTCTTCAACGCTCAACAACTGTGAAATAAAACTATATAAAATCTCTTCCTACCCAAATCACATTTTATAGAAAATCTCTCTCTATATACATAAAATACTGTATATATATTCTATGAAGGTTTGATATATAAGATTTTTCCATCTTTTCACACAAAATATAACTATATATAGATTCGGAAAAAGGAGGCAATGCCATACGCATTATACTGTAGAATATAATTTGAATACATCTGATAGATGTATATGATAATATTATCAAATATATAAGTGTTATCAATTGAAATATATCTATATATTTTCATATATATGGAATCTCTTTGATGTTTTGGTAATCAAACAGATTTTAATCTTCCACTATATTTCATTAAATGCGATTTTATACCCTCGAAATATATTTAGAAAATCCGATCACGGTGAAAAAATAGCTTTTTTCCAATAGATCTTACAGAGACAGACATCTCATGTATTTGAAAGATGACTAATTGATCAGAGGTGAATTTTAGACGTTCTTTTTTTTTTTAATAATTGCGCTTTTAAGAAATGTTGAGGATTATCCGAATTTCAACAAGTCTAGTGATATGATGAAACAGTGTGCTATCTGTTATAAAAAAAATGAAACTCTTTTAGATGATTATTTTCAAAATAAAATAGGTTTCAACTACCCTGACTGCAATGAGAAAATAATGGGAGGGCCAGGGAGGGTGAACCCTCTCAGCGGTTTAGCCAACCGTATTAGATTTAATACAAATTTTCATAGTTCATTCAAATACTTTTTCCAAGTGTTCAGATTGAATATCAGTAAAAAGGAAAACACACCACCACAAAACAAATGAAATATTACCTTTCGCATTGAGTTTCTTTTATTTATTCTTTTATTCTATTGATATTTTATTATTAATATTAATATTTTATTCTAATAAAAGAAACTCAATGCGAAAGGTTGTATTTTAATTTTTATAAATGAAATATTAAAGCGGTATATTGTTTACTCTACCATCCGCTGTAATATTGAATTTGTTGTGTGGCTTATTTCCTTTTATACCGATACGCAAACTGAACTCTTGTAAAAAATATTTTGAATGAACTATGAAAAATTTTATTAAGTCTATAATATTATTGAGTTGGGCCAAATCTTAGAATTTTATTTAACTTCAAACTCTGCACAGATCCTAAAAATGACACTAAAGAGAAAGAACATTCAATATAGAGTAGAATGATCCAATACAGTATTAAAACTCTAGAGAAGCGGTCTGGTTGATTAAATTGGCCAAAGCACTGGGAGGGTTCACCACTGATGAGCCAAGTGATTCCCAATTTTTTTTTTCATCGCAATAAGGACAGTAGAAGTTTGATTTATTTGTAAAACGCCCACCATGGTTTCGGACTAATGACTCTTGTCAGTCCAGAGCGGCACTTTTTCAGGAGACCATGAATGATCAAATAAAAACAATAATTTTGATAGAGCTGTTTAGTTTCCAAAGTATAAAAAACTGAGACAATATGAAACCTAATTGAGATCGTTCAAACAACTTGAGGAATACGAAACAACAACACAACAACAGTTTTCAAAGTGATTGAGACCAATCTATGGCCAAAATATAGGTAAATATTTGCAGGTTTGATAATAATATGTAAAAATAAAGGT
This sequence comes from Cordylochernes scorpioides, assembly GCA_030710605.1. NCBI lineage: Eukaryota > Metazoa > Arthropoda > Arachnida > Pseudoscorpiones > Chernetidae > Cordylochernes > Cordylochernes scorpioides. The sequence goes on from CP092870.1 coordinate 13,470,940, forward strand.
GACCTCTCCCGTCAAACTAGATGTCAAAACTAGACACCATCTATTGTCCGTTCCTGCAAACTAATAATGACATTGAATAAAAATCTTAGAATAATTGTTATTTATTCCGATAGATGGCGCAAGCCATCATCATGCTTTATTTGAATGATTAGGAGATGCCTTTGTCTTAATATATTCACGTTTTAGCCAAGTACAATTGAAAACCTTTGTATGTTTTCACCAAATAATGATATGTTATTATATTTTGAAGCATCAATTCTCCACTTTTGACAATATATTTTGTAAATAATGAAACTTCACTTATTTATGTTGTTTCAAATATTAATTTTGCGAAATTAGCTTTAATTCAAATTTAAGAGATTCATGTCTCATAATATGAATATAATTTTTAATAGATCTCACACGCGCCCGTTACAAAAATAAATTTGGAAGCGCATAATTGTCTCTGTGTATTTATCATAGGAAGATATAGAAATTGAATAATTTAGATATTTATCATTGTTCAAATAGACTCACTAATTTATTACACCGTAAAGGGGAAATATATAAGCATAGAGCGCTTCTTACGTCAAAAAAATATAAAAATAAAATTAAACTAGACACAATCTATTGACCGTTGCCGCAAACTAGCGGCCTTGGCTCGGTTACAATGCCACAACAGATGGCGTCTAATTTTGACCTTTATGACCCTATACTTCAGATCAATTTTCTCCCGGCAATATATATATATATGTTATAAATATAAAATAATGAGATTTTCTGTTGTATTTTGATTGTTATTTATATAGAAAACATAATTTGATTAAATTACTGCCTGGCTTAAGGCGAGTAGAACAAGGAAAACAAAATATTATTTACATAATGTACAAAAGATTTGAGCCGGCCAACGGGGAACAACAACAATGAGTTTTTATAGAGAAAACAGCGACCTCTGGCGGTCAATTTAACAGAGTCATTTAATCTATGAAATATATTTGAAAAACATTTTTTATATATAACATATATATATTGGAAGAAGAATATAAAAAAAAATTGTACCGTCGAGGAGTCTTCCACAATGAAGAATAGTTCTTCTACAGATAGTCCGTTTACTCCTCTCACCTCAGGTTTCAAGTAAGACTTGTAGATTAGTATTTTGGATAAATTTAGAGGGCACCGTCACCGAAGATCCAGTCCTGCAGGTCGGGTGGACGCTGGATGTTGAAGGCTTCCCTGATGAGAGGTCAGCGACATGACCAGTCCGGAGGACCAGCGAAAGATCACAGAAGCCTGTGGCTATGCAAGATTCTCAGGCAGTGGTGGAATGTATAGGATAGTCTATAGTCAAACAAACCTCCACGTCTGCATCGTGCCACTTGAGGCAGCAGCACCTATATGTTCTCCATTTTCTGAAGGAATTGAGTAATGATCATGGTAGCGGATGAGACAGGTCCAGCATGATGTGAGCTGCTCAGGTGGTGAGACGCAGAAAGAGTGTGGCTGTTTTCCGAACCACCATGACCATGGCGAGGATTGGAACCCGAATGCATACGTGATTTTTCTCTGAAAACATTCGCAACCAGAAGATTCCAAGGGGATCGGTGTCCGTTAAGACGCTGTGCGTAGGCCGGGGAAGTTCAATTGAGCATCTAAGTAGATATCCGGTTAGCAATCCCAGAAACTTCGCTGAAGTCAGGTTGTGAGGGCCACAGGAAGCGGTAGCTATCCGGAGACATAGAGGAGTCTCAACTACTGGAATCTGTGTATCTTATTCGAAGATATCCGAAACAACTATGAAGAGATGGCAACTCCAACGGGGTTTTATTTCCGATTGTATCGTTTTTAATTCCTCGTAATTTTAATTTCATAAATATATATAAAAAGTGTCAAATTTCAGTTAAAAGCTATGTAATTTTAAAATAATTGAATTATATATATCAATCATTATCAATGTTTAGAAATAAACGTTTTTCCCTGGACTTATCAGTCCTTCAACAAGAGTATTACGTGATATTAACGTGATGCACCTGTTGAAGGACTGACAAGTCCGAAAGCTTGAAAATAAAAAGTAGAACAAGAAACTTAGCCCTGGAAGCTTTATTTATTTTATAATATTATCAATGTTTATTGTATATTATTATTTTCAAAAATTTGGGAGTATCTATTTTTATCTTAACTCTACTTTAAGAATTGGGAGAATTATATATATCAAAACTAATTAAAATGTTAACAATACATACTTGAATGTCTGTATTGCATATATATATCGTATATTTTAAAGTGTATAATAATGACACTTTTAGTATATGCCACATATCTTCTAATTAGTTAGAGCCGATACCTTATAAGATCCTACCCTTCTATTAAAATGTACACTTTCTATTTACTACCACCCCATATTTTGTATATAAACTATTTGTATTTAAACACCCTATTTTAATTTGAACTAAAAATGGTGACGTCAAAATAAAGATCCAAAGAGCAGTCAGCTGGGGACAGAGGAGGAAAATGCCAAAGCCCAGATGGGCCCCCCCCCTCCCTCCAGGGATTTATATAGACGACCCCTGTAAACAGGACAGGTTTTTGGCAGGGGGTCAGCAGATGTTCTAGGGTGTGGCCATCGGTAGACGGCTTCTGTCTCGCTCAGTCTCTCTCTCCAGGTCTCGATGATAGGCATCCAAGTTTGTGTCATGGCCTCTACCTCTGTCCCGTGGGCTGTCCTCGATCAGTGTCGGTGCTAACATCTAGCCCTGCCTCTGCTTCTTGTTGTCCGCGTGTGGGAAGAACATCAACACTCGCCTCACGTACACGACTGCCAGTTCATCCATACGTCGGCAGGATCACATTTGCAACAATATTACATATATATATATATATATACACCCCTCCATATATATCCTTTCCAAATAAACACCAAACAATGCGCTGAATATATATTCAAATCCCAACGGGTGTTCTGTACACAATGAACCACTTACAATACCAGCATACTGATACATTACCTACTCATTGAGAGTTCCTGAAACTGTACATATTGACATAGCATATATAGCATACCATATTTCCTCCAATATTTCTTTAAATGTAATACATCTTTTGTTGAAAAAGGAGGATTAACTGTCACAACTCCTTAGCTAGGAATCAATTAGATTTAGGTGTCTACGGCCAAATTGGTCCTTGTGTAACAAAGTGATATGTTTTCTGATCTAAAGATTCAGGAAAATATAAAGTCCCTTTCCTCTTCTAAAGGATATATCTATACATATTATATATATGCTTTCACTAATATACAGAACTTAAGTAAGTTGCACCTTTAAGCATGTATATCGAGATTCAGATAATAACTCTTAGAGATATTTGATACATATATATAGTGACCTTCATTGAAAACACACGAGATAACTTAGTGTGAACAAAATTACCTATGTCACCTTGAAAAAAATAGACTACTGGCGATTTCAAAGACTTTCCACTACCTTAAGTTTTGATCATGAAAGTATATACATGCATAGAAGGTCAGGGCGGTAGAATAATCAAAAGGTATCTGCTTATCATATTAGAGAGCTATCTTATCTGAAGAAATATCAATCAAACAATATGGGTTTTCATTTTCTCAAATTGTATAATAACCTTTTGAAAGAAAAACCAACAATGTATGCGTTTTGCGTTGTTGGTCATAGTTTGACGTACTACCTTAATATACTAGTAAGACCTAAGTAAGTCATACCTCTTATTTGTGATCCAAGAAAATGGAGTCTGACTGCTTGAACCGAAGCAAGTATAGAAAGAGAAGAAGATTATAGTGGTAACTGAATGTAAGAGATTGGGCGTGTAATTAAACATGCAGGTATTGCGGACTTTCTTATAAATTACAATATTGTCCATCAAACAATGAATGATAATTGCTAAATAAGTGAGAATTCCCATATTAATATGGAGATATATTGTGTGTAAACCTATATTTTCTCATATATAAATATAATATCCTTTATCAGTCCTGTTAATATATGCTTATAACTATCCTTAATTTCAAATAAACTTGTGAATGAAATTTAAAATATAAAGATTTTTGTGAGTTCCTATTATGAATTCTAGCTATCAAGCAACAGGTCTTGCCAAAGAGTGATTTTCGCTTGAAGGATAGCCTTTCAAAAAAAAAGGAAATTTATTGTGAATATCTTTGTAATATCTAAGCATATATATCCTCCTGAGAGATGAATATAAGCATTTAAAACATAAATATCAAGAATTATTCACAGATTTATAATATCAAATTACAGAAATGAGGGATAAATTGAATAGAATTCAGCAAGGACTTGCCTAAAGAAGGAGATCAATTTAAAGTGCCTTCTATTCAGCACCCGTGTCTGTCCACATCCACCATGTAAACTTGCCTGGACACGTGTGTTTGGAGAGCCATGTTTGTCCTTCAATAAACCCCCCTTGTTATACGCCAGCACTTTCTATCCCTTGTTGGGCTGTTGTTGGGTGGATTTTAATGGATCCACTCGTTGGTAATAATACTTTATATCATCAGAATGCTACTCTATAAAACAATTTTATCTTTTATTTATATTTCATTTAATATAATGGTTTATAGATAAAATTCTTTTTTGATATTCATAATAAAATTATTTCATCACGTATATGTACATATTTCAGCAAAATATTATTTTATTAACCGAATATTAATTTTTATATTTATAAATTTTTACTCTGTAAATTCCCTCATTATTTCCATGTTATTTTTAAATGTTAATTTGTTTTGCAATAAATAAATTTCCCTGTTATAGTGAAGTTTGCCTTTCCTAATTTTATACATGACAACATCTATTATATATATAATGTATGAAGAGACAAGGGTCGCTTCTCCTGTCAAAATAAACGTCAAAACCTGACGCCATATATTGACCGTCGTCGCAAACTAGCGGCCTCAGGTCGGTGACAAAGCCACAACACCAGCTTGTCTCTTTAGTCCCTTGTCTCTTTAGATCATTATCCTCCCGGCAAAATTTATATCTATATATAATGTATGATTGTATAAAAACATTATATATATATATTTTTTAAGTGAACCTTCCACTTAAAGCCTGTTCCATTATTTTTCTTTTTCCAAAAAAAAAAAGAATATAATATTGAAGAAGGAACAAAAGTTAACGGCGACGTGTTTCTTTCATTAATGTTGTAAATTCGGCAAGTTTTCTGACTTTGACGTCCTTCGACAGGCAACTTTCCAAGAAACTGAAAGATAATATTTATACGTAAATATTTACATGATTTGAACTTTTCTCAATGAAATAAATGATTATTATACAAAAATATTTCCTTCTTATCTATGTAAACAAATTTGTTCTGAGAAAAGGATGACCGCCATAGGATGCACGGAAAGGCAAAAACCATCTTAAACCCCTCAGACAAAGAAGATTTTAGAAACTTGGGAGGTTAAATTTTTTCAAGGTGAGGGGACAGATTGGGTACTATTTTTATTAAATATCTGTAGGTATTATGGAGGAAGGTCAATTTTCCTGTTAAAACTGTATAGTTGGATAGATGTTTATGCCTCCAGGAAGAGACGCTGTTATTTGTTCTTTATTCCTATGTAATGTGCGGTAGCTTGGGTTGAGTTGAAAGTGTGGCCTATACTATTGATATGTTGGTATATTAGGTGTCTCTATTGTTGATGCATCTTTGGTGATCTGTTAAGCGGATGTAGAGCAGAACTATATCTACTCACAAATACTCCTCTGGAAATTAGAAGACTTTTTGAGCAGCTGAGTTTTCTATGGATGTTTTCCTTCCATAAAAATCTATGCTTCCTTCTTAAGGTGAATCTGTATATGAGCTATAATCTTAAAAAAATATATGTATATGTCATAAAAAAAAGACGTATATTCTAGTTACGTTACCAATTCATGCAGTCGTGGATGGTAAAAATGAATGATAACTTTTGTCCCAAAAAATTTATCATTTTGATTATTTTTTAAAGCAAACAGTTTTTTTTTGCATACATACAAATAACAATGTTATTATCTATTTACAATAAAAATAAAATTAGGTTATATTCCTTTTGTTAAGGATTCCTTTTCATTTTAAAATTTAACTCTGTGATTATAGAATTTTAATTATTTTATGAATAATAAAAATCATATTTTTATTATGTCATATATGTGTGCAAATAAACCTAAAAACAAACAATAAAACTTGAAATTATGTAAATACAAATAAACTAAGCTATATTATTGAAATATAATATTAACAATCATTTTTTTATATAGATAAAACAAACTACCTATTATTTCGAATGTAGTTACTTGCAACATACACTGTTGAAAAAAGCAATAAATGAATGCATTACTTAATTCATGTATATATAATCTTTGTGTTATATATACACTAGCGGATGTACCCGGCTTCGCCCGGGTTTTACCCTAGTATAATATAAATGAGTTTTAAAATTTGTAAAAAAATAAAAATGCGTCGGCCGGGAATCGAACCCGGGCCGCTCGCATGGCAGGCGAGCATTCTACCACTGAACCACCGATGCTTATAAGAAATGGCCATATTTAGGTATTTAATCCATTCACAAAAGCAAACGATGACAGAATTGATTGTTGATGACTCTGATATCTTTATATTAATAAAATGGAAATTTCATAAGTGGTGTTCGCTAAAAACTTTCGTTACAATGCATCAATTTCGACCATATTTTCAACATTTATGTAAAACGAGATGGAGCAGGTTTTGCTTAACATCAAAATATTTTTCCTAACTTTAACATGCGTAACTTCGCTGTTATCGATTAAATACAAAAAAAATCAACAGAGTTAATTTTATTTTAATATAAATACAAAATTAAATTTCAACAGAGTTAATTTTTTTACATACTAGCTAATAATCTCAATCTAAAAAATATTCATATTGTTTTATCATGTTTCTAATATCGCCTAACAAATATACAAATTTATAGTGACCAACATATGCAAATTTTATCTTTGTTTTTATTTAACATGATATCGTAAACATATACATCCATTGTAAGCATTTTTCTGTTCACCTTCCGTGGTTTATCTTTTCTCTGATAGTTTTTAGGTGTAGTATATTTTCTTATTACTAGACTACAAACATTCCCTCGAGAAAAACCTGGGCGAAGCCGGGTACATCCGCTATATTATATAAATATATGACGTAACGAATATAATTATCATTATTATCATAATATTCTGTGTGTTCCCGAATATTATTATCAATAATATTCGTTAGGCAAACTTTCACTCGGATAAAACCCGGGCGAAGCCGGGTACACATCCGCTAGTATATTAATATAATGGAGGTGCTCATTATACATTGTTTTCTAAAGACCAAAGTTGTGAAACAGTACACAAGTTCAATAGTGTGATGTAACCATATTTAGAAATAAACCAGATCTCTATAAGTTCTAAATATAATTACTAACAGACACACATATATAATAGAATAGAATATATCATATTAAAACATCGTTAAGTAAATTAGCTTTATATAAGAGGAATTAATTGAGTTACCCCTGAATCCCATGAAATATTAAGCATTCGAGTGTAAATATATTACAAGAGTTACTCGTGTGGGATAAGAGAATTGCGGTTTGAACAGTTCTCTAACTATATTTGTTCAATATTTATTTACAGTTAAGTGTTCCAAAGATATATTTAGCCTATTTTATGTTCTGCTTAAAACTTAAAGAGCAGAACTGGAGCCGCAAAATACCAGTCTATGGTTTATTTTGTTGGAGGAAAATATTTTCTTATTAAATAGATGAAATATTCTCTCTCGGCTATATACTATTAATCATTAATATATACGTTATATTTATTAAAGTAAATTATATATACAGTAGAACTTCCCTGTAAAGTACACCTAATTGAAGAGCCAAAGTGTCCTTTAGGGAAAGGTGTCCTCTTACCGGAGAGTTGCTAAATTGTAAAAATGATAATTTTGAAAATGAAAACTGTCCTTTGTAGAGAGGTGTCCGCTATCGGGGTATCCGCTAGATAGAGGTTCTACAGTATATGTATTTTATTTTTTCAAGAAACATTCACACATACTAATAGAGAAAATAAATGGAAGTTGTACCTGTAGCATATATATATCGGAATTCAAATAATAATTTTGAAAGATATTTGATACACGCTAACCTTTATTAGAGACACACAAGATAATAAAGGGGAATAAAATATCTTGTCTCCTTTAAAAAAAGGAGACGACGGGTTACATAAAATATATAAAACACTAAGCTTTTTGTCAATGAGTGTATATTTGATTTAATAAATAAAGGTTGAAGACCTTTTATTAAGATTCTGTTAAGTTTTCAATTTATGCGAATTTGCTTCTTCAATTCGTTTTTGATTTTGATCAGTTTGATATTCTCCAAAAAAATTAAGATTTGCTAGTTCTTTATTAACAGGAATTATTGGGGAATACAAACATGCAAAAACTGACGATCGGGGACATTCAAGACTTGCTACTTCTTTAAGTTTCGTTTATGAGTGTATGGATGATTATGAAATTATAATACATTTTTTTAAATAATCAACTATATCATTTTTCTTTTTTCCTTGTAAAACCATAAATTGTTTTCGGAAAAATGAAGAAAATAATCTCGGCTAGATCATAACCTTGTTGTAGTTAAGGCACATAAGGCCAGGTTATACTGGGTGTGACATAGCATTTTGAAGGTGAAGTTTATAAATAAATGATATGTGTGTCGCTCGTCAGGTTGTCTTAGCTTTAGAAGAAACTGAAACCCTCAAATAAAACATAATACTTTTATATATTCAATTACCATCTATCGATAAAATTTGTAATACTATTTTTTTCTGGAAAATGTTTCCTTTTATACATATATCATCAAATATTGTGTCTACAAACCTAACTACAATTTAACGCTATTGAATAAAAGGGCTTGGCTTATCAGTAGTGAACCCTCTCAGCAGCTTCGCCAAATTAATCTCCAGACCGCTCTACTATTGTATTAGATTGGTTTTATTATATATCCAGGATTTACTATGTAAGGCATCATAGCGGAGTTTAGGGAACCTATGGACATAAACATATAGGTCTGTAGAGGTGCATATTCTATATACAGTTACGAGCGTCATGCGTGGCCTCTGTCACGGTTTGCTTTTTTTTGGAATGGCGCCCTCCTATTGGTCGGCTACGATCACGCCACCTTTGCCCCCCCCCCCCCCCCCCCATTTCTGTAACTATTGTGTTGGAGCGGGTCGCTCCTTAAATAAATGCATATATTAGTTAATAACCAAATGGAATCCTCTCTTTCTTTTTCCCAGTAAGAGACGCCTACGGAAGCCAACAGTACATAGACAGATAAAGCACATAGGCTATAGTTATTAACTAAAATATGCATTTATTTAAGGCGCCAATTTATAATTGTAACAAATAGTATTTGAATCAAAACATTCAATCGGGTAAAACACGGGCGTTGCCCGGGTCATTCGGCTAGTATATATATGATTACAAGAAATTGTATCGAGCAATGCTCTTCTTCAGAATATGGTTATTCATATGGTTCGAATCATTATTTTTTATGTACAGCTTCTGGTGCTCTATCCTCTCTTCAGAATCTCATGATCCATCTTGGCCTAACTTGATCATGGCGGCTTTACTAGTGGCAGTGTGTACCATGGTTGTTCCAAGTGGTAGGAGAGACAAGCGTCTAATTTCAATTAATAAACCAGCTTATTTGAGAGAGTATTCAATGATGTTTTCCAATATATTTTGAGTATAAACTTTTAAAAGTATTTGTTCAGAATCAATATGAATGAGGTTCTACCTTAAAACCTGTTATAATATTTGAAGGTGTGTTTTGCCCTTTACAGTGCAGATTTACTATGAGATTTTCGAAATTCCCAATAGCTTTTATTTTATCTAAATATACATTTTGAAAGGTATTGCTATATTTAATTATCTATTGAAATTTTCAAACTCGCCATTACTGTTTTATATTTTATTCAACTTTTACATCACACAGTAAATACAATATGAATATTTTATAAAGGCTCAAATACATATTTATACAATTCTTAAACCATATCACTAAGACTTAATTCTGTAACTCATTTAAATTTGAAAATCATTTTATCTAAATTTACAATAAACTGTAAACGGAGAATTTCCTAAGTGTTAACCAAATTACAAACTCTAAATGTGAAGTGTAGTTAGTGAAATGTAGTTTGATAAAGTTTTATCGAGATCATTTAACGGTCACAAGATCCATCATTCCAGTGGATCATTAGATGCTAATGTTGATAGTTACTTTATTATGGTTGCCTCTCTGTACACATTAGCTTTATGGTGATGCCATTTGGACTTTTGCACAACCCAAGGTGAAATTCCGAGTAATCAATTCTTCTTCGCTAAACTTTTCTCCAAATATTTGTTTAATGAATTTATTCTTAAGTCAACATTTTTCGATTAAAACTTTCCAATAATTCAAAAATTTGGAAAATAAAATTGTACAAGAAGTGAAATTGTACCTATATTAGGTGGATAAATTAATAAGAAGTCATCTCTTGATCGTGCAACTAAAATTTGTTGTTGGTGCAGTCTGAATAAATATAAACTAATCGTTGATATCTATTTATTCCATAATTGGCAAAATACATTTTCTTTATTAATTAAGAAAAGCTAACCACGTACGCGTTTTTAACTGTTGGCCCTAATCATCGTGGTGCAAAATGTACCTTAACGACTAAAAAGGCTGGTCTTTGAGGAATCTTTTTTATCTTAATAAATTTCACTTAAGAAAGCACACAAAACGTTGCATATAGGCTCTATAGCCGTATAGATATTTTTTATTTTTTGGTTGAGAGAGAGAGAGTCCAGTGTTTTCTATCCAATTCCATCAATTACTGGAATTTGTATACAAAAAGAAGAGAAAATGGAAATACCTATAGTCTATTATAGAAATGTTAAATTTTATATATTATAATTCTATTGTTAATTCGAATTTCTTTACCCTCTTGTTACACTCCTATTCTGTTTCTACAAGGAGAATCTGTATATAAGAATATTTATCAATGTTGCTCTATAATATTTTGTTTCAACATTTAGTAATGTTTTTTTAAATTCCCTGAAATCGATAGAGATGGGCTTATGGCCATTAAACCATATTTGAGTAACTGCGTTCAGTGGTGGATGATATGTTCACCATATTGTAAATTGAATTCGAAGCCGTATTTGGTAGATGATCCGCTCGGTACTCAGGGTAGCTCTCCGAATTCAAAATTAGGTTGAAGCGGATAGCAGCACGGCAGTAGCTAATGTTCAGTGCAATGTATTCCATCAAGCAGTGTGATAAACTGGAAACAAATCTCACTCTTGGCGTCTTCTATCTATTGCGCCTACTCATGTTAAAAATGTCATTCCTAGGTTATGTTCTATTATGTCCCAATGGTTATACGAACCATTTGACCTGAACAAATCCCCATGGAACGCATTATGGTAAACTACATTTCAGCGACGTACCAATTCTAATCATGGTATTGTGTTACAAGAAATACATTCTTATAAAATCAGAATCATATAATGATTGATCAATGAATCTACTCTGCAAGTATTTTATGGACATCTATAAAGCACTCCCCTTATAACATCTTAACATCAACCTCTTTCTTCATCGGTCACCCAACATGTACGAGAATGTCAACCTTCTACCCAGGCCAATAAGTTCAGTTGATTCTTCCTCTAATCGAATATTTTGGGTGACTGGGTCACCTAAACCACAGATATCTGTTTCCTAGTCGAACCCAACTTTCGGAAAGAGCTATAATACATCAATAGGGTCATATACTAACCCGTGTACATTCCTGTATCTATGGTAATGTTGGATACAGAGGCGACTGACAGCATACTCGAACAAATGAACAAACAGCTATACAGATTGTATTTGCTATTCAATAGTGGTATAAATGAAACGATTAACAAATATTTTACAACTAAAATTGTGGTTTCCATTTTCCATGTTCGTATTTAATTTTCCCTCAATTTAAATATCAATATTTTATTATAAATTTAAAAAATAGATATCGCTTGGTGATAGTTAATCTTAAAATAAACCAAATAAAGGACTTTTGTGTACTCAATATTGCATTAAACGAACCTTATTATTTGTCTATTCAGTTTATATAGAGATAGAAATTTTGCCGGGAGAATATTTACCTAAAGAACTGAGCGCCATCTATTGACCGTCTCTACAAACTGGCAGAATCGGGTCGGTGACAAAGCCACAACACCAGTTTTGGAACCGACCCAATACTTTTATATAAAAGGGAGTACCTGGATATGTAAATTTAAAAAAAAAACATTTTTTTCTCAAAATATTTCGAGAGATTGCTTCCTCTTTATCAATTTATTGCACAGTATACTATATTTACAAAATCTTGTAGATCACATTAAAACAAATTTGTCATTGGTCAAAAATAATTAATGTTTATTATTATCATCAATTATTTTTGACCAATGACAAATTTGTTTTCATGTGATCTACAAGAATTTGTAAATTAAGTTTACTATGAAATAAATTGATAAAAAGGGAGAAATCTCTCGAAATATTTTGAGAAAAATAATTGATTTTTTTTTAAAGATCCAGGTACTCCCTTTTATATAAACTTAATTGATGGATCGCCTTTTAACTCAAACCAATACTTTTAGTTTTCTATGACGATCAAAAATAGAAATGATATTTGACTAATATTCTGAAATAATAAAATAATCTACGATTAGTTTTCTCTCATTTATTCCGACAGATGGCGCAAGGTATCGGTAACTTTCAGTTTCATAATCAAGAGATGTCGTATTTGAATAGATAGCGAGTAATTTGATTAATACAATGTATTTACAGCCATTCGGAAAAACTAATCATTTAACTATCAACTCCCATCATGTGTATGTTCAAATACCTGGTATTTATATATATTACTGAACTATATTTGTGTTTGGAATTAACGATTTTATCAGTTCAAACATTCAGACGGTTCTAATAATGTCTTGAGCAATATACATATATATAGTTGTTGAAAATTGAGCACCCCATTTTAATATCATTAAAATAAAAGCATATCTTAGATCAATATAACTTATTAAATATTTCCGATATTTCGATGAGGCTGTTCGCCTATCTTTCTCTAGGAATTCAAACTCCTTCTAAGCCCCTTGTCCGCGTAATGCACGAGATATATAATTGTTATATATTCTATAACTTTAGATAAATATTTGTCTATACAGTGTTTAAGGAAACTATGGGGGGACAAAACTTTGAGGACAATAGAAATATTTATAAATACCCCTGCATTCCTTTTCCGCAAACAAATCACAAACAAGCCAGTTAGACAAACAAAAGACATTTAAATTTATATAATAACGCTGAATAGCCTGATTTTTGTAGACAGATGGCGAGCTAATGTTTAATATACAAATATAATAATTGCATAATTTATTACAATAGTGTTATCCTAATTTTATCCTTTTTTAAAGTTTGTTTAATAATAAGTGAAATTAGCTACGCACAATAATAAATTTCTATTATAATATTTACCATCTCAATTTATAAAAGTATATTTAAAAAGCCTATTTAACCAATATCTCAGATATATTTCGAATATATTTATATACTATCTACCAAGAAAAAGGTATCCAAAACGTAAAAGTTCAATATTAGAATATTTCTTCTAGAATCGCTCTCGGGGATCTGATAAACGGGTGAGAACAAATTTGAAATAGCTTCAATAACTTTATATTATGGAGCACACAGAGTGGCTGTCTTCACCTCGTAGTCACAGCTGTAGATTGCTGTCGTTAGGGAAATGTATCTCTTTTGTCCCCTCAGACCAATCCTGGAGAACTAGCCGTAATATGTATGTATGTATCAGACAAACTGGGATATATGAAGTCGTTAGAATGGATTGAAACGGAATAAATAGATATGATAGCTAGAATATATTTTGTGGTAAAGTATTAAGGTGTGTTTTCGTACTATAGAAGCCCTTTTCAACAGGCGGCTAAACAGAGAGAGGAAAATTCGAAGAAGCTGATTATAGATGACAGATATATAGAGAAGTAGTGTATTGACACCAACCCAAACAGCTACTATAATCTAACAAGGTAGCATAACTCTCTCACTCTCTTATATTTACATGACTGTACCAGAAGAAGCACATTTCCTTTTAATTGTACATCAGAACATTGCACTATGCATCACCAAAGTAATAATCTTTGCTAGTGATCATACAGAATAAGCCACAACATAAGTTTTGGCAAATTCAGACAAAAAGCCAAATTGTATACCATGGTTTTGGCATTTATCAGAATTCGAAGCCGCAAATGTAGTGATGACGGCCAAAGCCCGGTACCGTGGCATACAGGGTGTATTATTGTCTAAATTTGCCAAAACTTGTGTTTTAGCTCTTTCTTAATTTTTGCTAGTAAAATGTATTACTAGGGTGATGCATAGTGCATCGTTCTGATGCAAAATTAAAAAGTGCATTTTTTAGTACATGAATATCATCCTCCTGAAACTATATTGTCAAGAAACTCCATCCAGATGGGACACCTATCAATCATCCCTGGACCCCGGGGGGGGGGGGGACCACAGGTGTGAGGGGTTCTCAGAAGCTGATCTGCAAACAAGGAAAACGGGACGGTGGCTGACGCCGTTCATGTTTATTATCTTTACCTGGGGATAAGTTGCTTTTATCATCTCTCTCTCTCCCTTAAATACCTCTTGTAAATAATTTTTATTGGAGAACTGAAAGGTAAATACCCTTTATAATAAATTAATAATCCACAATTTTGCCCTTGCTTTATTTATTTCCGCGACAATATGTTATATACATAACTACTTATAGAGTGTTGTTAAAAAATATACACTTTGGCCAGTTAAGGCTTTTCATTTTCACTTCTCTAGTTGCCTTGCCATCTTGAATACTTCAGGGCCAAAATTGGTCTTTATTATCTTGAAGAAAGTAGTTGCCTGGCCGGCCAGGAATAAAAACCTATACTAGTCAAAGTGTATCATTTAAGAACAATAAATACCCCGGTCAGGCAACCTACTGTTCTTATAGAATAAGTACATTTAAAGAGAAGCTTCTGTGAAGAGACTAAGTCTATCTCTTCCTTCCGTCCACCGCGGTAAACATGGGAACAGATTAAGGTGGTTCCTTCTTACAAAAGATTCCGACTAACGGAATTGAATAGGGTGAAAGAATGAAATCAACGGTGTCCAAGGACGAGGTTATATTTCAAAATATTTGAAATATCTTTATATAGGCTTTGTTTTATATATCTATAATATAAGGTCTATACTCAGTAGCATTAATATATTTGTAGTGTTTAATAAGGCTGTCACACACATAAATTTCATTGCGGTGCACTGATCCTCATTTTTCAGTAAAAATATACAGAATTTTACCATTTACGAATAACAAGAGATTTTGTTGCGTGTCAACAAAATCTCAAATCATGATACGAGGATTTCTGTTACTTCCTTTAATAGCTGTAGATCTCTAACTAGATCATTAATGCCCAATTAAATGTAACTCTTCACTTTCATTTGAACTAAATTCAAGATCTATTTGAAGTTCATCTGTAAATTCTGTATGATGATCACACTTTTCGATATAGGATTCTTGAACTGTTTTAGGTATCTGTACGGGATTTATGAGGTTGTGAGAAATAGGTTGACTAGTTGATGGTAAATCAGTAAAAAAAGTTATTTTGCTTCTATTTTATATTAAGGTCTGTTATTTTGAAGATACAATAATAACACAATCGTCATGGCGATATTTCAGTTTTCACCAAACCATTAGTATAACAAAGGGAATACCTTTTTATTTCTCCGATTTCCAATGCCGAAACCTTCGATAAGCAGGTTCCATACACATTTTGGGGAAACATCACTTGTCTTATTAACTTAAAAAAGGCCACACCAATATATTCTTAAAATAATTATTTCATCTTTGGGTGGTACGTTTTCTCTGTTTGGGGAATATTAGCTTTACATTTACGCGGCATCATTTATATATTCAAAATATTTATGCAAATTAATTTGTGTTATACATTTTATCGATATAAGATATTGCAATGGTATGTATTTAATCTGAATGGTTATTGCATTTAAGTTTATAGAGTCAATAGATTTAGAATATCATTTTTTATTTTATTTGACACATCGGACGCGATATCCCAGCTCGGGATACTTGCGCTTAAATACATTTTAGTAGATTATATACAATTCATTTTATACAATTTAATAACCGGACTAAAAACATAATTAAAACTTAAACGATGGCACTCTAAAACAGAAGAGAAAATCCAAAATGGATTACCCTATCAACCTATATACAACTCAATAACTGACTAAAAACACAATTAAAACTGAAACGATGGTTTTCTCAAACAGAAGAGAAGATCCAAAATAAATTATTTTAGCAACCTATATACAATTCAGTATATACAACACAATAACCGGTTAAAAACACAATTAAAACTGAAACTATGGTTTTCTTAAACAGAAGAGAAAATCTAAAATGAACTTACATTGTTACGTTGTTGCTTGGCAACAACTTCCGTAGGTATAAAGGATCTTTAGGACTTTATTTAAGCCTAATCGATAAAATAATTACAGAATAATGCAAAAGAAAACAAACAAAAAAAAAACTCACCAATTGCAGCACAGATATGGAAACCAGGAACAGCACAGAAGCTGGTGGAACCTTCTAGAATCTTCTACGAAGTACACCAGCCTCGGCGGTAAGCAGCAGTCCGACCTCTTGAGACAGCAGTTTGCGCTTTATTGTAGAACACCACGTAGCTTCGTTCTTCTTTCCAGGAATGAGCGCCTCATTCCTATATATCAGGATAAAATTCTTTCCAGAACGCTCAAGGTCAGTCAACCAATCAGAAAGCAGCCGGCACTAAAATTTGCATAATCAATTTTTAAATCGGCCAATCAGTTTTTTTATCTCCAAGAGATTGTTCTACATTATTCTAGAACGCTCCCAAAATATTTTAATATGAAAGGCGTTTTTCATTCCACGTAACAATATTATGGAAACGATTACATCAGTTTCTTTTTAAATTTGAATATTTTCAAATATTTTTTAAATATAGATATGTAAAACGACATTTGAAAAGTATACCGCATGTGTTTCTATTCAACGAAAAATAAAAAATATTTTAAGGAGAAATAACGATTATTTCTAACCTTAGGGATGAGGTATGAAAGGGTGGATTGTGAAGAGTAATGATAAACGGAAAAATAAAAGTGTCCTGGGATGGGAAGAATGTTATATTTATTATGTTTATGATTATAATTCAGACAAAAAAAGATTCAAATATTGAGGAAGAAAATGTGTACTAATGTCTTTATGACAGAACAACATGAAGATAATAATTCAAATTATATTGGTATATCTTTAAAAAAAGACACTTCGGCCAGTCAAAGTTATATTTTCTCAACATTTCAACAGAATCTTTTGTCTTCATCAGTTGTTAGAACAATTTTTAACGCTTCGCCAAATGCTCTATTTTCGTTTATTTTCCCTGACGCAGACAGAAGAATTTTGTTGAAACATTGAAAATAAAACTTTAACTGGCCGAATTGTCTTTTTTAAAAGAAATATGAATGCCGGCCAGGTAACCTCGATCTTTACGATATTTTGTAGCATATATTTCAATTATATGAATCTTGTTATCGGGTAAATTGAAGATTCCACAATATTAGAAAAACAAGTTCATATAATTATCTAGGCGTGAAACTACATTCTAACCATATGTCATAGCCAGTAATGTAACTCAATGTACATACCTCTGTTCATTGTTTGATATTCACTTCTTTTTCTACAGAATCAATGGAATTCATTTCTACATCTTAATGAACCAATACAAGCAAATATTCTATTTATCAATTTTCCTTCTTATAATACGAATATTTGAATGATGATTAATCGAAATCATTTACATCACTTATTTAAGAGTCGTTTATAATACCATAAAAGGAAGAGTTGAGAGTTGTTTATTGGGAGAACATGACATGATAATAGATTAGTTCATTATCAGTGATTATGCAAGAAAACTCAGGATTCGAGACATCTACTATTGGAATGCCCACTCTTCTCTGGCCCTAGACTACAGACAGTTAATTATCACAGATTTAACTATTTTTGTAAATATATTTATGATTATCTTTCTAACCTGAAAGGATTAGGTTCCTAATACAGTTAAACCTGTTTATAGCTCCCCCTCTAAATAGCACCCTATTTTGGTGAGTCCCAAGAGTGGGCGCGGTAGACAGGTTTAACTGTTTATCTTATTATTTATATATTTTTTTATTATATAATATGATGCACTAGCGCGCCATCTGTTATCACTATTTTAAACGCGTAAGATTCTTTTTGAAATTAAACAATTTCTACAGCCCTTACTGCAATGGAAATGATCCAGGCCCTCCCATAAATGTTTCCATTGCAGTAAGGGCAGTAGAAATTGTTTAATTTCAACAAGAATCTTACGCGTTTAAAATAGTTTCGAATTATATAATATGTTTTGATTTAATCAGTAAAGAATCGAGGTTTTCTTTTCTTATTTCTTCTATTTCTCGAGTTTTCAGGTTAACATGCCCTTCAGCACGGGGATCCTTGCGTACAATCCTTGAATACTTATTGATTAAATCAAAGGGTAAAAGCAGGTAAGAATATTTATTAAAATACACCTATCCCCCAATTTACACGGTAGATACGTTCCTGAGAAAAAACGTGTAAAAACGTGTAATTTTTAAAAATTAGAAAAACAGACACAATATGTGTGTGCAGCAAGTCAGCACATAAGCTCGGGATTCCTCGTGAGATGTGTACACAGCGCATGTGTTTAATCACAGTAGCATTTAGTATAGTGCGATAAAAACAAAAAAAAACTTATTTGGAAAACCGTGTAAAAGCGAAAACGTGTAAAACAAGTACCGTGTAAATCGGGGGATAGGTGTATGTTTATAACTGTTTATGTTTAAAGCCGAGATATCGCGTTTTGTGTGTTAAAATAAAAATAAAATCAGAGATTATATGACTCTCACGACTTAGAAATGTTGTACTACATTAACCAACTTAATATCCAATGTTTCAGTCCAATGAGAAGAGTGACAGGAAATCACTGAACGTCAGAAATAGAATGAAACATTGGCTGATATAACTATACATTTTACAAACAAACTTACAACCAACAAACTTCAAATCTATTAGATATATAAGTAATTTATAATAAATATATAATACAATATAATGCGGCGTATGATTGTAAAACGACATTGGAGAGAAATTATCCCGCATAAGTTTCTTTTGAACGAAAATTCGAAATTTATTTTCAAGGAAAAATAACGATTATTTCTAACCTTAGAGATGAGGTATGAAAGGATGAATCCCTGGACACTTTATTTTTCCGTTTATCATTACTCTTCACAATTCATCCTTTCATACCCCATCTCTAAGGTTAGAAATAATCGTTATTTCTCCTTGAAAATAAATTTCGAATTTTCGTTTAAAAGAAACTTATGCGGGATAATTTCCAATGTCGTTTTACAAAGATATATAAGTACAACTGTTTCAGAGAATCAAGTAAATCTAGGAAGTATTTGGGCAGAATTGCTCCAAACCGATAATCAAACCGTCAAAATATCAAACAATATTTTTCAAGCGAGGCAAACTTACAAACAACAAACTTCAAATCAATTAGATATATAAGTACAACTGTTTCAGAGAATAAAGTAAATCTAGGAAATATTTGGGCAGAATTCCGACAAACCGATATTTAAACCGTCAAAATATCAAACAATATTTTTCAAGCGAGGCAAACTTATGGCCGAAGTTTGGGCCATTTGTACACAGCAGAGGAATATGGACACTATCTGACAACACCATAAATTGTCACTCCACCATTTCTCAACCAATCCTCCATCTTACTTGGACGACCTCCTTTTAAATTGACAGAATCTTTATTGATTTTTACAGAAAAGTCTTCATTGAACCTCCATTTATTTATGTAGAACCAAATAAAAATTTAGGCATTTGAAAAAAAAGGTATAATATTTCATCCTAACTCAATGGTTATCATATTTGATTTCAGTTGCTTTTCTTTCTTTTAAATGAGTTTTTTTTTATTTATATTCATTTGGGCGAAACACACTCCAACAAATAAAAAAAAACCATTGAATAATATTTTATTTGAAATTATATTTTAAAATATAAATACCTTGGAGCAGAAAAAAGCAGAATTTTCTATTTCTTTCATTAATAAAAAAAAGGAAAAATTATTTCTTTAGGAAAACGGATTGCTGCTTTTCTCCGTGTCAGGGGAGGAAGGATAAAGAAATATAAATATTAATGGAAAAAGGAAAATTTTATTTTTTCAATTTTTTTTTTGTTCGGGAATTATTTGAAATTAAATATTATTTCTTGACACGTCTATGCAACAATTGTTTAATATTGTATAGACCAACTTAGAATGATGACAACGTATATGCAAATTATAATGCATTAGCGCGCCATCTGTTATCAAAATTCGAAACTATTATAGACGCGTATGATTCTTTATTAAAATAAACAATTTATACTGCCCTTACTGCAATGAATATTTAATGGGAGAGCCTGGCTCATCAGTGTCCATGGTTCATTTAAAATACCCATTCCAAGAGTCTAGCAACAGTATCACTATAAAAGGAAGATCGAAAAAGGCAATATAACAGCGTATGGTAGATTAAACTGGCGAAACCGCTGGAAGGGTTCACCACTGATGAGCTAGGACCTCCCATTAATTTTTCCATTGCAGTAAGGGCAGTAGAAATTGTTTATTTTAAAAAAGAATCATACGCGTCTATATATGCATGTATATTATGAATAAATTCTGAGGCAGCTCAGACATTTTCCGAGCCTTTTTAGATGTATAGCTGTATAGAAGAATCAGAAGCTTTTTCTTATTGTAGTTTAGGCTTTGAGGCTATTAGATTGTACATCCATTCAGTTATATACTCATTTTTTGCTTAACGCTCTGGTTTAATCTGAGAAAGGCATTTCTGTTTTCAGACGTCACAGTTATCTTTATGTGTAGCAATTCTGATTTTTAATCATTACTATGCAGCTCTTTCAAGAATAAATTAAAGCAGCCCTTACACAGCCATGAACATACAGGACATGTAAATCTTTTTATTTTTTCAGGCATTTTATTTCACAGCTATTCTATTGTACAGACATTCTAAAGATTAAACATTCTGTTTACAGCCATTGATTATAAAAATCAATTTATTAACACAAAAACTTATCGACCATTAAAAACATCAAGTCCAAAATATTTGCAGGTGAACCCAAAGTTTTTTGGATTTCAAAATAACGATTTTTGTGAATCATATAATGAACAAAATTTAATGAAGTTTTATACTTTTTATCATGTATTTAGGATTCAGACAAAAACTCTGAAAGATATTTGACGCACAATAACCTTTGTTGAAGACATACGAGATAAGGAAGTGTGAACAAATTGCATCGTCTAATTAAAAATATATATATTATACCCGCGACATCAAAGACTTACTACATCCTTAGGTTTGGTCCATGAGTGTGTATATATAAATGATGGTTTTCATTCATCACTGTTAAGAAAATAAAAAAATAAAGAGAAATTCATGAAGATCGTTATAGGTGATTTCGACCATCCTGACAATGTACTTAATCTTGCACAGGTCATTTCGACCACATCAATCAACGAATGCAGAGTCTTAATTGATTGACCACTCGCTTATTATCGCTAACAATCTAATGAAATCCTTAGCGAATATTCATATATTTCATTACCAGGGTTCATTTAGGATTTTTTACACCTAAATTTTATGGATATTTCTAGGAGTAGTACGGACATCTTTATTAGAATACAATATTCGTTCATCTAAAATATTTGAGAAAGTATACCTTTGTAGATGGCAATGTAATTATTGAAACCTTTGTGAAGCTTTTGGAGGAGCATAATCACATCTTCTATAGATAGTTCGCAGAGGCTTTAAAAAGTTGATAGAAAATTATATAGTTTTTCTTTTAAAGAAAAATATAACTATATTGAAAAATAAATAGAAACAGTATATTCTCTACAGTGCACATTGTATCCCTGCCGTTATGTTGAACCTGTTTCGAAATATGAAAGATTCATTGCATCCACAAGACCAGTAGACATAGAATAATTTATTTTGACAATATATTTATATATAGGCGATAACGTTTCATCTTTATATAAGAAATGGAAGCATTCTGTATCATGAATGCTTCTTTTCGAAAAAATAAATTCTCTCTCTCTACTGTCCTTACTGCAATTAAATATATTGGAAGGGCTTGGCTCATCAGTGGTGAATTCTCCCAGCAGTTTCGATAATTTACTCTACCAGACCACTTCTTAGAGTTCTAATACTGTATTGCTGGATTATGACGATATAATAAATTTTTAGATCATCATTATGTAAGGATCAGTCAACAATTGAATAACTTTGAGACGAAGAGTAAAGCCAGTTCAATTTCTATGTAAATAACACAAGATAATTATTACCTTACCCAATTGGAGGATCTGTATCGGGAAAGTCTCTAATAAAGGTTTTTGTGTTTTTTATTCTGACGATATATGCTGCAATGAAGGTTGGAAGCTTAGAAATGGTTTTACAATCAAACGATAGACATAAGATATCTAATTTCAACCGGCATTCGTTACAATATCAACCGAGACCAACTAAATATCTACATATTGGCGTCATGTGATGGATCCACCGAGTAATGCTATCACAGAGTATGAAACTATGACAGTATATTTGTAGCCAGATGTAACAGCCATTGTATGGCCTATTAAAAGTTTTATCGCACAATTTAGAAGCCGCCTAACCACTGATACATAGACTTGTGTTCTCCAGGGTGTGATCAATTGAAATTACGGTGGTACATAAATGGCTTTGCCATTAGTACTCTGAATTGTTATGGATTGTGTGTCGGTAGCTACATAGACAGACTCTATGACTCGTCTTTTGGAACACTTCTGTCTAGCGAACCTTATATGCTATTGTGGATTCTCGCATTCAACAAATAAACATATTAATATATTGTATTAATATACGCACCTATATCTTTAATAAGTGTCCATATTATATATATCAAAATTATATGTTTATTGTTAATATACTCCTTTCTGTATAATTATAAATGAAAGACAATTCGCTGAGGGAAAAGTTTTTTATATATATATATATAACGGCAATACAAGCTTTCGGGCTTAACAACCCTTTGACAGTTGTAACTATGCTACTGAGGTTTTCGAATCTAATCCATATATATTGTTGCATCAATTTTAATGCGCCCTAAATTCATTTAAAATATTCTATGATATTAAATATTTGTTTAAAACATATTATTTATATTATCATCATTCCTTTTTTATAGTTTCATTCCTTTTGTAATATTGTTATTGTACATATATCTTGATTGGTTATTGGAGGGAGAGAGGACCTAGACTACGGATCACGACCTACGAGGAAGACAACGAATAAATAAACGCAATAACTTTAAAAGGTAATTTATTTGCTTTGAGTATAGAAACCCGATCGGGAAACGTGTATAACACCAAGAAGGAAGATACCAAGGTTGACGACCCTGCAAAGCTGAAACTTGGTGCAACAATATACTGTCTTATACCACCTGCTTTGTTGTATTCTATATACAGTTACGAGCGTCATGCGTGGCCTCTGTCACGGTTTGCTTATTTTTTTAGAATGGCGCCCTCCTATTGGTCGGCTACGATCACGCCACCTTTGCCCCCCCCCCCCCCATTTCTGTAACTATTATGTTGGAGCGGGTCGCTCCTTAAATAAATGCATATATTAGTTAATAACCAAATGGAATCCTCTCTTTCTTTTTCCCAGTAAGAGACGCCTACGGAAGCCAACAGTACATAGACAGATAAAGCACATAGGCTATAGTTATTAACTAAAATATGCATTTATTTAAGGCGCCAATTTATAATTGTAACAAATAGTATTTGAATCAAAACATTCAATCGGGTAAAACACGGGCGTTGCCCGGGTCATTCGGCTAGTGTATATATATGGATTAGATTCGAAAAACCTCAGTAACGTAGTTATACCTGTCGAAGGGCTGTTGAGCCCTTGTATTGTCGTTATATATAAGAATAGACTCCTCCCTCATCGAATTGTCTTTAATTCATATGTTTACAAAACTATTTTAGAAGCGTAATATTCTTTTTAAAATTAAAGAATATATACTGCCTTTACTGCGATGGAAAAATTATAGGGAGGGCCTGGCTCATCAGTTGTGAACCCTCCCAGCGGTTTCGCCAGTTTAATCTACCATACCGCTGTTATATTTTCATTTTTGGAACTTCCTTTTATAGTGATATTGATGCTTGACTCTTCGAATGGGTATTTTAGATGAACTATGGGCATAAGCTTTTAGGACAGCAGAATTACATATAATTATAAATATATAATATGCTTCGAGCAATCACTCTTCCGCAAATATCGATTTGTGTCTTTTATTCGAACAATTATATTACTATGCACTAGCGCGCCATCTAAAATACCCATTCGAAGAGTCAAGCATCAATATCACTATAAAAGGAAGTTCCAAAAATGAAATATAAAAGCGGTATGGTAGATTAAACTGGCGAAACCGCTGGGAGGGTTCACCACTGATGAGCCAGGCCCTCCCTATACTTTTTCAATTGCAGTAAGGGCAGTAGAAATTGTTTAATTTTAAAAAGAATATTACGCGTCTAAAATAGTTTTGTAATTTGAAAACAGATGGCGCGCTAGTGCATCGTAATTAATATGTTTATATAAAATACATTTTCATATTTATATTTACAAATATTTTGATAGAAACCTCATAGCTTATTTTATCGTTGTTTGTTTGATATACCTTTTTCAAGAATTGATCATCAGTATAAAATAGAAACATCAATTTACAAGGGTCACTCCAAAAGGTATTGCAATCACTTATTTTTATTAAGGCTGCAACTTTCAATTTTTCAGAGTTTCTCAAAGTATTCACCCTTACCATCTATGCAAGATTATATCCGTGAAAACCAATTATCGAAGCACTTACACCAGTCATCTTCAGGGATGGAATCTGTACGGCATTGATAAAGGCTTCCAGTGCTTCATCATCAGTGTCAAATTTTATCTCTTCAGAGCGGTATGGTAGATTAAACTGGCGACACCGCTGGAAAGGTTCACAATCGATGAGCTAGACCCTCCGATAACTTTTATAATTGCAGTAAACGCAATAGTTAAAATTATTGATAACAACTGTTGTCTGTACTATTCAAGATTAATTGAAAAGGGGATTATTGATGTAGATGTATAACGATATAGAGGTTGAGAAGATACACATGAGAGGTTATGAATACTAGATGTCAATAAAGATATTTAATATTCTTCGTTCAAAAGAAACATTCGCGATATAATTGCAATTTTCATTCTACAATCATAAGCCGCCTTATATTGTATTATAAATTACTTTATATAATATTTACGAACGGAAAAATATGTCCAGGGTAGCCTAGTGGACATGGCATCTGCGCGGTAAGCGGAACACTTTGGGTTCGATTCCCATCCCTGGACACTTTTATTTTTCCGTTAATCATTACTCTTCTCCTAAAAATAAATTTCGATTTTTCGTTCAAAAGAAACATTCGCGGTATAATTGCAATTTTCGTTCTAAAATCATAAGCCACATTATATTGTATATTCTAAAGATATTTAAATTATCTATGAATCTATGTAATAGGGACGGCTTCGAGTTTACAACATCTGATATCAATATTACGCGTTTTGAGCACTGACGATGGATAAATTTCATCGTTTTATTGCATTTTATATCAATAAATATGCATACATGTCTTGTATCCATCCCTATACAAAGTGCACCATGTAGTAAACGAAGGGAAACCGTCGCTATTTAGGCCATAGTCTCTGTAAGCTCCTTTTTCAGCCCACAGGCTTCTTGGAAATGAATTAAGTAGTTTTAAAAAGTTTCCTTATTCCCTCCCCCCACAAAAATTGAGAATATGATGAAAGTTCTGAAGTGGTGGATGTTCCCAAAATAGAATTGGCTTAGGCCTGTGCTGGAATTGATTGCTCGTGGGTTTGCTCTATTTTAGTCTTTTTGTTCTTTTCTGGTCGATCATTTCAGGTATCTCAGTTACATATGAGAGTTGGATAATTTCTGAAAAAAATATCGTTAAAGTTGGAATCAATACTTATATCTCCATAAATTCACGATTAAAATAAATATTTTAAATAAGATATACCCTGAGAGAAATTATAAATAATATAAAATTAAAATATCCCTTATTATTGTAACTTGCTTGGAACTATTAAAGTTAAGGTCCGACCTTTCCTATTCCCTGTTTTCCTGTGGTGAAGTTTTATGGCGCCAGGTTTCGACTTGGCTATCTCTAGGAAACGTTAGGATTTATTTAACCTTTGGCCCGATTGGGGGAAACTCCTGAACCTGGCTTTTTAGATGACAGTTGGGAGGAAAATATTAAGGCAAATACGGCCGTACTGGGCACTCTCCTTGCTGGAAACATGTCAGCACATCTGTTTCTAAAGAAGTAGTCTTATTGTGCTCACTAACCTCTGAAGTGTTATAAATATATAGAATATATATAGAATATTGAACACCCAACACACACACAACAAAAATAAATAATGTGGAAAAATAGTACAAAAAAAAAGTGAAATAAAATTATTATCAGATGGTTAAATTAAGAAAAAAAGACTTCTGATCGTGCAACTAAAATTTCTTATGGCTTGTGCAATCTATGGGCATACAATGTTGTATTTGACCCATTTTGGAATATTTTAAAAATCAACGATAAGTCGATATTTATTCCGACAGGTCGCGCAAGCCATCAACAACTTTTAGATGCACAATTAGGAAATGCCTTTTTCTAATGCGTGAAGTTGTACTTCAGGATCTCCGTGTTTAAAGACATGTTAGCCCGAAATCTTGAGATATAAAAGATATAAGAAAAAGAAACCAAAACCTTGATTTCTTATTGATAAAATCAAAGTATAAAAGCAAAGAAGAATCTTTATTATAAATAAAAAAACCTTAAAGATTCCTTTGACTGAAAAATAAGCATTTCTGTGTTTATAATAGTTTTTCATTTATAATTTTCTCTATAGCGAGAGAATTATTATCCAATATATATTTGAGCTATTAGGTTTAATCTGTGAAAGATTTCAAACGTTGTTAATTTTTTTTTTCAAATAAGATTCTGGAAAATAATAATGGATTTAATAGCCTGAATTCTATTATATCGCATATACGAAACAAATACGTCGTTTAAGAGGAATTTCTATATGATTCAGTCGAATTGAGCAAGGATCTATTTGAAAGAGATAAGAGAAATTTCACTTTAACTCGATTAACGAAAATACCTGGAATTTATTTTATTTTTTCTAAAAGATTTGATTTACACCAAATATATTGATTACTTCAATGGATCATTGAAATCCTGAAAAACAGATTTCAAAAAATAAAAAAACGATGTTGCTCACACACAAAAGCTGTTTTAATAATAAATTTTACTGAATAAATTTAGAAATGATTATTCAGAAAATTTGATACATCTGACACAGTTATGCCTATAGATATTGAATTATATTCAAACCCATAACGGTATTCGAATCCTGAAGGAATACCTAAAGAATACCAGAAGGAACTGAATTTGTTCAAGAGCCAAACGTATTTTAGATTACCTCGGAAATATGTGAAAAATATGCGGTGTTCGATTTATGAATGTAGCTGAAAATAAATTGTATTTTTCGGTTTTCGAAATATTGATATGTTAGAATGTTTTCTACAATAAAATATCGATTTATAACATTTTAAATATTTTCAACAATAAAAATAAAAAGACAAACTTATATTTTCCATATTATCAAAAACTGAAAACATTTTTTATCTATCTTAGTTAAAACTAGCAACTTTATTTTTTTTGTCATATATCCATTTCATGAAATTGAATATTCGTGATTTCAACTTCATAATATTTTCTAAAATATATATTCATTCATTATTTTCACTTTATGTAGGCTCATTTTCTCTGGGCAAATTACAAAATATTATAAATCAATTCATGTTCTGAAATAGATCAGCTAAAGCATGCATTTCTGTTGACTTTGCTTAGAATTTTCAATGAAACTGATTCCTAGATTTATTAATCAAACATTATATTTATGGATCTACAAGAAAGAGAACAAAATATAAAAGAGAAACTATATACCCGTGAGCTTACACACACACTCTGTGGGAACAATTAATCAATTGATATATATATACAACAATTTGATATCATAAACATTTATATTTTTATAAATATGCCATATATAATGAATATCAAATAAAACTGTACCATATGATTAAGTTACAACTATATGAGTAAGTTTCAAATGAAAATAATTTGTGATGGAAAATGAGAATAGAGAGAAAGTTGCCTTTAGAAATAATTATGATTCAATATAAAACAGTTGAATAATCGTTTTAAAAGTTATAAATATTTATTAAAACGTGAGTTTCTTTTTTTTTTTTAGAATGCTATATTTCAAGCGATAATCGCTCTTCAATGGACTTATTTTAAAAAATATCGATGCTTTTTAATAAGCCCATTGAAGAGCGATTATCGCTTGAAATATAGCATTTCATGATAAAATATAAACTAATTATGAGAAATATAGAAATAATTTGTCTCTTTAGATCACGTTGACTGACGCAAAATCTTGCCTTTTGACATAAATACCTATAAATCATGGGATTTCAAGCATCGATATACCCCTTTCATCATAATATCTAAACCCATATTCATTGTCATGGGGTAGATTTCTTCAAAGCCGTTACTGTGATACTCTGACTTTTTACGGACTTTATCTCTGCGCCTACTCCTTACGTGTTCTTTTCCCGACCCCTGTTTGTCTCGGATTGCATGCAGAGCTAGAAGAAAGAACGCCTACTTATGGCTGTCTGAATCCGTAGCTTAAATTCTCTGTTGTCCACAGTTCCTGGCTACTGCTTCGTCGCCGTTGGTTTCTAGGTTCGTCCTCATTCCCACCCTCCTGTATCCTGTACTTCGATGCCTGTAGGTTCCTGGCGACGCCATCGCTTCGGGCTCAAGCAAGGTGAGTCGGAGTACACATCCACGACTTGGCAGACTCTGCTTCTTTGCTCAATACCAGGACGACGAAGAGTGTCTACAAGGATCCTGATGGGTTCTTCCAAAGTCTTTTTGACGAGAAAGCGCGGAGCACATATAAAGAGAGGAGCCAATAAGAATCCGTGGTGCTGCGTGGGAGGGCCACGCCGTTTCTGCACGTTATCACAAGCACAGCTCTTCGCATCATGGAGCGTCCTCGTCTGAGCACCGTTCACATCTCGGGGTATTTCTAGCGCTTGGTGCCCGTAGTCTGCGTACACTCCATCATCGTGGCCTTCACATGTCTCCGTCGCTGCTACTTCGGGAACCATATGCGGTTAATATTATTTTGAGACTATCTCTGAACGCACTGTTTAATCCAGGGTATCCTGGGTCTACCCAGCCTGTCTGCTTGCACGACTCCTGGAACGGTCGCTGGCCCACCGTCACTAACTCTAACCATCGGCCCTCGAATACAAGAGGCGTTCACCATCATCGGGCGACCGCCGGACCTGTACTCCTGGATTTTCGCGCTGGTCCTCGAGGCACATGACTTCACAATCTTTTCAGCGGCGAAGCATGCTATCTACGTTTTCTCCGTAGACCGCGAAATCCATAGTCTCTCTGAAGAACCGCTGGCGATATTATATCGAACTCTGCAGCAATACCCAGAGGTGCCATCTACATTATCTTTGCTCATAGCATATATTTAATTATCTTCAAATCAGCATCAACATTGTAAATTACCCATGCATAATTTAGTACGGACTCTGCACTTCTTTATCGACAAGGTGTCAATAAATAATTGTCAAGTGTATTTCTCTTCCAGAGGTATTTCCAATATATTTAATAACTGGCCAAAAACCGATAAACCTTTGAGCAAATAAAAAATTAATTTCCCTATAATTAAGTGCCTAGTTTCAAAAGGTTTACTTATTCCAAAAATTTAGAATATGATGAAAGTTCTGAAGTGGTGAATGTTCCCATTGGTAAAAAATAAATGATATTTTGATCCAATATATGCCTTTTTATTTAAAAATATTGTAACAAAATATTTATTAATTTTATTATTATTTTTAACAGAGTGGTCACTTTTATGTTTATATTTTGCTACTCTGTAAATTTCCCTCGTGGCTCATCTTTTGTTCTTGCCTTAAATAAATTGCTGTCTCATCCCGGAATTGGTCTTCCCTAATTTTCCATGTGGCATTTTGGTGGAGATGCTGAGTAAATTAAGGAATACAAACTAAAGATCGTCGAGAAGACCTAGAGGCCATGGGTGCTGTGATCTACATTTTTAGAGACTGGCTTCAGGATTCCACCGCCGTGTCAAAGCCAATACTTCCCTCCAAGTTGACGATGTCCCTATAGGCGATACGACGACAAAGCTGCTCTTCACGCCGCAAGAAAAAGGACGCAAAGGTACTAGGGACAAAGTTCCAAGACTTAGATGGAATCCTTGGCAGAAGCACGACAGATCTATGTCAGTATCTACAATAATTGCTAGCTGTGGGTCACAGCTCCCAAAGGGAAGAATCTTTATAACAAAGTATTTATTAATTTTATTATTTTTATTAACAGAGTGGTCATTTTTATGTTTATATTTTGCTACTCTGTAAATTTCCCTCAAAGGCTTATCTTTTGTTTACCATACAGTTTGTACTTGCCTTTATTGCAATTATTTCTATTGATATATATCGTTTAAATCCTTTGCAATTATTTCAAAATCTAACTTAAATAAATTGCTGTCTCATCCCGAAGTTGGTCTTCCCTAATTTCCCACGTGGCAATATATATAGTGTATACAAAGATGTAATGCCTCGATAAAGGTTGGCGTTCAGCCAGCCGAAATTTTGGCAAAATAAATATTTTATTAAATCCAATATATGCCTTTTTATTATCTAATATATATATATATATATTAAATTTACTTTATATTACATATCATATGTTTATGCATATATGTATATCTTATTATTGGTTTATTTTAGTTAAAACCGTATATTAATATATATGGAAACTCTGAAATAAATAATCATCAAATAAAATCTATACAATTTTAACGTGAAACATTTAAATGGAAATCACGCCTGATCTTACAAATTAAACCCCGTTGTAAGCTCTGCATCCAACTGTATAGATGGGGTCAGCCATCTGGAAACCCAATAACACGAAGAAAATTACAATTAGAAAAACCCACTTTAGAACAAATAATTAAAACTAATTGATTTTATTTTTAATTTCCTTAATTGCAATTTTGAGGAGAGAGATAAACAAAATTGAATCCCAAATTAGAGATTAGAAATAATAAAATATTTCAATCGGTTTTTTTTTTTTGCAGATTTCTCTCTAATCTGAAAGGTTGCTCTTTTTTCGATTTCACTGTTCAATAAATATAGCACACAATAAATGTTTTGTTGGCTTTTAGGGTGATTTGACTGTAATTTACTGGTAATTTATTATTACGTCTAGAGTGTAAATACGCTATTTGGCTTTTAGAATCGCTGCATCAATAAGATGATGTGCTGCAGACATGAAACGTAAACGATAGGAAAATATTCTTTGGTATATTCTCAAAGAATTTAAGAAAAATTTGCGCCTGTAGAGATACATACATTGTTTCGAAACGAAAAGATTGCACAGCAGGCCTATCATAAAGAAATGGCATTTGAAACGTTGCTTCTTTATGAAAAGTTGTCAAGACGTATTGTGTGAGAAGGAGAATATTTGTCAACATGATTTTAAGTTTAATAGAGGTATACTTGTATAGAGGTTTAGGAGATCTCTTCCCCGACATACATTATTTTAATGAAGAGAAATTTATAAACAACAAGACTATCTTCATGCGTGAGCAGAAAAATGGAATTTTCCATTTCAGAGCAGGATAAAACCGCGCTTGCTACACACACACACATAACTCTCCTATATTTATAATCACTTATTGGGTCTGGGAATGAAAGAGCCAAGGTTTAGGCTATCAAAAAACTCCACTACATGTTTCTTTGTGGTCTGAGAAGACTGATTATTTTGAGGTTTGGGGTTTAAAGACTGGAAAGCCGCTGCCAGCCCTGGCTCGGTCTCTGGCAAGGTACGCTGTTGATACAGTAGCAACAAAGGCAACGTGCAGGAGCTCGACGCCGTAGCAGAAGGCTCGTTGGCTTGAGTCCCCTGGAGAGGAACAAGACAGTTTTTTGGCAGGGCTGGAAGGGTCAAATGGGTCTTCTCGATGGTGTAGGAACCGTGGCACCCGACGTAATGCATCCTCATATGAAAATGTTTGACGTTGTATGCGCCATCCGCATTCTTTTTAAATATTAACCTTGCCTTTCTGACGACGTGACATTATTATCTTTTCTCCTTCCTCTATTAAACATGACAGAGCTACGTTCGAAAACTTTCTAAAACATCTCTACAGTAGTATTTACAATATCATGATAAATGTTGTGTCATTAAGGATATAGCATTTCTAGTATTTATAAATTATAATGTTTATTCAACTCTTTTTATCAGTATGAACCACTTTAGTATTTATTTTTTCAAATTCGATCAAGAAAATATTTTAAAAAGTTATATTTATTTCATTTAACTGTTTAATCTAAAAAATATGAAATTATGAGAAACTTTTCATTTTATTTCAATATTATCACCACGTTTTCTGACTAGTGTATGGATCTATTATTTTTAATTCCCCATCAAATGTAATATTTACAGAAGGGATTATTTATTTAGCATAGTCTCTCTTTATCTCTCTCAAAGCTAATTTTAAGAGAATTCGATCAAACACACACATCCTTTTTGAAAGAAAGCTTCTAATCCAGCCTGTGGCTGTTTCATTCAGATACCGCCCACCATGTAATACGAGGTGTTTTCTGAACGCGGAATGTCTTGAATTGTCAGTATACTGTAACTATGCTTGTTTCTACTTTAATTCGATATAGAAATAATTTTAAAGAACGAAATTATTCATTGTGCTTAATTGAGTCTTTTTTTTTACTTTTTATAAATGCAAACTCATCGTTAAGTATGAGACTTCTGAACGCCACTATCTGCTGGTACATTTCTAGAAGAGGGATAGAAATCCCTGTGGCATATCTCTGTATTGTTGCATCAAGTTGCCATTTGGCAGAATCTTCAGTCTCGACTCCTTCCTCAGACATGTCTTGTATCTTTCCAGAACGTGTTTCCACCATCCTACAAGGTTAGATAAGTGAATAACTCTATTTCAAGTAACCTCCAGAATAATTTATTTACTTCTCACATCAAATTTTAGAGAGTTGTTAAGCCACACAGTATACAAAAATACAAATGGTGATTTTATTATACATTTTCCATTTATAATACGAGGGTGAGTAGAAAGTAAGGTATTCTACGAGATAATTTCCGAACGCGCGTTGCTAGGTGAAATCCGACAACACCGCTGCCTTCCTTGGTTCCCCCTCTACCGTCTAGAACCTTCCCGGTGATCTTGGGACGCTCAGTCGCTGTCTGGCAGCCGTTCGCGATGGAGCTTCCCCTTAGCTCTCCCGCCAAGTGCGAGTTGCGCTCAGTTATACGCTTTTTAAATGCGAAAAATAATTCTCCGGTCGAAATTCACCGTCAGTTAGTGGAAGTGTATGGTGAGAAGTGCATGGGCATCAAAAATGTGCGGAAATGGTGCCGGGAGTTTAACGAGGGGCGGATAAACGTCCACGATGAACGGCGGTCTGGGCGGCCGAGTTTGCCGGGATCAACCGTGGCTCGAATCGACAAAATGGTGCGCGCAAACCGGCGGATAACCCTTGAAGAGATCGAGGATGGCCTGAATGAAGATTGCAGCCACTTCTCCGTGCAAAAGATTGTGTCTGAGACCCTCGGCTACAGAAAGGTGTCCGCCAGGTGGGTCGACAAGTGGCTCAAAGAGGCGGCGGGAGAGTGGTACAACACCGGAATTACAAATTGGTTGACAGGATGAAAAAAGTGATTGAGCATCAAGGCGACTATGTAGAAAAATAGCAAAGTGTCCAACCTTTCCAATGATGTATAAAAAGTTGTGATTAAATGTGTTTTTCTATGAAAAAAAAAAGGAGACACTACTTTTCTACTCACCCTCGTACATATTCTATTTATTAAAATAAATATAAAATATCAATTTTAATACAAAATATATGAAAATTAATGTTAAAATTTAAAATAAAATTGGTGCATTAGCCATGATGCAACAATATATTAATAATCATGTCGCGAACCATACAATATAAAGATAGGTAAATCGATTTCTCATTAGTTAGGGATAATGTGAATAGCAAAAATATTCCATGGCTCATTGAATATATTGATGTTCCATGTTTATATGATAGATCAAATTATTTCTTATCTTCATTTAGGAAGAGATAAAATTTTATGATTATTATCTATTAATAGTAGGCGCCTTTCGCTTTGTCATCTGAGAGATGTTCTCCATCATCGGCCGGACCTGCAGTCCTGGATCTTTCTAGTTGATCTCTAGGACCACGCCATCACCATCTCCTCAGCGGCGAAGTACGCGATCTACGTATTCTTCGTAAATCGCGAAATACGTGATGTCTCTGGAGACCCTCTGGCGATTCTCCACCAAACTCTCCAGCGCTGGCAGAGGCTCCATGTTCTTTGTACATAGTATGATGCATACATATATAATTATCTTTTTTAAATAGTGCAGAATGTGAACTTTGAAAGTATTGACAAGATGTCAATAAAACTATTTTAATTGTCATGGTCTATTAATATTATTATTCTCTCAATACCCAAATGGATCTTTAATAATTATCACATCGCACTTAACATTGAAAATGTTAGCATGCATTAGCGCGCCATCTGTATTGAAAATTCGAAACTATTATAGGCGCATATGATTCTTTTAAAAATTAAATAGCTAACAGATTCAAAAGAATCATACGCGTTTAGAATAGTTTCAAATTTTCATAACAGATGGCGCGCTAATGCATGATAATACACTTAATGTTATTTATTTGCATATATTCTACGTAAATTCCAAACAAATAATTAACAGTGGAGGTTAATTAATTAGATGAGCATCTATTTACAAGCGTGAATGTCGATAATTCCGAGTTATGAAGTTCTACAATGTAAGGAACCTCCATGGATTAGACGTGTGTAGGCTCATTAGCATTGCCAATCTTCTTCTTAATTGGCCGTCTAACATCATGAGCTTGTGCTAATTAGCACGTTTGGGCGCCACGTCCGGGGATTAGGAGGCGCCAACTTGCTGATTGATTTAGTGAGACTTCTTAACACCCCTTCGCATCTCGTGTTTGTTACCTTCTGTGGGGGCGTATCCTTTTCTTCCTCTATCCTGAATACATTAAACATTTCCTACAGCTACTTAAGCTGAATACATTATGTTCTAACTTGTGAAAATGAAAGATTGATTTGAAATCCATTTTATAGTATTTTCGCTTTTATAATTTTAAGATAAAAGGATAGAATCATATTAAATTAATTACTTAATAAAACACCTACTGTGAGAAAAGTGAAACTCTTCATTTCTATTAACTAAAGCTTATTAACGGAACGTAAAAGAGCGAAGGAGAAAAGTTTTTTTTTTATTAATTTAACGTCAAAATGAGGATTTTTCCAGCCTCTAAGTTCTTCTCTCTCTATATATACAGGAGTAACTATAATGAACATTGAAAGAAAGAGATACATTTATATATTAGACATT
The DNA here is from genome assembly GCA_030710605.1 of Cordylochernes scorpioides. Taxonomy (NCBI): domain Eukaryota; kingdom Metazoa; phylum Arthropoda; class Arachnida; order Pseudoscorpiones; family Chernetidae; genus Cordylochernes; species Cordylochernes scorpioides. Next base: position 13,506,896 of record CP092870.1, read on the forward strand.
TATGTTATACATCAAAAATAGTTCAATCTACTTATATATTTGCCTTATTCTGTCTGTTTGTCTGTTTGTCTGAAGCTCACGGATAGAATGCGCGCTCATTGGCTGCAAGGGAACACGTGTCCTCCCTGCCCCCCTCTAGACAACCCTGTTATTCAAAAACCATACATCCAATCGCCATGAAATTCTGGGATATTATTAGGTATATCCCCGGAAAGGTTTTCGAAAAATAATTTCTTGAATATCTTGAATATCTTTAGAGTTATTTGCAGAATTGTAGATGTAACTCGCAAGCAGCGCCGCCAAACGGTGATAGGCTTAAGCTTGCTGCTCCACCCCTGTTGACCTTGGGTCGTCGTGTGAGTCACAGCATGATGCAACAAAAAACACTCTCTCTGGGGATTGCGGCGTCAACAACCTGTAAGTTTGTGCCTCTCTCATAAACCTGTCTATACAGACCACCCTGTCTATAGCGACCACTCTAGACAACCCTGTTATCAGCTGTGTGATACATCCACCTGTCTATACAGACCACCCTGTTAATAGCGACCACCCAAATCAACGTTTTTAGAATATATTCGCACTCGGGTAAACCCCGGGCGTTGCCCGGGCCATTCGTCTAGTTTTTTATAACAGATGGCGCGCTAATGCATCGTATATATATACATATATATATATATATGTTATATTGAAATATTTTATTTAAAATTATGTTATATTCAAGTATTATTTTATTTAAAATTATATTTCATAGATTCAAATACTCTGTTAAATCGACCGCCAGAGGTCATGCTTCCCCTATAAAAACTCATTGTTGTTGTTTACCGATGGCCGGCTCAAAACTTTTGTACATTATGTAAATCATCTTTTCTTTCCCTTATTCTACTCGACTTAAGCCAGGCATTACTTTTATCAAATTATGTTCTATTATATATTCCTCAGCTCAAATAAATAAATCTCCGATCAAAATTATTTTATTATTCCCACGACTGCATCGCCATAGCATAATCTCAACAATTCTAAAACACAACAGAAATCTCTCTCATTTTATTTATAACATATATATATATATATGTTGTAATGTGTGTAATCGACATTGTCACGGTAGGTTTTAGCTGTATTAGTATTTCATACCCTCAAAACCGATGTTTGAAGTTTACAATTGTTATTTTTCAATTGTGTGTGTCCTAATACATCAGAAAAACATAGAAAGAAATGAGGAACAAAAATGGTGATACACAGTATTATTTCAGAAGATTTTATATTTATGCCATTTTCTAATTCTGTTTTTAAATTAAGAATTGTATTACTCACCATAAAGTGTTTTATTCCTAGCATTATTCGTAGGGCAAATATTTATTTGGAGAACCCGGGTGAAGCCAGTTCATAATTTATAATTTTAATGAATAGTGTTTGAATAAAAAATGCATTTATTATACCTACGCTCTCGGAGAAAATGCTCTAGAATAACACCCGGGCGTTGCCCGGATCATTCGGCTAATTTTGGATAAATGTCTTTGTTGTATTGATAATTTGTGATAATGCTTGGTAGATAAAATGCAAATTGCTTTGTGTTATAATTTATATGAAGGTGAAATATTTATGTTTGCGTGTATGTAATTTTATTCGAATGGGATTGGTGTTATTCATTAGGAAAATCTCTGCTATTTGCAATTGTATTTCGTGCGATAAGAAGTGTTGCCATGTGAGGCAAATTAAAGATGTTGCGGTGTAGAGAAAAGAGTTTCTCCCTAGAAGAAATGTGTTGTTTAATTGTAAACCTATATAGAATCTTTATACTTTTTATATAAAAAATGAATTCCATTATTTTTAAAAGAATGATCGTTGATATGGAAAAAAGGAATATCATTATAAAAAGAAATGTCATCATGGTAACAGATAGAATTTGAATTTGGGGCATTTAAATATAATAGTGTACATAAAAAAAAAGTTTTGAAAACAATAATGTGAATTCGATTCTGAAAAAAGGGCATTTTTATAAAGATATAATTAATAAAAACACAGATAAGTTAAAATGCGAGTATAGTAACAAATTATGGTAAGTAAATAAGATTAATGTTTTTCAAATAGTTGTAAATTCAGATTTCCCCATATAGGTAAATTTAATAAGGGCATGTAAGATATGAGTAAATTGATAAAAATTAAATATTGTCGAATAGGCTTTTTATTGGCGTAATCTCTCATATGAATGCAAAAGGAATTGAGAATCATAAATTGAATTTGAAAAAATAAAGATTGATATTTGATATTAAAAATGAAATAAGATATATTAATTTAAAATATCAGCATAAAATTAAGAATATATTGTGTAGTAAATATGAATTAAAATTGAATTGGTGTGAAATAAAACAACATGTTCTTAAGATTAAAGATACTTCGGTCAGTAAATATTTTTATAATATCGACGTTTCAACAAAAATATTTTGTCCTCGTCAGGAGCGAACAATAATTAAAACATTTGGCAAAGCGTAAAAAATTATTCTTCTCTATTAAGTGAAAGAATAATTTTTAACGCTTTGCCAAATGTTTTAATTTTTGTTCGCTCCTGACAAGGACAAAAGATTTTTGTCGAAACGTCAACATAATAAAAATATTTACTGGCCGAAGTATCTTTAATTTTAAGAGTTATGAATGCCGGCCAGGTATCCTCTATCTTTACGAAAAACAAAATGTATATAAATTTACAATTAAAGTTGGTTCAAATTGTGAGCTTGAGGAGAAAATAAAAATTAAAAACTCACGATTGATGAAAGTTCAGTCAGGCGACTTGAGCCGTCTTCTTGCTGACGTTGAGGAGCTCGATGTAGGTCTTGTGTGGCTTGTAGCTTCGGTAAAGTTGACTTCGGCATGTCGTCTGGAGGATTGTCTCGTTGTCGGGGTGAAAGTTGAGAACTTTTCACCGGATATGCGCCACTCTTTGCTTTGCCTTGCCAACCCGCCTTCCGGATTGTCTTCGGCAGGTTATCCAGTCAACTCCACTGTTTTAATGTGTGGAGCCGAAAACACTGACAAAACCAAAGAGAGGTCTGTAGATATTTTCTAAGCTATAAATATAGTTATTCTGGAAGTATAATCTTTGCTTCTCTCACAAGCGGCGAGAGCCCGAGCATTGATTCGAAAAATGCGGAAGTCGTTGTATTCATTTAGATTTGTTGCTATATATGAAGTATTTCAGACGCATGTGCATTTGAAGCTGCCAATATCCTGCATAAGGTAGTCAATTTTAAAGTGGGATATAATAAATTGCTCCTTGCTCACATTTCCTAGAATTTGAATAAGAGAGCCCAGTGTCGGTAGCACCCCAGGGTGCTAGAGTATTGAGTTTCTTCTAGGCCTCAGAAATGTTTTGTTATAGAGGAAATAATTGTAGAGAGATCTGCTTCTATGAATTGACCTTCTCTTATTTCCATAGACAAAAAGAAATTTAGATCAGAACATTGGTGGTGTGTGCATATTCAGGCGTCTAGACTTCGCTAATCAAAAATTAGAAAACCTCTAATTGGGAACAAACATTGGAGGTGTTTTGGAAGGCTCGGGAACAGCGCTATTGACTTTTTTCTGTATGGCCGAGTCGCTTGGAAAATTGGGGAATATTTTGTCATCCAATATTTCAACTTGAGGCTTCTAAGCATCTAATAGTGTGGATGAAGGTTGAAGCTCGAGGTCATATCTATCTTATTTTCGATGTCTATACGGGAAGGAAGTTGTCTAGTCGATGATTAAGAATAGACGACGCTCGTCCTTAGCGATGCACCCTCCAGCAATGAGGAGGTACACTCGGCCGAAATCTACTCATACGTCCGTAGTATCTGGATGATGTTAAGCTCCTCAAAAATATTATTTTGCTCATCAATGTTTTTTTCTGCCTATTTATTAATCAATAAAGTTTTGAAAAACTGTTCCCGATCTTCAAAGTTTCTTCATCAAGACTCCAATGAGTATCACTTATGGAAGTACGACAAGAACTTAACAAAAAAATTCTGACTACTTACAAGTGACCTTATTAATTCTTGCAGAAATAGTTAGCATTGCAGCTGGGTGAAATCTGGGTAGTACAAGTGATATGCTGCTGATGGAGCATGGAGCATGCTCAATTTGTCGAGGGGATTCTCCTCCTGTGAATGCATTTGTTACTTCAAAGGTAGCTTGATCTTACATAGTTCCAAAAGTTTTTCTAATTATAATTGGTTTTAAGGCCTTTTGTTGTAACTCTGCAGGGGAGATCACGGAGGGGATGCAAGCTTATTTTCTCCCTGTTCTCATATCATTTGAATTGACAGTTGTTGATAGGAGCATTTAATTACTCTTCTAATCCCAATTCTTTACCTCTAAATTGATGTTATTAGCCTCCATAAATTTCAACCCTTCTTTTGAAAGGTTTGAGGCGGATTTTCTTTAAACCCATTTGCTCTCTCTAAAATCCATGCATTTTATGGCGATAGCTTCATCATGTTCTTCAGGATTGAGCTCTTGAAAGAATTAGAAATTAATCCATTTCAAGAAATAAATTAAAATTCATGATATCGTGAAATAGGCAAATAATTTCTTTTAGGCATAAATAGAACACAGAAGAAAGAAAGGCACACGATTCAAAAACATTAATCCCAGCTGGTGGCAGTGAATTTGACACATCCTGCTTCTGAGGTCTGGCGCACCGATGATGGGAAAAGTGATGGGCATCATGAATTCAGCATCATTGAGATGAACCACCGAGTTCTCCTTCTTGTCGGTCTGATGGTGCTTTATATATGTGACAACAATCTGTTTCTATGACCGCTAGATTTTCCGGTTCCCGAGCGCTGGAAAAGGCAAGAAACAGATAAAAAAAATTAAAATGGTAACCTTGCCTAAGCGCTTTTAATATATGCCGAATTTCTGAACATTCGACTACAGGAAGAATATACCAACTCCTACTGTTAGTTACCCTTTTTTTATCAACTATTGGGTGGAGAGCTCTGTTGAAGCCATCATTCTATGTGGATCAGCAGCACCACATCACCGGTTGCAGCGCCGGAGAGTACATTCGGAATGGCTTCAAGATCGTCCGGTGCGAGGCAGATGTTGAGATGATCCCCGACCATGGGGCATACTCTATCCGCTGAGTCGACTTTTTCTGGTTCTCTATACATCTCGCAAACTTCGAATTCGGCTCCCTTAATTCAACTGAGCGTCTTTCTAATCCGTCTGTATATCGCCCGTGGCCCCAGCAGTCTGTTGATCACCTGTCGCTATTGATTCTGAAGCTCCGTCTGGTCTCTCTTCTGACATGTATTATCGATAATATAATGGTGGCCATGTATTTGAAGTCTTTAATATTTACAGAATGTTGTACAGGCTAACCATACTAGAGTTAGCACATCGTTAATGTCGTTTTCTTATACACGCTTACCCCATCTGTGTGGGTATATCGTATTTCCTCGTTACATATTGCTCTCTATCTCTCTAGTTGACATATACCATCAAAATGATTTATATCAATAAAATGTGTGTGGCATTACTTACTATTATGATGCACTAGCGCGCCATCTGTTATCAAAATTCGAAACTATTATAAATATTATATTATTGACTTCAAATATTGTTGGAGGATAATTATTTGGAATAGAGCGAAGATTGTGAATTACAAGCTCAGATTTGAACCAAGATAAAAGGGAATGCTCTGTTCAATAGTTCCTTCTCAATTCATTCTGTAAGGACTTAAGTCCATTGAACGGATTATTGAGAGGTCCTCGGGCGTATGTAATCCCATCTGGTCCATTGATGGGAGTAATTGCTACAGGCTTACACCTCACTTCACGCCAAGATATTATAGACTTAACTTTGTTTAAAAATACGACTTTTAAAAAATCTTCTTATGTTTGGATCTGGTCAACTTGGACAGGCTAACTAGCATCCTTTAATTTTCAATATCTAAAATTATCTTCACCATTTTTAATAAAGAATAATTTACCTATTCGGACATATAACATACTAATACTCTGATATTAATAATTATATTTAAAATATATGGTGTATTTGAAAAAGGAACAAATATCTAGGTAACTATTGTCTACATATATGGCGTGAAAATATAATTTATATTAGTAAATTAAATTTAATTGCCATCTATCGTTCAATATTACACAAATAAATTTACTGGCAATGCACCTATTTTAAATAGCATCAAATATTATATCTACAGACCTTATTGCAATGATATGAGCCAAACCCTCTTATTCAATAACTCATATCATTGCAATAAGGTCTGTAGATATAATATTTGATGATATTTAAAATAAGCGAATTGCCAGTAAATTTATTTGTGTAAAATTTAAATATAATTTATATAGATCAAAATTGAAAACAGAAATAAAAGGACATATAATTCCTGCAGGGATAATATAAGTGTTGAGATAAATTTGTAGTATACAGGGTTGTCCCAAAGGTTCGTAAAATTTGCAAAATAAATCATAATCATAATGTGTTTATGAACCTTTGGGAAAACCTCATACAATCTGAATATTTCAGGCTATTGTTCATACTTCCATTAGCTTATCAAATTGAGATCTGAGGGTAATAAAAGATAAAATGAAGTTGGTATTTGTAGATATACGAGAAGAAAGGGGTTGAATAATTAAACTAAAATCTGAAGTAGATATGGGTCAATATTCCGAAAATAAATAATTTGATAATCTATTTTAATTTTTAAAAATTATTAATATATATTAATTATAAATTATTTATTTTTAAAATAGATTAAAGGGGCAGATGCAATAGTATATTAATCATAAATAAATAATATCTTTATTCTTCCTTGAGAGTTTTGCTGTAAATAATTAATAAATAATTGTAGTTTAAACGTGCTGACGTCAGGAATAAAAACTCTTACACCCTCTTGAATATATAGCTATTTATTTCCTTTTTACTTATTACTTATTCACTTCCTTTTATAAATTATGTTCAGAAATTATTTTAAATATGGCGCTCTGCCATCTATAAAGCTCATGTGTTCGTGGTCAGGTTATGCCTTCTTTGGTTTTAAAGAATAATTGAAGTTTAATTAATTTTATAGAGTATCCAATTGTGATAAGTATAGTATCATACACATAAGTTGCATACGATCAATTATAAGTCATATTTTGTATTTAAACATTAGAGATTATTTCTCACAAACGCGATATTTTAAGAAAATTAACTACTTTTTGAGAACTTCACGAATTCTACACGCGCCTATGTATTGCTATTATGGTAGGCTTTTCTAGTACTGGATTTTATATTGGAAATGTATACAGAAAATAAACAGATAAGCCCTTAGAAGAACGAGTAATTGAGCACAAATCACCCATACAAAATATTAGGACATTTTCGTTTGTAGTCGAGCATGCCATCTTAGCCCAAACTGAAACTTCTCAGTGAAAGGTATATGCCATAACATCCTCGTAAAGAAAGAGATATTATTTATAGAGCGTTAGACCTTCACAAGTGACAAAACAAAATCAAGAGAAATCCCTATTGCAGTCAATTTTTGAAATCCGACACTAGGAAGTCCCATAAAAAACAACTCCAACAGCAATGCAGCGGAGCGTGTATGTGTGTGATATGTGAAATGCTTTTAAAAAAGAGAGAGAGATTTAGTTCTGTTGTAAGATTTGGGTACTTACAGCTTGTAGGAAGGCATGAGGACGTTGAGGATTATACGATAATAATCTTTATTATCCATTCAGTAAGAAAAACAAAGTTATGGTAGCGAACACATTTGTAACATAGAGAAGAAGGTAAACAAACAGTTGTGATGATGATAGGTCCAGTGTGGCGCTAGCTGTCGTAGCATTCAGTTATCCAACAAATCCCCGGCATGAATGTGGAGACATCACGAGGTTGTAGCGTAACTTCTCAAATGTCGGCCTTGGTAGCGGCTTGGTCAGAATGTCCGCCTTCATGTCGCCAGTTGGGCAGTAGACCATTTTTATCACTGTCTTCTTCTGAAGATCCTTCAGGTGATGGATCTTGGTTGCGATGTGCTTGGTTCTAGAAGACACTTTTTCGGATGAACATATCTTGAGACATGATTGATTGTCTTGGTGGGAGTAGATTGGAGCTTTCTGTTCCAGTTCGAGATCCTTTAGCAAGTCGAGAAGCCATAACAGTTCTTGTGAGGCTTCAGCTGCGGAGATTAGTTCCGCTTCGGTGGATGAGAGAGATACGCAACCTTGTTTCCCAGTCATCCATGAGATGGGGTTTGATCCCAGTAGGAACAAGTTTCCGCTTAGTGATTTTCTGTCGGTGTTGTCGCTTGCCCATGTGGCATCGCTGTATGCTTCCAGCGTGGGAGGTTTTTGGTTAGATATGCGTAGCTCGAGTTCTTTAGTAGTTTTTAGATATCTTACGATTCTTTTTGCTGCATTCCAGTCACAATTTCTAGGATTCTGGTTTCTGCTGCTAAGTATGCAGACTGGAGCTGCGATATCTGGTCTGGATACTACGCTTAGGTACAATAGTGAGCCTATCAGTTGTTGGTATTGGACGTTGTTTGGTAGAAGTTTTTCATCAGATATACCGGGGTATCCGCTTTCCATGGGAGTGAAAGTAGGTTTCGCTTCTTGGAGATTGTACCTTTCAACTAATTCTTGGATTTTATTCTTTTGGCTCAGAAGGAGTTCACCTTCTCTGTTCCTTGAGATTTCTATACCAATGAATTGAGTGGGGTCTCCAAGGTTCTTTATTTCGAATTCTTTTTCGAGAGTTTTTACAGTGTTTTGGATGATTATCTCGGAATCGCTTGCGAGGAGCATGTCATCCACATATAGAATCAAGTAGATGGAATGGTTTTCTTCATTCTTGGTGAATAGGCATGGGTCTACAATGCTCTGTTTGAAGTTATTTTTAATTAGAGTGCTTGCAAATTTTGTGTTCCAAGATCTTCCAGCTTGTTTTAGACCGTAAATTGCCTTCTTTAGTTTGCAGACTTTGTTTGTTTGTTTTGTATGGAGTCCTTCTGGGAGTTCCATGTAGAGTTCTTTATCTAGGTCGCCGTGTAGGAACGCTGTCTTGACATCGAGGTGGTTCACTTTCATCCCTTTGTAGACTGATGCAGCTAGGAAGGCTCTAATTGTAGAATGCTTCACAATTGGTGCAAAGGTTTCTTCGTAGTCTCGGCCGAATTTCTGATTGAACCCTTTTGCTACGAGTCTGGCTTTGTACCGCTCTATTTCTCCTTTGGAATTGAGTTTTTGTTTATAGGTCCATTTACATCCTATGATCTTTTTGTCCTTAGGTAGAGGGGTTAGTTCCCAGACATTGTTCTTCTCAAGAGAATTTAGTTCTTCGTTCATTGCTTGTAGCCATTTTTCTCTTTCTATTTTTGGTAATTGTAGGACTTCCGAGTAGCTGGTGGGTGTCTGAATGTCTTGAGCTTCAGTTTTGTACAGCATGTAGTCATTTCTTATGGGAGGTATTCCCTTTGTTGGTCTCGTGGATCTTCTTTGTGTGACCACTTGTGTTCCTGTGCTTGTACCGGGTTGAATGTAATCCTCGGTTTCCGAGTCCTCAAGGTTTTCGGATTGTGTTCCTGGTTCCTGACTTTCCTCTGCATTACCAATATGATTGGAGGAAGTTAGATCTGTACTTAGTACTTGTGGTGAAGTTGTTTTTGTGGAAGCGAGGTGAAACCCATTTTCTTTTTCTAGAAATTTTACGGATCTGCTGATTGTGATGTTGTCGGTGTCGTGCAGGATTCTGTATCCTTTGCTTCGATCATCGTATCCAAGAAAGATCCCTTCGATAACTTTGCTATCCAACTTGTTTCTTTTTATCTTGGGAATATAGGCGAAGGCTTTACATCCGAATCTTTTTAGATGCTTCAGACTGGGCTTCCTGTTGGTCCATGGTTCAAATGGAGTCTTGTCTGTAGCTTTCGAGGGTATTCGGTTGTGTAGGTAATTAGCTGTGGTAACCGCTTCCGCCCATAGAGACTGTGGGAGTCCTGAGTCAAACAGCATGCATCTTGTCATCTCCATTAGTGATCGATTTTTCCGTTCTGCTACTCCGTTCTGGGCTGGTGAGTAGGGGACTGTTAGCTGATGTTTGATTCCGCTTTGGTTCAGGAAATCTTCGACTTGTCGGTTTACGTACTCACGACCGTTGTCTGTCCGTATGGTTTGGATATTTTTTCCAAATTCCGTGTGTGCTGAGATGACGTAGTCTTTTATTTTTTCATAGGCTTCGTCTTTTCCTTTCAGGAGGTAGATCTTCGTGTATCTGCTGTAGTCATCAGTGAAGGTGATGAAGTATCTCTTACCGCTGAGAGAGTTAGTTGGTAATGGACCGCAGATATCACTGTGGACAAGTTGAAGCGTTTCAGTTGCTCTGTACTCTGTCTTCTTTGGAAATGGGGTTTCGGTGAGTTTTCCTTGAATGCACTGAAAGCAGTCTGTGCTGTGCGAACAGTTATTTAGACTTAGTCCTCTTGCTAGGTTCTCATTTCGAATCTTCTTAATTGATTCTATATTTCTGTGTCCTAGTCTGTCGTGCCAGAGCATGAGGCAATTTTTGTTCTTGCAGTGGTTTTGTTTTGCAACATTTGCTTTGAATGTGCGAGTTTGGGGGTTGTCATCCAGGTGGAGTCGGTACATTCCATTGTCAAGTATACCGTTCGCGAGGGCTGTGTTGTCTCTTTCGATGGTACACCAATCTCTGTTGAACGTTACTTTACATCCGTTGGAGGTGGCCGCACTCACTGACAGAAGGTTGTCTGTTAGTTCCGGGATGTAGAGAACTTTTGTGAGAAGTAAGGTGTCAGTCTTTCCTTGGGGTGTGATGACTTTTATTTCTCCTTGTCCTATCCCTTTGACCTGCAGCTTATTGCCATTAGCAACCACAACATTTTGTGTTTGTTCTCTGTTAAGTTCAGTGAAGAAGCTTTCATCGTACGCCATATGAGATGTGGCTCCAGAGTCGACGAACCAGTTGTGTACACTTGCTTCTCGTTGAGTGCAATTGAGAGCTTTTGGGTTAGGTCCTTTTGTTGTTCTCTGATTTGTTGATTGTTCTTGGGTGACACTCGACTGATTTGTGTACTTTGGTACGTTTCCTCTTCTGAAGTTTTCATATTTGTACTCTTTGTTGCTGTTGTTTCGCTTTTGATAGTGCCAACATTCTTCTTTGGAGTGGTTTGGTTTGTGGCAGAAAGAACAGAATTTCTTCTCTTTTTCTCTTCTTTGGCTTGAAGCTCCGTGGAGGCTTTTTAAGGCTTTTGATGCGGTGCTTTCGTCTTTCGAGCTTTCTACTCTGCGTGTGTGTTCATCAAGGAGTTTGTTCTTGATGAATTCAAGCGTTAGCTCGTCATCAGGCCTTGATTCCAACATCGTGATGAGATTGGAATAGCTCTTTGGAAGCGAGCAAAGCAGTATAGCCGTGATGTGAGAGTCCTTTAGTGTTTCGCCGATGGTTCGCAGTTTGTCAACAAATTCCATCATGGTAGTGATGTGCTGTTGCATGTCTTTGTCTTCTTCGAGTTTTAAGCTGTATAGTTTCCTTAGCAAATAAATTTTTCCTGAGAGTGTTTTTCTTTCATAGATATTTTTAAGAGTGTCCCAGGTAGCTTTGGCTGTTAGTAGGTTTTTGACATGCACTATTTGTGAGTCGGCGATGCTTAGATTAATGATAGCTCTAGCTTTTGAGTCTTTCTTTTTCCATTCGATTTTAGGTTCATCTGGAATATTTTCGGTGACAACTTCCCAAAGATCTTCCTTTTGCAAAAGCATTTCGATTTTGAAAGACCATAGTGAGTAGTTATAGCCGTCGAGCTTATCTAGGGTTACATCGTGGCTCGGGAGTGACGCCATTTTTGCTAAGCCTTTTTTCTTTGTCTTAACTCGTTAGTTGAATTTCATGCAATACTCAGTCTCATAATCTAATTGTTGTAAGATTTGGGTACTTACAGCTTGTAGGAAGGCATGAGGACGTTGAGGATTATACGATAATAATCTTTATTATCCATTCAGTAAGAAAAACAAAGTTATGGTAGCGAACACATTTGTAACATAGAGAAGAAGGTAAACAAACAGTTGTGATGATGATAGGTCCAGTGTGGCGCTAGCTGTCGTAGCATTCAGTTATCCAACAAGTTCCTTGGAATATCGCGTTTTTTTTTAGCTGAATAAACCTTTTCGTTTAAATCCAAAATATGCCTTCTTATTGTTCATAGCTAGGAATGTAATTAAGACTTTAAAAATATAGGCAAGTGCATCTGTGTGTGTGTCCGGAAGTTTTATTTTACAGATTGTAAAACATTAAATGTATATAAATTTAATATTAACTGATATATAATATTGGTTTAAAAGCAGACGGTTACAATAAAAATGTTTATACTTTAATATTTAAACATCAAAATACTTTCAACAATTTTAAAAATAAATTTGTTAATTATGAGGAAAGAGTCCTCCTTTTATTGAAAAGGATTTAAATGCGAGTATTTTTATCCCATTCTTGCGCTGGAATTGTTTATTTATTGGGAGTACAAATAAGTTTTGAGGGATTTGCAAAAGAAGCCACAACAAATATTATATAAATAGCATCGGATCTTGTAAGGTTTCATGTTAAGGCTTCATCATTTCCCCCAAAAAAATCAGAAGAAGTATTTTCACTCAAGTGTAAGGAACTTTTTTTTTGGTGCTCTAACCATGTCAACCTTTTTGCCAACAAAACACAATTTGCGGGAAGCGCTGCTTTTTTGTTTTAATTTGAAGAAAAGTGCAACTGATGGACATCGATTGCTGTGTGAGGCATATGGTAAACATGCTCTATCAATAAAATCATGTGAGTAGTGGTTTCGGCGTTTCAAAAGTGGCGATTTTGACACCAGAGACAAAGAACGCGGAGGGAGGCCAATAAAGTTCGAGGACGCTGAGTTGGAGGCTTTATTAGACGAAGATTCAAGCCAAACTCAAGAGGAGCTCGCTGAAACCTTGGGAGTGACTCAACAAGCGATTTCGAACCGTCTCAAGGTCATGGGTATGGTGCAAAAACAAGGAAATTGGGTTCCATATGAACTCAAGCCAGGAAACATCGAGCGCCGTATTTGCACGTGCGAACTACTGCTCAAAAGACAAAATCGGAAGGGTTTTTTGCATCGAATCGTGACGGGGGACGAAAAGTGGATTCACTACGACAACCCAAAGCGCAGAAAATCGTCGGTTAAGCCCGGTCATGCATCAACTTCAACGGCCAAACCGAATATGCATGGTAAGAAGATAATGCTGTGCATCTGGTGGGATCAGCTCGGAGTGATCTACTATGAGCTACTTCAGCCTAACGAAACCATCACTGGAGAACGTTACCAACAACAATTGATGCGATTAAGGCGAGCATTGAAGATTAAACGCCCACTATATGCCAAAATACATGACAAGGTGATCTATCAGCACGACAACGCTCGGCCACATGTTGCAAAAGTTGTAAAGGAGACTTTGGAGGCGCTTCAATGGGATGTCCTACCCCACCCGCTGTATTCACCAGACATTGCTCCTTCAGACTACCACATGTTCCGTTCGATTACACATGGCCTGGCCGAGCAGCACTTCACTTCTTACGAAGAGGCGAAAAATTGGGTCAATGTTTGGATCGCCTCAAAAGACGAGGAATTTTTTCGACACGGAATCCGTATGCTGCCTGAAAGATGGGAAAAAGTCGTAGCTAAAGATGGACAATACTTTGAATGAAATATATTGTACTGATTTCTCTGAATAAAGCTTCGAATTTATAAAAAAAAATCCCTCAAAACTTATTTGTACTCCTAATATATCCTTCAGATTTTTATACCAAGATTTTTCTATGTTGAATGCCCTTCCACCTTCGATATTCTTATCACTTAAGCCCATATTCAAGACAGCCTTATCAGTGATCCTTTGACCTGCTGATCTTGGGTTTTCGCAAATAAAAATAACATTCATCTTATTCTTTCTTATCTTCACACTGGGTGAAGTAGAATGCGTCTGCCTTTGTCATCAAGACTGGGTGCACTACTCAGTGGCAGGCCGACTTGACCACCTCTGACATGAGGAAGAGACGCCATGTTCAGCCGCTCCTAACATGGAGTACAAACGTTACTCATCCTGTATCCCTGGATTAGGAGACCTTACAGGGTACTATCAGCCGGGCCAGCTGAGCCCAGGTTTTTTACCGAGCTTGTTACTGCTCCCCCTTCTCCTTTTTCATCCGGGCTTGGGACCGGCAAAGGCGAAGTCATAAAATAACTTATATAAACTTGTGAGTTATTCTCTGAATTTCTCCTTTGTAAACATTCTCTCACCAAATGGAAAATATCTTCTAAATTTTGTTTAATCGGGCATAAGATTACTAACAACGAAATATATCATTACTTGGAGGACCATATGGCAATGCTTAGGTATCCTTAATTGACGAAGAAAATCCGGTGTACATACAATAAATGGAATATGGAAAATATGTTTCGATATCAAAAGCTTAAGGTGACTACAAAAACTAGATACGGTTCTCGAGATGGATAAAAAAAATATAGATAACCATAGATTTAATAAGAGATAATTATATTTATGTACCAATATTTATATATCTTCAATTTAAAAAATAATATCATGTATAAGAATACAATATAAATATGCAATAAAATTTGTATAACAATGAAAGTGAAATAGCTTAAACAACCATTGTCTAGTATCAAAAATATATTGTTTTTTTTTTTTTGCTTATCCCTAGTACACGTGGTACAGGCCATGATAATCATGGTGGGTAGTTAGCGACTGCTTTTTACTGTAAGCGCACCACATGTCTACACATGTGAAAGCAGTTCGACTTTGCACTTACAAATGTGCCAGAACCCCGTTTGGTTACTTGCACTCACTGGTGGGGTTGGACTTTTGCAAGAATCGGGGGGCCATTGGAGCATTTTTTTTTTTTAACAGAAAAAAGTGTCCAATGCGGGGATCGAACCCGGGTCGTAGTGGTCGTAAACCAAACGGTTTAACCAGCCTTCCACCGACCCCCTAAAAATATATTGTAATCTATATAAATATATATTATAAGGCGATAACGTGTTATCTATATATAATAAATAGAAGCATTGAGCACACACGAATGTTTCTCTTTTTGAATATATTTAAAACAAACTTCTACTATCCTTCCTGCGATGAAAAAATATATTGGGAGGGCTTGGTTCATGAGTGGTGAACCCTATTAGCGGTTTCGACAATTTATCTATTCGACCGCTTTTTTAGAGTTATAATACTGTATTGTATCATTCTACTTATATATGCTGCTTATCTATAAGAAAAACCATCCAATCCAGTATTATAACTCTAAAAAAGCGGTTTGATAGATTATATTGTCGAAATCGCTATTGGGGCTCACCACTTATGAGTCAAGCCCTCCAAATATAATTTTTCATCGCAGGAAGGATAGTAAAAATTTGTTTTATATTCAAAAGAAATATTCGTGATTTAATGCTTACATGATTTCTCATGAATATATATATAATACAAATATGCGATATATATTTATTAGCTCAATATAGGTATATTTACGGGCGCCATATATAATGTACATCTACATATAAGAGATAAAATTTTTAAAAGATAATATTTATTTTATACATATAGAAGGAACCATTCGACAACAACCTGGCCATGAAACTCTCGTAGACGCCTACGATACCCATGGAGCTAGACCATAAAGGCGGGCGCGAGGGGCCAAAACCAAATGTCCGCTCGGTGCATGGAGAATGCATCAATTCCTACTGGCTGGATGAAAATGGTGCAGCTTCGGATGCAGGTGTACTAGCAATACTAGCTTAGGTAGTCTATCCATACTATGAGGCCCTCACGCCATTATATTATTAGGTCTTCGGTCTAGGTAACCCACTATCCATTAATATCTTTACACCAACTCTGGGAAGTTTGTTATATTTGAAAATAAAACATGCTTAAGAGTTTCCTTTACTAAATCTGTTTTAAAAGTATTTGCGAATACATGCTAAACATCATAAATTAGACAGGATCAACGAGAAATAAAAGAGTTGATTAAGACTTAAAGAGGTGTAATTTAACTACTTCTTTTCATATTTGTGATTTAACCATGAGTCTTAGATGGCGAGCTGCATCAATCATAATCAAATTATTTAAAACAGAATATTTAGATCATCATCATTCCTTTTTTTATAGTTTCATTCCTTTTGTAATATTTATTGCACATATATCTTGATTGGTTATTGGAGCGAGAGAGGACCTAGACGAAGACTGCGGATCACGACCTACGAGGAATACCACGAATAACGTTGTAAGGTAATTTATTTTTATTTACTTTTATTTATTTACTTTTACTTTTATTTATTTGCTTTGAATATGGAAACCCGCTCGGGAAACGTGTATAACACCAAGAAGGAAGAAACCAAGGTCGACGACCCTGCAAAGCTGCAACTTGGTGCAACAATATAGGGAATGCTATTCGTACAATAGCCTCATGATTCGTACAATTGCTTCATGTTGACTCGTAAAATAAGTTAAACCTCTATAGGAACTTTACAGGGTAAGATGGTACATTAGCAAAGCAGCGTGTCAATTCAACTATATTCAAAAATAGACAATCTTCTTATATATAAAAGCCGATGTCTGTTTCGCGGTAAACCCAAAAAATACTGAATTTATCTGTACCAAATTTTGCATGTCGCTTTATATAAACCTGAGGAATATTTTCGTCTACCTTTTGATTAGTAAAGATAGAGGCTGCCTGGCCGGCTTTCATATTTTCTAAAATAAAGATACTTCGGCCAGTAAATATTTTTATTACCTCGACATTTCGACAAAAATCTTTTGTATTCGTCAGGAGCAAACAAATATTAAAACATTTAACAAGGCGTCAATGATTTTTAACGCCTTACTAAATGTTTTCATTTTTGTTTTCTCCTGACGAGGACGAAATATTTTAGTCGAAATGTCGAGGTAATAAAAAATATTTACTGGCCGAAGTATCTTCATTTTCAAGAAATTTTGATTAGTATTTCTGGCTATTTATTTATTTATTTTTTCATTTGAAGAACATACGGAGTAAATACGAGGCGAAGTAGTTAACTCAGAAAATATTTTGTTTATTTGAGGAGGAGATTTTTTTTAATTTTGTATATTAGTGTGATTAAATCAAATACCTAAACACTATTATAATAAAATTTTGCCATCACACACACATTTTGGCTGTCGTTTATTCGTCTGGGTTATTCGTTTAATAATTTATAATATAATGCATATATAAACCATTATTTATATCCTAGCTTCAAGAAAATAGATATACCTGTGTATATATCTAAGGGAGATGTAATAGAATTATTATCGGTATATATATTGATGAGGAAAAAATTACGGAATAATTATATTTGCCTAGCGAGAATGATGTTATTTATCTATCTCCAGACAAAAACCATAGTATTTACCGTTATTACCTCTATTCACATAGTGTTCAACCATTTCCTTGTTATATTGCATTTAGACATTCTGTATCAAATGGTAGGGAGAATAAAAATTAATTTCTATTACCGGTTTTATATCATGACATTTTATTTCAGCAACATAAATACAGATGTTAAATCTATTGATAGATATCAATAGCATTCCACGATATTTTTCTTTGTACGCTGAATGTAATGAAACAAAATTATTTGATTAAATTCACATTTCACATAAAACGAGTAAAAAATATTTCTG
This sequence comes from Cordylochernes scorpioides, assembly GCA_030710605.1. Taxonomy (NCBI): domain Eukaryota; kingdom Metazoa; phylum Arthropoda; class Arachnida; order Pseudoscorpiones; family Chernetidae; genus Cordylochernes; species Cordylochernes scorpioides. The sequence continues at coordinate 13,524,619 of CP092870.1, forward strand.
CAACGTTCTGATTCTTAATGAGGAATTTTAAAGTATCAATACAGATTTTTTCAACCAATTAATTGTTAAAATGTTAAAGAAGAATGTTTTTGTTTTAATACAATGTATGTATCTTAGATTTAATGACACAGAATATAACTACAAATTAATTAAAAGTAAATTAATCCCTCGTGAAAGAAGACATCGTTGCGGAATAATTTATTCAAATCAGGTATAAAATAGTACATCAGCTTCTCCATATCAATTTTTAATTTAATTAAGATCTTTTCAGAAATTTAATTAGAAATTGATTCCACCTCAAGTTCCTTCCTAAATGAAGGCACGCGCCGCTGAGCGCCGCCGTGGCAACGTTAAAAGCAGAAGGGATCCACCCAAGCGTGAAATATGGAACTCATGCTGTTGATAAAATATAGCCAACCATTTCGTAGCTTTAGGAAAACATTGTCTTTGGGAGGGGTGAATTAAATATATATAAATGTATATATAAATATTGTTATAATAAATTTGTTTATTATAGAATTTTCTTATGTTGTGTTCAAGTATACATGAGTATGTTTGTGATATTGTTTTGATATATGAGCATTTCATGTTATTGCAGTCGTGGGCATGTTGGAAAATACAATAGAACATTTTAGATCAATATTGCCTCAATTTATACAATAATATAATTGAGGATGAAATAATGCCTGAATTAAGGCGTATGAATAAAGATAACAAAAGACTTATTTACATATGTACAAAAGGATTTGAGCCGGCCAACGGGAAACAACAACCATGAATATATATAGAGAAAGCATAGACATCTGGCGGTCGACTAAACAGAGTAGTTTGTTATAGAAATCAAATTAACATTTTTATATAATATACAAGGTATGTCCCATAAGTTCCCGGACTGGGTCCATAAAAAAAAAGGTAAGATTTTTTTATTTTTTTATTAAAACTTTTCAAAGTAATCCCCCCTTGCTTCAACGCACCAGCGCCATCGTTTCTCCCAATTGTCGAAACAGTTTATAGGCCTCTTTTGGAATGCTCTTCAATGCCAGCAGCGATTTTTCTATTATGTCTTCCCTGGTGTCAAAATGTCTTCCTTTTAGAACTGCTTTGAGTTTGGGGAACAGGAAAAAGTCATTTGGTGCGATTTCTGGGGAATAGGGTGGTTGAGGTAGGATTTCTGTCCCGTTTTTCGCCAAAAAACTCGTCACCAAGTGCGCTGTGTGAGGTCGGGCATTGTCATGGTGTAGGATCCAGTCACCATTAGTCCATTTTTCTGGCCTTTTTTTTCGAATCGCTTCCCTTAGATGGCGAAGAATGCTCAAATACATTTCCTTAATAACTGTTTGGCCTGCAGGAAGATACTCGTGATGAACAATGCCCTTGTTATCCAAAAAATCGACCAGCAACACCTTGTTTCTGGATTTCAATATCCTGGATTTTTTGGGTCTAGGCTCACCCTGACCTCTCCACTCGGCAGATTGACGCTTGGTTTCAGGGTCATAGCCATAGACCCATGTCTCGTCGCATGTGATTATCTTGTCTTTAAAACTCTTGGATTCACCCGACCTCGAAATTAACCCTATCCTACAGTCTCCCCCAAAACATAGACTAAAATCAAGGAAGCCGATATGGTCCAGAGGAAACCAACTTCTCTCCCAAAATTTTAAAATCTCAGAAGCATGGACAAATTCCTGGATCAGCTCCGATATCCCAAACAAGAACCTCATCACAAGCCCAAGTGTCAAGATCCCAGGTTTTTCCCTCCCTCGACGAGAATGAGTGCTTCTAAACCGCTTTAGGACAGGTCAGGGAAGGTGTGCAGAGCTGATGAAGTTATGGGGCTACACCAAAGATCCAAATTGTGCCTGCAACGTCCCACAATCAATGTCCCATATACTAGATGACTGCTCGCTGTACAAATTCAATGGAGGAATCTCCAATCTCCATTCTGTCACCCCGGAAGCCCTGAACTGGCTGAAGGCCTTGCCTCTCAGACTTTAATGACCGATATGTCCTCACTTCTTTTTTCTAGATTTAATTCATTTTGTCTCCTCTCTAATTGTAAAGACGCTGCTGTATCACCTCATAAGCATAAATAAATAATCTTGTCTTTCCATTCCGGATCCGTTCTTGTCATTTCCAGCATGTCCTCACAGGTTGCAAGCCGACACAGTTTTTGCTCATTAGTGAGGAATCTTGGGATGAATTTTGCAGGAGTCTTTTTGAGCCTCAAATCTTCGGTTACGATCCTTCCAATTGTTGTTTTAGAGATGCCTGTGTCTTGCTCTAGCTTCAGCAAAGTGGTTCGAGGATTTTCTTTTATCAAATCGGTGATTTTTTGCACATTTTCATCAGTCCTTTGAAATGTTGGGCGTCCTTGACGAGGATCATCTTCATTGGAATTTCTGCCAGCTTTAAATCTAGAATGCCATTCAAAAACAGTTGTTCTCTTTGGGGCGTTATTGGGGAATGCTTTATTAAGCATTTCAAAAGTGTCGGTTGCTGATATTTGAAGTTTCACACAAAATTCTATTCAAATCCTCTGCTTCAATTTTTGTTCCATCGTAAAATCGCCGCAACGCAAGGTGTAACCTTTAAATAAATTAGAATAACTTTGGCGCGCGCGCACGTACCGCCTCGATATTGGTACCACCGTGTTGCCAGATATTTTTTTCTATAATAAACTGTCAAATTTATTTACATTTTTCATTTATTTATTTTTTTATGGACCCAGTCCGAGAACTTATGGGACATACCTTGCATATAGTAATTTTGTAAAGGAAGAGTTGAGAATAATATAATAAATTAAGATTTACTGATTTGGAATATAACATTGAGTCAGAACAGTAAGCTAATTCTGTATCTAATAATACCGTTAGGAGAATTTCAAAATTTATAAATTTGAAAATCTCCAGTATAACTTCGGCCGTTACGCCGTCATAGGATGGGTAGAAAAAGAATAAGCGAAGAGATAGGTTTGTAGAAAAGATCAAATACAGAACCATGATAATAATATTCCATCTATATTATATATATATGTTATGAATATTTTGTTGTTGTTGTTGTTAGATAAAGGTTTGATAAGACAAAGGATCGATAAGATAAAGGGTTGAGGTGCAGTCGTGATAAAAAAGATAATTATTTACCGTCAAGTAGCTTTTATTTTCAATTACTTGAGGAAATATTACACCTTAGTTATTTTCACATTATATAGAATTTATAAAGTTAATCCTATATTAGTGATTTAAAAGGATTGATTGGTTAACTACGCATATTTACAACAAAACTATACAACAAAACTGAAAGTCTTTATAAAAAAAAACGATGATAACAAAAGTAAAATTATCAATGAATAAAATGAATATATATTTTTTAAAATATAGAAATATTTGAATTTTTAGATTATATAATATATATATATTATATATTCTAAATATAAAAATATTCTATAATATAAAAAATATATTTTATTTTCATTCATTGATAGTTCTACTTGTTTTTTTGACCATAGTTTTAGAATACGCCGACTTTTATATACTTGTTGTAAATATGTAGTTTCGAAAAAGCTTGCAGTTAAGCTTATAGAGGAGGGGGAAAATTTCAGTCAGTAAATATGTAGTTATCTAACCTATTTTTGAAATTCACTAATATAGAATTATTTTCATAAATTCTATATAACTGTGAAAAATGTCTTATTGTAATTTTCTTCAAGTAATTTAAAATAAAAACTACTTGATAGCAAATAGTTATTTTTCTGCTTTTCTTTCAAAATGGCACGACTGCAAACGATACCATTAGGTACTCATGTACTCAAGAGAACCAGCAATTGATCTCTATCTTAAAATAATATTTATTATAACATAAGCCGACAGGATATTTACCTGTTTATTCATTCAAAATGCCAAAAGAGAAAATATCTTATTTTTTTAAATGAAAATCCTCAACCAACCATATTCATCTCCAAACATAGCAATTTCCAAACAAACATAGCCTTCTACAACCAACATAGCCTACCTCAATCAAACATAGCCTACCTCAATCAAACATAGCTTACCTCAACCAAACAAACCCTCTCCAATCAAATATAGTCTTCTACAAGCAACAACTCTCATCTACAATCAACAATAGTTTTCTTCAATCAAAAATGGTTTTCAACAAGCAACCATAGTTCTCTTCAACTACAACCATTTTCCAAGATCATCAACTCCAGCCAGCTTTATCCTTTTCAAGGTACATTGTATCTACCATTTTGCACAAATTACCATTTTCAACTTTGCTGATCCTCATCCATGCTTCTCAATAGTTTCAATAGCTCATTAATTTATAGTTATATTTCTTTTTCAAATCATTATTAAATATCAGCATAAAATATTATGTCTACAAAAAATACTTAATGTCATTCCATATATCTCTCTATTATCATTTTATTATTCAAATATTATTAACAAAAAACAATTATATATTATTTTCATATACTTTTAAATGTTAATATTTTAGAAACAACTTATTTTGAGTTATTATTCGCGTAAAAATAAACATTTTCTGCTGCCTTTTGATATTTTGAAATAAAACTAGTATAATGACATAATTACTCATATTTTAATTGCCTTTTTATTCGTCTAAAATTTTATAAATAAATCTATCATTATTATTAAATATATACACATTTATCATAATGTTTTCTAAATATATAAATTATTTATAAACAAACTTTCTTTTGTTTATTTTTAAAATAGCTTTACTTTGATTTTTATTGTTTAATTAGTAATTATTTCTATATACATTTTGATTTCTTTTAAATATATTTTTAGTTACCAATTTTATTTTAAATTATATTTTTGTTTATATTTTTCCATCTTTATTATTTTGTTTAAATGTGATCATTCTTTATGCTTTACCATTATTTTTATCTTTACCTTATCTTTACATGTTCATTCCTCGTTTCACATTTGCCTTTTGTAAATAATTAACCTTTGCTTAATGTTTATTGCTTTTTCAAAAATGCCTTTTTTCATGAAATATCCAATGTTTTAATGTTCCACCAATCCTTTACTAATGTAATTAATTTTATATTGTTGCCAATGTTATCTCGTCTTTATATTTTCATTTATATACTTTTCAATATTCATTTTATTTTCCTTCTCATTTTTATCATAATGTGTATTATTTTTCATGTCTTTTCCAATCTATTGGTTCACAACAAGCCAATATGATAATGGATACCGAACTTTGACTTTCACTTTCTACCAATATATATATTTTTTTGTCATTTGCATTTAAATCATAATCACACTCTCTTAACTATATTTTCTAACTTTTCTCTGAACCCGCTAATTCTAGTTTTTCACAGGGGGAAAATATTATATATTCTAAATATAAAAATATTCTATAATTTAAAAAATATATTTTATTTTCATTCATTGATAGTTCTACTTGTTTTTTGACCATAGTTTTAGAATACGCCGACTTTTATATACTTGTTGTAAATATGTAGTTATCTAACCTATTTTTGAAATTCACTAATATAGAATTATTTTCATAAATTCTATATAACTGTGAAAAATGTCTTATTGTAATTTTCTTCAAGTAATTTAAAATAAAAACTACTTGATAGCAAATAGTTATTTTTCTGCTTTTCTTTCAAAATGACACGACTGCAAACGATACCATTAGGTACTCATGTACTCAAGAGAACCAGCAATTGATCTCTATCTTAAAATAATATTTATTATAACATATATATATATATTTGAATTCATATTAATCTACTGAAGAAGGTTTACAATCACATAACTGAAAAAAATACCCATACTTATATTTCCTATTTTAAAAATGGATAAGTATATTTAGATTAGGTAAATGTTTGTGTAATGTTCCTCTTCGATTAAATAAATAAATATGCTTTATTAAATTAATAAACTAATTTTCATTATATATATTTTTAATGTCAAACGTACACTTTTTAAATAGATTCATAACAACAACAATAATTACAGTGCTGCCAAATCCAAACAATCAAAAATAAATTAATTAAACAGAGTATATTATAATATTATTATAAGGTATATTACAGTTTGTATCTGAATAAGGTTAGTGGATGGCTTTTCTTGATTTATCAAGATATTGGGTTGGCCAAATATCAGGGAACATGCTAAATCAATGTTTAGTTTATTTCTGTTTCACCAGATGGCACTCTGACTTCTGAAAAGCACATGTGCTCCTGGTCAGGATATGTCTTTTAAATTTTTATTTATAATAGTATTTATACATTAGAAATGTGCACGGATCATTAAGAGGGATATTGTTATATTTATTTAGAACTTACTATACACTTCCTTTATATCTATAAAAATGAAATGCGAAATCGATGTTTGTTATCGCATCACGCAAAATCTACTGATTCAATCATTATGGAATTTCGCATGTAGGTAGCTGAAGATTTCGTTTAACATATAGGCTATTCAAAAAACTAAAAAGGTTAATGTGCTCTTTTTTAAAAATAAAAAACCAAAAAGCGTTAATTCAGGCCTTTTACCGCTTGGGCGCAGCACTGGTCGCGACGATAAATGAATTTGATTGGTTAATAATTTACACGTGGTTTGTAAACACGATGAATCTTATTTGTTCACACGATGATTGTTTTTAAAAGGTATGATTATCCAATCGCCGTGAAACTTTAGGAAGTTATTTACTATACTACTGGGAAGGTTTCTGGTATGAATTTGATTTGAAATAAATATTCTTTGTAATTTTATTTGCAAATTTTCTACTTTCACTCGCAAGCAGCGCCTCTAGCGGCGTCTGGTGAAATTTTCTTTATAAATTGTAACAATGCTTAAAATGTGTTAAAAGTATAATAAATTTAATTTGAGAATTTATTAATATAATATTCCAATGACGTAAAAAAAAAACTTGGCGTTTTAATATTAATATTTATTTAAAGAAAATATTGTAACATTTTTGTGTTAAATGTTAAAATGTAATGTTAAAATATATTTTTACATTGTTAATTTAATTTGTTGTTGTTTTATAATAATAAAGATGCAAATTACATTGTTGTTGTTTATTATTGATTGTTTATATAAAAAAATTACATTGTATGTGATGATGATAACAAAAATGAATTTTTAAATTAATATATATAATTCATTGAGAAAAAAGAAATAATTAATTATAAAATTCATAAAAGTGACAATATCTTATTTAAAATATAATAAATGTTTTAAAAGAATGTTTCAAAAATATATTTAAACGCATATAACAATATTTATATTTATATACGTTTATAAATCAATATATACGAGTAGGTGGATTGGATGTTTTCTAGAATCGTTTTAACAAATGTTCGTTAGGCAAACTTTTACTCGGATAAAAACCGGGCGAAGCCGGGTACATTCGCTAAATACAGTTATTTACAAATCTTCGTTTGTAGCAAGATACTATTCCTTCAACTTTAAATTACCGAGTGGACTAATTAATACTGATTTTTTTCAACTTATCGAGTATTTTTCAAGGGAACCGGAAAATTTTCAAATTATTGAGAGTATAGACAAGTATAGATTCAGTAGGGATTGGATGTTTGCTAGAATCGTTTTAACAAATGTTTGTTAGGCAAACTTTTACTCGGGTAAAAATCGGGCGAAGCCGGGAACTAATCTCGCTAAAATTTGAACAGGACAGAGAATTATATCTGGAAGAGCTTTTTGTCGCACTTTTAACCAAGAAAAATTATAATTAGCCAAGTACTCAGCAACAATTATTTTTTAGTCAGAAATGATTATGACAATATTGCTGTATCATGCTTGCTTGACATAAACAAAATTCTTTAGGGGAATATTCACTAAAGCAGTCCACGGGCGAAGCCAGATAATAATTATTAGTAAGCAGGAACAAAATTCTACCAGCGAAACATTCACTCGAGCAGAAGACACACGAAGCCAGGTCTTCTCTATATATAAAATATCGTTTCTCGGCCTTTTGGCTAAGATCATTTAGTATATCTCTAGATATTTTTATTTATATATAACTTTTTTTAAATCTATTCAGTAGAGAGAGAGAGCATATGTTTGATCGGAAAATATACTATATGAATATATAATGTAATGAATATTATTATCATTATTATCAATAATATTCGTTAGGCAAACTTTCACTCGGATAAAACCCGGGCGAAGCCGGGTACACATCCGCTAGTATTATTATAAATATGCACTAAGGTTTATAAAGTATGCATAAAGTATTCACACGAATGCAAACTTGGTTTGTCGAACCCCAGATTGCGATGTCGGTGCAAACAAAATTACACACACATAAACGCAACCCCCAAACAAACACATTCGCATATGTAAATACACACTGGCACATGCAGACACAAGTACACACACTTACAGGAACACACACTGAGTCATCCCACTTAATTACCCCCTCTTTCTCTATCTTTTCATTTTTGAATTTGACTAATCCATGGTTGAAGAAATTAGCATGGTGGTCAAAAGCTTGGTCAAAACTACCTCCAAGCTTATTTTTGACAAGATACGGCCTCGTACCAATCCCTGGTAACAATCTCTTTCCATCCCGGTTGAACCATTATGGTAACCTATAATTTAAGACAAATAAATTGACAACGCGCTAACAATTTTTACAATAAATTATATAATAGAAAATATAATTACAATTTTCGAAAAATTGATCAAAAAATAAATTTTATATATTTTCAACTTTATACTAGGTTCATAAAATATTAAAATGATTTTGTCTTTTTTTTTCTTATATACTATTTTCAACTATTCTTCCTTTTTTTCTTATGTTACTCTTATATGACGCGTAGAAATTCAGCGTGATCTTGTTATAGCTCTAAAATGTTTTACAAATATATTTAAACCTTTTTGATACCTTAAAATATTCCTTGAAAATGAAGATACTTCGGCCAGTGAATCTTTTTAAAAAGATTCACTGGCCGAAGTATCTTCATTTTCAAGAAATATGAATGCCGGCCAGGCAGCCTCAATATTTACGGTTAAAATATTCCTTATTTACTTCAACTTTATTCACTTCCTATCTTATACCATTTTAAAACTTTTTATAGATATATAACATTACACGTCACAGGCTCCTGTTTCATCTTGCAGTCATGGGCCCTGAAGGGAAGTGTACTAGCAGAAAGAAAAAAGTATCACACACATAAGACCATGGGTATCTCGGTATAAGGTGGCACCAGGGAAGGTGAGAGGGACTAAGGAGGAGTCCATAGAGAGGTCAATCGGAAAAAATAGCAATCTAAATATATGACTCTTATTACTCCTGATTCTTCCTTCCCCTCTGTTTTTGCTACCTTTTGCTAAAAAAATAGTTTATATGAATGATGACGTCAGAGAGGTCGAACTGTTGTGCCTCCGTGTCCAATCAGAGACTGACAAGGCCAATATGTTTACATCTTCCCTTGGTTGCTTAAACAATGTTAACGACCAGTTACACAATTCTTCTCGGTTCACCGACCCTTTTTATTCCGGATATCCATTTATTGGCGCCATCTTGTATACATGGACCTTTTTTTCTATATAGAAAACCTAATAAACACAACCCCCACACAACCTAATAAACAAGAGCAATTTCACCCTGGAGATAAAGACATATTTTTGGGAAAGATTAAACATAATTATATTTATGATATAGAGGAAATAATTAGGGAAAATATATATTTTAGAATAGGTTAAAATTAAGAAAATGATACATGGATCAATGTTAAATGTTGAGATTGAATTTATGGACTCAGTAAGACCGTATGGCATTGAACGAATGAGGTTTTTTTGGTATGGAATGAAGGATAGAAAAGATTAAGTTAAGAAAGTTCAACAAGACAGAATCCAGGTGAGAATACGGTGCTTGACAGGAAAAGAAAAAAAAAAGATTTTCAAAGCCATGTTTACTTAGCATTTTCATTGTATTTATGTGTAAAATATGTTTGAGAATAAAGAATAAACTTAAAGGATTGCTCATGGTAATGGGATGAGGTTTGATCACTGCGCTGTTGAAATCTAAGTGTGATACGACTGGCTAAATCTGGAGGTTTGTGAGAAATAGTACAAGTTTTCGCTTTGGTCGTATGGGTTAGGTGGCACTCCATGTGTAAGCTGTTGAGGAAAAAAAACCTGGCTAACTCTGATCTACGCAAATGTCGGGAAATGATATACTGCAGGATTCGATAGGTTTATAGGTACAAATTTGATTTTAAAAATTATTAGTAGTCGTATGATTGCGTGCATGTTGGTGTGGCTTGGGAAAGGCCGCTGATAAAATTATAATATTTTTTTTTATTAAATAAATTAATTCATTTAAAGCCAGAAATATATAAAGAGAAAATAAGCCGTTTGAAGCAAGCCTTGTTGTTGACGACGCGCGTGGCCAGAGAGTCCAGGATGCCGCAGCGCATGCGTAGTCAGGTTGCCGCTCGAGGTTGCCGAGGCAGTCACACTACTATCCGTATGTTTAGTGAAGCTTTGTCCCAGTTCGCGCTCACTGAAGCAAAGTGTGGTCGCCACAGTCGTATGCGCTGGAGTCATTTAGCTGATTAAGATGAATGATGAGGTTCAAAAATGGGAATGAAAGCAAGGAACGTTGATGTTGTTCTTTGAGGAAAGGTAGAGCGAAAATAAAACGAAAATAGGCGAGAAGGGAAGAAATAGATCCAGTGTTCGAAAAATTAGTCGAAATACGAGACTATTTACAACATCATCAATACTTTAGACAGTTTTTCTATATTGACGAGTATAGATTTCAATATTTGGATATATATAATGAAAGTGAATATTCAAAAATAAATTGTAAAAAAATGTGAATTTTAATAAATAAGAAAATAAAATATACAATTTCATAAAATATGGATGAATAATATATAATTGATAATTATAAAATAATTTATATAAATATTTACGATTATATAAAGGAAGAAAGATAGAAGTTAATTAAAATGTGTTTTACAGTTTTCATAGTTCGCGGCTAGTTCGTGTTCCGCCTATGGCGAATTTCATGTTGCATTCTGCATTGCCCAAATATCCCCAACTCTTCGGTGTGATGGGTTCAAGAGATGACCATTAGTCGTCTAGATTAGAATCGAATTTGATGAAATATTCGTAGTACATTTATTGAATACATCAAAATTTATTGTGACTCTATCTTGAAAAATGAATGGGGAAGATGTCATAAAGATTGTGACGCTTAGTTATCAAATACAAAATACAAATTTATTCTCTTCTTTGTTTGTATCCTAGCGATTTTTTAAATTTATACTAAAATTGATTACACTGGACAAGGAAAAATGATGGTTCACCTCCCATCAATATGTCGACAATGATCGTCACGAGATGGCCGAATTTAATTTTTTACGATAAAATAAATCTAAAAATTCCTAAAAAATGGACGAACATGCATATTAGTCCGTGAAAAACGACAGAGATGATACAGATACATCTTAACAAAGCTAGAATTGGGCCGAAATTGTAGAGGATAGATCCGCAAAACTGGAACAAGGTAAAAATGAAAACATTCGTCTTCTTTGCCGATGATGACCCAGCCCCCGACAGGTCGATTTCCAAGCATTCCATCACCTGGGGCAGGTTCAAGATGCCTAGGCTATTATCGAACGGTGCAGGTAGAAATCAGTGCAGGTGAAAATTTTCTCTAAGTTCCCTCCAGTGGACTGTAGCAAGTTCCTTTGGAACTAATTAAAGAATGGCTGCGTTGACTTAGAAAATATACCGACATGTTTTAGTTGTCTAGAGCAGCCTAAGATGGCGAAAACAGACTTCGAAGATGGTATGTTGATCAAATACCTGCTTTACCAAAATAAAACCGAAAATTTTCTATCTATCGAAAATTATCGTGATTTCAAAGAACGGCTCTGCATTGGCCTATTTGGAGTAGAAGTTTCGTTGCTCCAAATGCAACCAGATGAGCCACAAAGGAATAAACTGCCCACAGATCTTTAGCGAATCAAGCTCTTTCTACTCTTCCATCCAAAATAACGTCTGCATTTATCCCCGGTGCAGCTTCATCGCCACCTGCAGCGTTCAACCACACCGCGCCAGAGTTTGTTCCAACCCAGATGTCCTCCACACCATCATTTGAAGAGACTCTAGCCCCCGAGACTATACATATCACCGGTGTTCCCTAAACCTCCAACTGACAGCCACAGAATGAAAAGACAAGATATTCAACCATCTCAAGATAAGGAATAGATCCAGGTCACTAATACCAACGGCAGAATAAAAGGCACGAAAGCACTTGGACTTCCTCCTCGAGCATCTCCGAAGCTCTCTATTCCAAGACATTAAACTTCTCGAGAGAACTTTCCGATTAATATGGAGTACTGGTGTAGAGTCAGGCTCACGTCCTACACGGTTGTTATAATTCCATCGATTTATACACAACGGACGTCGAATTAATGGCGGTAAAAAATTGCCAAGCGCAGAAAAAAATAATTTCTCATATTCCTCAAAATCAGAATATGCGAATTCGTCTTTGAAAGAGATAGGAAGAAATGGAACCGTTGAATATTTTCAAGACAGGTTAATACTGAGGAAATGGACAATAACACCACAATTTTATTCTCTATACAGCAGCGCAAAAGGAAATGGTCAGACCTGAAATCCAGTGAGCCAGGTTTGCGAGGTCTTATATGAATATTTAAAGGCAAAATCGATAGCAAAATAAATTATAAAGGATTCCGTGACCTTCGTTATGAACACATGGCAGCCGCAGATTAACGACGTTAGAACAACGGTAGCCATGTTCTACTGATCCTGATTTGTCGAATGGTACGAGAAATTAATTCCGTGCATTACACGAGAACTTGGAAAGGTTGGGAAATTGCTCGGCTAGGTTCTGGTCGGAATAGCCAGCGTTCAGAAGGCGAAGCAAATTTTCGAGGAAGGACTAACCATCGGCGATACCATTCTAAAGGCATCCCGTACAGAAAGAAGAGGAAAATATAATCAGGAATCTGCTCATCGACGTAAAGGAGGAGGTCATTGTTGCTACCCTGCAACCATATAGCCGAGTTTTACAACATTAAACCTGATTTTTATTCACCACCTCCAGAAAAGCGATATAAAAAAAAAATACTATGAGGAAAAACGAAGAAGAATCCTCTAAATATTCGACTGGAGGTAAAAATCAAGGCTCACTAGCAGGTTTATCTAGTCCTTGAACGTAGGCTCGAAAATCTGTTCAGAAATACTGGAGATGGATCAGGAGGACATTGTGCAGGCTCCCATCACCGTATGAAAAACACCAAGCTGATATCGGTTGGCCTCTCAGCTGAACAGAAACCTAATCCTATCCTCGGTAAGATCATTTCACTTTTAAAGTCCCTGAGTGTGCGGGCTATGGCAACATAATCAAGGAAGTAACCCAAAGTAGAAATTGATTTGTATATAGGATTCAGGGTCTTACAAATATCTAATTATGAATGAATCGCGCTATCTAGATGATATCAGTTGATCTATTATATCTTTAATTTCTTATATTTTGAATACTGTAGATTCGTTTGTTTAGTGTCTTCACTGTTTCGAGCGAATGGCTGAAAGGGCAAATAGAAGAAAATGAATATAATTAGGGCGAAAGTTATTTTGTAAAAGCTGTTGTATGGAAACGGCGTATGGTAGGTGTTCGGGAAACTTTGCCGGATTCAGTAATTCACTCTTTAAACTTGAGGTATATTTGGCGTGTGAGTCTTTTATTTGAATGTAGAAGACCTCCCAGGATTTAAATAACCACCCTTTTAGCATCGGTCTTATACAACTAACTTTATTTATCAATTACAATATATATAACAGTCCATTTACACACGTGACCAGATATTCTTGGTCAATATCAAAGATATATATACAGAGAGCTATTTATCAACAGTATGAATTATGAGAATGTCTGAGAAAGGAAAAATATATAACTTATTTTTCACAATGGTAACTGTTTTACCTTTCTAAAGACTTTTGTAAAAAAGTATCCATGGTATTTTTCCCATTCTGGATCAAGTTATAGTGCCTCTGGTTGTTTTGGCCATGAATCCCAGTCTCTACCTAACAGTCTACTTCACACTATACCAGAAGTCCAAGCCATCCTCTACCTGGCGGGCGGGAGAAGCAGCACAGGTAAGGGACTGCCCTGTAGGGTGAAGTACGGTGTCGTGAGCCCCGAGCCGCTACGGTAACCGTGAACAGGGAACTCTGAAATGTGGCTGACTAACGGGTCAATGGCACCCCCCTTTCCATGGACAGGACACCACCACCACCTCACAGTCTGATTATAGTAAAAACCAAAAGGTGTCAAGTATACAGCCTGGTCAAAAAGTAACTTAAGAAATTTAAAAAATATAATTTCAGTCGAAGAATGTAATTTATTTGTTACCAATTCAATTACTGAGGTTTATATCTATGGCCTTCCGAAAATCCATAAACCTGTTATTCTACTAAGACCAATCATAACCTTCCATATATTCTCGGTCTCACCCGTTTCGAAATGTATCCCAGATTTCCTTAAACCACTGTTGAAATATATTCGTTTTCCACATTTATCGCTTCAGCTGCCCTTCTTTCAATAGAAAATTCAACGGCATTCCCCCCTCATTCGGGTTCCTTTTGATGCTGTGGCCTTGTATCCCAGTCGACCTCACAGTCTAATTATAGAGAGATCTAAAGCCTTCTTTACCGATAATATATTAGATCTCAACACTTTCCAAAAATGGTCAAATGAATAGTACTTTGTCAACATGTAGGCCCCTTTTTTTTAAAATTCTACCTCCTTAAGCAGATTAAGGTATCCACAAACAGCTCCACAAAAATTCGACTAAGTTAACAATCACCATAGTGAAATTACCTTTACTATCAGACATTCTCATTATTCGTACTCCATACCGTTTCCAAACAAAAGCTTTTACAAAGGACCTTTTAACCAAATTATTTCTATTTTTATTTTTCTTTTGCCCTCTAAGCCATTAGATGGCACAGTTAAGACACTAACCAAACCGTTTATGTTCATTTTCTCTCCATGTATTAAAAACATTGAAAATTAAAAATATATTAGACCAACTGATTACATCTGGATACTAAAAAGCATTCATACTCAAACATTTTTACGACACTCGCTCAAATCCTGTATACAAATCTAACTGTACTTTTACTTACTCTTTCAAAAGTGTTGTCATAGCCCGTATACTTAGGAAATATGGTGTTAGAACTTGGTTCACCCCATATTGGCAGTTTAACAATAAATACTTACACCAAAAGCACTATTCCTGTTCATCAAATCAGTAAAATAAAAGCAGTTTATTCCATTGTATGTAGAGATTGTGGGGGCAGTATATATATGAGATACTGGCAGAATTGTGGGGGTGCATAAGCACAATAGATACATCAGAAATCAAGACAATAGATTCCTTATATATCATCATGTCAAAGAACCTGGTTACTCTTTCAACTTATCTGAACCCACCATCCAAATTTCCTTTATGATATTTTCTCTCAAATAATATAACACAAATTTTAAAACTGCTTATTTATATCCAAGATCATAATATTTTCCGAATTTAATATCTGTTTTAGATTCTCTCGTTATTTAGATGTTGTAAAAAAATGTGAAAAATTGGGTGAGAAAGGCCTTGTAATCTCAGAATCATTTTTAAAGCCTTGCCACAAATGCTTTATTTTTATTTATCCCTCCGACAAGATATTTGTAACAAATAAATTTGCTGGCAATGTGTTTATTTTCAATAATATCATCAAATATTATGTCTACAGACCTTATTGCAATGATATAAGTTATTGAATGAGAGGGATTCGCTCATTAGTAGTGAACCATCTCAGCGGTTTCGCCAAATTAATCGCTAGACCGTTGATGAACCAAGCCCTCTCTTTAAATAACTTTTGTCATTACAGTAAGGCCTGTAGAGTTAATATTTGATGATCCTATTGAGAATAAACACATTGTCAGTAAGTTTATTTGTCACAAATTATAACGATAGATTATAAAGATATTTTTATCGAAACGTTGTAAAAGAATTTTTTGGTCGAAGTGTCTCTTATTTTTGAAAACTAATATACAATAGATGATTGTTTTTAGAATATAATATTATTATGTAATTATTTTTACTAATTGTAATTTATACACTTTAAGATATTTATACATTGTACTAATTTTTCATATAAAAATTGTATATTATAATTTTAAAATGTTATATATATGTGTGTGACCTTTCCAGCGTACAGAATTGTACCGGTGTCGGGTGGCTAACACTGGCTATCTAATTATCTTTATTAAACTGCAGTTAATGTAATTAACTTTGACCCTTCTGTAAAAACATGCAAATGCAATTAATAGAGATTAATAAAATTTTATCAATTTGATTATAATTAAAATGGCATGACGTTAATTACATAGGGTATGTTTTCATCAGCAAAAAAACTTTTAACGAGGCTAATGAAATTTGCTGATAGAAGGCAAATAGAAGAAAACGCTATTGAAAAACTGACTTAAATGGAACCTCAAATTGTAGCTGATATGATAGGTCTCTAGGCGATTTAACTTTTGGAGTTATGTGGGTTAGACTGAATATATCTTTATATACATACTCTCTCTGCCATCTATAATGCTTATATGAGAAGTCAGGATGTGCATTTTTTGTTTTTAATATAAACACATGACCACTTTTATATTTTTTATCACATGCATTTGGGGATGAGAAAAAGAAAAATAACAAAAGGTCCGGTTTGATATATAATATATTATTCTGAAAATATAGCAATCCATAAATAAATCTTTAAATAAAAAAGGCATATATTGGATCAAAATAACATAACACAAAATATTATAACATCTTGATAAAGGTTGGCGTTCAGCACACTGAAATATTGGTAAATTAAATGATATTTTGATCCAATATAGGCCTTTTTAATTAAATAATATATGTCATAATTTGTATATAATTAAATGCAACCCCGACCCACTATGTATGTACCATGTATGATTTTCAAGATTTTAATAAAAGAATAAGGTAACTGGAGGAAAGAAAGTAACAAAAGACATAGGAAGTAAATCTAGAGGAGAACATATTTATTAATAACGTCGCAGTTAACCTTCTGACCCCGGGTCCCTGCGAGCTAAGTTTAAACCAACACTTCCTGGAAAAACAGGACGTATCTAGTATCCGCAGAAGTTATATTAGTATAGAGACACTCCATACTTCCGACCCAAGACCGGACGTATTTTGATAACGCGGAAGTAAATAAAGTGGAAATAACACTCGACACTTCCTATCAGGCAGGCCATATCTTTCATCAAGGAGAGCCGCGGGCCAATCAGAAGACAGCACCTTAAGTAGGTCAACCAATAGGAAAAGATCATGTGACATCTCTCGACCAATCAGAGAGAAACTGAATCTTGGTGTTAAATCGAAAAGCAAGAATGGTCAGTTAGGTTTTCGCTCTCATAGGAACAACACCTACAGTTGTTCAGTGGCTCTCGCCGAGTTCGGACAGTTGCTCCTTCGCTTCCAACAAGGTAACATCTACTCTAGAGATCTCTCTCCCTCCGCTCATTTCATCTAAATCCCATCATCGCCATGTGATCAACTAATTAATAAGTCAAATCGCTCAACTCTTCTCAAGCTTTCTTCCCTCCAACCCAGTTGCCTTTTATTTTCAAACTCAATCACGTGTCCTGATTATTCCTAACTGTGTGCTTCACTTACCACTCAACGACTGCGCTTCAACCAATCCTCACCATTCAAATCGAACAACAAGAAATTCCGCAACGATATTGCCACAGAACGGTTAAGTCGACAGAATTCTACAACAGTGTAATACAACCAATATTGCAGTGTAATAACATTTGCATCATATTACACAGAGTCGACAGGATTCTACAACAGTGTAATACATCAAATATTATAGTGTAATAACAATTGCATCATATTACATATATTATATAAAGGCGTATTCCCTGACCACTCAAATGTGAATTTATATGGCAGAGCGCCATCTAGTGGAATAAAAAAATCACCTAGTCGTTAATTTAGGATTGTTCTACATCATTTGTTAAACCCATTTTCTCAATAATAAGGAAATGCCAGAAACTTTTGTGGGTAAAAAAATAGCGTATTGCGCAAATATGACTTTGAATACTCATTTTTTAATTTCTCAGGAAACCTCTTGGACCAACTCTTTGGTCTTTGAAGTACAGCCTGCAGGCTGACGAGGGCCAGCAGCCCGAAAGGCTGTGGTTGGCTATCTTTTAATTATCAAGAAAATGGGTTGGTCAAATATTATAGAGCAATTTTAAATCAACGTTTAGTTGAATTTTGTTCAAATAGATGGCACTCAGTGGTGAACCCTCCCAGCGGTTTCGCCAGTAGAAGTTGTTTAATTTTAAAAATAATCATATTCGTCTATGAAAATTAGAAACTATTTTAGACGCGTAAGATTCATTTTGAAATCAAACAACTTCTACTGCCCTCACTGCAATGGAAAAATTAATGGGAGGGCCTGGTTCATCAGTGGTGAACCCTCCCAGCGGTTTCGCCAGTTTAATATACCATTAATTTTCCATTGCAGTAAAGGCAGTAGAAATTGTTTGATTTCAAAATGAATCTCGCGCGTCTATAATAGTTTCGAATTTCCATAAAAGATAGCGCGCTAATGCATCATAAATGTGTATTTGTTGTTTTGGAGATAAATATACATTACAGAAATACCTTCAGATGATTACCATCAAGTGATAAAAATATTTTCTTATTATCTTTATTAAGCTTCTCTACTCATCTTTCAAAAATGCTTTCAAACCCCCCACGGCCTGTTTTATTGAATCTTTTATTCATTTAAAAAGAGACCGCCATTTTTTATCTTCCGTCATTTAACCTCGGGTCATCTAGAAGTTCTTAAACTTTACTTTATTGATTTTAACTAATTCTGGGTAAAATAAAAACTCTGTGAAACCTTTTTCCTGCGGGGAAATTTGCTATTAGTTCCCAATCAGGCCTGAGATGGATCTGTTAGATAAATTGAACTGGTGTCTAAAGTGAGTAATATGGCAACTATTTAAATACATTGAATCCTATTTTTATAGTTTTAAGTACATTTTCTGAACACTTTTTCAAAATGTAAAAAATAGTAATAAAGTGAAATTGTACTTTGATCAGGTAGATAAATTAAGAAAAAGGCATTTTCTGATCGTACAACTAAATTCTATTTAAGTACAGTTCCTTAACACTTTTTCAAGATGTGAAAAATAGTATTGAAGTGAAATTGTACTTTGATCAGGTAGATAAATTAAGAAAAAGGCATTTTCTGATCGTACAACTAAATTCTATTTAAGTACAGTTCCTTAACACTTTTTCAGGATGTGAAAAATAGTACTGAAGTGAAATTGTACTTTGATCAGGTAGATAAATTAAGAAAAAGGCATTTTCTGATCGTACAACTAAATTCTATTTAAGTACAGTTCCTTAAAACTTTTTCAAGATGTGAAAAATAGTACTAAAGTGAAATTGTACACTTTGATCAGGTAGATAAATTAATAAAAAGGCATTTTCTGATCGTGTAACTAAAATTTGCTGATGGATTTCACGATCTATCGGAATAAAATTCAACTAATAGTTGAATTTTTAAATTTATTCCATATTTATAACATCCCGAAACGGGGAAGTGATTAGCTTTTCTCGTTTAATCAAGAATGGGTATTTGGCCAATTCTGTAAAAAAATAAAAATCAACAATTAGTTTATATTTATTCCTAAAGGTGGCGCATGCAATCAGAAACCTTTATTTGCACGATCAGGAAATTAAATGGTTAGAATCCTTTGATGACAATCATAATCAACAACAATTCTACAAAGATAAGTGTCTTGAAGTGTTTAGAGAAGACACTTATCCTTGGAGTCTTGTTGTTGATTCTGACGATCAGCCAAAGCCTTTTTTATTAACATTTTCAAGAGCCTAAAAAGCAGAAATATCGAAGAGAAGGTAGTTGTCCCTTCTTTACTGTGATGCACAATTTACTATTTAAACATTTTTATGATACTCTCTATTGTATTTTATCATATATAAACTATCGGGGTGTAAGGATGGTCAAAACCGTTGGTTGTCGACCACTAAGACCCGGTATCGAATCCCGCATTGAGCACTTTTTTTCTGATTAAAAGAAATGCTCCAATGGCCCCCGATTCTTGCAAATGTTCAACCTCACCCGCGAGTGCAAGTAACCAAACTGGGCACTGGAACATTTGTAAGTGCAAAAGTCTAACTTCTTTTTGCATGTGTAGACATGTGGTGCACTTGTAAAAAGCAGTTCGAATTTAGCACTTAAAAATGTTCCAGAGCCCCGTTTGGTTACTTGCACTCGCTGGTTGGCGACTGCTTTTACTGTATGTGTAGACATGTGGTGCACTTATTGTGATGTATTGGCGAATTAATTTAATATTTGTTTTTATTTATTTGTTGTCACAGAGTTGATGATGATAATTGTGTATATATGCATATATATAGTGTTTGTGTTTTTAGCAGTTGATTATTTTTCTAATATGGAATTGTTTTAACTTTGTTTGTTTCTTAGCATTAAAAATATATTCTATTTTCAAGTCTTATCTGTGGAAACATTGCTTTGGCGACGAGGTTTAAGAGTAAGTACCCAAGCGATGGTATAGGGTAATATGAATAATTTTGTTTAATATTAAAGAAGTAATAAGTTTTCGGAAATTTACATAAGAAAAATTATTTCATGATGGCTCATTACCATTTTAGAGAATTTGAAGAAAAAAATGAAAATATTTGCTCATTTATCGAGCGTTTGGAGCAGTTTCTATTTCTAGAAGAAGCAAGTGAAGAAAATAAAAAAGCCTATTTGTTGACGCTAATTGGCGGGAAGGCGTATGAAACATTGAAAAATTTATGTAGCCCAAAGTTGCCTAAAGAGTATAAATATGAAGAATTGATTGAGAAACTGGTTGAATATTTTTCCCCAAGGCGATCTATAATCGTAGAGAGATTCATGTTTTTTGGAAGAATACAAAAGAAAACGGAAAGTGTTTCAGAATATCTGGTGGAAATCAAGCGGCTAGCCTCAACGTGTGGATTTGGCGAATTTTTAAAGGAATCCTTAAGAGACAAATTGGTGTGCGGATTGAGAAATGCAAAAATCCAGAGGAGGATCTTGTCTGAAGGAGATGTGCCGTTGGCAAGAGTAGTTGAAATTGCGTTGTCGATGGAGGCAGCAGAAAAAAATACCAGAATATTCCATGTCAATGAGCCTGCAGATAGCGTGGACAAAATACGCGCAGAAGTCGGGAATATATATAATAGAGAGCAAAAGAGAAAGTGCATACATTGCGGGAGGTTGCATAAAGACTTATGCAGATTTAGAGAGGCGACCTGTTTCAGATGCGGGAAAAGAGGTCACTTGGCAACCATCTGCAGGAGCCGTGGGGAACATACAAGCGAAAGACAGGTGATCCGGTTTCTGAACCAGAGAAAGATTAATCAAATCGAGGATCAGGAGGAGGAAGAATCCGTTCAAAGAATGGTCTTCATGAGGTCGTATGATTATAGAGTCAAGTATGCTACGAATGACCCTCCCTATGTGATTAAGATGAGAGTAGCGGACACTTTGATGACTTTTGAAATCGATACGGGTAGCTGTCTGACTTTAATATCGGAGAAGGATTTCAAGAGATACCTCCCAGACGTGCAGGTAAAAGAAGCGGGAATAATTGTTAAGACCTATGACGGAACTGTGGTACCGATTGTGGGTGAAATAGATGTCAAGGTCGATTTTCGGGGAACGATCGCTAAGCTTAGAGCTGTCGTGGTGAGAGGAGAAAGGAAGGCCTTGTTGGGGAGAGAATGGATCAATGTTTTGAAAATTGGAAATTATTTTGTGAATCAGATGCCTTTGGAGGACACGTTGGCGGAATTATTGAGTGAACACCAGGTTGTGTTTGGGGAGACAACAGATCCGATAAAGGGATTCACGTTTGCAGTGAATATTCAGGATGTAAACCCCATATTTCATAAGGCCCGACCAGTTCCCTGTGCAATTAGAACGGCGGTAAACGAGGTACTAGAAAGAATGGTGGAGAAGGACTACTTGTATCAAGTACCCAGCAGCAAGTGGGCAACTCCAGTGGTGGTTGTGCCCAAGAAGAATAAAGAGTTTAGGATTTGCTGTGATTTCAAAGTGACTTTAAATAGGTTTTTGGATACTACGGCCTATCCGCTGCCTACTCAGCAGGACCTGTTTTCCGTATTGGCTAGAGGGAAGTATTTTTCTAAACTAGATCTGAGCAATGCATACCTTCAATTAGAGGTTAACCCTAGCACCCAGCCACTCCTGACTATTAATACGCATAAGGGGCTTTTTAGGTTTAAAAGAATGCCTTTTGGATTGGCAAATGCCCCTAGTTTTTTTTCAGTCAGTTATGGATAGAATATTGGCGGGAATTAATGGGGTGATTAGTTACATTGACGATGTACTCGTATCCACGGCGTCAGTGGAGGAACATATGGCAGTATTAAAAACTATTTTTGTTCGGTTGCAGAAGCACAACATAAAATTAAAAAGGGAAAATGTGAATTTCTGCGAAGAGAAATACAGTATTTGGGACATCTCATCAAAGAAGATGGTATTCGGCCTTTAGAGGACAAGATACAAGGGCTACAGAAAGCCAAAAGCCCGACAAATGTCTCGGAATTGAGATCTTTTCTGGGATTAGTGAACTATTATGGAAAGTTTATTCCGAATTTGCCAGAGCTGTTGGAGCCACTTCACAAGCTGCTGAAAAAGAATAGTTATTGGAAGTGGACAGGGGAGTGTGAGGAGGCGATCTCGGAGTGTAAAAGGAGAATTACCTCCGAGAAGGTGTTGGTGCCATATGATACCACGTTACCTTTATCTTTGGCCACGGACGCATCTCAGATTGGAGTGGGGGCGGTGCTGTCCCATGTTATCGAGGGCCAAGAGAAACCAATCATGTTTGCCTCACGAACACTTTCCGGGGCCGAACGTAATTATTCACAAATAGAAAGAGAAGCTCTAGCAATAATATATGGTGTGACTAAGTTCCACCAGTTTATCTATGGAAGACAATTTACCCTGATTACAGATCATAAACCCCTGGTGTCTATTTTGGGGCCGAGAGCAGGGATTCCCACTTTGTCTACTTCAAGATTGCAGAGATGGGGACTGACTTTGGCGGCTTATACATATGAAATTAAATTCCGAAGAACTCAAGATCATGGAAACGCAGACCTTCTCTCACGGTTGCCAGTAGAGAGTGACGAAACACCGGTTTTGAATCAAACGTTCATATTATCATACGTGGAAGATTTGCCGGTTACAGCAGCAGAAATAGGTGTGGAAACTAAAAAAGATGAAGTATTGTCAGTGGTGAAGCGCTATACGCAGCAAGGCTGGCCTGAAAGAGTTGGGGAATACCTCAGACCCTACTTTCAGAGAAAGTTGGAGTTAACTATGGACGGGGAATGCTTATTGTGTGTGTGGGGAATGCGAGTGATCATCCCGTCTTCTCTTAGGAAAAATATGTTGAGTTGTCTACACGAGACCCATTCGGGGATGGGCAAAATGAAGGCGGTTGCTAGGTCGCATTTTTGGTGGCCGAATTTTGACAACCAGATTGAATGCATGGTAAATGGGTGTGAAAATTGCCAGCAAACTCAGACAGGCCCAAGTAAAGTAAACTGGAGACCGTGGGTGTGGGCAACCAGGCCCTGGCAACGGATCCATATGGATTTTGCATTTAAAGATGGAGTGAATTTGTTAATTGTGGTGGATAGCCACTCAAAATGGGTCGAGGCGATCCCGATGAGAGAGATAACCGCAAGAAAGACGATTGAGCAGTTAAGAAGATTGTTTTCAGCGTATGGGTTACCAGAGGAAGTGGTGTCGGATAATGGCCCACAGTTTACAGGGGTAGAGATGAAGAGTTTTTTCGAGAGAAATGGAGTCAGACAAACTCTGATTCCAGCATACAATCCACAGAGTAATGGTTTAGCGGATAGACCGGTTCAATTGATAAAGATGGCCTTGGAAAAAAATAAAAGGAAGTTTGAAGATACCATTCAAGATACACTGTCAAGAATTCTCCTCACGTATCGATGCACGCCGCATGAGACAACTGGGAAGACCCCATCAGAGCTGTTTATGGGCCGGTCTCTGCGGACCAGACTGACATTGATACACCAGAGCCTGGACAATAGGGTGAGGGAACGACAGGCCAGGCAGATGAGGTATGATCGAGGAAGAGGCCAAGAGGAGTTCGAGGTGGACGATAAGGTGTGGTGTAAGAATTTTAGAGGTGTCGGATGGATTCCAGGAAGAATAGCGGGCAGAAAGGGGAGCAGAGTCTATACAGTTTTGATAAATGGACAGGTGAAGACCTACCACCGAGATCAGATAAGGAGAAGATGGACTAGTGGTGAAGAGGGAGATGAAGCCAGAGAGAAAAGAGAGGAGGAAGATGACCCAATATGGATGGCTCCTGAGAGTATGAACAGCCGGAGGGACAGAGAGTCGTTTTCGTCGGAAACAGCTGGATTGCCGCAGGATCCAGTGTCCGGGGACCAAGGTGTGGAGATTGGAAGCAGCCCAAGGGAATCCGCGTGTTCCTCAGACAAAGAAGCCCGGACGGAGGAGAGGCCACTGCCAAGAAGAAACCCTCCAAGGGATCGGAGACCTCCTGTGCGATATCAAGGCTTGTAGGAGGAAGATGGTGTGATGTATTGGCGAATTAATTTAATATTTGTTTTTATTTATTTGTTGTCACAGAGTTTATGATGATAATTGTGTATATATGCATATATATAGTGTTTGTGTTTTTAGCAGTTGATTATTTTCTAATATGGAATTGTTTTAACTTTGTTTGTTTCTTAGCATTAAAAATATATTCTATTTTCAAGTCTTATCTGTGGAAACATTGCACTTATAGTAAATATAGTAGTCGCCAATCTACCCACTATGATTATCATGGCCTGTACCACCTGTAAAAAAAATGTTTTCATTATAAAATTGAACACATTACTATCATATAATAAATATTTTAAAAATTAAAGTTGCCTGCAAAATAGATCTTGATTGATGTCGACCATTTTTTCTCAGAACATATCTGTTATCTACATTTTCGATAGGTAGTCTGAAATATAAAAGTCTAGGTGGCAATATTTTATATAATTTTATTAGAGAACAAACTAAGATATAGTACTGTCGACATCCATAAATTGGGAATAAGAAGATTGGGAATTTGATCAATTGGAATTCTTCACAAAATTACGAATATATCCCTTGATAGCTGAAGAGAAGAGGAGGCTATGTACACAATCTAATTGATGTAAATAATTATATGCAAATAATCTATGTCAGGATTAGAATGACGTAGACCAGTAAAAGGCTTGTTGCTGCTGTTGTATATAGTCACAGTGTAGAAAACACTATACCTACTACATATAGGTTTCTCTCTGCATTCTTAGTTCTCTTCTCTTACTCTGTAAACTGGCGAATCCTGTATAGGACGAGAGGTCCTCAATAAAGGCTTTTGTTGTTGTTGTTGTTGTTGTTGTTATATTTACCTTGACAGAAAATATTCTATTGTGTCTCGGGGTTATACCCCGAGAAGTCTGTACGCCTGAGAAACTCGGCTTGAAATGTTTCAAGAAGCTGAACACTCCAGATATAAACGTTGAGTTTTAAATGACATGCAAAAATGTGTTTATTCTATCAGTAAGTGGCGTGCTCTTCTCAAACCACGATTTACGAGCTCTTCTACCAGGACAGGCAGCACCCCCTTTTATAAACGCAAAAAAAAATATTATTAATAAAAGATAAAAATGCAATGGATCTATTTACATAAAATAAAAATAAATACAAAGTACAGTTAAACCTGTCTGGAGGGCCCCCTCTCTATAGCTCCCGATTTTAAATACGTAGTACAATGCGATTTACATTAAAAGTGACCTGTCTATAGCACCCCCTCTCTATAGCACCCTATTTTGATGAGTCCCAAGAGGGGGCGCTATAGACAGATTTAACTGTATCTATTTACATAAAGGAGAAATATTTCTAACGCTATTGATTAGGACTGATTAAATGGTAATTAGGTTAATTGGTACCAATTTAATAATCAATTAAGTTGTGTTACACACACTTTAGTTTATTAATTCTCTAATTGTACTGTTAACCTAGGATTCAAATTAGATCGCATAAGAATTTTTCAAAATTAAATAAATAAAAGGTTTTATGGAGATGAGTTTCTTTTTATTCTATTAAAACAGTCTCAAACTTTCGGGTATCTCTTTCCTTCTACGGGATAAAATAAATAAGCAAATAAAACGATTGATGCCAAACTATTTTTAAAATTACTGCTTCAATGACACCCTATATCTTTGATCTGTGTAGATGCCATAAATATTAAATACGGTTCATCACAGCGGTAATTTTGTAGCATTGTAAAGTGTATAAGGAGTTAGTGATATTAAATATATGATGTAATGTTTTATCCTGTTGGGTGACGGTAGTATGGCATGTTAATTGCCGTCGTTGTGGCCACAATGTTCAGAGTGGGTTAAGGCGTGGATTAAATTACACTAAAGGACAAGGCATGTTGGATGTCACCACAGAGATGGCGAAAGACCAAGTGAAACCGACGACAATCATCGTGTCTCAAAGCGGACTGATCTGTTTGAGCAAGAAGGGAGCACACCTGGTAACCCCGACATGTTTTTCGGACCTTTTTCCTTGTCCTGGCGCAGGCTGTCACTCAATCGAATATTATTTTGTCATGCGTTACATGATGGCTGAACTGGCGATTTAAATTGTTTTTACAGTTTTGGTTATTATACTATATTACATATAATATATAAGTATATATTAAAACACATTACTACATATATATATATATATATATATATATATATATATATATATATATATATATATATAGTGTAGAAACTATATAACAAAATTATAACAGTGATTCTAATTTTAAAACTTAAGGAGCAAACTGATAATAATGATAACTTATATCAATTAGATTTGATTAGATTAGCAAGCTAAATCTAAATTAATTATAATAATAAATAGTTATTTAATTTTATAGTCCAGTTTTGTATTAAGATTATCTTCACTATTATGATCATTTAAATTTAAATTATAAAATTTGTAAAATGTTATTAATTTGTAGATAGAGAGAGAAAAAAAAATTCTTTACTTCTAATACATCCTCAAGTTAATTATATATTTATAATTAATAACAATAAAAATTAACAACGTAACGTCTATTACATCGGCTTTTACACGTCATTTAGACATACTCTAATCCTATATATAGAATAATCGAAGAGAGAATATATATAATAGTTAGAAAAAAGAGAGAAAGACAGAACCATGCACTTTTAATCAAACTAATAATAAGGAAAAAAAAAAATTTGTAAAGAAGGTAGATAAGATTGTTAGTATATATATATATATTTTTATAATTTTATATTTTATCCTTTTTTTTTTTTTTAAGATTTTTAAAGGTTTTTTTTATTTTATAATATGATTATAAATAGTTGTATTTAGTAATATATCTATAGTATGAATTAACATTTGTTATAAGTTTGGATATTATGTTTTGAAACCCTAATGGTAGACCAGACATACACAAAAAACTTTAAATTGAAATAAATTGGAAAAAGAGATCTGCTGGACCGGGGATCTTCAGATAAAAGTCCAACGACATTTCACCCCTTCTTTATTATGTCATAGATCTCTTTTAAACCGGATTTTATGTGTTAATATTAAGTTGTTTCAGTGAAATATTTAAATGAACATATATAACAGATACAAGTGTTAACAAATTCAAACTGTAAACCTACCTCGACCGCGGCGTCCTCCATTGTGAATATCTATTTCTGGCTGACACATGTGGCGGGAGCGGGGGACATTTCAAATTTAGACCATTTATTCAGAATTTTTTTGAACAACAAGAAAATTAAAGAAGAAAGGAAAAATAGTTAAGGGAAGAAAGTTGAATTTCATAATCGTTACAGCTAGTTATATCAAAATAACTGATTCAAAACTTATTCATCTTTTAATATTCCTTTAAAAAGGCAAATTATAAGAGTTTAATAAAGCTATTAATTGTGCAAATTCACCTTTATTTAACTTCCATTTTCCTCCCCAGAAATTGGAGATTAAATAAAATGAACTATATACTATAACAATTTAAAAATCTTGTGAAAAAATCTTTTAATCAGTTATTTAATCAAAGTTTAATTAACTGTTAAAGATTATAAATTTGTATTAGTTATAATTAAGAGAAATTATAGAAAGTTGATTTCATAAATGGATATTTCCATTTATTTTTTTTTAAATATTTTATAATTGATATACTGTTGAAATATTTTACTTGTTTGATACTAAATTTGTTTTTAATGAATTCCATGTTTAAATTTTTAACATCTTCTATGAAATTATCTAATATATTATTTATTCTATAAAATCTTAGAAACTGACCATAATATATACCTTTACAGCAATTTAATGATATATTAGAATTCATATTACAGTATTTTATAATATTGAAATTATAATTACTCTTTTTATTATAAACTCTAACAGCACTATTTGTAAGGTCTATATTTAAGTCTAAAAAGTTAACTTTTTTGTTTCTATAAATTTTTTCATTGTTCTTAAGTTTCAAGTATTTAGGATATATTTCAGGTATTAATTTTTTAAACTGTGGATTATTAAATATTATTATGTCATCTACATAACGGAATATTTGCCAATTAATTATTCCGTTATGTAGATGACATAATAATATTTAATAATCCACAGTTTAAAAAATTAATACCTGAAATATATCCTAAATACTTGAAACTTAAGAACAATGAAAAAATTTATAGAAACAAAAAAGTTAACTTTTTAGACTTGAATATAGACCTTACAAATAGTGCTGTTAGAGTTTATAATAAAAAGAGTAATTATAATTTCAATATTATAAAATACTGTAATATGAATTCTAATATATCATTAAATTGCTGTAAAGGTATATATTATGGTCAGTTTCTAAGATTTTATAGAATAAATAATATATTAGATAATTTCATAGAAGATGTTAAAAATTTAAACATGGAATTTATTAAAAACAAATTTAGTATCAAACAAGTAAAATATTTCAACAGTATATCAATTATAAAATATTTTTTAAAAAATAAATGGAAATATCCATTTATGAAATCAACTTTCTATAATTTCTCTTAATTATAACTAATACAAATTTATAATCTTTAACAGTTAATTAAACTTTGATTAAATAACTGATTAAAAGATTTTTTCACAAGATTTTTAAATTGTTATAGTATATAGTTCATTTTATTTAATCTCCAATTTCTGGGGAGGAAAATGGAAGTTAAATAAAGGTGAATTTGCACAATTAATAGCTTTATTAAACTCTTATAATTTGCCTTTTTAAAGGAATATTAAAAGATGAATAAGTTTTGAATCAGTTATTTTGATATAACTAGCTGTAAAGATTATGAAATTCAACTTTCTTCCCTTAACTATTTTTCCTTTCTTCTTTAATTTTCTTGTTGTTCAAAGAAATTCTGAATAAATGGTCTAAATTTGAAATGTCCCCCGCTCCCGCCACATGTGTCAGCCAGAAATAGATATTCACAATGGAGGACGCCGCGGTCGAGGTAGGTTTACAGTTTGAATTTGTTAACACTTGTATCTGTTATATATGTTCATTTAAATATTTCACTGAAACAACTTAATATTAACACATAAAATCCGGTTTAAAAGAGATCTATGACATAATAAAGAAGGGGTGAAATGTCGTTGGACTTTTATCTGAAGATCCCCGGTCCAGCAGATCTCTTTTTCCAATTTATTTCAATTTAAAGTTTTTTGTGTATGTCTGGTCTACCATTAGGGTTTCAAAACATAATATCCAAACTTATAACAAATGTTAATTCATACTATAGATATATTACTAAATACAACTATTTATAATCATATTATAAAATAAAAAAAACCTTTAAAAATCTTTAAAAAAAAAAAGGATAAAATATAAAATTATAAAAAAATATATATATATACTAACAATCTTATCTACCTTCTTTACAAATTTTTTTTTCCTTATTATTAGTTTGATTAAAAGTGCATGGTTCTGTCTTTCTCTCTTTTTTCTAACTATTATATATATTCTCTCTTCGATTATTCTATATATAGGATTAGAGTATGTCTAAATGACGTGTAAAAGCCGATGTAATAGACGTTACGTTGTTAATTTTTATTGTTATTAATTATAAATATAAAATTAACTTGAGGATGTATTAGAAGTAAAGAATTTTTTTTTCTCTCTCTATCTACAAATTAATAACATTTTACAAATTTTATAATTTAAATTTAAATGATCATAATAGTGAAGATAATCTTAATACAAAACTGGACTATAAAATTAAATAACTATTTATTATTATAATATATATATATATATATATATATATTTAAATATCTATATACACATATTACACTAATAGCTACCACTTCAAAACGTACGTTGTAACAATTAACAACAAAGCATTTGACAAAAGGTTTTACAAAACACACACACTTCAGACTAAAATAAAAAAGTTAAAACGTAATGGCCTTTAATAAAAGAGCGAACTAATATTCATTAAAATTATGTTAATCGATTTATTAAAGAAGAAGAAAAAGTTGAAGAGTCATCAAGTTTGATAAACCTCTAAGAATATACATACAATAAATTAATATACTTTTTGAAATGGATTTTTGATAAGGAATCAAGGATTTGGTTTCTTTTCTAATCAAACCCTTTATTCCTTATTACTTATATCAATATGTGAAGCAGGGAAGAAATTTTATTCTATATATGTTATATTGAAATATTATATTATTTAAAATTAAATTTCATAGATTCAAATACTCTGTTAAATCGACCGCCAGAGGTCACACTTCCCCTATAAAAACTTGTTGTTGTTGTTTCCCGTTGGCCTGCTCAAACCGTTTTTACATTATGTAAATAATATTTCGTTTTTCCTTGTTCTTACGCCTTAAGCCAGGCATTACTTTTATCAAATTATGTTTTTTTATATGTTCCATAAGCTCAATTAAAGCTATTTTTGATAACTAATTTTAATCAATTATTGCCACGACTGCATTTCCATAGCATAATCCACAAGATAATAAAAAATCAGCAGAATATTTTATATAACATACATGTTATATAAAAATTGTATTTAATTTTAAAATTATAATTCCTAGATCAAATTACTCTGTTAAGTCTACATTCAGATGTCGCCTCTTTCCATATATAAACCTATTGTTGTTATTTCCCGTTGGCTGGCTTAAATCTTTTGTAGATATGTAAATAATTATTTTGTTTTATTTATTCTGCTAGCCATAATTCAGGTAGTACTTTATCAAATTATGTATTCTATATTCCAAAGGCCCAATTAAAGCAAATTCTTATATAAACTTATTTATTAATGTTAGCATGACTACAATATAACCATAATACTCATGTATACTTGAACAACCTGAGCAAATCCTCAAAATAATCAGAATCAGCAAGTAATAATTCAATATATCTAATTCCAACAACAGCAGAAATGTTTTATGTAATATACATATAATATGAATATGTGGCGACCACACTTTGCTTCAGCGAACTGGGACAAAGCTTCACTACACATACGGGCAGTAGTGTGGCGACCTCACTACGCATGCGCGGGCGGCATCCGGGACTCTCTTGCCATGCGCCTCGTCAACAACAAGGTTTGCTTCCAACGGCCGTTACTTCTTTTCTCTTTATATATTTCTGGCTTTAAATAAATATATATTTTTTATATAATTATAATTTTATTAGCGGCCTTTCCACAAGCCACAACAACACGCACGCAACCCTCCCACAAATATATATTCATTGATTTTTAAAAAGTATTAGAAATGTTAAAATAAAAACATAAAACATCCAGGGAAAAGTTTCTTTTAAAATATTTTTTAATTAAAAAATATCTCAACTTTTCTGGCAAGTACGCCCTTCTACGAGAGAAATTGCTTTATATATGATTAATACGCCATTAAAATATGATTTAAAATTAAACAAAGTTCATTTTTACTGTTTACATTTGTTTTTAAAGCATGATCAACGCGGGCTTCTATTGAGCGTGCTTCACCTGGGGGTTATGGGCTGGGCTCAGGGAATAGAATGTTATAAATTTCCGGAATGTCTATTCTTCTGTTAATTCTATTGTGTTTTCAAAATATGATGGATTCTATTATAAGTCTCTGTTGTCTGTTGGGGATGTTGGAGTAATGGGTCTTTGGTTCTGATAGGGAGAAGGAATGGCCTGTTTCTCTTATATGTTGGTATACTAAAGATCTACTGTCTTGATTATCGATATTTCCTTTATGTTATGATACTCTTATATTCAAATGTCTGCCAATTTCGCCGACATATTTGGCTTTGTATTCGTTGCATTCAGAAACTCACCTAATTTAAATTCGTTACTAAGAAACCCCATAACAAAGAACAATACCAGTGATTATCCTTCCAATATTAAGAATGCCATATACTCCATAGAATGCAACGAATGCAAAGCCAAATATGTCGGCGAAACTGGCAGACATTTGAATATAAGAGTATCAGAACATAAACGAAATATCGATAATCAAGACAGTAGATCATTAGTATACCAACATATAAGAGAAACAGGCCATTCCTTCTCCCTATCAGAACCAAAGACCCATTACTCCAACATCCCCAACAGACTACAGAGACTTATAATAGAATCCATTATATCCAGAAAACACAATAGCATTAACAGAAGAATAGATATTCCGGAAATTTATAACATTATATTCCCTGAGCCCAGCCCATAACCCCCAGGTGAAGCACGCGCAATAGAAGCCCGCGTTGATCATGCTTTAAAAACAAATGTAAACAGTAAAAATGAACTTTGTTTAATTTTAAATCATATTTTAATGGCGTATTAATCATATATAAAGCAATTTCTCCCGTAGAAGGGCGTACTTGCCCGAAAGCTCGAGGTATTTTTTAAATAAAAAATATTTTAAAAGAAACTTTTCCCTGGAAGTTTTATGTTTTTATTTTAATATTATTTCAAGGGATTATTTTATCGAATATTAGAAATGTGTTGGAACTGCCTTACAATAAGGTTGTTATAGCATAGGAAGGAACATTTCTACCTGGCGCCCCCATGTAGTGTATTTTAGAACAGAGAGGTCGGTAGTCCATTTGTTTTCAACCGCTACGACCGGTGATCGAATCCCACATTGAATACTTTTTACTGATTCAAAAAATGCTCCGATGCCCCCCGATTCTTGCGAAATTCCAACCACACAACCGAGTGCAAGTAACCAAAAGAAGATTCGGCACACTTATTAGTGCTAAGTCAAACTGCTTTTCACATGTGTAGTCATGTTATGCACTAAGAGTAAGGGAAATCGCCAAATTCTCCACAGTTTCGCTAACTCAATCATGATTATCATAGCCGGTTACACATCTACTAGGGATAATGATAAGAAAGGATTTGAAATTATTATACAGTACACGAATAATGACCCAGCCTCACCCGAGAATTCCCCCGAGTGCAATTTCCTTCATACTGAAAGTACATCAATAATAAATAGTAGAAGTGCCATATAATAACAGTACAGAAGTAACACAAACCACAGACAAAAATGTCTGTGATGGTAAAAAATTGTATTATATTAGTGTTTAGGTATTTGATTTAATTATATTTTGCAATCCATTCAGTTTTTTCAAAATCAATATAGTTTATATAGATGGCAGCTTTTCCACCAACCTCCGAGGTACCCGTCCCAGTGCATTAACCCTTGAAATTGACTGAGTTGAGTGAGTGACTGCGATGGATCTTGACTGCGATGCCCATCTTCTCAGTATGAATAAGAAAAAATAGGTTTATAAAAAAGTTAATCCAAAATACTGGCATGTAAATGTTTTTCTGTGAAAGATTAAAAGAGCACATAGAAATTTGGTACCAATTGGTTCAGTAGTTTTTGTGTTTATTGCGGAACAGACAACAGACATTGACTTTTATATATAAGAAGATTGATTTTTGAAACAAAGTACGGATTTCTACAATTATTGAACTGAATATGAAATAATGAATTGAGAAGTCTTGGCTCTTCAGTGTTAGCCTTTCTAGCGGTATTACTAATTGATTCTACCAGTTAGCTACCAATATTGTATTTTTTATATTTGTTATACAGATATATAGGTTCATGTATATTTAAACGATGCTCATTTGGCGACATTTTGTTTTGAGCCATTTCGGCTTATCATTTGGTAAAATCTACATAACTATTTTTTTTACAAATTTCTTGGTTAGATGTTATTTAAACAGGCTTCAGCAAAAAGGCTAATTAGCTAATTTCATCCAGTTAAGAAGGATGATTAAAAATTATCTCTTGTCAGTTTTTAGGTTTCAAGAAAAGGACAACCAGAATCTAAGAAAGTAACATACGAGATTGTTACCAGAGTCGAGGGATTCTTGCAAGTCTTGTGTTATAGCAGCCACGGTGTCATCATCTTACGTTCAACTTATTCGACTTTGAAGTTCATCTGAGCAAACTTATGGGTAGTTGGGACAATCATATATATGAAGAGAGACAAACCTATATATGACACTCTCCTGCTTTTTATATATACCTTATGGTTGAAAATTCTATTATTTCTCCCTCTATACCTTTTTTAATTACAACTATTCCAGAAATCATATCCAGTCAATGGAATCTTCTCTTCAATCGTACTTACGAATGGGTTTATTTCTTTTGATAAATCTGGATCAGATATATGGAGCCTCTCCATCCATTGACGTTGGCTTTATGCTAAATGATCTATATCTTGATAATGAACAAGACCTAACTGGTTGACATGAAATAATTAGAATTTATTTTACAAGGAAATTATTTACAGGTTTCCCTCTATTAATCTCGAGAGAAGGCGATGAATTATATTGATAATATTGATAATAGAATATATCTTTAACACACACATATATATATATATACTTGAAATATTGATGCAAATAATATTATAATTGATAATTAAATACATTTTAAAATATTTGCAGAGTTTCCTTATTTGCATCAATATTTCAAGTTCAAATTAGTATGGAATCCTCTCTTCATGATATAGAGAACTATAAGATAATCATTTTCCGCAAATCCCTCCAATTGGCGAGGTGGCGTTGCAATTTGAGATTCAACATCATATGTCAAGAAAATAAATGAAGAAACTCTGCGAATATTTTAAAACATATATATATGTATATAAAGGCGCTGAAATAACGTCAAGATTAGCCACCGTATAGACCACCACGCCTAATAATTCTGTGACAATATAAACGTTATATATACTAAAGTAAGAAATAGGCATCTCCTTATATTTTGCGCCACCTGTCGGAATATATATAATCTATCCGTTGATTTTATTAATTATTTTATATATTTGCTTCAATTACACAATAAGGAGATACATTTTTCTTAATTTATCCACCTTATCCCAGTACAATGTCACATTTGTATTATTTTTTAAAATATATTAAAGTATTGAAATAGAGAAATCCATAAATAATTCTTTAATTAAAAAGGCATATATTGGATCAAAAAATATTTTATTTTACTAATATTTAAGTTGGGTGAACGCCAACCTTTATCAAGGTGTTATAACACATTTAAGACACACATTAAATATGTTATAACACTTTGATAAAGGTTGGCGTTCAGCCAACTTGAATATTAGTAAATTTAATATTATATAATATAATATGTATATAATTAAATATTAAAGTATATTTCTCAGATATTAGGATGTACTTTTCCATATTTGTTTAAAACAATATAGTTGTTATATGAGTTATTTCTGTAACTCTACTTGTTTAATAACCTAACGATAAATGAAAAAGTGGTGTTTTTGTAAAGATAAGTGGAATTATTCCACAACTGGTGGCGGTAGGAGAGGAATATTCCAAACACAGAGGTTTTCACACAGAGTTAGGTTTGCAAGATGGTCGATATGTTTAATCAGTTGTCTCAACTTTATATAATGTCACGAGAATCCGTTTACTTCATAGAGAACGTCAAAGATCATTGATATTTATCAAATAAAATGAAAAAATCCAAGAACTATCACATCAATAGCTATCTCACTGGACATATTCATAAGGTAAAAATAAATATTAGACACATCAGCATTGGCAAAACAGTTTTTTTTTAGCAAATCGTAATCACAATGTGAAACTCTCTAATATAAATATCAAAACCTTTCATTTAAACCTCTACAATTAAATGAGGGCTTATTTTGAATAACATATTTTAATATTTTGTTAAAAGGAAAGCAACAATGGCTTTAAAGAGTTTCTCAATCCCTCTCTTGCTCTAAAATCATTCACAAAATATATGTATTCGATATATATTATATTTTTATGAATATATCTTCCAATATAATTCAAAGGAGTATATTTTAAGTTCCCATTTATTAAGTAAAAATCAATATGAAGAGAGCAAGATAACGCCCAATATTCATATATTAAAGACGATTGGTAATTATTGATGATAAATTTGAAACTATATATGATTATTTTTTAAATACATATAATCAAAATCTGTGAGAAGATAGAGATAGGCTCAATATTCGATGACCCAATCCAAATTGTATTAACTTCCTTAAACTTCAGAAGAGGAAGCAAAACGTTCTCAGAGAACAAACAGGTAACTTCAACGTCGAATAAGTTGAAGGTAAGACTTTTACGATGACACATCGTGGTGGCTAAAACACAAGTAACTACAGGAATTCCTCAACTCTGGTCACAATCTAAAAGTCCTGGTTGGATTTTGTTTAAACAGGCTCTATCAAGAACGAAGAGAAACCGATGACGTTTAATTTGAGAAATAGAATCGACGATTATCGCTTACTCTCTACCTCTCCTCAGAGGAAGAGACATCCAGAATCCAAGAAAGTGACAAATGAGATTGTGACCAGAGTTGAGGGATTCCTGTAGTTTCTTGTGTTGAACTTTTACCAAGATATTGGGTAATGTATATTTTATCAAAATATTAGTCAAGGTGACAAAAGACAACTTGGCGCCAGTGATCATTCATACAAATTTGAACCTAGATATCTACTTAAGAAATAAATTTCATATAGACGCCTATTCTCAACAAGTAATACTCATAGATTTTTACATATTGCCTCAAAAAACTTTATGTTCACCTTGGATTATTTAAAATATAAGTTTACTTTTCATTTATTAATTTTTATAATTCGGCAGCATATTTATTCATTATGTTATCTCATTTTATATTATATATATTGAGTGTGAAAAATAAGAAAAAATATATATATATTGTCACGGTAAGAATCGCAAGCAACAGGCGAAGATAAATCGAACAATAATCGTTTTATTGCTGCCAACGAGCAGATTCTTCAAATCAAAGAATACACGAATATATATATCAATCATTAATTCAATATATGCAAAACAAACCCAAACAAAATCTAAAACTTAATTATATAAAACAATACAACAAATAACGCTACAATGCCCCCCTCTCCAAAAGGACAGCTTCCTCGCTCTCAGACGGCAGGCTCATCCTCGGGTAGGTCCAGTTGTTCGTCCGGGTCACGGTAGTTCTTCATTCTCACTACGTGCACAATTTCCTTTGGCTTATGACGGCGGTTAGTAGTGTCTAGACTTTCGACTTCGTACGTCACCTCTGAAATGCGTCTCGTCACCCTATAAGAGCCGAAATATCGTTTTATTATTTTTTCGGATATCCCTATTTTCCGGACGGGTATAATATCCATACTTTATCGCCTGGCTGATAGCTCACCCCTCTATGTTTGGCGTCGTAGAGTCGTTTATTGCCCTCTTGCGCTCTCAGTGTATGTAGCCGAGCCAATTGTCGCGTCTCCTCTGCTCGGGTCACTATCTCTCGATTATAGTCCTCTTGATCTTCATCTTTTAAAAGAGGAAACAATTTGTCTAACGTAGTTTCAGCTTCTCGTCCATGGATGAGGTTGAATGGGGTGAATCGGGTGGTGTCCTGTGTCTCCGTATTGTAAGCAAACGTGATGAAAGGAAGAATAACGTCCCATTCTTTTTGTTCGACGTCCACATACATTGACATAATGTCGGCCAGGGATTTATTAAGTCTCTCAGTGAGACCATTCGTCTGAGGATGGTACGCCGTGTTAAATCTCTGAGCCGAGGAGCAAAGTCCCGTCAGCTCGGATATTAGTTTAGACTGAAAAACCCTACCCCGGTCAGTAATTATTTCTCGTGGTGTTCAATGTTCAAGCACTACGTCCTCCAGGACGAACTTGGCCACTTGCTGAGCGTCTGCCGATGGTAAGGCTCGGGTGATAGCGTATCGCGCCAGATAGTCTGTGCAAACTATTATCCATTTATTTCCTGAATGGGATATTGGGAATCTTCCGAGGAGATCAATTCCGACTCTTTGGAACGGAACAGAGGTCGGTGGTATCGGTTGCAGCAACCCGGGCGGTCGCAAGGGAGCATGTTTACGACGCTGGCACTCCCTACAGTGACCGACATATTTTCTTATGCTCCTCAGAAGACCTGGCCAAAAATACTTCCTCCTAATTCTATCGTGGGTTTTAGCCAATCCTAAATGACCGGCAGTTGGATTATCGTGGAGACTTCTGAGGACGTCAGGGCGCAAATGCCTGGGGATCACCAATAGCCATGGTTGCCCCACTGGGTCGAAATTCCGCTTGTAAAGAGCTTCATTGATTATTTTGAAGCGGTTTTGATCGTTCTTCAAACATTCCTCCGATATTCTCACAATTACCGGATCTTTCCGCTGTTCCGCGACGATATCAGTTAAAGCAGCTAATGTTGGTATGTCATCTTCGGATTCCCCTGGGTTATTCGCTTCGATTGGATTGCGTGAGAGACAATCGGCATCTTGATGTTTTCTACCTTTTTCATATATCACGTTCACATTGTACTCCTGAAGTCTTAAGGCCCACCTGGCCAGTCTTCCCGACGGGTCCTTCAGGCCCGAAAGCCAACAGAGCGAGTGATGATCCGTCACGATTGTAAACGAGGGCCCAAATAGGTATGGACGGAACTTGCCGATCGCCCAAATCGCGGCAAGACAGTCCCGCTCCGTTGTTGATTATTTTTTTTCAGGTGTTGACAGCGTTCTTGATGCATATCAAATCGGATTTTCACTTCCTCCCTGGACCTGGACCAAAACCGCACCAATTCCAAACCCACTGGCGTCGGTGTGCAGTTCGGTCGCATACCTTTCGTCAAAGTAGGCCAAAACGGGTTCCGACGCGAGTGCCAGCTTCAAGGATTCATAGGCCTGCCGTTGATCTGGTCCCCATTTGAATCTGGTGTCCTTTCTCAACAGCCTGTGTAGTGGTTCAGCTTTTTGAGCAAAATTCTTAATAAAACGACGATAATATGAGCACATTCCAATGAAACTTCTTACATCAGTGAGGGATTTGGGAGTAGGGAATTTGGACATAGCATCCACTTTATCTGGGTCGGGGTGCACGCCCTCTCCATCCACCAGATGCCCAAAAATGCTTAGTCGTTTTGTTCCGAACAAGCACTTGTCTGGATTTAACACAAGTCCAGCCTTTGAGAGACACCTGAGAACTAAGTCAAGGCGTCGAATATGTTCGTCAAAGGTGGGTGAAAACACAATAATATCGTCCAGATAGCAAAGACACATTGACCACTTCAACCCCCTCAGCAAGGTATCTATCATTCTTTCAAATGTCGCTGGGACGTTACACAAGCCGAAAGGCATAACTTTGAACTCGTACAATCCGTCGGGTGTAATGAAGGCGGTCTTCTCGCGATCTGCCTCATCCACCTCAATCTGCCAATAACCAGAACGGAGATCCATGGAAGAATAATAACTCGCCCCTCTTAAGCAATCGAGTGTATCGTCAATCCTTGGTAGTGGATATACATCCTTTTTTGTTATTTTATTCAGGTGTCTGTAATCAACACAGAAACGCCAACTACCATTTTTCTTTTTCACCAATACCACAGGAGAGGACCAAGGACTTTCGGAAAGCTGAACTATACCTCCTTTCAACATTTTGTCGACCTCATTCTAAATGGTTTGACGTTCGACCTGCGACACTCGATATGGACGGCGTTTAATCGGGGGGTGGTCTTCTGTATTTATCTTGTACTTGGCTGTGCTCGTCAGATTAGACGGAAACTTATTAAATTCAAATAAGCAGCTGAAACTCCCAAGTATCGAACATATCCTGATCCTTTCAAGCATGGATAGGTCAGGGCTTATCATCGAGGCAAAGTTTGAAGAATT
The DNA here is from genome assembly GCA_030710605.1 of Cordylochernes scorpioides. Lineage (NCBI taxonomy): Eukaryota > Metazoa > Arthropoda > Arachnida > Pseudoscorpiones > Chernetidae > Cordylochernes > Cordylochernes scorpioides. The sequence goes on from CP092870.1 coordinate 13,565,043, forward strand.
TTCCTGTCCAAGAATCCCCTGCCGATTGGTGTCCGAAGCATCACCGATGACTTCCAGGTGACCCTCTTCCAGTACTTGTATCTTCCCAATACACATTCCTTTGGGGACAGTTCGATCACATGTGCCGATGTTGGTTATCCAAATTCTCCCTTATCCATGCTGGACAGCGAAGATCGAGGCGGGAACCATCAGATCACGGTCTAGAAAGAGGATCCTCGAAGGCTCCATTACGACATCACTCACACCGATTATAGCTTCGCTGATTACATTTATCTGCTTGGTCGATCCAGCGGGGATTATAAAGCTATCGTCGGCGGTCACAGTTTGGAATATGCTCGAAGAATCCTCTAGTAGTTCTGCTTTTTCTAACAGAATCTCGGCGCGACCACAATCGATTATAGCCCTTGACGCCTCCAGGAAGTCCCGACCGAAAATAATGTCGTGGCTACAACTTGGTAAAACGACGAATTCAAACGGCTGTACCAATCCGTTTATTTCTAAACGTAAAGTACATCGGCCCCTGGACACGATATATTTCCCGTCGGCAACTCTAAGTGTCATGCCAGCGTCACTGAACATAGTTTTTTTGTGTTGTTGTCTAAAGTGGTCCGAAATAACCGAAAACGAAGCGCCGCTGTCGACAAGGGCAGGAAAAGTTTTATCGTCAATAGTAACGTCAGCTATATTCTGTGATAGTTTAGCGGCTATGAGCGGCGGAGGATTTATAATCTCCTCAGCGACCTTACCTCCAGCGAAGGGCGCTTGCTCTAGTTTTCCTCACGATAAGGTGTTCGGCCAGATTGTCGACTTGGCGATATCGAGGGGCGACGTTCAGCTGGGGATCGGCCACGACCTGGATAGGGCGACGGGCTTCGATAACTTGGGCGGCCTGGGGTTTCATTGCTATTATAGATCGTTCGCGGGCCGTTCTGGACAGGGTGGTATCTCCCCGGTGGCTGTCGATCCACCATCTCTCGCCACTCTCGAAAGTACCTAGCGACGTGACCCGGGCGTCCGCATTGGAAACAAACGGGAATATTATCCACCGTCCTCCATTCGTCAGTCTTTCTTCGGGCAGTTGTCAGCCTTGTAGGATTTTGCTGCTGGTAATACGAGAGTGGTTTCGCCGGTCCTTCAAATTGGCAGCGTTGTTCTCGGTAGAATGGACCCTGCTCCGCAATTGGGGTCAGATTTCTCTCAACCTCTTCATGAATAATTTTCTTCAGGGAGTTCACTTCTGGCATTATAGACTCGGAATGTAGGGCACTTTCAATTTCTTCTCTCACAATTCGTCGAATCAGATCTTCCAGAGACGAGGAGTTTGGTTGCTCTATACTTGCGACGTTAAGGAGTCGCTCAAACCTTGGTTTCCCGATGCGTCGCTGCTTGCAAGCCTCTACTTTTCGGCACCAATCGACAAAGGCTTCAACAGTATCAATTTCCTTTACCAAGATGACCTGATAGACATCTTCTACCACACCTTTCATTAGATGTGCCACTTTCTCTTATTTAGTCATATTGGGATTCACTTGCTTACACAAGCTCAGAACATCTTGGATATAGGATTCACAGGATTCTGTACTCTTCTGAGCTCGATTCTGAAGGTTGTCCTTAGCGCGTCTGAGAAGGACACCGCTATTGTCGAATGTCCGGCTAAACATCTCCTTAAACATATCACACGAATCTATTCTTTCTTCGTTGTTATCATACCATTGGCCAGCGGTCCCTTCCAAAAAGAACGGTGCGTTCGCCAATTTCATCGTGGTATCCCAGCAGTTAGATTTCGCAATACGTTCGTAATCCTTCACCCATTTGCCACAATCCTCCCTTCCATTGCCGCTAAACTCAGTTGGGTTCCTTGTCAAATGTTTGCAAGTATTTTAACACCTGTGTTAACTCCAGCCGACATTGACATTTTTCTGATTGGACTATTCTTTTCGTCGATATCAAAACATGGCTCTAGGCCTTCTAGGCGACGGCTTCTTCTGACAGAGGTATCCGTGATGGTATCGGTACCCAGCTTCTCCACCACTTGTCACGGTAAGAATAGCAAGCAACAGGCGAAGATAAATCGAACAATAATCGTTTTATTGCTGCCAACGAGCAGATTCTTCAAATCAAAGAATACACGAATATATATATATCAATCATTAATTCAATATATGCAAAACAAACCCAAACAAAATATAAAACTTAATTAATTAAAACAATACAACAAATAACGCTACAATATAGAAAAAAGTCAGCGGTTGATATTAAGAACATAAAAGCATATCTAAACCGCTCATATTAGCAAATTACATAGCAGACAAGGGATAACAACCCGAAACGCGTATATGGTTGGATCAAGAATTTTGGAAAAATATTTTCTTGAACTGCTTTTGCTGTAAGTGAACCACATGTTTACACATGAAAAATCAGTTCGACTTTGCACTTACAAATGTGCCATAGCCCCGTTTGGTTACTTGTACTTGCTGGTAGGGTTTGACTTTTGCAATAATCGGGGGCCATTAGAGCATTATTCTTTTATTCAGAAAAAAGTGCCCAATAAGGGAATCGAACCCGGGTCGTAGCGGTCGAAAACTAACGGTTTAGACCATCCTTCCTTTTCTGAAAAGTTCGGACAGTCGTAGGTAAGGTGAAGAGTATATATTTATATGGTAACCCAGGTTTATTTACAACAATCAAATAAGGTATTTTTGAATAAATAGCATTTAGAAAGGTAAATTATATCAATTTGAAAGTAGAAACAATTACCGCTTGCAGCGAAATAGGATGTTATATCCATTCCATTTGAAACACGATATTCCCTTCCACACAATTCTCCTACGGCAAGTCAGTCCGTCCAGATGGGAAATAAATAAGAATCAATCCAATATTGAAATCCCTTTTTTTTATTACCTTATATGGAGTCGTTACCTCTTGCCATTTCTAACGGTTCGTGGCTTCTTTAAATGTTGATTTTTCATGTTATTTTTTTTTTGCTTATCCCTAGTATACGTGGTGCAGTTCATGGTGAGTAGAAGTAGGCGACTGTTTTTCTGTAAGTGCACCACATGTCTACACATGTGAAAATCAGTTCGACTTGGCACTTACAAATGTGCCAGAGACCCGTTTGGTTACTTGCACTCGCTGGTGGAGTTTGACTTTTGCAAGAATCGGGGACCATTGGGGTATTTTTTTAATTAGAAAAAAGTGACCCAAGCGGGAATCGAACCCGGGCCGTGGCGGTCGAAAACCAACGGTTCAAACTATCCTTCCACCGACCCCCCCCCCCGTTTTTTCATTTTTAATAAAGTATAATAGATTATCAAATAGATTAGATCATTTATCATGTGGTTTTGCTACCCGGTTAAAATTTAAAATTACAATGTTATCCCAAAAGTTCGTGAACACTTGCAAAAAATTAAAATACCAAATTTATTCGGCATAATATTATCAGCCGTTATGTATAATGTCTTTGTATTATGTATAAAGTAAATGTATTATATATTATTATGTATCTGCCCTAATATTGTTGTCAAGAAGCTCCATCCAGATGGGACACCTGTCAATCATCCCTGGACCCCGGGGGGGGGAACCACAGGTGTGAGGGGTTTTCGAAAGCTGATCTGTAAATAAGGAAAACGGGACGCTGGCTGACGCCGTTTTTTTTTTTTTTTAGGATTATCTTTTAACTTGGGGTAAGTTGTACTCTCTCTCCCTATAAATACCGCTTAAAATAAATTAATTATTCCCAAATTTGCCCTTGCTTTATTTATCTCCGCGACAATATTATTCGCCAAGTAATAATAAAAACAACGTTTAAAGAAAAAAAACGGACATTTGGGACAACCTTATATATTTTGATAAATCCTGTAGTGATGGATAACGACGATTTGTTGATGTAGTTAGGCTGAATATACAAACAGATATCTCTAAATATTTTCTAATATTTATATATATAATATATAGAGAGAATTTTTTAAAAACAGGTTATTTCACCTCGTCCATATATCTATCTTCCAAGACATTTCAAGGTTTAGACGTATTCTACTTTTTTCATATTGCCACGTGGAAAATTAGGGAAGATAAAAACTTCAGGAGGAGACAACAATTTATTTCAGGCCAGAACAAACTATGAAGGGTAAACAAAATAAACAACAGAAATTTACAGAGTAACAAAATATAAAAATGACCACTCTGTTAATAAAAATAATAAAATAAATAAATACTTTGTTACAATATATTTAGTTTCTAGATGATTCTTTTTAAAACCCTGGTTGTTTGTGGGTCAATTTGTAATATCCTCTATATCACTACACGTTTTTCTCCCAAATAATCAAGTAATACGATTGAAAACTGTCATTATTACAGAGAATCTGTCACCGTTGCTTGATATTATAACATATTATCTAAGTTATAGAAATCATAATGTTGTGTCAAAGACATAATATGAAATGGAAGATATTGTATGCAGAATTGATTGTCAATATCGTAGTAAAATATATATAATACAAATTAAAACACCAAAACGCGATTTTTTTTCACAAATAAATCAAACTTCTTTGAAGTTTAATTTATTTTTGAATAGAAACATTCGCTTTCGGTGTTTTCATTTGTATTATATAGATGGCGCGTTATTGCTTTGTATTAAAATATATATAGGGAAAATTCACTTGAGTGAATAGACGAAGAACACAAACAGGGATGTTGGAATGTATAATTATTTAAATGAATTAATTAATATACTTATATATATATAATGAAAGAATTTAAAAGCACGAATGTTTCTTTTATACATAATACAAACTTCTACTGCCCTTACTACGATGAAAAAATATATTGGGAGGGCTTGGCTAATCAGTGGTGAACCCTCCCAGCGGTTTCGCCAATTTAATCCACCAGACCGCTTCTCAGAGCTCTAATACTGTATTGGACGATTCTGCTTATATTACACAGCACTGAAGGGTGGAATCTCAGAAATGTGGTTTTCAAGAAAACTATGTACATAAGCTTATAGGACAGTAGAATTACATTCGTGCTGCGTATATAAGCAGTGCTCTAAGCGGAACCTCAAGCCATGTCGAAATACTAGAATGAAATAAATATATAAGTATATAGTGATTTAAGATTAGATAATTATTATTAAGTTTTGTTTAAAAGGTTTACACATTTTCAGAATATAGAGTTTTTAGGTGTATATTTACATTTGATTACGCACTAGTTAAAAATTCCTTTATCACTTTATTGATATCTGGACAACGTGCAACTCAGCCCTCAGAATAATAACGCAGCAATATTCTGGTATTTTCTCTCAAGTTATCGGAGTTTGGTAATAAATCTCTAATGTAATATGAATTGGCATGACATTTATTTTTAATATAGCAAGAAATATATATATAAAGCATACCTGAATCTGTAAAGAAAAAAAAAAACAATCTTTACTCAAAATATTTCGAGAGATTGTCCCCTTTTTATCAATTTATTGCATAAAGAGGGAGCAATCTCTCGAAATATTTTGAGAAAAGATTGTTTTTTTTTCTTTACAGATCCAGGTACGCCCTTTTTCTTACAATTTTTTTTAATTGATCATTTTTTGATTCAAATAACAAGAAGAGTTGGGTAATGATTTCAAAAGTGTCACCAAAGTATATTCTGAATATCTATGGCGATGTCACAGAGGTAACCAGAAGATGTTGTATAACGGCAACATGTCGGAGTTGTTTACCTAAAGGAGAGTCCGTTATAGGAGGTTGGGAGAAAGGACGGAGGATAAAGGACGTCGTCCCCAGCTGACGGTCGACCGGACATGACAACTATCGCACGATGATCGTCTGTCTGTTCCCCATAAATACTTACATCGTCTGTTTTCTATTGTCGCCGCTCACATTCCATCCTTCGACGTTGTTTTAACGAAGCAAACCATCTTCACGTACTTTCTATTATTCCTACTTGTGTTTAAAATGTGTACAGAGCCACAATGATGAGTTCCTCCCCATTCTCGAAACAATTTTGGCTCAATTATTATATAACCTATATATATGTTATTAAAAAAAAAGATATTTTCTGTTGATTTTTGATTATCTTGTGGATTATGCTATGGTAATGCAGTCGTGGCAATATCTTGAAAGTATAATACTAAAAAATAGTTTTGATCAGTAATTGCTTTAATTGAGCTAAAGGAATATAGAAAAAATAATTTGAGAAAGGTATGCCTGACTTAAGGCGTAAGAATCAAAAAATGAAAACTTATTTACATAATGTACAAAAGATTTGAGCCGGCCATCGGGAAACAACAACAATGAGTTTTTATAGGGGAAGCGTGACCTCTGGCGGTCGATTTAGCAGAGTATTTGAATCTATGAGAAATAAAATTCAAATAAAATAATATTTTATATAACATATATATACTGTAATTTATTACTAATCAAATATTTGCGGAAGAGTGATTGCTCGAGCATACTATATATTTATAATTGTATTGTATTTCTACTGTCCACAAAGCTTATGTCCATAGTTAATCTAAAATATCAATTCCAAGCATCAGTATCACTATAAATGGAAAACCGAAAAATGCAATATAACAGCGGTATGGTAGATTAAACTGGCGAAACCGTTGGGTGGGTTCAACACTTATGAGCCAGGCTCTTCAATTAATTTTTTTCCATTGCAGTAAGGGCAGTAGAAATAGTTTAATTTTAAATCATACACGTCTATAATAGTTTCTAATTTTCATAATCAAATTTTAAAGAGTATTAGATGCGTATATAACTAAATGCTATTGCTAGGATATGGTATTAACTATAAAACATATCTCTATGGTCTCAGAATCTCTCTCTTCTGAATATCATAATATAATTATATAGTCATTTTTTAAATATAAAAATTGTGATTAAAACCTTTTTTTCTACAGACTTTTATACTTCAACGATAACTGATTGCAATGAGAGGGCCAGGCTCACCAGTGATGACGCTTCCCATCTGTCTCGTTGCTCCAGACCGCTCTACTGTTGTATCAGACTATGAATATTTCACCGCGGGAGTAATAAAGGTATATCGCAATTCTCTTGTATTTAATATTGATATATGTTTTAGAAAATAGTTTATTATTTTTAAACATATATTATCAATAAAATGAGATGATTTAAAAGGACGAATGTTTCCTTTATACATAGTACAAACTACTACTGCCCTTACTGCGATGAAAAATATATTGGGAGGTCTTGGCTCATCAGTGGTGAACCCTCCCAGCGGTTTTGCCAATTTAATCCTCCAGATTGGCGAAACCGCTGGGAGGGTTCACCACTGATGAATCAAGCCCTCCCAATATATTTTTTCATCGCAGTAAGGGCAGTAGTAGTTTGTACTATGTATAAAGGAAACATTCGTGCTTTTAAATCCTCTCATTTTATATGTATAGATGGCGCGTTATTGCTTTGTGTTAATATATTATCAATGTTGATCTTTATATTTTGCTACTCCGTGAATTTCCCTGACTACTTCTCTTGTATTTTATCTTTTTTTAATATGTGCTTGCCTTAAATGAAGTTTCGTGCCATCCTGAAGTTTGTCTTTTCGAATTTCTACGTTACATGTTGGTGGAGATGATAGGTAAATTAGGAAGACAAACTGAAGATAGCTGAGTATATATATTTAATAATCTTTTATATATTGTAAAGTAAAACATAATATTCAATGAAAATATGCTCTTTTTTCGCTTACCTTGAAATGAAAGAGAGTCTTATCTATAATTAGCCTTTTACAATAAAACGCAGAAGGATTTACAGTACCCGAAATCTAGAGAGAATCTTAACAAAATAAGAAAATTATCCTCGGAGGCTGCGTTTTATTGTAATTTAAATTTCATAGAATTCTTCCGATTGTTATTTTTTTACAAAAATAACATGGTACGGATATCGGTAGCAGACACTGGTGGTTTTACAATCATCTTATGTGAATACTCGGTAGATTAAAAATCAGTTATCATAATATAGGATAAAAAATCTCTAAATTCAAGTTTTATTGAGAATGGACAAAGTAAAGAATCTATAACAAGAAAATATTCGAAGATCAGAAACTCCCTTTTTCTCTGGCTTCTAGTAAATCACCCATAGCGGGGGTGTAAGCCATAGTGGTGATGTCTGGGGAACTGGGCCAACATGGAAGGAAGATAGGTTGAGTGACGTCTGGTTAGATCATAAATAATAGCCCTTTTATAAGGATCCTTCTGTTACTGAAACGTCGAAAGGAAAGTCTGGAAAGGTCTCAAATATCCAGACCTTTCATGAATGTTTGATTTTTTTTATTATCCCATTGTATAATTATACAAGATCACGGAGCCTGAATTCATTGATCGAATTCAGAATCTTGGTAGGGTTGGAATACAGGTCCTGTCTTGAGGCTACCATGCATTTCAAGAGGTGATCTGGTGAGACCTTTTTGGTTCTGTAGATAGTGTACTGTGGGTAGGTCTTTAAACCATCCTGAATGTTTGAGAATAATGTCATTTAGCAACGCGCTAGTCTGTTTGCTGGAGAATAAGCTAATCAGAATGCTCGGATGTTCAAAACGTGTGGAATATTTATAGTCGGAATGTTTTCTTCGATCATCTGCTTATGTTAGAAGTGAATACACGTCAAAATGGAAAGAGAGCGGTATAATTGAGATTGTGGTGCATTTAGGATGTGTGTTTTGTATGGTAGAAGGTAATTTGAGATGGTACCAGAACAATTAGCTCAATAAACGGGATAGCAGTAGGTGGTAGAATCACGAAAGTAGAAATCACATATTTCAAAAAATATTCATGCGACTGATGTGTTTCCTGTATATCTAATGGATATAGTAAGCTATCTAACTAGCTTAGAGATAGTCCTATTTATTTCATTCTTCTTTGTTTCTATTATTTATTCGTAAATATATTTCATTTTAATTCTCATCCTTAAAAATGTAAATAATATTAATAAATATTGACAAAATATTGATTAATAATTGTTTTAAATATATTTATTCAATATTTAAAACTAAATTATTTTAGGCTTTTCGAATATATGTTTAGTCTTTCCAATATTCCGTGCGTTTTGTCTTCGATCCAATTTTCTTCTTGAATCGATGGACTTGTTCTGGAGTCTTAATGAAGCCATCATTGGCTCTGCCATGGTTGAGCAATGATTGGCTGCGTCCACTTATCTTCTGTCTTATAAATGGTAGGTCTTTCTAGTTTCGCCACCACTGTTCTTCTCTACAGTATTGTTTTCTTACAATTAATATATTAATTATAAATATAATGATAATATATGAATACACACAATATTAGCTTGGTTTCCTTCTTCATAATCATTGTTTAATTATTTTGAAATAAAAAGCTATATAATTAGAAAAAAACAAAGGATTATTAGAATTTAGCCTAACCCTACAGTTTTGTCATTTGGTTAGGCTTAATAATATAACACTGTGATGAATATCGCTTGAATATTATTCTAAAAATATATATGATATAGAAATATTTATAATTATTATTGTTCTTCGAATATAGTTTTGATAATAAAGTAATATTTCTAAATTATTCATTAATATATACAGTTATCAGCGTCATGTATTCTTAATTCTGTCACCGTTTGCTTTTGGTTCAGTGGTAGAATGCTCGCCTGCCACGCGGGCGCCCCGGGTTCGAGTCCCGGCCGATGCATTTTTTTTTTTACAATTTTTAAAACTCATTTATATATTATAGTGGTTCGATTCCTGGCCGATGCATTTTTTTTTTACAATTTTTAAAACTCATTTATATATTATACAATAATGACATCCACGGCGCCAATTTATAATTGTAACGAATAGTATTTGAATAAAAGCACTTAATCGGGTAAACCCCGGGCGTTGCCCGGATCATTCGGCTAGTATATCTATAAAGAAAAGGTCGCATCTCCAACAAGACGGCATATATTGACTAACGCTCATACTAAGTGTCTCGGGTTGGTGACAAAGCCACCATCTTTGACAACCTGAGATACATCCAACTGGAAAGAATCATTTTGGGCTAATTGGTCCCAGAGGCAGGCTTCCTGAAAAATTAAGAAATGGGCATTTAAGGCCAAATTTGAGTAAATACGCTAAATACCCATTTCTCAGGAAGCCTCTGGAATCAAAATATTTTTGGTCGTAGAGATTTCTCAAAATGTGTCGAAAATAGCGTTTTGAAAATGTATATTTTTAATTTTCAGAAGTATAGAAAAGTTAGGTCCATTGAAAAGTTGATTACCTTAGACAACCATATATTATAAAATATTTTCTTCATATTATTATAAGTGAAATAAACCATTTTGTGTAAAAGGAAAAAAACAAGAGAATAAAATTTGTTATTTTAAGATTAAAAACCCTCTAGACGTTTAAGAAGAACAAACTTAAAATCCAAATGGAAAAAGTTAATGAATGTTTTATTAAATAAATAATTCTTCAATAAAAATAGAGATAATTGGTTTGTAGATTTTAGAATAAAAATGAAAGTTTTTGTTGCTACTCAGAAATATTTGTCGCAATCTGAAATCAAATTATTTGATATTTGTGGTGTGTTAGTTGCTTCATAAAAATATCTGATATTCTGTCAAAAATAGTACAAATGTGATATTGTACTGGGATAAGGTACATAAATTAAGAAAAAAGCATCTCCTTATAGTGCAACTGAAATTTGCTGATGGCTTGCGCCATCTATCGGAATAAATATCAACTATTCTCGTTAATTTTTAATTATTAATAATTTGGCTAATTCTGGAATAATTAAAAATCAACGAGAATAGTTGATATTTATTCCGATAGATGGCGCAAGCCATCAGCAACTTTCAGTTGCACGTTGAGGAGATGCTTTTTCTTAATCTGATATTCTATTATAAAAGCATTAAAAACAATTTTTATAACATTTATTTCTTTAAAAAAATCATATTAGCTATAATATTTATCCTTATTTTAATTTGTCTATTTAATAACCTTTTAAACGATTGAATTTTGTAAATAATTTTGTTGATTTCTTCAATATGTTAATTTTAAATATAAATTATATTTTTAATAAATTTTGTACATTTATTTAATGTAGTCAATTAGTTCACAGATTTATGTGTTATTCATAGAATATTAAAATATTTAAAACATTATTTTCACATAACTATCATGACTTAACGTCGGGAAACGTATGGATACCCTGGCCGTGCCTCATCAACGATGGCCAAGTCGAATATTCATGGCGGGAAGATTATGCTGTGTATTTGGTGGGACCAGATAGGAGTGGTATATTATGAGCTGCTACAACCGAACAAAGGTATCACAGGGGAGATCTACTGAAGACAATTGATACGTTTGAGCCGAGCATTGCGAGAAAAACGGCTGCAATACGCCACTAGACAAAGTTATTTTGCAACATGATAATGCTCAGCTACATTCTGCAGCACTCGTCAAAACGTACTTAGAAATGCTCAAATGGGAAGTCCTACCCCACCCGCCGTATAGCCCAGACATTGCTCCTTCCGATTATTATCTCTTCTGATCAATACAATACGGCCTGGCTGACCAGCACTTCTCCAACTACAATGAAGTCAGAAAAATGGATCGATGAAGGGATAGCGTCCACAGAGCCGGCCTTTCATTGCGATGGGATCCGTAAATTGCGAGAAAGATGGGGAAAAGTAGCTAGCGACGGACAATACTTTGAACATTGAAGGTCCAATAATTATTTCACAATTAAGCTCCAAGTTTCGAAAAAAAACTGCACGAACCTATTTATAGAGCTAATAGCGGCCTCGGGTCGGTGACAAAGCCACAACACCAGCTTTGACAAACTGAGAAGCGTCCACCTAGAGATCATGGTTTCGGGCTAATGGTCCTCGTCACCCTATAGCGGACTTTATTCCATGAGACCCACACGGGATCTATTTTGACGGGAAAGGACCTTTGTATTTTTAGATCAATATCCTTCCGGAAAAATTTCCATCGAAATTTAGGTAGTTCAGAATATTACATATAATTACAATTTAAACAACAGATTATTCTAATCAATTGTTGCAGAGAAATATCAAGAGTAAATAAAGGATAATATATAGCTTAGGACCATTGTAGTGATAGAGGCTGCCTGTTATACAAAATTTGAAATCCCGCGTGAGAACACCCTTGCAGCCTTAGAATAATTTCTAACGCTTTGCCAAATGTTTTAATTATTGTTCGCTCCTGACGAGGACAAAATATTTTTGTCGAAACGTCGAAAAAATAAAAAGATTTACTGGTCTAACTATCTTTTATTTGAAGAAGTATTTAGTTAAAAACATAACAAAATATCTTTTGAAACAAGGTAATAAGACCAAATCAAATAAATAGTGTGTGAGGTTTCGGTAACAGCGTTGTTATCATCTTCAGACAAAAGTACTGAATGATACATTCAGTACTTTCGTATGGTAACTTCAGTACTTTTGTCTGAAGATGATAACAACGCTGTTACCGAAACGCCACAAACTATTTATTTATTTGGATTTGGTCTTATTACCTTTTTTATAATCTATAATCCAAATTGTGCCTTATCAGAATATCGTTTGTTTTGATTGTTGATAGAAATACAAGAATTTAAATTTGATAATTAGACATTTTTTTTCTATATATGTATAATATTTTATGATGCATTAGCGCCCCATCTGTTGCCCTGGGAAAATCCACCACTACCAGGCCCCTCCCATTAATTTTTCCATTGCAGTAAGTGAAGTAGAAATTGTTTTATTTTTAAAAGAATCATACGCGTCTATAATAGTTCCGAATTTTTATATAATATTTTGTTTATCTAAGAGCCAAGATTTATTAAAAAAGTTATTCACAAGGTCATGTAAAAATACAATATTGCCAAGTTAAAAAATACGAAACAGATTTGAGAGGTAAAAATACAGAGTTGAAAAAACATTACAATATATATTTACAAAATAATATTTAGTCGTGCTATATTAAAGGCATATTTTCGAAAATTGAGTCTGAAATGTTTTTATAATAGAATATCCGATTTTTCACTGAAAAAAAAATATCCGACACACAAAGAATGCCAAAATCTCTCTTGAAATCGTTTTTTAAAAATCATAAAATTGAAGATAGATAAAAAAAGAGAGATAAATATAAAAATCTCAAATTACTTAAATCCTTTCCAAATTTTATATTTGTATAATTTTAATCAACAGACTTTTCAATATATAACGAAAGGAATTCTATTGAACGATCAGGTTTTGTCTTCCACTTTATCAGCCTACTATGTCTGTAACACAGATTCAACCATTAAATCTGGAATAAATAAAGAATTTAAAGGTAAAAGAGTTTAGAAGTGAGTTAAAACGTCTGATTTTAAAAGCCTGAATCTGCATCTAGGGACCAATTCTGGAAGAAATATTACTCTAAAATTACCAAATTGGTGTTTCATTTGGCTCCAATTTGAATAAAATCGCTACTTAAAATAAAATACGTGATATATAAAGTTTCGTTTTTATTAACCATTTGATAGCTATAGTAATTAATATATTTAATAAAAAAGTCTATTAGACCAGAATTAAGGTCAGATAATTTAACCTAGATGAATCCCGGGGTAGAGATATCCACAGCATGTCCCACCCATGGAATCTATATTCCAGAAAATCTGATTTTATGCTATTTCAATTTGGAACAGGTTTCGCTTTTATTTAGTTATTTTATGTAGTATATGAAAGGAGGAGCGCTCGTTTTCCCCATCCCTTTTCAATGTGAATTGATTTTTTTTTTAATATATGGTTTCAATATTCATTCAACGTGATTGTAAGATGAACAAATGAAAAACATAATTGTAAACATAGGAATAAAGTTTTACCATTATCATAAAACCGTGTATAAGACCTATATTGTATAATCCAAGGAAAATTGACATCTTGGGCGGGATATGTAGTGGATAACGCTACCCTGGGACCTCATCTAGATTAAAGTATCTGAATCCTGTAATAGGATTTTATTCTAATATATGTTGAAGTCGCCCTGGACATCCTGGCGTCTGCCAAGACACACATCTATAAGTACTTCCTCGGCGTGGAACTGAGGAATGTTCAATAAGACTTTGTCTGGAGGAGGACTCTCTCAAGGTGGGGAAACCTCCCTTTGCTGAAAGAATTTGTACACATACACAACTATATATATTTCCCTACATTTTATATACCCTTTATTTACTATTTTATTATATATTTTTCATACCTTTGTAAAAATTGATTAGAAGAATCAATAAGATTGTTAAAATTGTCAATTGTCTAAAATATGTTAATTACGATAGCTATCAAATGGTGCAATGATACAGAAAATTATGATGGTGATGAATGAGGTGCTACAACACCAGTTCTAACAAATTCATTCCAAAGCCAACCTGTACTTTGTGATTTCGAACCATGACCATCGTCGCTTAATCTCAAATCAGAAATGCTGAAAGAACTTTGAATTCCATATTTGTACATGTTCGTGTAAGTTTACGGGGAATTAAAATATACCTAAATCAATCGTTTCCCGCACTAAACGAGATCTCATTAACAACAACAATATGTGTGAATAGTGGATGCGCAAATTTCCAAATCTTGAAAACAAAGCATGTTTACCCTTTCCCACCCCAAGTACAAAGTTAATAATAACCATTACATACACTCATTTATTCCTGTTTGCACATCAAATTTATCCTGGGAATATCTAATAAAATGGACTGTTGTTGATTGCCATCGGTCCACGTGGCCTCAGTCGGACATTAATCCGAAGGTCGAGGTAGGCCATCACTGCCAGACATCGCTCAACACCTTCAAGACATCGTTTGGTAGAGAAGAATGGAAACGTACCAAACGTTCATTTCATCGAAGATTTTGAATCATATATAAAGTCGGATTATGATCAAGAAGCTGGAAATCCAAAAAGACTGATAATCTCTAAAAGAAGATAAGTGTGTGAAAATTAGTGTGTGACGTTTCGGCAACAACATTGTCACCATCATCACACAAAATATATTTTTTAAATTATTTTGTCTGATGATGGTGACAATGTTGTTGCCGAAACGTCACACACTAATAAATAATTTGGATTAGGTCTTATTTTCTTTTATTATAATCTATAATCCTAATTGTGCTTTATCATGACGGATCATCTCACAAAGCGATTTAAAAATTTTAGCGCTAAGTGGATCATTGTACATAAGCTAGCGATGGGTACCAAGACTGCTTGATGCATAGGCGATATTATTACATGTATTTATTGTGTGCTATGATAGAAATATTACTTAGAAATACCCGTTTTATACATAATTTCGGAATTACCGGGCTAATTAAAACTAAAGCGTTTCAATGTTATTTGATTTTGATTGGTATTTTCCAAATATTTGTTTTTAAATGGTCCTAATTTTCAAACTGTATACCAAATGCATGATTCCCTGAATAGATAAATTATACTTATATTCGTTATCTGGGCCTTTATTCCAAAGAGCTCTACAAAATCTAAACATATAGGTCAAATTTCTCTCTCTTTCTATCAACAATTACAGAACTATATTTTTCATTGATCAATCTTTAAATGTAAACAAAAGAAGAAGAATTAACACTAAAATAGTTGTAACGATATGGTAAATTAATTCTTCGAAATCTTAAAACGATTCTATTCAATGTTTTCTTGAAATATCGATAGACAAATATAGTCATACAAATATTCATTTAATGAATTTTCCATTTATAATGTGTGGCTGAATAATATATACAATATATAAATGAGTTATATAATATTTGGAACCTGGTTAAAATGTGAAGAAACTTCGCTTTAAAATTTCATTGAACATTTTACAATTCCCCTTCAGTAGAATATTCAGAATCATATCACAGACAAATCTTTAAAAATTAAAACTCATGAAAATTATATTATATATTTGAAAAGGAGACATTTTCTAATACATTTGTTCACTTCAAAATATGAGGCATATGAAATAATAGGTTAAAAACAGTGAACCACAAAGGTTTGCATATACCAAAACTTGAATTTGTTTTTAATATAAAATAAAAGATAACTAAAGTAACAATAACAATACAAATATATCATTTTTCCAACTTTTAGATAAATAGGTCACATGCGCATACTGTCTTCGCGTGTAGCACACGGCTAAACTCTCAAGCATGAGCAATGGAAATGTTCAAAAAAACGAAAAAAAAAATTAATATCACTAAATTGAGATTGGAAAATATCACGGATATTATCACGGATTTAAAAATAACCATTTGTGTTGTACATCTTTTACTAGATTGTCCTGTTTTTCAAGACGACAGAATCGAAAATAATTTAATAGTAACAGATCCAAGTATTTTTATTTCCAGGAAAGAAATGTATACTAAATTCAATACTTTTTATAGATATATTTTAAATCATATAGCAACAAATATATTTTAAGAGAACTGATAATTTATATATTACTTATTGTACGAGGTGTGTTCAAAAGGTATCGCGACTTTTGTGTGTTTTTTTTTTATTATTATTTATTTATTCATGAATACCTATTGTGTCCCGTTCAAAGCAATCCCCATGAGATATTATACACTTGTGCCAACGGTGTTTCCAATCTTCGAAGCACTTCAAAAATTCATTTTTTAAAATCTTTTTCAGCTCCTCCTTCGATGCCGTCTTTATCTCGTCAAGCGTAGCGTAACGTCGTCCTTTCATGGGCCTCTTCAGTTTAGGGAACAATAAAAAGTCACAGGGGGCCAGATCTGGGGAATACGGTGGCTGCGGCATCATTAGTGTGTTGTTTTTGGCCAAAAAGTCGCGCACAAGCAACGATGTGTGAGCAGGGGCGTTATCGTGGTGCAAAAGCCAATTTTTGTTCTTCCACAAATCCGAGCGTTTCTGGCGGATTGCTTCGCGCAAATTGCGCATAACTTGCAGGTAATATTCCTTATTGACCGTTCTACCCTGTGGCAAGAACTCATGATGCATCACGCCCCTGCAATCGAAGAAAACTGTCAGCAAAACTTTCACATTCGACCGAACTAGGCGCGCTTTTTTAGGTCTTGGTTCGTGCGGCAGCTTCCACTGAGATGATTGAGCTTTGGTTTCCACGTCATAACCATAAACCCACGCTTCGTCACCAGTTATGACCCTCTGGAGCAAATTTGGATCGTCGCGGACAGAGTCCAACATCTCATTAGCAATGTTCATGCGATGCTGTTTTTGGTCGCAATTGAGCAATTTTGGCACGAATTTCGCGGCGACCCGTCTCATGCCCAAATCATTGATAAAAATCAAATGGCACGAGCCAATCGATATGTTTAGGTCCTCGGCAACTTCTCTAACGGTGATTCGACGATTGGCCAATATCATTTTCTCCACTTCATTAATTTTTTCGTCTGTTGTTGAAGTGCTCGGGCGTCCGGCACGCTCTTCGTCGTTCATATCTTCTCGGCCTTCTGAAAACATTTTGTACCACCGATAAACGTTGCTTCGGTCCAAGGTAGCTTCTCCGTATGCCACAGTCAATTTAATTTCGCTTTTCACACAAAATTTGATACAGGTTCTTTGATCCATTTTTTTTAATAGGTAAAAATCGAAGACGATCCAGAACACCTGCAAGCAAAGAAGCTGTCAACAATTAAGTGAACATTCAAAATGGCCGAGCTTGTCGGCATAATTGAGAGACATGAGTACCAACATAAAGCCACAAAAAGATCGAAATTCGAATATACGTAACCCGCGAAAATTCAAAAGTCGCGATACTTTTTGAACACATCTCGTACATATTGCCAGACACTTCTTGCTTTTGTACACAGTTCTTTTTATCGTTTTTTCTCTCTTTCTCATTGTTAACATCATGAAGTATTGTAAATATATGTATGGACAAATGTAAGGGCAAACATGTATGACAGCGCAAATGTCCCTAGGGGGACATAGCGCTTTAAATTCAAATAAAATTTAAAATAATAATGGTGTTATTTATTCATTTCTGATACTGATGACATGCTTCACAATCCCCTGTTCATAAACACTTTAGGCTGAAAAGGTAGTTATTCTTTCTCTTCCATCTCGGCGTAGGACCCAAAATTCTGTTCTTTTAGTGCTGTTTGAGAGAAACAAAGACACGAAAGTGGCTTTGATAGAGGTTTCAACGGTAATAGGGTGTGGTTCAGAACTTCCCATTCCACTCTACGGTGTACTTACTGTCTTAGACGTCTCAGCGGTATGATCCAGAATTTTTATCTTCAGAAGTCAGCTGCAGGCCTTTTATGACTGCATTATCCTGTTCTTTATTCCAACATAGAGATGCTGAGAAGTTCGGAGGGATTTCTTAGTGTTA
The DNA here is from genome assembly GCA_030710605.1 of Cordylochernes scorpioides. Classification (NCBI taxonomy): domain Eukaryota; kingdom Metazoa; phylum Arthropoda; class Arachnida; order Pseudoscorpiones; family Chernetidae; genus Cordylochernes; species Cordylochernes scorpioides. Next base: position 13,583,353 of record CP092870.1, read on the forward strand.
ATTGTTGTTGTATGGGAAACAATTGTAAAGTCCTTTAGTCTTTTAACATTCATAAAAACACAGTTGTCAAACTTTCAGAGAGGCAAAAAGAAGCATTATTTATTTGTCTCTCCAATAAGATGAGCCACGGGTTTTCGACCTTTTTGTTTGGCCACTCTTATGTGAAACATGCTGTTATATCTCTAAATGGCTTTCAACCTCAGCGACAAGGAAACATTTTAAGCCATTTTTATTATCTGAACAGCTCTATTACTCGAGTTCTAGAGTTTTACTGTGGGATTTTGTGAACGCAGAATGTTTTATGTGAAAAATTTATAGAAATGTCAGGTGAATTATTTTATAAGTTTCGTTATTATTTTATTGACGCGCTTCTATTTTAAATTAAACAAAATTTTGATCATGTTAGAAATGTGAAATTTATAGAGTCTCTGTTTTCATCCCAAGTCGACCTTCGGCACATGTACACTGTGGCAGCGCCACCTGCTACCATGTGTGACGTCACTACTTAACCCTCCTTCCTGCCTGCTGCTGGCTAATTACAACTGTCATTCTATCGCTCTTTTGATTTTCTATAAACTTGTATAACCAATAAATCAATTGGCACTCTGCTTTAACGAGTCATTCGTTAATATTTCCAATAGGTTATGGGTCCTGACTACGCCCCAAATTTGAAGAAGCAAACCTAAAGTGAAACTGCTAAGCATAACTCGTGCTAAATATGACGCACCTTGAGAATCAAGTCCGCCAGTTCAAAGGCGAAAACTTCTCCCTTTGGAAATTTCAGTTCCGACTACTATTAGAGCAAAATCAACTTTTGGATATCGTGGACTGCAAAGAAATCAAACCAGAGGTAAGTGACGCTACCTCTGCTATACAGGATGCATGGCACGCCAAAGATATCAAAGCCCGAATGCTTATATCACAGGCACTTGAATTAAGATTTCTAGAACCTTTGATGTCCTGTAAAACTGCCGCTCAAATGTGGACAAGGCTCATGTCCATCCACGAACAGAGATCAGAGATCGCAATTGGCATGTTGTGGCAACAATTTTTTGACGCCCGAATGTCGTCATCAGAGGATGTCAGCAGCTATATCGCCAAGATTGAAAATCTTAGTGCAAGAATTCAGGATGCAGGAGGAACGATTACAGATGACCAGAAAGTGGCAAAGATAATAAACTCTCTTCCTTCGAGCATGCGGTATTTCATCCCAGCATGGGAGTCTCAAGCGCCGATTACGCAGACTCTAGAGAACTTATCAGCACGTCTTCTGATTGAAGAATGTAGAAACCAGCAGGCCGATTCCTCGCAAGGTACAGCATTCTACCAACAGACTAAACCAAGAATCAAAGAAGATAACATAAAGAAGACTGATTCAGGAAAGATATCAGAACTAAAGAAAAAGACTGAATGCCATTATTGTCACAAGATTGGTCATTGGTCACGGGAATGTCGGAAACGGATTGCCGACCAGCAGAAGAAAAACGAGAAGCGGAAGAACCAAGCAGGAGATTGTGATCATAAAGGTTTCAACGCTGATACCATCCTAAAGTGGAATGATTGCGACATATGGTGGGCAGATAGCGGAGCTAGCTGCAGCATGACCTTCCGACGTGAATGGTTCAAGTCCTTCACTCCGATCCACAACGATCATAGAATATACCTTGGAGACAACACTTCCGTCCTTGCAGAAGGTACAGGTGACATTGAAATCCTTGCCATGGTGAATGGAGAATGGATTACAACATCAATCAGGAATGTGCTCTACTCTTTGAAGCTCAAGAAAAATTTGTTCAGCCTGGGAGTGTGCACTGAAAAGGGATACCGAGTAGACATCGACAAGGATGAGCTGCGCATCTACTCAAGAAAAGATCTGAAAGCAGTTGGACAACGCCATGATGGGCTCTACAAGATGATGTTCCGAGTTACTTCATCTTCACAAGGATTTTCTGCAAATATCAACAACCTCCAACTGTGGCACGAAAGACTAGCACACATCTCACTCACCACTATTCGAGAAATGGCCAAGAAAGGATTGATCAACGGTTTGCAACCCGAGGACATAAAAGAAGACGATTTCTTCTGTCAAGGCTGCCAAGAAGGAAAAGCTCACAGAAAGCCTAGTCATTTGTCTGAAACAAAGGAGTACAATCCTGGTGAGTTCATTCTAAGTGATATCTGCGGCCCTATGCCAACACAATCAATAGGAGGATCACTTTATTTCATTTTATTCAAAGATTATTCCAGTGGCTTTCGCCATATAGATTTCATTAGACACAAATCCGATATTTTACACAAATTTGAAAACTTTGCTAGATTCAGTTATAATCAAACAGGCAATAAAATTAAAGTGATTAGAACCGATAATGCACTAGAATATACCAGTAAAGATTTCACAAATACTTGCAGAAAGTTCGGAATAGTGCATGAATTGTCAGTTCCATATGTTCACGAACAGATAGGGCGCTTAGAACGAGACAATAGAACTATTGTCGAAGCAGCTCGATCGATGCTGTGCGCACGAAATCTTCCCGAAGAACTTTGGACAGAAGCTTGCAATACTGCAACCTTCATTCTAAACCGAACATTCACTAAACAAGCTCCCAATACCACACCCTATGAACTCCTTTTCGGAAGAAAAGTTAGTTTATATAATCTAAAGATTTTCGGCTGTGAAGCATGGTTGCATACACCTAAAGAACGTAGAAGGAAATGGGATAAGAAATCACAAAAGATGATTTTCTTAGGGTACGATAAAACATGCACTAACTTTCGACTCTGGAACCCTTCTACTAGAAAGATTTCTATCTCTAAAGATGTTACTTTTAACGAGACAAAACTCCAACAATACGAACTAGAGGGAGAAAACCTCATCCCAATAGACATTGACCTTGACCCGCCGGCACCACCGACCGAGGATGAATCACCTACAGCGCTACGGTTTCCCACGCCGCCGGCATTCCACCCGATGATAACTCGATCTAAAAAGAAAGCAGATTCTTGTAACTACCATTTTGTCGATGATGGACTTCTCATGTCTCGGAACAAGGACGATATCGATTTTATCGTCCAGGAATTATCTCACGAGTTCAATATAACGTCTAGAGATGCAGATTATTTCGTAGGACTTCAGATTGAACAATCAGAGGATAGATCGAAGATCTATATCCACCAATCTTCATACATAAACAAGATTTTAGATAAATTCAACATGATTGATTGCAAACCCGCAGCAGTACCCATGGACCCGAGTACAGTCCTAACTAAAGCTGATTGCCCAGACTTAGATAAAAATGGAAATTCACCAAAATTTCCTTACAGAGAAGCCGTAGGCTCACTAATGTTTGCCTCTTCTGTTTCTAGACCGGACATAGCTTTTGCAACATCACAGTTAAGTAAATACCTTGACAACCCAGGACAGACACACTGGACAGCAATTAAAAATGTATTTGCTACTTGAAAGCAACACCACAATTAGGAATATTGTACGCTAGCCATCAAGAGTTAACAGGTTACTCAGATAGCGATTATGCTAGGGACATTGATTCAAGGAAAAGTACTACAGGTTACATCTTCATGTTAAACCATGGTGCTGTTTCATGGTCAAGCCAAAAGCAATCGACAGTTGCCCTCTCGACAACAGAAAGTGAATATATTGCTGCCTGTGCTGCTACTAAAGAAATGATCTGGCTGCGCAGACTTCTTAAGGATATCGGGATTAAGATGGACAGACCCACAGAACTCAACATGGATAATTAAGCAGCCATAAAGCTAGTGCAGAATCCCGAGTTCCATAAGAGAACAAAGCACATTGATGTACGATACCACTACATTCGTACTAAACAGGAAGATGGTGAGCTGATCACAAGATATGTCAGCACTCTTCAGCAGACGGCTGACCTCCTGACGAAACCTTTAGGACCGAAACACTTCAGGCGGCTCCTAGAAAACTTGAACGTTATAAATTTCAAGAGGGAGTGTTAGAAATGTGAAATCTATAGAGTCGCTGTTTTCATCCCAAGTCGACCTTCGGCACATGTACACTGCGGCGGCGCAACCTGCTACCATGTGTGACGTCACTACTTAACCCTCCTTCCTGCCTGCTGCTGGCTAATTACAACTGTCATTCTATCGCTCTTTTGATTTTCTCTAAACTTGTATAACCAATAAATCAATTGGCACTCTGCTTTAACGAGTCATTCGTTAATATTTCCAATCTATATATATATAATGAATGTTTGTTGGTCCGTCCGTAAGTGATAATCTACATCGCTCAACCGATCGTGATGAAACTTTGGGAAGTTGTTCAGTATACTACCGGGATGGTTTCTGGCTAATTACTCTTTAGAAATAACCTTTCGTTGCATTTTTATTTACAATAAAACGTAAATTCACTCGCAATCAGCGCCCCCTCGCGGCAGGCGTATGGCCTGAAATAGCCTCGCATGAGCGTATTTGTAACGTCAAGCTTAGCGTATAGGTTAGGTACACAGCTTCGTACCCCCACAACCTAGGTTCGAGGCTCAGCGTGGGTGTTTTTTTTTTTTCATTTCTTTTATATTATTGTAGCAAATTATTTAAAATATTATTTTATTTAAAATGTAGGCTTTTTAAAATAAAAATTAAAATAAACAATTTTTAAATAATATTTATAACAAACCTAGGTTCGAGGCTCAGCGTGGGTGTCTTTTTTCATTTCTTTTATATTATTGTAGCAAAGTCTTTTTTACAGCATTATTATATTTTAATTGGTTTATTTTAAATATGTTTGTTATGAAGGCTCTATGTAATACTATTTAGAGCACATTTTACATTTTAAACACCTAAGCACCCCTCTTTTTAATATTGTAGCAAAGTATTAAAAGTATTATTTTATTTTAGATGTTGGCCATGAAACTTTGGGAAGTTGTTTAGTATACTACCGGGACGATTTCTGGCGAATTATTTTTAAATAATATTTATAACAATAATTATAGCAAATTTTAAGACATATTTTTAAATTCTGTGTTTGTGCATATATAAATATTTTACAAAAATTGTGAGAACGTTCTATTAGAATATCTCAAAAACAAAAAACAATACATATAAACAAGTTCACTGACATTTATTATTGCAGTGATTATAAAGGGCTATATTATCTATATATATATAAATCACTTTCAAATTTTAACGTAACGTTCCATTCTCAATCCCGTAGGGCTTTAGATCGGCTAAAACATTTTTATCTTTATAAGTGAATATTAACTTTACTGTACTGAATAGTTTAGTATAATATTAATTTAACATATTACAACTTAGCCACAGCAACGCGTGGCCGGGTTCGCTAGTAGATTATATATATGCAACGCTAATATGTTTAAACGAATTGATTATACATTCAAAAGAAGAAATGAAATAGATTTTTTTATATATTATGTATATGTATATTTTAACATTTCTTTCAAAGAAATCAGAAAGAAAGAATTTTGAAAAGGCAAAACTAGAACTCAGGTTTAGAATTAAATACACTGCGTGACATTGAAAATGGAACCCCAAGAAATAGTGGCCAGAAAATTATGCAAATTTCAGGGTAGACGCGCCTAACCGAGTTATGCAAATGATGTAAAATGCGCAGCTCTCGTGCGCACATGGAGTAAGATATAAGGGAAGGAACTTGCAGAAAGGACAGTATTCGTGTCGTTATTTCTTCAAGGAAAATCATTGTATAAATTTTGTTCTTGTGTCAAAAGACACGTGTAATAACAGAAAATGCCAGGTCATCGTAAACGGAGGCAGTTCAAGCAGACAGACGCTTTTACGAGGGGCATGGTGATCGGACTGAAAAGGGCAGGTTGGTCCATACGTCAAATCGCAGCTGATACACACCTTGGTGCGTCCACGGTGCACCGACTGTGGAGAAGATGGTTGGAACAAGGAAATGTGGCAATTTATAGGAATGTCGGTGCAACCAGAGTGACGTAAGCACGTGTGGATCGGCGTATCTTTCGACAAGCAGTGGCGGCCCCACAAGCCACTTGTACCGCCATCCTGCAACATGTGCAAGACACCCTAGATCATTCCATCTCGACCAGAACCATTTCCCGTCGATTGGTTGCTAATGGCTTGCACTCATGCCGTCCGCTAAGAAGACTGCCATTGACCCCACCGAATAGGCTCCAACGTTTGGAATGGTGCCGGGCTAGATCGACGTGGATGACGGAATGGCACAGGGTCGTGTTCTCAGATGAGTCGCGTTTCTGCTTGTCCAGTGATAGTCGCCATGTACGCGTGTGGCGTCGACGTGGAGAAAGGTCCAATCCGGCAGAAATTGTGGAACGCCCCACCGTGCGACAACGTGGAATCATGGTTTGGGGCGCAATCGCGTATGATTCCAGGTCACCTTTACTTCGTATTCAGGGCACTATGATGGCCCAACGATACGTTGATGATGTGCTGCGACCGGTGACACTCCCCTACCTTCAGGGGGTACCCAATGCCCTTTATCAGCAGGATAACGCCCGACCGCACACTGCTCGCATTAGCCAACAAGCTCTGCAAGATGCACAGATGCTTCCCTGGCCACCGTACTCTCCTAATCTCTCACCAATCGAGCACGTCTGGGACATCATTGGACGCCGTTTGCATGCCTTGCCACAGCCGCGTTCAGAAGACGAACTGTGGCAAATGGTTGAGAGGGAATGGAGAGCCATCCCTCAGGACGCCATCCGTACTCTGATTGACTCTCTACCTAGACGTGTTGCTGCGTGCATCGCCGTCCGCGGTGGTCCTACTTGCTAATAAGCCGACCCCGTTCTCGCTCTGTATTATGACTATCATTTTGAAATAAAGATCACTTATTGTTCGTCCCTGTCTCTCTCTGTCTGCCGAGTTTCATCACTTTCTGGCCACTATTTCTTGGTGTTCCATTTTCAATGTCACGCAGTGTATATGTAATACTGCCGTTGGCACAACAGCATCCTTTATTTGTATAAATATTTTCCAAATGAAAAAAGAAAGAGAAAGGTGTTTATCTGATCGTATTTTATATATATAGTATAATTTATTCATTTTATTATTCTTTCAGAATATCGCGCTTATGTGTTAGTTTGAATAAAATTTTTATTCTATAAGTTAGATATCTCTCAGAATCATAGAAAATATGTTACATTTTGAATTCCATATCCTCAAGAAGGAGAGAATAAAGAAAATTAATATTGGTTATTAAGTGAATGTTTTGTTTGTCGAATGCAAATTTTACTTACTAAAAAAAAGAAGAATGATTTTTAATTATTAGCAAATATGCTTATACTTTATTTAAATAAATTTAACTATATAATATTTTTGGCAAATGAGTTTATTAGAAAAAAACACATTTAACCGATCCAACAGAAAAAACAAATCTATATATACAATATCTATATATTAAATATAACATATATATAACTGATAGGTTTATATTTATCCCTAGATACTCTCTATATTAGTTGAGAAAATATTTAAAATATAATATTTATAATATTAATGTGTTTTGTCTACTTTTACAAAATTTAAAAAATTCAAATGATATAAAATTTTATATTCAACTTAAACTTCTTCAAATTTGTCAAATATATACAATTATCAAGTTTAACTCAAATTCATGACCTAAAGTCTTTCTTCTACTCATCATCCATTATTCCTGATGTCAAATAAAGATCCGAGCTACTGTGGTGACACATATAGAAAGAGAGGGCTAGTAGACGTGGCCTGATATATCGCCATTCCCTTCAGAGTAATCCTCTTCTAGGAGGTCGTTGTCTTAATACCCAGCCTTAGGTATTGGCCGTCAATTCTGATTGGGCCAGATATGAACCGAGAAAAATCGACCCTTCGGCAACAAATCAAGTAACATGCTGCTGTAGAAGTCCTCCCCCATCCTGGGCCTGAAACACCGGGTAAGGGTGGCGCTCACTAACATCCTTTGAACTTTTCCCTTGTCGGTGCCTGTAGGTTCCTGGTGACCCTTCAACATGCGGCGCCTGCGATGATGCAGATGCTTTGGAGCATTCTGCCAACGTCTGTTGACGGACAACGCGAAGAGCGTGTATAAGAAGAGGACTGTGTAGGAAGCCGTGTTGCTGCAAGGGAAGGACACATCGTTCCTGCGCATCCGCACACGCACTACGCGCTTCATGCTGGAGCGCCCCCGCCTGTCGTCTACATGCCCTCTACCAGCCTGCCTTTCTCATTCCTCCATCGCTGCTCCTTCGGCGTTCATGCGGCGGAAATCGCTCTGCGGCTGATCCTGAACGCCCCGCCTCACCCTGAGCCAGTCTGCATCGCCTTCGCCTTCAGCGATTTGTCGTTGGTCAACCGCTACTCATCCCTCATCGAACGGCCGCCGTACGTGCGGCGAAGCACACTATCTACATTTTCTTCGTAGATCGCGAAATGCGTGGTGTCGCTGGAGACCCTTTGGCGATTTTCCATACACTTCGCAGCGTTTTCACACACACACAATACATTCATCATAATAATAACTGTAATCTAATCATTATTTAATAGTGTGGATTGTGCACTTTGACACGGATTTACAAGATGTCAATAAAGGGTTCCCTATTCCCTAATTGATGAGCAGATAACTCGGCATATTTCATGTTGCCAAGAGATGCTCAAAAGGTTTGATATTAGATCCTCTCGTTTGTCAATAGCATCATAACATCTATGGATCTGTGAAGGTGAGAACACGCCTGTGTTTGTACGAAAATCTATATTCATTAAGACGAAAATGTGATAGCCTTCTTCTTTACTGCCCAAAGGATTTGTGAGTCGCGCGGTACTGGAAAATCAAAAGACAGTCACTGTCTTGTCGTACACTGAACAATGCATTCCTAAAGTTATTCGAGCTATCAAAAGGTTAGTCCAAACTCAAGGACTGACACATGACTTTTTCGCCTCAACAATGCTCCAGCTCACCGTTTGAAGGTATGCGCCTAAATTTGGCAGGTACTGAATTAAAATTGTTGGAGCATCCTCCCTACAGTCCAGACCTTGCGAATTCGTCTCCTTCCTCACGTGAAGAACAGACTAAAAGGTAAACGGATTTTTTGCGATGAAGACCTTTTAAGGGCATGGGATGACGCCTAGCTCCCCGAAGAAACGTGGAAGAGTTGTTTGATGACTGGTTTCAAAGGATGAAGAAGTATATTGTTTGTGGTGGGAAATATTTCGGAAGATTGTAAATAATAAAGTCATATTGCAAACATTTCCCAGTGCCCTATGTATATACTATCATATCACTAATTTTTGTATACTGCACGAATTTTATTGTCATCGGACGAACTATTATATTTATATAAAGATTCCTATATATATAGTTGATCTAGTATTTTAAAATTCAATTTATAAACTATCCTATACATGTATATATATTTATACAGGTATTTGAAATATACTTATTTCAAATATTTATATTACATACTAGACAAATGACCCGGCTTCGCTCGAGAATTCCCCCGAGTGCAATTTCCTTCATACTGAAAGTACATCAATAATAAATAGTAGAAGTGCCATAGAATAGCAATACAGAAGTAACACATAATCCACTGGCAAAAAGTGTGTGTGATGGCAAAAAGAAGCAGTTGTCCGATTTATATGAAAATACGTATACAAAGAGGTTTCGACCAAACATGCAAATGATTGAAATTTGGTGGCCGATTTATGCAAAGCAAGAGCTCCAGCGCATCTGAACTGCGCATTCAGCACGAGCATTCTAGACTCAATATTCGGCGCGGCACGAGCTGATTTTCATATTTTCCGTTTAATATTTCCGCAGTACGCCTATTTCTACTGTATCAATGCCTCGCCGAAAGATTCGTGCTCATTACGAACATATGTCAGAGTTTGAAACTGGTTGAGCCATTGGATTGAAAGAGGCTGGTTGGTCTAATCGACTAATCGCGCGACATCTGTGTCGATGTGTTGCGGCTATTAGGCGATGTTGGCAAAAGTGGGTCAACAACGGAAGTAGGCAACGTCAGGACGGCAGCGGTCGACCAAGGGCAACAACAGAACGGGAGGACAGAGCAATTGTCAGAATGGCTGTCGCAGCACCGGAATCCACGTTATCTACCATCCAACGTGTGACCGGAACACAAGTGTCCAAAATGACCATCAACAGGCGACTGAAAGAGCGGAATCTAAGAGCTCGCCGACCGTTATGATGCCTACCCCTCACACCCGTGCACCGACAAGTCCGACTACAGTGGTGTCGGGAGCGATCAACTTGGAACTGCGCTGACTGAGAACGTATAGTCTTTAGTGACGAGTCCCGTTTCTTACTGTGTCCTGACGACCGTCGCAAACGTGTCTAGAGACGTCCTGGGCAGCGTGTGGATCCTGGCCTTACTGTCGAACACCTCACAGGTCCACAACAGGGCGTTATGGTCTGGGGTGCCATTTAATTTGATAGCAGGACCCCATTGGTAGTCATTCCTGGTACCCTGACAGCACAACGGTATGTAGATGACATTCTACGGCCTGTTTTGTTGCCGTTCCTCTCACATCACCCCGGGTTTACTTTTCAACAAGATAATGCCCGGCCACACACGGCACGTGTTACTATGGATTGTCTTTAATCTTGCCGAACTCTTCCGTGGCCAGCAAGGTCGCCTGATCTCTCGCCTATAGAGCACATCTGGGACGTGATGGGAGGGCGATTGCAACCATCCCGGAATGTTGACTATTTATCCCGACAGTTGGAGACAATTTGGCAAGAAATCCCGCAGCACACCATCCGGGATCTTTATCAGTCCATGACACGCCGGGTGGCAGCCTGCATCCAAGCCAGTGGGGGTCCAACGACATATTGACATTCTCAATTTGTGACGATCAAACTCTGAAATAAAACAATTAATTGTTCTGAAATTTTAATCGTTTTTTTCCCCTATGCATGCTCTTTACACACCAATATTTGTCCTAATCTGACAACTCCTTCTTGGTGCGTCGATTTTTTGTTATAGTGTATATTAGTGTTTAGGTATTCGTTTAATAATTTTTTTGCAATCCATTTATTTGTTCCCAAATCAATCAATATAGTCTAAATAGATGGCAGCTTTTCGACCCAACCCCCGAGGTACCCGCCCCAGCGCATTAACCCTTGAAATTGTCTGAGTTGAGTGAGTGACTGCGATGCCCATCTTCTCAGTAATAATAAGAAAAATATATATTTATAAAAAATGAATCCAAAATATGGGCATGTAAATATTTTTCTGTAAAAGATAAAAGAGCACATGGAAATTAGGCAAACATATGTGCTTGAAAATGACTGTGACTGCATTTTAAGCATTTTTTTTTAAAGAGATAAGAAACAAAGGCCAGAACAAAAATTTATAATAAGTACGAAAGCCATTATTTACATACAGTAACACTAATTTTGTAAAGTTTTTTTTTTTTTTATTTCATTGTGTGCATATACCGTAACTTAGTAATATAAATATCTCTCTCAATACTGAATACTTTTGTAAAAAACAGTAACACTCATATAAAAAGATATTTCTAAAAAAGTACGCAAGCAACTTGAAAAAAAAAGGGAAGAACGCTCATTGGTCGCTTAATTGGCCTGGTGTTGTTACTTCGCCTCGTATTTACTCCGCGTAAAAAAGTTCTTCGAATAAAAAATAAAAAATAAATAGCCCAAAGTACTAATCAAAATGTAGCCGAAAATTTTCCTCAGGTTTATAAAAAGCGACATGCAAAATATGGTATCAATTGGTTCAGTAGTTTTTGAGTTTATCGCGAAACAGACAACAGACATTGACTTTTATATATAAGAAGATATATAACCCTATATGAATAGGTCAATACAAACATGCTAACGTTTTGCATACGCTTATTTGCATAAAGCAGAAACACCTCATACCTTTATGGTAGAAATCTTATTTATGGTTTCTCCCTTTAGGTGATGAATTCTGTCAAACTACTGACAGCGAAAGAACCAAATATTAAACCATATTCTCTTCGAAATTAGAAAGATCTTTTAATAATGATACTAAAACTAGACTCTTGGAAAGGGTATTTTAAATGAACTACGAACATAAACTTGCAGCAAGGGCAGAGAAAAATTGTTTTAATTTAAAAAGAATCATACGCCTCAAAAATAGTTTAGAAATTTTTCAACAGATATGGTAAGATAATGCATATATTATGTTCTCTCTCTCTAATTATATATTTAATTAAAAAGGCATATATTGGATCAAAATATCATTTATTTTACCAATATTTCAGTTGGCTGAACGCCAACCTTTATCAAGGTGTTATAACATTTTAAAGTTTGTCAACAACAAACTCAGCGCCACATTACGTCAACAGCATTAAGACTTTTAAAAATATTCTGTCATATTCAATGGGAAGAAAAAAATTGATATATGTATTTTATATTATGGACAAAATAATTTTTGTAAAATATAGGTGTGAATATTTTGAAAATTAACAATAACGCCTATTTTATATTTTAAAATTATTAGTACTATGTGTAAAAAGATTTTTCGTATAAAAATAAATAAAAAAATAAAAATAACAAAATATATATAAAAGAAATGTTAAACTAAAATTTTTACTGAAAACACAAAGCGTAAAAAATGTTTGAAAAGTTGGGAGGAAAATAAAATATTTAAAAAAATTTAATGTAAAATTGTGAAATTCGAAATAAAATATAAGTGAAAATGGAAAATTATTTAAAAAATGATATCACACAAATAAAACATTGAAGACATTGAACTATCAATATATATAATAACATAATACACATATATATATAATAAGCGTGTGATTGTATTTGAAATAAAATTAAACGATGTTACATAAATTTAAAGAAAGATATATAAAAGGAAAAATGCGTTTTGAGCATTGAAACTGTTGAAAAAAAGGAGGAAGATAGGCACTGAACACCGGAGGATTTTATTGAACCGGTCACGGTAAGATAACACAACTAACTAACTAACAAAGATATTCCATTTATATATACACCGCAACACACCACAGAGTAACAGGTCACTGGTCAAAATAATTATATCACGAAATCCGAGAGAATTGCCATTTTAACACTTCCTCTCAATTCATCAGATTTCTACATTCCAAATCCAGTGACGTGTTTTTCATACAAAAACCTTGGTAGGCCTTTAGTAAGGATGTCGGCAACATTTTCTTGGGTTGGTGTGTGGACGACCTCGACAAGTCCATCGCTGCAAATGCTTCTGATGTAATGCCATTTTATGTCAATGTGTTTAGTTCTGGCATGATAAACCGGATTTCTCGCCAGCTCTTGAGCGCCCTGGTTATCCGTCTTCAGAACAGTCGGTCCATTCAGCAATTCACCAAATCCCATCTCATCCAACAGCGCTCTAAGATAGACTGCCTCCTTTCCTGCTTCACAAAGTGCGATGTACTCAGATTCTGTGCTCGAAAGAGTGACAGTCTGCTGCTTCTTCGATTCCCAGGCTATTGGACCTCTTGCCAAGAAGTAAACAATTCCCGTATGAGATTTTCTATCCACGAGGTTTCCACCCCAATCAGCGTCGACATAACCATGAAGAGCCTCATTAGATTTCCTGTAGGTAATCCTCAAACATGAGGTTCCTTTCAAATAGCGGAGGACACGCTTGGCAGCATTCCAGTGCTGTCTCCTAGGATCATTACTGAACTGTCCCAAAGCACTAACTGCATAGGCTATACGGGCCTTGTCGACACTGAGAGATATATCAATGATCCAATCAGTGATTGGTATTCTACCTTTTTCACTGGCTCATTCTCACCTTCTATAGATGAAATTTTTGTTAACTTGGAGTTCGAGTCCATGGGTGTAGAAATAGGCTTTGCCTCTTTCATCCTATATTTCGCCAGAAGTTCTTCAATATATCTCTCTTGATCTATGGATATTGAACCATCCTCTTTCATTTGTATCCTTATACCCAGGCAACAATTTATCCCTCCAAGATCCTTTATTTTGAATATCCTTTTCATACTTTCTTTAAAGGATTTCAACGTGTCTTCTCTTTCAGCCGCAATTATCAGATCATCAACATAGATTGCCACCAGGAGAATACCTTCATCATGCTTGATATAGACACAATTGTCAGATTGAAGTTGCTTCAGTCCCAAATTCTTTAATTCATTGTCGAGCCTTTCATGCCAAACTATTCCAGCTTGTTTCAGCCCATAAATTGCCTTTTTGAGTCGACATACTCTCTCTGGATATTTTCTTGAGACGAAGTTTTCCGGCTGTGTCATATAAATTTCTTCTTTAATTTCTCCATTCAAATAAGCAGATTGAACGTCCATCTGATGGAGTATCAAGTTGTATTCAACAGCCAAGGCTAAAAACATTCTAATAGTACTTTGGCGCACTACTGGGGCAAAAGTTTCCTCGTAGTCTATTCCGTACTGCTGTGAATAGCCTTTTGCTACCAGGCGAGCCTTATGGCGCTCAACAGAACCATCACTATTGCATTTCGTTTTGAATACCCATTTGGTTCCTATGATGTTTCGATTCTTAGGGGGATCAACCAATTCCCAAGTTTTGTTCTCAATCAAGGAATCAAACTCTTCTTCCATTGCTTTCTTCCAAAAATAAGAATCCCTTCCTGACAGCGCTTCCTCTGCGTCTTTTGGATCTGGCAAGTATTTCGCTTCTAGAAGTTCTTGCGTTGACAAATTGGCTGTAGGGTACTCCTTTCTTGGTCGGCCAGGTTTTCCTGTTCTAATAAATCTTGGTCGTCCTCTTCCTCTTCTTGAAATGACCACTTCACTTTCTGACGGCTCGTCCACTAAATCAGACATCCCTAGATCCGATTCACTTTCAATTTCAGTTCGTGATTCAACTTCGGACTTGCTTCCCTTTTCTTCAACTAGAGGAATTTCCTTGACAAAAGGATATTTTTGTGGACTAACATCAATTTCAATGACTTCATTCCGAATTCTTGATAATTCTGGTTCAATAAAACGTACATATCTACTTTTTATAATTGTACGTGTACCAGGCTTCCAAAGTCTGTATGCCTTAGATTCTGTGAAATAGCCTATTAACTTGTATTCCTCACTGCGAGGTGCGAATTTAGATCTATTCGGCCTATTATTCACGGCAAACGATTTACTTCCTATAATTATTAAATGAGAAACTACAGGTTTTATTTTGGTAAATAACTCATGTGGAGTTTTACAATCGTTATTTCTCGGGCATCTATTTCTGATATAAGTTGCCGTGTGTATTAGTTCAGCCCATAAAGTTTCAGGTAAATCACCTTCGATCATGAAGCACCTAGTCATATCCAGTATAGTTCTATTCGCTCTTTCAGCTACACCGTTCTGTTGAGGTGTATATTCGACAGAGAGCTGACGTCCTATACCTTCTCCTTCTAGGTAATCCTTGAATTCTTTGCTAAGGTATTCAGGCGCATTATCATTCCTAATACATTTCAACCTTTTTCCGGTTTGTTTCTCAGCATAATATTTGAATATTCTAAATCCTTTGAATACTTCACTTCTTGATTTCATTATAAATGTGAAGATAAATCCTGAGAAGTCATCAATAAATGTTGAAAAATAAAGGGCGCCACCCAATGATTTTGTTCTCATGGGACCACAAATGTCAGTATGAACCAGCTCCAGTGGTTCCCTTGATCTTGTAAAAGACTCTTTCTGAAAAGGTAGCCTTGTTTGTTTACCTTTCAAACAAACTTCACAGGTAAAATTTTTAACATCAAAATTTGGCAGGCCGTAAACAATATTTTGCATTTTTAGCTTTTTGAGATCTTGCAAATTTAAATGGCCAAATCTACTATGCCATTTTTCGTAATTTTTCTCTCCAGCTATGCAAATTTCTCTTGTCGCTAATGCCTTAGGACAATTGATTTGACTTAAGATGTAAAGTCCATTCCTTTCATAGGCCTGTATGCAAATTTTTGTATGCAAATTCACTATTTCAGCCTTTCTTTACTTGAAATTTACAATATTATATTTGCCCGTACACCTACTGATGGAAAACAAATTGCCGTTTAATTCAGGAACAAATAATACGTCTTCCAAGGATAAGGTTACTGTTCCGTTTTTACCCGAACATTCCAATTTTACCTTCCCCTTTCCCAGAGCTTCAATGAATCCACCATTGGCCAGTGTAATTTTCACTGGTGCAGTCTCCTCAAAATGATCGAATGAGTCTCTTGAGCTGCACATGTGGGCAGTTGCGCCACTATCCAGACACCATTCATTTGCGCCAAGTTTGCTCAAATATTTTGTCCCAAAGGACGCAACCATTTCATTTTTAGGGTTCCTGGACTTTCTTTTTCTGCAGTCGGCAGCTTTATGCCCCTTTTTTTCACAGAAGTGGCAGCTAAATTGGGAATCCCTTTGGCTTTGGTTTTGATGTGCTGGGCAAATTCTTTCTTTCTGGGTTTCCAAGGAAAGCTTGTTCGGTATTAGTTGTGCCGTTCAATTGAGTTTGTCTAATTTCCTCCTCCAGCATTTTCACTTTTAAAGCCTCAAAGCTAGGCAGTTCGTCCCTAGTTTCTATCGCTGTTCTAAATCCTTCATAACTCTCGGGAAGGCTACACAACAGAAGGATGGAAAGGAAGTCTTCTGGGACTTGTGCATCCATTTCACTCAACTTGTCAGCCAAACTGCTAAATTTGTTGAGATAATCCTGCATCCTTTCATTTGGTTTCATTTTCAATAATATTAACTGTTTCGTAAGAAACACCTTCGTTGCAGGTCCTTTTGGCTGATGCACTTCATTTAAAAGCTTCCATGCCTCTGCAGAAGTTTTACATCTCTTCACGTGTATTATTTCTGAAGGACTTAAACTTAGGACTATAGTTGATAGCGCCTTCTGGTCATTCTTCTTCAATTCGTTGGATTCTACCTCGGTTTCAGGCTTGATTCTTATGCTATTTGCATATTCCCAAAGGTCGGAATGGATAAGAATCATCTTCATTTGCATCTTCCATGTCTCGTAATTTTCGGAATTTAATTTTTCTATTTGATAAAGGCTTGACATTTTGAATACTTTCTTGATGCTACAATTTCTTTAAAGTAATCCTGGGCCCATAACCTGTTGAAAAAAAGGAGGAAGATAGGCACTGAACACCGGAGGATTTTATTGAACCGGTCACGGTAAGATAACACAACTAACTAACTAACAAAGATATTCCATTTATATATACACCGCAACACACCACAAAGTAACAGGTCACTGGTCAAAATAATTATATCACGAAATCCGAGAGAATTGCCATTTTAACAGAAACATTTTTACGTGCTTCTAAATGTGTACCTCTCCCTATAAAATTAATTAAAATATAGACCTAAAATATCGGGAATTTGAAATAATAAAATGAAAAATTAAACTGTAAATATTTTTATGACGATCTAAATTGCGAATATATCTCTGGTACAAAGCAATAACGCGCCATCTATACATATAAAATGAAAGGATTTTAAAAGCACGAATGTTTCTTTTATACATATTACAAACTTCTACTGCCTTACTGCGATGAAATGAATTTCATCGCAGTAAGGGCAGTAGAAGTTTGTAATATGTATAAAAGAAACATTTGTGCTTTTAAATTCCTTTCATTTTATATCTCTGGTAGTTCAATTTACCTATTTATACTGTCTTTGTCTTCTGCGGAGGTCCAACTTTCCAAAAATAATCGGCAATGTTTTTCAATTATGTTCTGGTATAAAATATCTGTTTTATCAAAGTCCGATGTGTGGTTGTTTTTCAAAGCGTGGTTTACATACTAGTTATATATATATGTAAAGACACAAAAATAAAGGTAGATTTTATTATTTTTAAATGAATGTCATTTTAAAAATATATATCCATGAAAAATAGCATATACCTATTATAATCACGCTTATATATATATATAAAAATGAATGTATGTGTGTGTGTGTCTGTCTGTCCTTTATGCCTGACCAAACCACTCATTGGAACGCCATGAAACTTTGGGGAATTATTTAGTATAGTACTGGGAAGGTTTCTGAAAAATAATTTCTTGAATATCTTGAATATCCTTAGAGTTATTTGCAGATTTGTAGATTTAACTCGCAAGCAGCGCCACCATTGCGACGATGATAACAAGTTTTTTATCTATAAGTTTTATTATCACTAAGTTTATTATCTTAAAGATTATTTATCAAAAGTAAGATTATCTCAGGATGACACGGCAATTTATTTGAGACAAGAATAATGATACAATTCAAGGCGAATATACTATTCCTTTAACTTCCAATTACCGAGGGAACCAATTAATATTGATTTTATTCAACTTATCGAGTATTTCTCAAGGGACCGGGAAAAATGTTCACTAGATAAAACGATGATTTTTTTAATGTAGAAAATTAGGAAAGACAAAATTCAGGATGACACTGCACACAGGGACCGGGAAAAATGTTCACTTTATCGAGAGATTCAAATTTACGAGTTTCAAATTATCAAAATATATCTATTATTTTTTTTATAAGTTTATAGAGAATTGTTTTAACAAATGTTCGTTAGACAAACCTTTACTCGGGTAAAACCCGGGCGAAGCCGGGTACATCCGCTAGTTATTTATATATATTGAACTGTTAAGTGCAAATATGAAGAAGATTGAAAATTTAATAAATTAATATCTTAAGAATATGTAGAGAGAGCACATTCAGAAGTTGAAGACAGAATTCTTAAAAGTAGTAAGAAGTTTTTTGATGAAATTTGAGCTAGGCCTCAATAAATCAATAGAGAATTCAAGAGGAGGCCTGATAAAAACATTTCCAGGTACAAAGACCCTTTGAAAGAAAGCAGATTTTCTGGCAAAAACTGTGTTCGCTGCTCAAGTACAAGTGGGAAATGGAGGACGATATTACCTCTCCATATTAAATTAGTCCCGTCATTATCGCGACGTTTTTGTGCCTCCCTAAATTAAAATTCAACCGAGGAAATGATTTTATCTGAAGGATAATTTGGTCGGAGCTAAACGACGTACATTGGAAATTATTATTGTTCCTTGTTGGATCTCTTTAAATATTTTAACATGGATGAATTCGCTTTCTTTCCCTTGGGATACATGAATATTAAATAGAAATTGATTTCATGATAAAAATATGTTTTTTTAAAATATCGATTGTGTTTTAAATGTCTTTTGGAATGCGCATGTGGTTAGAAAATCATAAAATATTCTGAAAATAAAAAATAATCATATCATTAAGATAGAAATATCGCGTTTGAAAGGCCCTTGCAACCTTACAATAATTTTTAACGCCAAATGTTTTAATTTTTGTTTACTCCTGTCAAAGACAAAATATTTTGTCGAAACGTCGAGTTAAGATTTAATGTCCAAAGAATCTTCAATTTTAAGAAAAATATCTATAGTTAAATCACTAAATACATTGTCTACACATAATAAATTTGAGGAATGGCCTGGAATCTGTGATAGATTGGTCAGTAGTAAGAATAAAACTTTTCATGATTAAGGTTTCCCTCAATCAGTATTTCACATTTTAAAACAATCCGCCATATATTAAAAATTGTTACCTTTATGGCTGTTGTATAATAACATTTTTAATAACTTTACTAATATACACAACGTTATATATTTAGAGATTTTTATCAATCGATTTAGAAAACCACACTCGTATTTAATAGAAGTGTAATATAAATATTATATAGGAAATAAATATAAAAAATAGATAAATCACTATTTAAACATATATCCAATATAGTTTATCAATTCACGTCGATAGTTACCAAAACTGTATTATCATTATAATTGAATTAGGTAATTCTATTTAAATATTTTGTAAGTTAGGAGGTTTTTTTAAATCAAAAAGAAATCATATAACTTGAAACTACTGGAACCTATTTAGGTGTATCATATAGAATATCAATTTCAACGCATAAAAAGACGTTGAAACCTACTGGCTTCGCGCATTGTAATATTTAGGAGCATATTGATTAAACCTTAAAACGCATCTCAAAATTAAAATAAAATAGTTCATAATGAAAGAATTGTATGAATTAATTTAACCTAATACAAATTTGGAGTGGTATTGATATAATTTAATGTTCCATAGAAATATACTTCCAGAATAGGTATTTTACTCATTACACATCACCAGGAGTGTTACCAGAAGTCTAGCGTAGGTTGATTCAAATGAGGTAATAATCGTATGGCTTTTATTTCTTAACAATAAGTCGGAATCTAAATTTTATAACGCTTCCTAAAGATGGATGAATTCAAAGGGAAAGAAAAATTTATTAAGCATTAAAATTTTAAACCGGTGATAATTTACAAACGTGATATAGGAATTACAAATATACATAACAAAATATCGTCAAATATTTATAAAATTTAATTTTTCAATCATATGCAAACATTTTCAATTTTTTTTCATAGTAATTAAATATTATTTCACTAAGAAGGGAAGCCAAAATAGGATAATCGTTAGAATACAAATGTAAACCACATAAACTATATATATGTCGTAACCACGGGAACTAAATATATATATATATGTCGTAACGACCAGAGAATCTGGATGAATAACTAAAACACTATTTACCCTGAAGAATATTTAAAAAGGCAGTTTAAGACTTGAGCGTCAAATTTATTTCACGCCCTCAGCGTCAATTTTAAATGCGAATTGAGAAAATATTTGACTTCCGGAATATATTTTCACTCCTTTATTCAAAGGATATATTTGAAGGACTTCTATTTATAGTTATTCTACCGACTCCAGTCTATATACCATTAGAAAGATAATCTACTCCTCAATATAGGTGATATGTTAATCGATAAAAAAATCTGTTTTATTTCCTATTATAAATATATTTGGATTGATATATTTTTTACCTATAATATTTGTTCTCCTTAATTAGGTTTATATTATTTTATATGCATATTAGAAATATATTGCTGACGATTGAATGTTAAAAAGAGTTATCTTATGTTTTATGAATGATATGACGAATAAATTGAATAAATAAATTCCTATAATATATTCCTTTTGATTTCATAGAAAAATATTATATGAGTTTTGAAAATATATTTGAAAAGACGTTATTAATGATACAGTTGTTTATTGAATACACACATATGATATATAATAGATGTTGAATAGACAGATTCAGAGACAATTGTGTACCATATTTTTTAAGACCTTTGTAGAGTCACTTTAATTATATTGATATTGCAATGTGTTTTATCCTTTCTCTTTCCATATAGACATCCGTGACTGTCTTACGCTGCATTTTAGTGGACCTTTTTGGATGAGAGTATGTTAATTTTCTCTTCAAATATGGTATTCCGGTGTGATATTTACATAAGAATACTGGTGCATATTTCAAAGACTTTTAACGCGATCTATTGTCTTCCACGACTTTCCTGTCTACCTAATAGTCTCCCATTGAGTATGTGTGGGACCATCTGAAACGCCAGTTGCCGCAGTGCCAACATATTTCCGATTTTGTATCCTCCGTCCAAGAGGTTTGAGCCCGTCTTCAATGAGGATATCATTTGATTTCTCTTCGACTACCTGCAAGCCTGAATGGCTGAAAGCTCCGAAGCAATAACTCCCCTTGTATGATGTTATGAAAGCGAAGTCGCCTTTGTACTGACGAAAGCCATAGCCCGGTACCATGGTATATAAGTTGTTGCCTTTTTGCGAATATTTCGGAATTTGATATTGTTGAATATCAATTCAACTCGATTCGCGTGTTTTGCGCAAATAATCTCAAATAAATGCATTTAATAAAGGCATTTTAGTGCATTTCTGGACTTTAAAAATATTTTAATATCGTAACTGCTCAATGCACATTTTATCTATATATATAAAATAGCATCAATAGAAAAATTGACCTCCCAACCCAATATAACAATATCCCTGACATATAATCTAAATATTAATAATTATTGGAATGTATATATATTTAATCCCAGTATAATATCTATTACTTTAGCTGGTAACAGTCTGATGCACGCCCGCGATAGCACATGCTAATAACAAAAGTTTTCAATTATTCTGTATAAATATTATTTAGAGATTGTACATAGAATATCAGCCCGTTGAAGAGCAGTATAATTGCTCGAAAGCTTGCAAATTTAAATTAAAAAGAAACTTTTTACCTGATATTAATTTTTACTTTTTCAAATAATTTATGGGTAACTATAGCTCACATATATGTAAATGAAAATAATTTTCTTGCCCTAATTGTATGATTATTATATACATTTGATTACTTGAATGTCTAAGAAACGCTGGGTACATTCATTCCATACAAACGATAGACGAATGTGCCACCTTTGATTTTAAATTTAAATAACTTCAAGAATTTCTTAAAGATAAAAATCAATATCATACGATCTTCTAAAGATAATAATTTATTGTTAATATATCTTGTTTTCATATTGTTCCAAAATATTGTTTTAACACCATATAAAATAAATTATGAAAAAAGGCCTTATCGTGCAACTGAAAGTGAAAGGAGATACCTTTTTTATAATTTAGGTACCTTATCCCAGTACAATATCACATTTGTACTATTTTTTCACCATATAAAATAGTTATTCAAATTAAAGATACTTCGGCCAGTAAAGTGAGACAATAGAAAATATTTACTGGCCGAAGTATCTTTAATTTAAGAACTATGTATTCCGGCCAGGCAGCCTCTACATTTACGACCATATAAAATAGTTTCATATAATTTATTTTCATATTCAGAAAATATTTCAAATGGCTATCATGGAGAGCTCGACGGTATCGTTGGCCTGTAGGAACGGAGGTCATCACCGCGGCCATAAACCTGCTGGACCACGCCATTATAACGACTGGACCTGCAAGATGGCCGCGCAATGCCACAATTTATGGCGGCCATTCTGTGGGAAACCCATCTTTCCTTTCTGACACACTCGTGGCCGAGGATAGAAATGTATATTTCCATTTCTCTCAGAGCAATATTTAGTTAGATAAGCCCATATTCAAGATGTAACAAAATTAATAAAAACTAAGTTTTATTTATATCTCTATTTATATAAATTATTTAGATATTATATATATATTTTTCACATATATATATTATAAATAAAATGAGAAATTTCTGTTGATGTTTGATTATCTTGTGGATCATGCCATGGTAATACAGTCGTGGTTAAAAAATCTTGAAAGTAAAATTATAAAAATAGTTTTGATCAGTATAATTTAATTGAACTAAGGGGATATATAGAAACATATTTTGATAAAAGTACTGCCTGGCTTAAGACGTAAAAGTAAAAAGAAAATGGAATACTTATTTACATAATTGTAAAAGATTTGAGCCGGGCATCGGGAAACAACAACAATGAGTTTTTATAGGGGAAGCGTGATCTCTGGCGGTCGATTTAGCAGAGTATTTGGAATCTATGAAATATAATTTTAAATAAAATAATATTTTAATATAACATATATATAGTTATAGTTTAATTACCAAACGGAAAACATAAAATTCGATTGAGTGACAGCCGGCGCCAGGAGAGGAAAAAAGGTCCGAAAACCATGTCGGGGTACCAGGTGAGCTCCCTTCTTATTCAAACCGATCATATATATATATTTCGTAATCTATAATGTTAGTTATATTATCATGTAAATATTCCCAAATGCGAGGGGAATAAATATAAATATACAATGTATTATATTTAAACCGTATTTGAACTAAATTTTCAAACTTGATTTTGTTTTCAATTTCTACTTATATGAAATAGAGAAAGAGTACTCAGTAAAACGACAGCGATTTTTTTAGGATAAAATATCAGTTTTATTTCAACTTGAAAAATTCTCACTCTACTTCTAACTACAACGATTCGCGCAAACTCGCGAATGCGCCTCGCCGACCAATCATCAGCAAAAGGTTTACCATGCTGTTAGTCGACGTATATATGTAGGAACCAATTGCCCGCAAGAACGGTGAGTGCAACTAAACCAAACTGCGCGTGAGTTACCCGAATTTGGCTGAGAATGAAGTGCACACAATATGAAGAAATTCACATTTTCATCAAATTTCTAAGCGCACACACAAAACCCTTTAAAATATAAATTAATTATAAATACTAGTATTTTAACGCTCAGCTATTTGCGCTGAGTCAGTATCGATCCCTGTAACCACTAAGAAAGCAGATTAATAAATTAAAATTCGTATAATACAGCCTAATTTCGAATATTCATTATTAAAACTAATCATGAGGAAAATACTTTATTTAAACTCCAACTCACATATATAATACATCTATTAAGAATATATTATCTATTCCAATGTAAAATACAGAGTATCAATAAATTATTGTGTGGAGATGGGAGGGTATGAGCTATGTGGCAGAATCAACTCAGGCCTAGTCACTCCACGCACGTTGACCGATGCAATGCCCCCCCCCCCCCTTGCAAAGAAGGTCTTTAAGGTGGATTTCCGAGTCAAATGGATTCATCGTTTGATCCATCCGATAGACACAACTATCCTCGAACTGCGTGTCGCTCATTTACCCACTACATTTTAAATTGACTTCGGGTCCAAACTTTTGGTTAGTTATCTTGGTGGAGAAAGAGCTGGTACTAATTGGAGCATAAATATTGGAGAAGAATTGCCCTCCTGAATGTTTTTCCAAATGGAAATAAAAGAGCAATTGGTAACCTGTCCATCGTGATTAAAGACATCATCGAAATGTTGGGGCTTTACTTCAGGGATGTCTTCTTTGCTAAAGTAGTGAAATGTAGCTGCTGATCAACGGACTAGGGACAATATAGACGCCTTTATATTTTAAATTGAGGGTCTAAAGGTTCAGAAGCATCTTGAAAATCGGACAAATAGTCTAATATGAAACACTACCAGGTTATACGACCCATAACTTACGATATTTTCTTTCCCTCTGACATCAGAGAAACCCTGGGGAACGTTATTCTCAACATTCTACATCCCACTTCTGCTTCTTACATCCGCCCAAATATCTTATCTTCCAACCTAGCCACAACCGCGGTAGTTTTCACTGCTAAACCTTAGTAGATATCGCCCGGGGGTTCCTGCCCTCACGTCGCCACTATTCATCCAAACAATACCGTCCAACACCGACGCGACATCACCCGCTGTTTGCCTAGACCATAATAAGAATTTCTGTCAATTTAATGATTTATTGATTTACAATGTTAAACAAGGAAGGTCACCTGGTTGCATGTAAACAAATCTGTAAACCTATAGGCTATTCAATGAACCAATATATTGTGCCTTCTCTCAAATACAAGGAGTTATATGCAATTAGTGATATTTTATCAATGAAATTGTAGTTTTTATGGTCACTTAATGCTACATCGTGTTTTTATATTAATAATTTAAAATAAATTAATTAAAATTATAGCGTTAAAAAAATAGATGGTTTGTAAGTAAAATCAATTAAACCTACAAAATAGTGCAGATCGTTATTTCGATTAACGGACATCTATTTTATTATGTTTTATTAAACAATACACCTTATAGGGTTATTACATTTTTTATTACAATTTAGTTAAGAACATAATTTAGAAGTATTATGTGATTTTTGTGGAACTTGTTTCTATAAATATATTACCGTTTCCGAGGACTAAATTTTTCATATGTATTTGTCTAACACATGGAAGGCCAATTAAGAGAAATACGCAATGAATATTTTTGTAAAAGGACTGTCTCTGAGACTCCAGAATGACCACATCTACTCAAATATCCTGATCTAGATCTCCCCCCCTAGACATCTCTAGGCAACTCTCCAACATAATGCCTTCATTCACACAGACTAGATGTCCGCTAGCGCGCTCAGCGACACAAAATAATCATCTTTTTGATGAATACATAACAATAAATATATAAGCACTTTTTCCTATCCCTCTCTTTCTCATTGGATGTACGGGCCACCATAGTCTCCGAACAAGTCTTGCATAGGCTTAGTGATACCTACTACCGGCAGTGTTTTCCCAATATGAATTTCCTAATAAAATATTCAATATGAAACTACGGACAGATCAAATCTAGGTTATTCATTGTACTTTTCATGAAGTTTCATAATATATGTCGATATATCATTTGTGCTGATCAATTCCCGAGGAAATAAGAAAGGTAAAAAAAGAAAGTAAATAGTGGGACAAAGTATGTTTTACTCATCTCTCAGCAAGATTGGCAAATAAAACTGCCGAGGTTTCCGGGCGTTTTTACGACAGTCTTATCTTTGTCTCTAGCCCAAGTTTATTGTTCCCTGGTAACGTGGGGTTCCTCGCAGATATATTGAACGATATACAACGCCTACAAATGGTAAATACAGTGGTGGTGTCTTGTCCAGGTAAATACAGTAAAACCTCTCTATAGCGAACCCCAATGAGACTTGAACCAGTAGTTAACTATAGCAATGGTTCATTATAGCCATAATGCACTGTATTTTCAAATAAAAATGAGGATTATTTCAGGTTCGTTGTAAGGAAAGGTCTAGTATATCCCAAGTTCGTTTTACTGGGGTCTTAACTATAAGGTTATCCAAAAAGTTCGTGTTTTTCTCAAAACGTAGTTTTTTTTATCACCTGGCGAATAATATTAATACGACGAATATATAATAATATATAGTACAATTACTATATACATAATACAAAGACTTTATACATAACTCCAAATAATATTGGTATATCAATTTTTTTTTGCAAGTGTTTACTAATTTTAGGACAACATTGTTGTTTAAGTCAAAAGGCGATCCATCAATTAAGTTTATATAAAATGGCGTACCTGGATCTGTAAAGAAAAAAATCTCAAAATATTTCGAGAGATTGCTCTCTCTTTATCAATTACTTTGTAATAAATTGATAAAGAGAGAGCAATCTCTCGAAATATTTAGAGATTTTTTTTCTTTACAGATCCAGGTACGCTCTTTTATATAAAAAAATTGTATATATGGTTTGTCGAATTTATATTCTATTAGTTTTATAAATTTTGTGCAATTATAAATTATTTATAATACAGAGGTTACACCTTTCATAATAAGTGTCCTTTTTTTTAAAAAAGGTACAATTTTCTTTCTCTCATTCAAATAAATTAAAATATTTCACACTATTTTTATTTCAAAAATCAAATATAAATAAATACATATACGGCTGTATATATTTTCCTACGTTTTATCAACAATGTTTTTCATTATTTTCATTATATATTACCTTTTATTTGATCTTATTATTTTTATCTGTAGAATTTGATTGAATAAATTAATAAAATAATAAAACGATGTGTTAATTAGATGAATAACTCTAACTTAACATACAGAACATACTGCTTAGTTTCAATATAAACATTTATCTTAAAACACCACTGTGTTTATTGGATTAATATTTACGTATTTGAAACGTGGGAGTACATTAGAGAAGGCAAGAAGATAGCAGCCGAAGGTAGGATGAAAGAATTCTCGGCAAGGAAAGAAGAATGTTACGTGGGGATGTAATTGGATAATTGGATCAATGGTCTTGCCCATAGGGTCGGTGTCAAAGCTTCCTATGTGCTCTCACATGGCGTACATTATCCTCAGTAATTTCTCTTCACTGATAGCCTGATTGTGGACAATTTTCAAATATTTTAATATTATAGGAAATTTAACTTTCTAATCAAAATTACATATGATCAACAATTTTCTTCAATATTTTATTTAATATCCTTTAAAGGAAGATATAATACTGTTGGATATTATATCATTCAAATATACTTTTTATTCATTGACTGTAATAATCTGTGGTGTTGGTCATGTATTTAAGCTGATATAGATTTCTGTGATGTGATTATATGGGCTAAACAATCATAAACTTTGGTTAATAGCCCGTAAAACCATATTTTCCCTCTCTCTCTGACCATTCACAACTTGTATATATTTTATATATATATATATTTATCAATTATTTTTATCTATTTATTCATATATTTATCATTATATAATCATATTTATTCATATTTATATTTAATCTGTATTTAACCTTATATAACCTTATATCGATATTGAAAAAAAGTAGTTTCAATCAATCAATCTCAATCTATCTCTCTCTCTCTCTTTTACATTTTATAATAACATAATCTTATTTACTCATATTTATGTATTTAATCTTATATAATCTTGTATGGACGTTATAATAAATCAGTTTCAATATCAATCTCTCTCCCTCTCTATGAAGAGGTTGATGATGATGAAATAGTGGCCGCGGTTCTATACCGCTCTGACAGAGAAGCACTCTTCGATGAACTCTCCTATGGGAACAGTAAAATTCTGTACGATTTCTTCGGCGATACAATTGAGCACGTTAGGGACAAAAGCCCCTTTATAAGTACGGGCCTTTCCGAACTCAGGGCGGCCTTGAACTTTTGACATTGTTCAGACGTCCCTTCAGAGAAGGCCTATGTCTGATGTAAATAAATAAATAAATATATTTTTTCTGTATTATAACTTTAAATTTGGCACTATATAATCTTATATGGACATTGAAATAAAGGTAGTTTCAATCTCAATCTCTCTCTCTGAGATGTGTGAGGTAATTTATATAAATAGTTATTGTTAGAGAGATAAATAATTCTTCCCAGAAAGTCTAACGTAAATATATTTAGAATTTTAATGTTCATTTGAATTCTTTAGTTTTTACCTTCGAATAAAAGAGATTTTTATTTTAAAAGAGAGATTAATAATTGCGATCCATCAAACAATTAATTAATTTGTTGGGCATACGATATAACTTGAAAAGAATATCAGAATTTAAAAGAATGGAAAAAGGAGAAGAGTTTTGGGAATTAATTAATGAAAAAAATATGATTTAAAATATTAATATCAAATTCAAATGAATAGAAAACTCTCATTTCTTGATTACAGGTGATTTATATAATGTAATTTTACAACAGCTAGCCAGGAGACTCAATGGTACGTCTCTCAATGATCGCTGGAGTCCTCTAAGAGGCGACCACATGGATCCGAGCACAGGTACAAGGTCTTCTTGGAATATCGTTATACTTCTCGATGAGAAAATACTAGCGTTGATAATCTTGTTAAATTGATTGAAAAACCTCTCTCCCTATAAATATTCTCATAAATAATTTATTGGATGTATACAAGTACCTTAAATTAAAGATACTTCGGCCAGTAATTAATTTTATTATCTCGACGTTTCGACAAAAATCTTTTGTCTTCGTCAGGAGCGAACAAAAATTAAAACATTTGGAAAAGCGTTAAAAATCACTCTAAGGTTGCAACGGCGTTCTCACGCGGTATATCGCTTTTTAACGCTTTGCTAAATGTTTTAATATTTGTTCGTTCCTGACGAGGACAAAGGATTTTTGTCGAAACGTCGAGATAAAATTTACTGGCCGAAGTATCTTTAATTTGAAGAACTATAAATGCCGGCCAGGCAGCCTCTATCTTTACGATAATTACCTTGAAGGTAATTGTGTGCCCTTTATTTTAATTAATTATTTCAAACTAGCACCTACCTTATTTATCTCCGAAACATATTTTTTTTTAGTTAAATCTGAGTAGCATGACTGAATTTCGAAGATGTCGACGTCTATGGGGACGTGAATCAATTCGTGAATCTTTGCCAAAACGAAGGAAAAATAGAAATTAAAGGCGATCATAAACACACTACAGCTTCTGAGGAAATGCTTACAATGTTATCGGCAGCGAAATGGTTAATTACAAATTAATTTCAAATAAAATGTTTCAAAATATTTATATTTAATTAAAAAGGCATATATTGGATCAAAATATCATTTATTTTACCAATATTTCAGTTGGCTGAACGCCAATCTTTATCAAGGTGTTATAACTATCAACAACCTTATTTATATTTCTCTCTTAATATTTTCTCTATGAAATAAAACGGTATTATATATGCCATCCACATAAAATATGTTTAATATTTTGTAGATAATAGAATATAGAGGAATTATATGCTATAGAGAGTACAATATTGCCACGTGGAAAATTAGGTAAAACAAACTTCAGGCTGGCACCGTACTTTATTTAAGGCAAGAACAAATCATGAATGATGAAAAAAGGATAAAACAATGAGGAGAGTTTGCAGAGTAGCAAAATATAAACATAAAAAATGATACTCTGTTAATATAATAATAAATACATTGCTACATAGCTCCTTCCTTATGGGAGCTGTAACCCACAGCTTGTAATTATTGTTGATACTGGCATGGATCTGTCGTGCTTCTGCCAAGGATTCCATCGAAGTCTTAGAACTTTGTCCCTAGTACCTTTAAGTCCTTTTTCTTGCGGCGTGAAGAACGGCTTTGTCGTCGTATCGTCGTCTATAAGGACATCGTCATCTTGGAAGGAAGTCTTGTCTTTGACACGGCGGTCGAATCCTGGAGTCAGTCTCTGAAAATGTAGATCACAGCACCCATGGCCTCTAGGTCTTCTCGGCGATTTTCAGTTTGTGTCTTCCCTAACTTACCTAGAATCTCCACCAAAATGCCACGTGGAAAATTATGAAAGACAAACTTTATGATGACATAGCCAATAATTTAAGGAAATAACAAACTGAATGATTAAATAAAGGTAAATCTTGAGGGAGTTTACAGAGTAGCAAAAATATAAACAAGAAAATTATACTATGTTAATATAATAATAAATACTTTGCTACAATAGTGACATATAATTATAATTCTTTGCACAAAACCTTTTATTTATTATTCAAACATGGTAAAATGTATATCATGCCTTGATTAATTTACAATTTAAAATTTTAAAATATTTACATCTCTTGTAGAAATATGTTTACAATAGTTTTTCTCTATATCCCTATATACACTGGTGTCCAAAAAATAAGAAACTTTTGTTTTTTAATGATATGTTTTAAAATATACAACGCTAAAAGCTAAAAAGTAATTTAATTAGGTATTTTAAGTCGTAGAATTTATTTATCGCAACCATTCGATTCGGTAAAATTGAAAATATGCAAATTTTTGCTTGTCTTTATAAGTGTGCTATTTGGCGTGTCGTTTACCCCATCTAAGAATTGTCCAATTATAATTTTATTTAATCCTTAGTTAATTATGAGTTTACGAAAAATTTTAGCAGATGCTTTAAAATGGAGAGCTGTTGGAAGAATGGAGGCAGGGCAATCACAAGTTGAAGTAGCAAAATGGCTAAATGTGAATAAATCTGTGGTCAGCAAAATATGAAAACAGTTCATTGAGACAGTAACCATCAAAAGAAAAGAAGGTTCTGGTAGAAAAAGAAAAACAGCTACCTCTGCAGACCGTTATCTGGTCGTAACTGCTAAGCGCCATAGGGAGATGACAGCTATTCAACTCTCTAATGAACTCTCAAGTGCTACTGGAACGAGAATTTCAAGACAAACTGTTTACCGAAGGCTTCACGAAGGTGCTCTTTATGCAAGACGACCAATGGTCTGTATCCCTTTAACCTCTGTTCACAGGAGAGCCCGCTTGAATTGGTGCTTGGAACATCACGCCTGGACTCATGATCAGTGGGCCAATGTTCTCTTCAGTGACGAGTCAAGATTTAGTCTAAACACAGATTCTCGACGAGTTTTCATCTGGATGGAGCCTTGTACCCGCTATCATCCCAGTAACATCAGGGAAATAGACAGTTTTAGAGGGGGCAGTCTCTTAGTTTGGGCTGGCATCAGTTCTAGCAGACGCACACCCCTCCACATTTTTTCTGGGGACACTTTAACTGCCCAAAGGTACAGGGACGAGATCCTTGAGCCCTATCTAAGACCTTATAGAGATCAAATTGGTCACAATTTAATTTTAATGGACGATAATGCTCGTCCGCATAGGGCTAGGCTAGTCAATGAATATCTCCAGAGTGAGAATATTCGAAGGATGGATTGGCCAGCCAGATCTCCGGACCTGAATCCAATAGAGCATGTGTGGGATGCTCTAGGGAGGCGTATTGGAGCTCGTCATCCCTCTCCCAGAACCCTCGTTGAGCTAAGAACTGCTTTATTGGAGGAGTGGGGTTTGTGACGTAATTGTAAATATTCAGATGTAAATATGTAAATATGGTTTTGCATATAGACAGCTCGAGTTAGGATATATATAGAGATAATTGGAAGTTGTCAGTTTAGTTAGTAAGTTACGTTCTTAAATAAAGAAGTGTTCACCATCGTAGCCCGATTCCCTTTGAAGAGAAATAAAACATGGTGGCAGCGTAAAAGCGGTAAAAGCGTAAAAGCAATTTTCAAAATTATAAAGTTGAAATATAAGAATTTTTTTTTTAAGAAAAGGAAAAAAATGGCTGATTATAGGCAAGTTGCTGCGGCAAGCAAAGAGAAAGCTGTACCTGTTGAAATTGTGGATCCATCAACAAAGGATTATCTACAGAGCGGTGAAAAGGCTAAATTATCCCGTTGGAAGCCCATCGATTCTCTGTGCTTAGAAGACTTCAAGGAATCCGAAGACGACGATGGAAAGTACAGTTCATCGGCATATATGGAATGGCCAGAAATCTTGAAGAAAGAAGTCTTGAGACCCGAAGCTTTAGAAAAGGCAGTCAATCTGGAAGATTCTGAGAAGGCGGCAGAAAGTCAACAACTCTCCAAAGAACATTTAGAGAAATCGAACAAACAAGGCTCATGCATAAAAGCTGAATTAAAAACTTGGGAAGATCCTATTGAATCCAACTTAGTAGCTGCAGAGTCTGATAATCCGGCAGTTTCCGAGGAAGAGCTGGCCGGCGAATCTGAAAATCTCAGCCAAGATTCACCTCAATCAGATGCTCAAAGGGAAGCTGAAAATTCTAGCAAGGGGTATTGATGAAAAGGAGTAATTGTACAAAAGTAAAATTGTACAAAAGTGTAATTGTACAAAAGTGTAATTGTACAAAAGTGAAATAGTACAAAAGTAAAATTGTACAAAAGTGTAATTGTACAAAAGTGTAATTGTACAAAAGTGAAATAGTACAAAAGTAAAATTGTACAAAAGTGTAATCGTACAAAAGTAAAATTGTACAAAAGTAAAATTGTACAAAAGTGAAATAGTACAAAAGTAAAATTGTACAAAAGTGTAATTGTACAAAAGTAAAATTGTACAAAAGTGTAATTGTACAAAAGTGTAATTGTACAAAAGTGAAATAGTACAAAAGTAAAATTGTACAAAAGTAAAATTGTACAAAAGTGTAATTGTACAAAAGTGTAATTGTACAAAAGTGTAATTGTACAAAAGTGTAATTGTACAAAAGTGTAATTGTACAAAAGTGAAATAGTACAAAAGTAAAATTGTACAAAAGTAAAATTGTACAAAAGTAAAATTGTACAAAAGTGAAATAGTACAAAAGTAAAATTGTACAAAAGTGTAATTGTACAAAAGTGTAATTGTACAAAAGTGAAATAGTACAAAAGTAAAATTGTACAAAAGTAAAATTGTACAAAAGTAAAATTGTACAAAAGTGAAATAGTACAAAAGTAAAATTGTACAAAAGTGTAATTGTACAAAAGTGTAATTGTACAAAAGTGTAATTGTACAAAAGTGAAATAGTACAAAAGTAAAATTGTACAAAAGTAAAATTGTACAAAAGTGAAATAGTACAAAAGTAAAATTGTGGTTCCTGTGGGATTCCTTTGAAGGTGCGGAGTGACAATTCGGATCACTATGGCAAATCAAAGGAAGCTTGTTCTGCTCCCTCTATAATAGGTGTTGTGAATGCTATTGATGAGAAGGAGTAAAGGATTCTGAAGCGAAGCCAAAGGGCGACGGATTAAAGGATTCTGATGCGAAGCCTAAGGGCGCAGGAGTACGAGAACTGCCTCCATTGGAAGTAAAGGATCGAGTTTGGCTGACGGACCTTAACGGGGAGCCATATGTGAATTGCCCGGAGGCCAACCCACACACTTCGGATGCTCCTACGGATGTGACCGGATCATCAACATCTCCTAAAGAGGCACTTTATAGGACTCGCTCTGGAAGAACAGTTCGTCCGCCCAGACGTTTTGGAGATAACTAGAACTAATCTCTAAGAGGGGAGATGTGACGTAATTGTAAATATTCAGATGTAAATATGTAAATATGGTTTTGCATATAGACAGCTCGAGTTAGGATATATATAGAGATAATTGGAAGTTGTCAGTTTAGTTAGTAAGTTACGTTCTTAAATAAAGAAGTGTTCACCATCGTAGCCCGATTCCCTTTGAAGAGAAATAAAACAGGGTTTACTACCCCTAGACCTCCTCCAAAGCCTGGTAAACAGTATGAGGGCTCGCTGTGAGACCTTGATAGCTGTTAGAGGTGATCATACTCCCTATTGTCATCTTATTTCTTTAAGATCTGGAACCTTAGCTTTGGGTATGTTGGTAATAATTTGCATATTTCATAATATCAATTTTTTTTTTCATATAGCAGGTCAAATTCTCCATAGTTTAAACTATTTGTATACTAAATTTTATATTTGTTAATAAATTAGCTTTTGAGAAATTTCAATATTGGTTAAGTTTCTTATTTTTTGGACACCAGTGTATATAAAAGTCAGTGTATGTATGTATGTATGTATCTATGTCGGCTATACACGTCCACAATACGTAACTAATCTGACTGAAATTTTAACAGTATATATAGTAGAGTCTGGAAAGACTTATAGAGAAATTTCCAGGTCTCTATCCCGAATATTCTTAGAGTTATTTGTAAATTTGCGTTGTAAATTTGCCCTTTCGCTCGCACGCAGCGCCTCTAGCGGTGAAGATGGAAGACAATATCAGCTGACCTAATGTACATGTAAAACGTGTTTTAACAGGACATAGAGAAAAATCTTGAAGTGATATTTGTCGCATTTTTAGCCAAGAAAAACTGAAATTGACAGGTTCTGGGCAAAAATAGTTTTTTTTTTTTTTTTTTTTCAGTCAGAAAATGATGATGATAATATTGCTGTACCATGTTTGATTATCAGATACAAAATTATACCGGGAAAAATTCTAAAAAGCAGGAACAAAATTTTAACAGAAAAACATTCATTCGAGCAGAATACATAAAGCCAGATCATCTCTCTATAAAAATAGCTTCTCATACTGTTACATCATGATTAATGGCGTATTTATTATATTATTTTTAATATATTTGAAATTTAAATTATATATTTATTTATTTTTATATTCTATGATATTTATTTAAAACAGATTATTTTTAGATTATCATCATTTGTATTTAGGTACACTGTGACTTCACTGCTCTCTTTGATGTGAGTAAATAAATAAATTATTCTGGTGGCTACATAAAGTAGACTTATCTCATTATTCCCTTTTATAAATTTGTAGGATGGTTGAAACACGCTCTGGTAAGATGCAAGACCCAGCACAGGAGAGAATCAAGGCTGAAGAGTCTGCCAAGCCGCAACCTGGTGCAACAATTGGTAGAGATGCTAGTTCCGACCCAGTTGTCCTGAATCCCAACATCGACATCCCCAAGTATGATGGAACAGAAGACCCTCGCCCATGGATTGAATCTCTTGAAGAAATTGGCTTCCTGTACCATTGGGCAGACTACATTATCTCTCGTTATGCTGCCATGAATATGATTGGTAGCGCCAAAACCTGGCTGAACCTACACAAGATAAGTTTCACCAGCTGGGAAAATTTCAAGAGCCGCCTAATTCAGGATTTTGCCTCAGACGCCAACAAAGAAGAAATGAAGATGAGACTAAACAGGATGCAACAGTGGAATGAACCTGCAATTAGGTTCGCAGAGGATATCCTTGTACTGTGCAACAAGGTCGACCCCCAAATGGAAGAAGAGACTAAAATAAACTGGGTTATTGGAGGGTTAAAGAAAGAATACTCTTTTGCCCTT
Source organism: Cordylochernes scorpioides (assembly GCA_030710605.1). Lineage (NCBI taxonomy): Eukaryota > Metazoa > Arthropoda > Arachnida > Pseudoscorpiones > Chernetidae > Cordylochernes > Cordylochernes scorpioides. The sequence continues at coordinate 13,619,150 of CP092870.1, forward strand.
CACCTAAACCCTCCTAAAAATACCAATGAACTTCTAGAAATTTGTAAAAAGCTGGATTTGTTCGAAAAGAATTACCAAGAACGTGCAGAAAAATCAAAAGCTCTTTATAATGGACCACGCTCTCCTCGTCCCCATCATCAAGAGCAATGGAAGAATGCTACGTCGTTCAGAAGACCATATCAGAACACCTCCAAGCCCCAGGCCCCCGCTCCGAGGTACTACCAGAACACCTCCAAGCCCCAGGCCCCCACTCCGAGGTATTACCAGAACAAGCCTCTGCCCCAGGTATCTGCCCCTAGACGATCTTACACTCCCAATCCTGAGCCAAAACCGGTCTACCCAAGTAAAACATACAATAAGAATCCAAATTCAAATAGGAATAGGACAGAAGACGGGAGACCAATATGTTTCAAGTGTAACAAGCCAGGACACGTAGCGCGGTATTGCAGAGTCAGGTTTGTAAGAATTGTGGAGGAGGACCCCATAGTTACACAAGACAAGGTCGAAGAAGAAATCCGAATGGATAATGGAACTCAGAAGTCGAGACCTCTGCTCTACTCTGACGTAAGTAATAGCCCGTACTCGAGTATCCCTACAAGGAATAGATATGCTGCATTAGAAGATTTAAACTAAACATCGCGCCTGAGTCCGTCAATCAAAGCAAGTCGACCATAAATGGAATTAAAAAGTTAGACCCCAAATATAAAATGAACATTAACGTGGATAGAATCGGTATCTGCGAAGCTTTGATTGATACAGGCGCCGATCTTTCAGTGGTCGACCTTAGTACAGCTCTTAACACAGGTCTTGAAATAATAAATCCTGATAAAATGTGCTCCGGACCCGATGGCAAAGAATTAGATATCGTAGGAAATATTATTTTAAATATAAAATTTGATGACAAAACAATTACACATCAATTTGTGATAATGAGAACACATTTGCGAATATTTATACTTGGACGTGATTTTCTTAAGAAAATGAACGCAAAAATTGATTGTCAGCGTGAAATAATCAAATATGACTTGACAGAAAATCGTGACGTAATCAAATATCGACAGAAGAAAATAAAGAGTGCAAAGGATGCCATTATACCAGAACTTTCTATTAAATTGATTAATGCATTTGTAGAAGCAGAGGATGGCGAATACATCATCGAGGAGAACCATAAAATGTTTCAAACAAATGGACTTCGACTAGCGAGAAGCTTAATAAATGTTGTGAATAAGGAAACATATATCTGGATAACAAACCCTTACCCTCGACCATTAAAAATATTAAAAAACCAAACATTGTGCTTTGGAAGCCAGCCAGCCGAAGTGAATCTTATGGAAGAAAGTGAACAAAAAGAGCATGAAGAACCCCAATTTCAGATAAACGAAAATTTAACATATACGGAAAAGGAGCAATTGAAACAAGTTTTGGAAAGGTACGAGGATTTGTTTTCGTCGGGATTAGGAAGATCCAACTTAGCGAAACATCGGATCGATACAGAAGGCGCGAAACCGATCAAACACAAGCCGTATAGGGTGAGCGCGAAAGAGCGAGAAATCATAAAAGAACAAATTGATGAAATGCTCAGAGACGGCATAATTGGACCATCCTCGAGTCCATGGTCCTTCCCTGTAATCTTGGTCAAGAAGCGAGATGGTAAGTACAGATTTTGCGTTGACTACAGAAAATTGAATGATGTAACAGTGAAGGATGTTTACCCAATTCCCAGAATTGATGAAGTATTGGATACACTTCAAGGATCCAAATACTTTTCAGCAATTGACCTTAAATCAGGATATTGGCAAGTAGAGGTTGAGGAGAAAGATAAAGAAAAGACAGCCTTCACTACAGCACATGGCCTATATGAGTTCAACGTAATGCCCTTTGGTCTATGCAATGCCCCTGCTACATTTGAGAGGAACATGGAAAATATGCTTGGTAATCTTAGATGGCAAATTTGCTTATGTTATCTAGATGACGTAATCATTTATAGCTCGGATTTTTCAACACATCTCAAAAGAATAGAAGCTGTTTTAAAATGTTTTCGCGAGGCTAATTTAAAATTGAACAACAAAAAATGTCAATTTGCTTTCGAAGAACTGGAGATTCTTGGCCATATAACTAATCAACATGGTATAAAACCAGCGGAGCATAATATCAAGGCTATTAGAGATTTTCCTCGGCCCAAAAAGATAAAAGAAGTTCAATCATTTTTAGGAATGTGCTCATATTATAGAAAATTTATCAAAGGTTTTTCAAAAATTGCCGATCCAATAACCAGTCTTATAAAAAAGAATGTACCTTTTACCTGGACAGAAAATCAAGAAAAAGCATTTCAAACCCTTAAAGTAGCATTGATAAATCCTCCAATCTTAGGGCACTTTGACCCGAATGCAATTACTTACATTCATACTGACGCATCTAACATCGGCCTGGGTGCAACATTAGTCCAAAAGTTCGGCGATAAAGAAAAAGTTATCTCATATTTAAGTCGAACACTGAGCAAACCTGAGCAAAATTATTCGACTACCGAAAAAGAATGTCTAGCTGTTGTGTGGTCAATGTCCAAGTTACGACCCTACCTATATGGAAGGCACTTCAAAATCGTAACTGATCATCACGCACTATGCTGGCTTAAGAATCTGAAAGATCCGACCGGCCGATTAGCACGATGGGCACTGAAGATTCAGGAATATAATTTCGAAATCATACATAAATCAGGTAAAAAACATCTGGACGCTGATGGTCTATCTAGAGGACCCTTACCTGAAAACGAATGGGACGAAGATTATGAAAGACTATTTCTGAATCAAATAATAGACGAAAAGGATGATTTTATTGAGAATATTAAGGAGAACCTTAGTGGAAACAAGCGTTCAATTACACAGAACTTCAAAGAAGAAAATGGGTGTCTCTACAAGAAAAATCCAAATCCTGAAGGTAGGGCATGGTTGCTGGTAGTGCCAAAGAAGAGAAGGAAGGAAGTCATGAGTGAATACCACAACCATATGCTGAATGGCCATCTGGGCGTCGCCAGAACCACTTACCGATTGAAGAATAAATACTATTGGCCTTCCATGTTGAAAGATGTTTCAGAATTTGTAAAGACGTGCCATCTTTGCCAAAGTCGGAAAGGTTCAAATCACTTGCCTTCTGGACTTCTACAACCTATTCCCCCAGCTAACTACCCTTTTGAAAGAATCGGAATTGACTTTGTTGGCCCCTTGCCATCAACGAAAAGAAGAAGGAAGTGGATAATTGTGTTGACTGATTATTATACCAAGTATGCTGAAACAAAGGCAGTATCAGAAGCAACCGTGAAAGAAGTCTCTACATTTTTAATCGAACATATTATTTTACGTCACGGGGCCCCAAGATTTCTTATTAGCGATAGAGGTTCACAATTCACTAGCAATTTGATGAAGGAGGTAATGAAAATGTGCAAAGTGAAACACTGCTTCACAACGAGCTACCACCCCCAGACTAACGGACTAACGGAACGGCTAAATAGAACTTTAATCAATATGATCAGCATGTATGTGAACACAGACCAAAAGAACTGGGATGAAATCCTCCCTTTTATCACCCACGCGTATAATACCACGATTCAAGAAACCACAGGCTACTCTCCATTTTTCCTGTTGTTTGGAAGGGAACCCATGTCCCTCTTAGACGACGAGAATATCCCAACGGACAGTAACATGGACGATTACGACGAATATATAGAAAACTACTTAGATAAAATAGCAAGGACGAGACAGGTAGTCATTAACAACACAGAGAAGACTCAGGAAAGAATGAAAAGAAACTATGACAAAAAACACAATGAGAAAATCTATGAACCAGGACATTTAGTGGCAGTTTGGACACCAGTCAGGAAAATCGGAAAATGCGAAAAACTATTGAGAAAATATTTTGGCCCATATCGAATATTAAAGAAGCTGTCTAACGTAAATTACTTAATTGAGCCGAAAGATAATCCTGGCCAAGACCCATTGATTGTCCATGTCTCAAGACTCAAACCCTATTTTGAGAGAATTGATGAGGTAACTCACGAGGACGTGACGACCTCTGGAGAGGGGGAAGTGTTACATCATGATTAATGGCGTATTTATTATATTATTTTTAATATATTTGAAATTTAAATTATATATTTATTTATTTTTATATTCTATGATATTTATTTAAAACAGATTATTTTTAGATTATCATCATTTGTATTTAGGTACACTGTGACTTCACTGCTCTCTTTGATGTGAGTAAATAAATAAATTATTCTGGTGGCTACATAAAGTAGACTTATCTCATTATTCCCTTTTATAAATTTGTAGGATGGTTGAAACACGCTCTGGTAAGATGCAAGACCCAGCACAGGAGAGAATCAAGGCTGAAGAGTCTGCCAAGCCGCAACCTGGTGCAACAATACACAAAGTTTGGAGCGGGACGTTTCACAAGTGACATTCACGGCGCCAATTCATAATTGTAACGAATAGTATTTGAATAAAAACACTTAATCGGGTAAATTCGGCTAGTAACTATATATTTCCTTCCTTCAAGCGTCATAAAATATTCCGGAACCGTGATAAGAACTCGCAGTAAAACTGCAAAGTCTTTTCAAATAGACCCCATTATATAGTGCACGAAATAAAATGCAAAATCGAAAGCGTTAAAAGAAAGAAAACAAAATCCTAATCCCGAAAGTTTGCAAAGTTTCGAGAAGTTGAACCCATGAATTATGGAGAAAGGCTTGTTGCAGGAAAGAATTTCTAAAACTACAAGGAGGACAATTCTGACCTCTTCACATGTTAACCCTCTCACTCTCTTTCCTCCAAGTATTACACACAAATAGAGCCATCATAATTTTACTCATGAATAAAGCTTAAGGAAGTTTCATATTTTAAGCATAAACCACTACTTATTTGCATATATAACGACATATTTCCCATACATATAAACTCAAACATTCTCCTTTTAAAAATAATAAAAATATAATATATATAAAATATAATAATAATAAAAATTTAAATGTGCATGCAAAAAGGTACAATTAACCCATTAAATTTTGTTCATAAGGGCATACTTTGATAGTGGACGTATTTTTATACACTGCGTGACATTGAAAATGGAACACCAAGAAATAGTTGCCAGAAAGTTATGCAAATTCCAGGGTAGACGCGCCTAACCGAGTTATGCAAATGATGTAAAATACGCAGCTCTCGTGCGCACATGGAGTAAGATATAAGGGAAGGAACTTGCAGAAAGGACAGTATTCGTGTCGTTATTTCTTCAAGGAAAATCATTGTAGAAATTTTGTTCTTGTGTCAAAAGACACGTGTAATAACAGAGAATAAAAAGAGAGATTAAGAGGAACGTGGTAAGTTTCTTTATTAAGCAGTATACGAGCTTTCGGACGTCAGCCGTCCTTCATCAGGTATTGACATGAATGAGAAGGAGATGCTATATTTATAAGCGACAGTTTAGCATAAAAAATATTAAACAAGAAATAAAAGATTAAAAAGATTTGAGATTTGCATGCCAGTAATAAAAATATTTAAAAGTGTACAATATATAGATTTAAGAAAATCTGCATACCTAGGATGAAGGGAAAAAGGCGGAAAACTAGAGGCGAAGACAAAAGCAAGAATAAAAATAAAAATAAGAATATAAACGAGAATATAAAAAACAGCGGAATAAAGATAAAGTTAAAAGTTACGAAGGAGGTGTATCTGTTGGTATAGAATAAAAAGCAGAATATTGGGGCGGGAGGTCAATCTTTCTGTTGAGGCTGGGTGTAGTATTGGAGACAAGGGCTTCGAGAACTAAGCGTTGGTATTTATTTGCTATATCGCTATAAACGGGGGTTGTATTGTCGAGATTGAAGGAATGTCCGGATTCGGCGATATGTTGGTATATGAGCGATTTTTTGTCTTTCGAGCGGATGTTGCGGGCGTGTTCACTGGCTCTGATGGCTATTGTTCGGCCTGTTTCTCCAATATAGCATAAATCGCAATCGTTACAAGGAATTTTGTAAACGGCGTTAGAAAGGGATTGGGGGTTACATTTGGCGGAGCTTTTTGTGATTGGATGTCGTAGGAAGGTGTAAAGGGAAGGTGTGCACTTGTAAAGAGTGCGAATGCCGAATTTACGTAAAAAGGAACCAATACCGGAATTCGTGGTGGAGTATGGGAGGACGCAGGTGCTTTTAAATAAAGGAGGTGTGGTTCTTTTTTGATTGGGTGTGAAAAAATGTCGGTCGATAAAACTGCGTGGATAGCCCGCGGACAAGAGATGCGAGTAGACCGTGCGCCTCTCGATATTTTTAAAGAAAGGGAGGGAACAGTGGGTGTAGATACGTTTGGAAAGAGTTCGGACGGTGGTGATCTTATGGGAGACGGGGGCGTGGGATGAAAAATGTAGGTACGAGGGGGTAAAGCCGGGTTTGTGAAAGACCGTTGTGTGGAATTTATCGTCGGTGTTAATAATTAAAATGTCTAAAAATGGAATACAGTTAGAGCGGGACGGGTTGTGTGTAAAAAGTAGATCCGGATGGTAAGAGTTTAAAGCGGTGAGAATGGGTAAATGATTGGTATCTCGGTGTAGGCAGAAGATGTCGTCTACGTAACGTAACCAAGTAACGACCCCCAAATGATCTTTGGACACCAGCCATTGGTCCAGCCCTAGCATGACAATTTCCGCTGCGATTGTGGAGAGAGGACTGCCCATAGGGGAGCCTCGTATCTGTAGAAAGGAACGGCTGTTGAATTCGAGGGTATTCATGCCAAGACAGATAGTAAACAGATCTATTATCGATTTTTGGTCTTTGCTAGAGAATGTAGAGAAGGCAAGGAGTGAACTAAGACCGTCTGTAATCAAAGAGTGCGGAAGGCATAGGAAAAGGGATGTTACGTCGAAGGTGGACATGATAAGTTTATCAGGCTGGGGAATACTCTTTAATTTGGTTAGAAATTGGTAGAATCTTGAACTGAAAAGAGGTTGTGTGCCTTAACGAGAGGTCTAAGGAGGTTAGTGAGATATTTAGCTAAGTGTAGTGCAGGGGAGAGGTGGTAGGCTACAATGGGCCTAAGGGGAATGTGGGGCTTATGGGTCTTAGGGAGGCCGTATATGTAGGGGACGCCGGTAAGGTTGGAGGTGAATCGCTGGAATTGCTCGGGGGTGATGCTTCCATTCCTCTTGAGCGTCCTGAGTGCAAACTTAAAGCCATCGGAAAGAGCAGCGATTCGTTCGGTTGGGATCTCATGGAACGTGTCTGGGTCAGATAGGAGGTCAAGCATTTTTCTCTCATATTCCTCCGCCTTCATCATAACAACCTGAGAGCCCTTATCGGATCTGGAAATTATAATATCGCAATGGTTCTTTAAGGTTTTAAGGGAAGCGAAATCTTTCTTGGTGGAACTGGGAGCGGTTGAGGATCTCTTAGAGGAGGCGAGGAGTTTGTTGGTGATGGTGGACCGGATATAATGTTTGTCGACGTGGGATTGGTGTTGAAGGGATGACTCAATTCCACTGATTGTGTACAAGAGATCAGGTTCTTTGGGCAGACGGAAGTTGAGGCCTTTTTTTAATAGAGAGATCTGGGTGTCGGAAAGTGTTAAGTCGGTTAGGTTCACGATGCCATCTTCAGGTTTTGGTTGGGTGCAAGAAGGAAATCCGTACTTCAAACGCCAGAATTCAAACATTTTGTGGTGACGGGATTCTATCTCCGAGTTTTGGATCGTGACGCGAGAGTTTATGGTCAGTATAAGGGAACCAAGATCGTTGGGGGAATCCTGCAAGAAAGCAAGTAAAGCAGGCCTCTGATGGTTCTCTGAAGGAAGCGGATCATAGCTCGGGAGCCTTTAATTCTGGAAAGGAGAAGTTGTTCCTCAGTACGTTGTATGATGCCTGTGGAGTAGTGGTTTCCTACTGGGTCATGAATCCTGAGGGAAGGAGGAATAAAGGAGGATTGGGAACATTTTTGATTGAAGACAAGATGGCATTTCCACCGGGCCAGCTGTAGAGATTTCTTGATCAACTGTCGCCTATAATAGGGTAAAAATTCAAGATTGGGATCAGACATGATAAGCCACGTTTGGAATATAAAAAGAGAGATTAAGAGGAACGTGGTAAGTTTCTTTATTGAGCAGTATACGAGCTTTCGGACGTCAGCCGTCCTTCATCAGGTATTGACATGAATGAGAAGGAGATGCTATATTTATAAGCGACAGTTTAGCATAAAAGATATTAAACAAGAAATAAAAGATTAAAAAGATTTGAGATTTGCATGCCAGTAATAAAAATATTTAAAAGTGTACAATATATAGATTTAAGAAAATCTGCATACCTAGGATGAAGGGAAAAAGGCGGAAAACTAGAGGCGAAGACAAAAGCAAGAATAAAAATAAAAATAAGAATATAAACGAGAATATAAAAAACAGCGGAATAAAGATAAAGTTAAAAGTTACGAAGAAGGTGTATCTGTTGGTATAGAATAAAAAGCAGAATATTGGGGCGGGAGGTCAATCTTTCTGTTGAGGCTGGGTGTAGTATTGGAGACAAGGGCTTCGAGAACTAAGCGTTGGTATTTATTTGCTATATCGCTATAAACGGGGGTTGTATTGTCGAGATTGAAGGAATGTCCGGATTCGGCGATATGTTGGTATATGAGCGATTTTTTGTCTTTCGAGCGGATGTTGCGGGCGTGTTCACTGGCTCTGATGGCGATTGTTCGGCCTGTTTCTCCAATATAGCATAAATCGCAATCGTTACAAGGAATTTTGTAAACGGCGTTAGAAAGGGATTGGGGGTTACGTTTGGCGGAGCTTTTTGTGATTGGATGTCGTAGGAAGGTGTAAAGGGAAGGTGTGCACTTGTAAAGAGTGCGAATGCCGAATTTACGTAAAACGTGGCTTATCATGTCTGATCCCAATCTTGAATTTTTACCCTATTATAGGCGACAGTTGATCAAGAAATCTCTACAGCTGGCCCGGTGGAAATGCCATCTTGTCTTCAATCAAAAATGTTCCCAATCCTCCTTTATTCCTCCTTCCCTCAGGATTCATGACCCAGTAGGAAACCACTACTCCACAGGCATCATACAACGTACTGAGGAACAACTTCTCCTTTCCAGAATTAAAGGCTCCCGAGCTATGATCCGCTTCCTTCAGAGAACCATCAGAGGCCTGCCTTACTTGCTTTCTTGCAGGATTCCCCCCAACGATCTTGGTTCCCTTATACTGACCATAAACTCTCGCGTCACGATCCAAAACTCGGAGATAGAATCCCGTCACCACAAAAAGTTTGAATTCTGGCGTTTGAAGTACGTATTTCCTTCTTGCACCCAACCAAAACCTGAAGATGGCATCGTGAACCTAACCGACATAACACTTTCCGACACCCAGATCTCTCTATTAAAAAAAGGCCTCAACTTCCGTCTGCCCAAAGAACCTGATCTCTTGTACACAATTAGTGGAATTGAGTCATCCCTTCAACACCAATCCCACGTCGACAAACATTATATCCGGTCCACCATCACCAACAAACTCCTTGCCTCCTCTAAGAGATCCTCAACCGCTCCCAGTTCCACCAAGAAAGATTTCGCTTCCCTTAAAACCTTAAAGAACCATTGCGATATTATAATTTCCAGATCCGATAAGGGCTCTCAGGTTGTTATGATGAAGGCGGAGGATAATGAGAGAAAAATGCTTGACCTCCTATCTGACCCAGACACGTTCCATGAGATCCCAACCGAACGAATCGCTGCTCTTTCCGATGGCTTTAAGTTTGCACTCAGGACGCTCAAGAGGAATGGAAGCATCACCCCCGAGCAATTCCAGCGATTCACCTCCAACCTTACCGGCGTCCCCTACATATACGGCCTCCCTAAGACCCATAAGCCCCACATTCCCCTTAGGCCCATTGTAGCCTACCACCTCTCCCCTGCACTACACTTAGCTAAATATCTCACTAACCTCCTTAGACCTCTCGTTAAGGCACACAACCTCTTTTCAGTTCAAGATTCTACCAATTTCTAACCAAATTAAAGAGTATTCCCCAGCCTGATAAACTTATCATGTCCACCTTCGACGTAACATCCCTTTTCCTATGCCTTCCGCACTCTTTGATTACAGACGGTCTTAGTTCACTCCTTGCCTTCTCTACATTCTCTAGCAAAGACCAAAAATCGATAATAGATCTGTTTACTATCTGTCTTGGCATGAATACCCTCGAATTCATCAGCCGTTCCTTTCTACAGATACGAGGCTCCCCTATGGGCAGTCCTCTCTCCACAATCGCAGCGGAAATTGTCATGCTAGGGCTGGACCAATGGCTGGTGTCCAAAGATCATTTGGGGGTCGTTACTTGGTTACGTTACGTAGACGACATCTTCTGCCTACACCGAGATACCGATCATTTACCCATTCTCACCGCTTTAAACTCTTACCATCCGGATCTACTTTTTACACACAACCCGTCCCGCTCTAACTGTATTCCATTTTTAGACATTTTAATTATTAACACCGACGATAAATTCCACACAACGGTCTTTCACAAACCCGGCTTTACCCCCTCGTACCTACATTTTTCATCCCACGCCCCCGTCTCCCATAAGATCACCACCGTCCGAACTCTTTCCAAACGTATCTACACCCACTGTTCCCTCCCTTTCTTTAAAAATATCGAGAGGCGCACGGTCTACTCGCATCTCTTGTCCGCGGGCTATCCACGCAGTTTTATCGACCGACATTTTTTCACACCCAATCAAAAAAGAACCACACCTCCTTTATTTAAAAGCACCTGCGTCCTCCCATACTCCACCACGAATTCCGGTATTGGTTCCTTTTTACGTAAATTCGGCATTCGCACTCTTTACAAGTGCACACCTTCCCTTTACACCTTCCAATCACAAAAAGCTCCGCCAAACGTAACCCCCAATCCCTTTCTAACGCCGTTTACAAAATTCCTTGTAACGATTGCGATTTATGCTATATTGGAGAAACAGGCCGAACAATCGCCATCAGAGCCAGTGAACACGCCCGCAACATCCGCTCGAAAGACAAAAAATCGCTCATATACCAACATATCGCCGAATCCGGACATTCCTTCAATCTCGACAATACAACCCCCGTTTATAGCGATATAGCAAATAAATACCAACGCTTAGTTCTCGAAGCCCTTGTCTCCAATACTACACCCAGCCTCAACAGAAAGATTGACCTCCCGCCCCAATATTCTGCTTTTTATTCTATACCAACAGATACACCTCCTTCGTAACTTTTAACTTTATCTTTATTCCGCTGTTTTTTATATTCTCGTTTATATTCTTATTTTTATTTTTATTCTTGCTTTTGTCTTCGCCTCTAGTTTTCCGCCTTTTTCCCTTCATCCTAGGTATGCAGATTTTCTTAAATCTATATATTGTACACTTTTAAATATTTTTATTACTGGCATGCAAATCTCAAATCTTTTTAATCTTTTATTTCTTGTTTAATATTTTTTATGCTAAACTGTCGCTTATAAATATAGCATCTCCTTCTCATTCATGTCAATACCTGATGAAGGACGGCTGACGTCCGAAAGCTCGTATACTGCTTAATAAAGAAACTTACCACGTTCCTCTTAATCTCTCTTTTTATATTCCAAACGTGGCTTATCATGTCTGATCCCAATAACAGAGAATGCCAGGTCATCGTAAACGGAGGCAGTTCAAGCAGACAGACGCTGTTACGAGGGGCATGGTGATCGGACTGAAAAGGGCAGGTTGGTCCATACGTCAAATCGCAGCTGATACACACCTTGGTGCGTCCACGGTGCACCGACTGTGGAGAAGATGGTTGGAACAAGGAAATGTGGCAATTTATAGGAATGTCGGTGCAACCAGAGTGACGTCAGCACGTGTGGATCGGTGTATCCTTCGACAAGCAGTGGCGGCCCCACAAGCCACTTGCACCGCCATCCTGCAACATGTGCAAGACACCCTAGATCATTCCATCTCGACCAGAACCATTTCCCGTTGATTGGTTGCTAATAGCTTGCACTCATGCCGTCCGCTAAGAAGACTGCCATTGACCCCACCGAATAGGCGCCAACGTTTGGAATGGTGCCGGGCTAGATCGACGTGGATGACGGAATGGCACAGGGTCGTGTTCTCAGATGAGTCGCGTTTCTGCTTGTCCAGTGATAGTCGCCGTGTACGCGTGTGGCGTCGACGTGGAGAAAGGTCCAATCCGGCAGCAATTGTGGAACGCCCCACCGTGCGACAACGTGGAATCATGGTTTGGGGCGCAATCGCGTATGATTCCAGGTCACCTTTACTTCGTATTCAGGGCACTATGACGGCCCAACGATACGTTGATGATGTGCTGCGAACGGTGACACTCCCCTTATTCAGGGGGTACTCAATGCCCTTTATCAGCAGGATAACGCCCGACCGCACACTGCTCGCATTAGCCAACAAGCTCTGCAAAATGTAAAGATGCTTCCCTGGCCACCGTACTCTCCTGATCTCTCACCAATCGAGCACGTCTGGGACATCATTGGACGCCGTTTGCATGCCTTGCCACAGCCGCGTTCAGAAGACGAACTGTGGCAAATGGTTGAGAGGGAATGGAGAGCCATCCCTCAGGACGCCATCCGTACTCTGATTGACTCTCTACCTAGACGTGTTGCTGCGTGCATCGCCGTCCGCGGTGGTCCTACTTGCTACTAAGCCGACGCCGTTCTCGCTCTGTATTATGAATCATTTTGAAATAAAGATCACTTATTGTTCGTCCCTGTCTCTCTCTGTCTGCCGAGTTTCATCACTTTCTGGCCACTATTTCTTGGTGTTCCATTTTCAATGTCACGCAGTGTATATAGAGACCTTTAAAATTGCAAATACAAAAATACCTTTCAATTCATTAAATTTTAAAAGGGTATCTATTTTATTATTAAAATTATTTAAATGTTGGGAATTTTGCCGAGAGAAAGTAATCTATAAACAGAAAAATCGCCTCTCCCGTCGAAATATGCACCAATACAAATCACCATCTATTGGGATTCTTTTCTACCGGATTCGGGTCGATGACAAAGCCACAACACCATCTTTGGAAAACTTGGAAGGTTGAAGGAGAGACCTGGATTTCGTGCTAATGGCCCTCGTCAATGCAGCGATGGCTTTGATTTCATGAAAGCTATTCATAAAATCGTTTTGCTAAATAGGTCTTTATCTGGCAAAGTGGTTAGGGCAAATCTACTATTCTGGAAAAAGATATGGCTACATTAGGGGAATTCATAAAATTTATATAATTATGTTTTTTTTAATGGTTTTAATATTTAGGTTAAATTCCATTTAATGAAGAAATATGAGTGATTGACAAAATTATAATTTAATTACATGGGTATAAAAATGAATTAAGGAAACTTTTATGAAATATATTTTAAAAAATATTGAAAACAAGTTTAAATAAATTAAATGTAAAATGGTTGTTAATTTGCAGGGGCTAGAAGTGAAATAAAATATTTGTAATGAAAATATACTTGACGAGTGACCCGGGCAACGCCCCGGGTTTACTCGAAGGGCCCGCAGGTGAGAAACTATAGGCATTGGTTCCTATGCCTAAAAAATTATTTAAAATGAAAAAAGAAGAAAAATACTAATAAATCAGAAAATAAAAGTGCAAACAACACATCTACACTACTTCAAGAACATGAGAGCACATGCACTGTGTCACCATACGTGTACCATTCGTAAAGACCCTGCTTAGGATTAAAATATCTCCGAAGCATAACAATACAACCAACTCATGTTTGGTAAGCATTTTCAGGAAAAAAACTATAGGCATTAGTTGAAGAGTTTAAATAAATATATTTAGAGTGAAAAAATGACACAAATCAGCAAATAAAATTGCAAAAAATGCTACTATATCGCAGATAAGACAACATATAAAAGGAATGAAATTATTTAAAGGACCTCATTAAAACTACATTTCTAGTTTTATATCTACAATATAACCTCGATAATTCGACCATGTTTTGTTGTCCTGACCTACAGCCTATCATATAACAAACTTTAATTCAACACTATCGATAATTCGACCATTTTAAATTTCAACAATTGTTTGTTGCTCAAAGATAACTTCACTGCTAAAAAGGTATTACAGAGAAAACGGCTGATATTGTAAATGTACAAAATGTATGTATAGAGCAGGGGAATAATAAATAAAGACCAAAATCAAATTAATTGATAATAAATAGATTATTGCCAAAAAAAAAATACAAAAAGTATTTTTTTCTCCTTTCTTATCTTCACTCAATCATATTAGAGTGTCAAGCTTGTAAAGCTTGAAATTAACAACCATCATGATTGGGTGAAGTAGAATGCGTCTGCCTTTGTCATCAAGACTGGGAGCACTACTCAGTGGCAGGCCACTGACTTAGCTCCAAAAGAATGTATCCCTGGATTAGGAGCCCTTACAAGGTACTATCAGCCGGGCCAGCTGAGCTCAGGTTTTTTTAGTGAGTTTGTTACTGCTCCCCCTCCTCCTTTTTCATCCTGGCTTGGGACCGGCAAAGGCGGAGTTTTTTTTCTTTCAGGTGAGAAACTTTAGGCATTGGTGAAAAGTGTAAATATATATTTTGGAAATGAAAAAAAAAGGATAAAATAAATCAGAATATAAATTTACAAACTATATTTCAGAGGAGACGATTTATAATAGGAATTCATTTAAATGACCTCATTAAAAACTACATTTTATATATACTTGGGTTCAACTTTACATGTATGCTATCCAAAGTTCGCACACTTGGAAAAGTCACATAAAGTCGTCTGTGAGTAAACACAGGCTCTTGTAGCAAAGGATTGGCCTTGAGCCCTCTTTATAGTCATATATTTCAGACATTATACAGTGTGTTCAACTTTGGGTACTGTCAGTATATGTGCTTCAAGGACATGAGAGCACATGCGCTAGAACACCATACCTGTTCCATCGCAAAGATCCTATAGGCATTGGTGAAAGTGTAAATAAATATTTTGGAAATGAAAAAAAATTGCCGATATGACAACATATTAAAGGAATAAATTCATTTTAAAGACCTCATTAAAAACATAAAGTCGTCTGTGCGTAAACACAGGCTCTTGTAGCAAAGGTTTGGCCTTGAGCCCTCTTTATAGTCATATATTTCAGACATTATACAGTGTGTTCAACTTTGGGTACTGTCAGTATATGTGCTTCAAGGACATGAGAGCACATGCGCTAGAACACCATACCTGTTCCATCGCAAAGATCCTATAGGCATTGGTGAAAGTGTAAATAAATATTTTGGAAATGAAAAAAAATTGCAGATATGACAACATATTAAAGGAATAAATTCATTTAAAAGACCTCATTAAAAACAACAATTCTATATTTTTATATATACAATATAATCTAATTAATTCGACACATGATAATTCGACCATTTTTGGAAGTCTCGACCTACGGCCTATCATATGACAAACTAATTCGACACTTTCGATAATTCAACTATTTTGGAAAATCAAATTTCAACAGTTGATATTTGTCTAAACCCCTATTATTAACAACATATTAGACTGCAGAGTGCAAAAATGTAGAAAAGTGTATGTATATAATTGTATGCATATATTTGTATGTAAATAATTGTATGCATATATTTGTATGTAAATAATTGTATGCAAATAATTGTATGTATAGATCAATGAGTAAAATAATTTTTTTTTTGCTTATCCCTAGTACACGTGGTACAGGCCTTGATAATCATGGTGGGTAGAGTAGGCGACTGCTTTAACTGTAAGTACACCACATGTCTAAACATGTGAAAAGCAGTTCGACTTTGCATTTACAAATGTGCCAGAGCCCCGTTTGATTACTTGCGCTTGCTGGTGGAGTTGGACTTTTGCAAGAATCGGAAGCCATTGGAGCATTTTTTTTTTAATTTTTCAGAAAAAGTGCCCAATGCGGGAATCGAACCCGGGTCGTAGCGGTCGAAAACCAACGGCTTAGACCATCCTTCCACCAACCCCCAGTAAAATAAGTAAGTAAAAAGAAGACCAAAAATAAGTGATAATAATTTATTGAATAACAAACAAAATAAAAAATCTTTCAGGTGAAAAATTATAGGCATTGGTAAAAAAGTAAACAAGAGAAATAGCAATTGGGGTTTTGTGTCTGCGGCGAGTCATATTAGCACGCCTAGCTGTTAGGGGAGTGAGTCTTCCACGGCCTTTTCGAGGCATGACAGAAGACGCTGAAAAAAAAAAGGTAAAATAAGAACCAAGCAGAGGAAAACTATAAAACTGAAAGCCAGGACAGGCATAAAAATAAAATTCCAAGCATGTGAGGAAACAATTGATGAAAAAAAAATGTGCAAATAATATGTATATAAAAAAGCAAAGCCCAATTCTAAACCCAAATATTTTTTTTTATGAGAAGAACATCAACATATTGCATGATTACGGCAGTCCATAGCTTCCCTGACAAAAATTCACCAAGAAAGTTAAATATTCCAAAATTTTTCTGTGTGTAAATTGCTAAATATGTAAAAAACATGTATACAAAAAAGCAAAGCCCAATTCCAAACCCAAATATTTTTTTTATGAGAAGAACATCAACATAATGCATGATTACGGCAGTCCATAGCTTCCCTGACAAAAATTCACCAAAAAAGTTAAATATTCCAAAATATTTCTGTGTATATATTGCTAAATGTGTAAATAACATGTATATAAAAAAGCAAAGCTTAATTTTGAATTTCATTATCCTTTTCACAGGAAAAGCATCAAAATACTGCATAAGTACGGCACTTTTGCAGCCCCCCTGACAAAAATTCACTAAAAGAGTTAATTATTCAAAAAAATATTTTGGTATATATATTGCTAAATGTGTAACAAACATGTATATAAAAAATCAAAGCTTAATTCAAAGTTTTAATATTTTTTTTATAAGAAAAGCTACAAAAGCAAATAGGGAGAAGTGGGGCCATTTAGCCATTTTCAAAATTTGATTGTGAAAGAGTAAATAAATGAATAAATAAGGACAAATATAAAGAGAAAGTATTGCTAAATGTGTAACAAACATGTCTATAAAAAAGCAATGCCTAATTCTAAGTTTTAATTTTTTTATATAAGAAAAGCTACAAAAGCAAATAGGGAGAAGTGGAGACATTTAGCCATTTTCAAAATCTGATTGTGAAAGATTAAAAAAATGAGTAAATAAGAGCAAATATAAAGAGAAAGTATTGCTAAATGTGTAATAAACATGTCTATAAAAAAGCAATGCTTAATTCTAAGTTTTAATATTATTTTTTAAATAAAAGCTACAAAAGCAAATAGGGAGAAGTGGTGACATTTAGCCAATTTCAAAATCTGATTGTGAAAGAGTAAAAAAATGAGTAAATAAGAGCAAATATAAAGAGAAAGTATTGCTAAATGTGTAACAAACATGTCTATAAAAAAGCAATGCTTAATTCTAAGTTTTAATATTTTTTTTTTAAATAAAAGCTACAAAAGCAAATAGGGAGAAGTGGGGCCATTTAGCCATTTTCAAAATTTGATTGTGAAAGAGTAAATAAATGAATAAATAAGGACAAATATAAAGAGAAAGTATTGCTAAATGTGTAACAAACATGTCTATAAAAAAGCAATGCCTAATTCTAAGTTTTAATATTTTTTTATAAGAAAAGCTACAAAAGCAAATAGGGAGAAGTGGAGCCATTTAGCCATTTTCAAAATCTGATTGTGAAAGAGTAAAAAAATGAGTAAATAAGAGCAAATATAAAGAAAAAGTATTGCTAAATGTGTAATAAACATGTATATAAAAAAGCAAAGCTTAATTCTAATTTTTAATATAAAGAAGAAATAAGACACAAAAATGGAGCTAAATTCAAATGAAAAACTATAACAAATTAATAAAAAAAAATAAGACCTAATCCAAATGTCACCATCATCAGACAAAAGAAAAAATGAGATTTTATTCTTTAGTTCATTTATTCTTTTGTCTGATGCTGTTGCTGAAACGTCACACACTATTAAATTATTTGGATTAGGTCTTATTAATGAGAAAAAAAAAGATGCCAAAGAGAGATGAAAAGATGCCAAAAAAGATAACCAGATACAAAAATTGAGCTAAATTCAAATGAAAAACTATAACAAACACTTATAAAAGATAATTATTATAGAATAAAAGTAATAATTCAATCTACAATTCGAAAAATGTATATATTTAAATGAAAAACTATAACAAAGTACTTACATAATCAAATGATTCAGAAATATATATTATTTCAAAACACATTTTTACGCATTTCAAAACAAAGGAATTGATTATGATAAATGCAAAAAATCTACGATTGTAAAATAGATTAAATTAAAAAATAAAAATAACTGTTAACATTAGGAAAATAAAAACAGGTCTATCATACGAAGAAAAAAATAACGAAAATTTTGGTATATAGATTGTTATGTGTAGTTCAGAATCTTCGGAGGAGATAGCTCAGGACTTTACAATGGAAAACTCTGTTACGGTATTATCTATATAGATATTCAATTTTAAATTTAGGTTCAAAATGAGTTGTACTCACAGTACACAAAAGTGTTCATGGTGGTGTAGTGGGTAAGTTCGCACTGGTTGATGTGGCCATGATCAGGTGTTTGGTGATGGTTGGAGAATGAACAGTCGTGCAGGGGGCAGAAGTTCTTGTCGTCATGTGGAATGCGGATATTTTCTGTGAGTATGTTGATATTTCAATGACCAGTAGGATGCAAGGCTTTTTTCCTTGGGAGGTAAGCCATTTCCCTGAGGCTGGCAGCGGTGATGTCTTGGATGGGTTTCGAAATATGTGGCGCTATGTCCGTGGCTATTGCTAGAATGGCGATTATCTCTGGCGTCGCTCTGATCTCCAAGTTCCATCGTTTAATCAAGGTCCGCGGTATAATCCTGGTGACTGAATTTTGTCGTCAAACAAACCCTAGCAGTCATAGAGCCTCATGGTAAAGCGTCAATGGGTAACACAAAGGACAAGACAGGTTAGATGTCATCTGAGATAGACCAGCGCCGAAGACGCGACAAGTCCAAAAGGGGTGTCTCATTTACACGAGAGAGAAATATGTTCTGGTGTTTTCCGGGCCGTTTGTAGGTGGCGGTGGTCTTTAAACTTACTGGAAGATTCCTGGGAGGAAATGAATGTTCTCTACGAAATTGGACCTCGCCCTGTCCTGGGTGTGGCGGACTCTCAATAAAACTTTATTTCTTTGTTTGTAATTACATTATAGCCAAACTGGCGTGTTGAATTCTATCTACATTTAGAGGCAGTTACACTATTTATAATTATGATACATATGTAGATCTAATGTATATTGAAATATATTACACAATATATATATAGTAAGGAGCTTGGATATATTGACAGTTGATATGGCGTAGTATTGGGAGAGTCGACACAGGTTTAACCCAGCAGAGAAGAGACGGATTCAACTGAGTGAAAGCGGCATTGAACCGCCCCAAAAGCGAAAGGAACAACTGCTCTAATCCACATGTTAAAACGTTGTCTAATCTGCCGTCACCCGAGGAAAAAAAAACACTTCTCGTGTTCACTTGTGTTAAGCTTCCTTGACGGTTGTGATAAGTGGTGTTTTCGTGCTCCTAATTTATTTGTATTTAAAGGTGATGTTCTAAATAATGCGTTTTGTTAGACAAATTGTGATAAAAATAAATGGAAGAGAGAAATGAAATATGGTTTAAAAATGGATCAGGTATACATTAAACAATGTATTAATGAATCAATATTGTCATATATATGTTTTGAATACATTTTCCTGAGATGGAGGAATTAATAAGCTTGATTTTGGAAACTGTTATAATAAATTTGAGAGAAAGATAAATGATTAGCTTGTTTTGAAACATGATATTAAATGGTATGCAGTATTATTTTGAGATAGAAATTTCTATTAATTGCTGATTTATTATAATATACTCTATAATATATATTATTGAGTTATATATATATATATTTAGAAAGAAATTTATCTTAATTATCTTAAATTGTAAGAGTCACAGCTTTTAAATATAGGTTAGGCGTTATGTCGGAATAGCAAGCTAATTCTGAGTTATGTAATACCATTAAGATAAGTTTGAACTAAAAATATTTGTAAGAAAATTTTGAATTTCGCCTGTTCCTTTTTCAACCCGGGCATATGACGCGTAATAGCTGTTGGACCTTTTTTCTATTTCATTTTATCTAATTATTTATTAAATAGATATTGAAACAAACCTCAATATTTTAAATTTACTAAAAATATTTATAGCTTAAACTTATCTCAATGGAAATATATATAAGGAATAAGAACATTGAAACGCGAATGTTTATTTTCACAAATCAATCCAACTTCTACTGTTCTTAGTGCGATGGAAAAATTATGAGAGGGCTTGGCTAATCAGTGGTGAACCCTCCTATCGGTTTCGCCAATTTAATCTACCAGACCGCTTCTTTATATGTATTTTAAATAATTCCCAATTGCACGAAGACTTTCTTTTCTGATCACTGGTGAAAATGATTCCTCATATTCTACGCCATATTTTTGAATACAACCAATAGCAACTAATCTAGCTTTTCTTCTATAAACACCTTCACCAGGCGTACTCTTTAAGCTAAAGATCCATTTGCAGTTTATGCTCTTCATATTCTTTTCTCTTTGAACGAGAGTCCATACCTTATGCTTGTTAATAGAATAAAATTCTTCATTCATTGCTTCGAGCCATTCATATTTATTCTCGCAGTTAGTATTTTAAATAATTACAACTCTCTTTAAAGCAAAAAAATAATTATTTATTCCGTTTTCTTTATCTCTATACCAATGAAAGGTTCATTCTCCCCTTCTTCTTTTAAAGCAACAAATCTTCCTATCTCTGATGCTAGTTTTTCATTAAAGGTTTTATCCGTTCCGACTATTATTAGATCATCCACGTATAAACCCAATATTCCATATTCCTTTCCTTTTCTAAAAGTGTACACACATGGATCATATTGCGATCTTTCCATTCCCAGTTGTATCAGTATCTCGTTGTGTGTGTGATCCTTTTATTCCAACAATGTCCCGATTGTGGAAGTCCATATATACTTTTTAACAATTTGCAAACTTTGTCTTCTTCACCTTTTTCAACAAATCCTTCCGGCTGTGCCATAAAAATAGTTTCCTTCAATTCTCCGTAAAGGTAGGCGGTCTTCACATCATATGATGTTATAACCAAATTCAACTGAGGTGCTAGGGCTACAATTGCACGAAGACTTTCTTTTCTGATCACTGGTGAAAATGATTCCTCATATTCTACGCCATATTTTTTATAAAATTATTTTTTTTTTATAATATTATATTCTAATATAAAATTCATGTTATTTCTTTCTTTTATTCTTTGCGAACGTCGAACGCCTTGTTCAAGCAATTTCATTTCTACTTCTCTCAGTTTTGCTCTGTGTTTTTCCTCTAAAACTTTTTGTGTATCTCCCTTTTTGCGACCTGACCTTACAATTCTTTCCTCGTTAGGTTCGTCTAGCGTGGGAATCGTTTCTTCATTTAGTTCTGAGGTTTCTGGACGCGTCCGAAGGTCGATTTCAATATTATTTTCCTCTTCCTTTTTATATGCAAAATGGTCGTAATTTGTGTCTTCTTGAAGATTTTTTGCATAATCAATTCCTTTCTCATTTTCGACAAATTTTACTGATCTTACTTCTTTTATTTTCTTAGTGATTATGTCATACACTCGATAAGCCTTTATTTTCAGAGAATAGCCTACAAAAATACCTTTTCGACTTTTAGGCATAAATTTACTTCTATGTTGTTGTGTAATGGGCCAAAACGCCAAACAACCGAATATACACACAGAGTATTGAAAAATAAAATACGACAGTGGTGAACCCTTCCATCGGTTTCGCCAATTTAATTTACCAGACCGCTTCTTTATATGTCATAACACAACATGTAAAAATATATCTTATAGTTTTTCAAATATAGATACACTGTGTAATATAAGGAAAAGAAAAAAGAAAGTTAGTAAGATCACACCTATAGTCGACCATATCGCCCGACTTTCTATAAATGGACGTTTCTGGGAACTGGAATCACTACCCCGTTCCCCTTCCATTGGCGGACATTGTTATGGTTCTGCTCAAAATACTATAAAATCCCCTGGATATTATGCTGACGGATTCCGGGCAGTTGGCGTTTCTTGCGCTCCAGGGGCCTGGGTTATCCTTATTTCTCTCTATGCTGACGGAGCAGTTCTCTCCGAGGTTATCTCCACGCCGATTGTTCCCAGGGTGGTCCTAGGATCTTCTCTTTTCTCTCTGGCTTACTACTAACGGTTTTTGCTCCTTGTTTCTGCCTCCTGTGTGCGTACTTACCTCTTGCTACTCAACCCACGACTGTATATCTGTATAACAAATTACCATTTGTATGACGCAAATTACATTACTATGAGGTAGGTGATATAAGCAGAAAATAAATGTCAAATATACAAGTATTCTAGTTGGTTCTAGATCAAAATGTCGACCAATTAAATTAGAGAGAAAACTTTTATTTATTCAAGTAAATATGATAATTAATAGATAATTTTCTACAGTAATATAAGCACAGTAAAATTATTTACAAATATGTTGAATATTGTTTAGGTATTTTATTTATGTAGGACTATGGTTGGATGTCGGGATTTTGGCTATCGGCATTTTTTTCTGGAACTCATTTTAACAACTTTAATCTAAATTTTCAGCTTGAGAAGCTGCGATCTGTTTCAAAAACACCATCAACGGAAGTGTAGAAGTCGACTCCGCTCAGAAACGATCAGCTGGAATAAGAGGAAGTGACTGTCGCTTAAAATCTTTCAATTTGGTTCTCGAGGAGTGTCATTTGTCTCTTTTCTTCAGGTCAACGAGAGCTTGCCCTCCAGGTGGCCTCGGCACCTTTCTAGAGTGTGAATATAAGTCTAGAGAAGTCAACATATCACTACAGATTATTTTTATTATGGACTTTCCTAAAAAAATATTGAAAAGTTGAAAAGCTTAATTTTGATTTATTTTTTATGTATGTATATTGAAAGGAACAATTCATTTTCCATATATTTAGATTCACAGCAGAGGAACACCCTTCAAATTTTTCATATTGAATTAGTGGAAGTAATCTTTCTAAAAGATAGAGATAATTATAACAATGGCTACAAAGTAACTTTAAAGCCATTTCAATAACATCTAAATTTTGGATTTGCTAATTTGAGTATTTGAATAATATCTATTTATAGCAAATATAATTTTGAAAAAATAAAGAACTCCTTTAACTATAAAAGCAAAAGTCGTCTCTTCCGTGCAAAGACGTCAAACTAGAGGACATCTACTCTTTTATGATGCCATGGAAAATTTCGACAAAACTTAATTCTCCGACTTTGCTGACTTAGAAGAATCATTATAACACAATATAATGCGGCTTATTAACGACATTTGACAATTTTTACCGCAAATGTTTATTTTGAACGAAATATCGTAATTTATTTTGAGGAGAAATAACAACTATTTCTATGCTTAGGGATGAATTATGAAAGGATGAATTGGGATAGGTAATGATGAACGGAAAAATAAAGGTTCCCAGGAATGGGATCGGAATTATCTTCAGTGTGAAATGGAGAAAACTTGTCAAATAATTTCCAAAACAAGTCCAAAACAAACAATTTGATTATAAATTTTAGAGCCAACTAATTAAAAGAAATCGGTGTAACAAACTATTCAAATTGATGTTGACTTAAATAAATTTCAGAAGCTGAAGACTTTATGTAGTTGTCAAAACATAATTGTCAAATGATGTCAAAAATATTTTAAAAGACTATCAATAAGCTGAAGACGACAAAAACGACTTTTTAAATATTCCATTGTGTACTCATTTCATACATTTTATAAATGATTAATGCTGAAACTCTCTTGGTAAAAACAATAAGCCTACTTGAAGATGTTACTACTCTGATCAAAAGGTTTCGACACTTTGCTCATAAGTTAAAAAAAAAAAACTTTATTATTCTACCAAATTCAAATTGTCCCCTTCAAAGTAGTCCCCGTTGGCCGCGATGCACTTCAGCCAACTTTTTTTCCAGTCGGCAAAACACCTCTGGCAGTCTGTTTCGGGATCGCCTTCATGGCCTTCTTCGATTCCACTTTGATCTCTTCTATGCTCTGAAATTTCCGACCCTTTAACTTTTTTTTTTAGCTTTCCAAAGAGGAAGAAGTCGCAGGAGGCCAAATCGGGACTGTAGGGGGGTTGGGGGAACACAGAGGTTGAGTAGTCCTGCAGGAACTTCGAGATTTTGAGGGCTGTGTGCGCCGGCGCGTTATCGTGGTGGGGGATCCACGACTTGCTCCCCTACAGCTCCGGCCGTTTCTGCCTGATCGCTTCCCTCAATCGCCTCAAAACTCCCAGGTAGGAGTCAGCAGTTATTGTAGAGCCTTGTTGTTGAAATTCATGATGAACGATGTCCTGGTATTCGAAGAATACCGTCAACATGACCTTGACTTTGCTGGGAGCCTTCCTCGCTTTCTTTGGTCTTGGCTCATTTTTGAAACGCCACTCCGATGCCTGTTGGGTAGTTTCCGAATCAAACCCGTAAATCCATGTTTCGTCTCCAGTAATGACCCTCTTCAGCATTTCGGGTCGTCGGTTGTCGCTTCGTGATTGAGACTGGCCGTTTCTTTCCAGGCGTTCTTTTGATCAAACGTCAAATCTTTGGGAACGAGAACGGCGTTGAGTCTTCTCACTCCCAAAATATCCTTCATTATCAATTGAGTCGACCTTAATAATTTCCCTGCTTCTTCAGCGACCTCCCTGACAGTTATTCGCCGGTCTTCACGCACCAGTTCCAACACCTTGTCCAATTTTTCAGGCGTGGTTGATGTGGAGGGTCTCCCGGAACGCTCGATGTCGGCGGTCTCTTCCCGACCCTCCTTGAAGCGCTTGTACCATTCGAAAACTCGTCTTCGGCTCATGACGGCATCCCCGTAGGCTGTGCAACCTCCAAAAAATTTCGGCACCCTTGAATCCGTTTTTCACACAGAACTTGATGCAAATTCGTTGATCCTCCATTTTGGTGACTAACGAAATCGAAGCACGGGCAAAATGGCTTCACTTCGAACAGCCGCTGCTCGCGCTGTTGTGGCGCGTGATTTTTGAAAATAGACAGGTCTCCAAGCCAAAGGCGACGCTTGCGTTTGCCACCTGTTTATGAGCAAAGTGTCGAAACTTTTTGATCAGAGTAGTATGTTGTGGCTGCGGCAGTAATGGATGAAGGTAAACTAGATTTGTAGAGAGAGATCAGTTCACTTATACCTAGCATAGATTGAATCATTATACTTATAGACAAACCTTAAGGAAATTTCTCATCAAGGAGAATATACCTTTAAAATAAGCAAAAATATTATATTTCATTATATATTTTTAAAAGTTACTAGCTCTTACAAACAATCTAAATTTTTGATTCAATGTTTGCTGTACACCGGCACAATATATTTTTTCGCACTTGGGTATCTCGTGTGTCTTCAATAAAGGTCATTGTGTATCAAATAGCTTTCAGAGTTATTG
This sequence comes from Cordylochernes scorpioides, assembly GCA_030710605.1. Lineage (NCBI taxonomy): Eukaryota > Metazoa > Arthropoda > Arachnida > Pseudoscorpiones > Chernetidae > Cordylochernes > Cordylochernes scorpioides. The sequence goes on from CP092870.1 coordinate 13,644,741, forward strand.
TTTGAATTCAGATATACATGCTAAAATTTACAACTTCCTTAAGTTTTGTCTATTAGTCTATATTTACCACACATCATTTAACTGTATGTTAAACATTTGTCAACGCATCTATAGAAATAAAAAAACATTTACTTTTCTATATGAATCAATATATTTTCTATAAAATAAAAAAGCCAAACTCATATACAGGTGTCAAGCTATTGGATCTTGTTATCATGGTGCAGTCTGATGTTTCTCAATCAAAACTTTAAATAGTCAAGAGTGTCCTTACAATAAATAAGTGAAAATTACTTTTAGCTCAAGTTCGTTAGAAAGATTATAAATTTAAAAATATTCAATTATCTATAAATACTTTTTGAAATTCTATATAGGTATATATGTAAAATGTCATAATATGTAGAGATACTTCTGAAACACCCTGAATATAGTAAAACCTTAAATAACATTTAATTTACAGAATATGTTCATTATATCAGCGTAAAATGATAGGAGAACGAACAATAGAAACAAATTTTAACTATCACAATTTAAATGATGGTATTGTTTGAATTATTGAATAAAAAATAAATTAAAAAAAAAAAAACATTTATTCAAATGCATTAAAAAGAAAGAATGAATTATTTTAGCTTCTGCCATTGAGAAATTGAATAGCGGAGGGGGACGATCTTCATGAATTCCGAAATTAATGTGATTCAATATGTAGCAACTGATTAGCGATATTTAAATGTGTTTACTAAATTGTTACCTCCTCTCTCAATATGATTTCTCAACAGTTGACCCAAAATTCAGGACAATCGTCGAGAAGGAGTTGGAACTTTTAGATCAGATTCGGAATAATCACTTTGAGCATTCTATTTCAATTTATCTTCGAACCCTCGTTGGATTCTCTGTTTATAATCAAAAAAGTTTATGTCCGCACTATTACTACAAAAAGCGTATTTATGATTATCTTTCATAGTTTTAGTGTTACCTTGTTGCAGGAAGAGGCGTGCATTTGATATGTATATGGCTATTGTCTTTTCTCTCTCTACTGAATAGAACACTTTTGTCCTTGGCGAAATCATTAACACCAAATTTGTTCGAATATTTATATCAATATCATATTTTCGAATGTGTTTTTTATTGGCTTATATTCTCGTAATCTTAGCCTACTTTAAAAAATATCTATTTTAGCTTTTTGTGCGATTTCTGTGTATATTACAGTTTTTGTTTGGATAAAATCTATTCTAAAAATCTTTTTAAGTTGAAGGGAGTGAGACTTTAACCAAGAAAGTAGAGCGGAAAACTAGCATAATTGAATGGAATAAGAAGGTAAAGGCATTGCTCATGTTCGAGATATTAACCCCTAAAGTTAATGGAAAGCGTAGAAGAGATGAGTAAAGATAATGACATTAGTGTAGAGAGCATTAACGAGAAGTTAAGAATTTATTATTTTCCGTAAAAAACTCGTAGTGCTTTAGGTAGTGTTTAAAGGACTAGAAAAGGTATTTAAAGCAGCGCGTAGGAGAAATCCTTAATAAGCGAATTATTCATGTGGTCACTAGGAGATATATTAAATCCAATCTGAGCATAAGTTCAGTGTTTTAGGTGTCTCTGTAGACGAGTGTTCTTGATAAGTACAATGAGCCTGATGTCCGTAGGTGGGTTAGTTTGATTGACGAGGCAAATAGAAATGCACATGGTGGATAGTGTAGGACACCGCGGCCACTTTGAGAAGCGGTTGTTTGCAGCGGACATGGAGGAGGTTAGCGGTCTGAAGAGAAGGTTGGACAATGCTGTAGTAGGCAAAACAAAGCACGAATCAGAAAAGTGCATTAACGACCTTAAGGAAGAAATAGGGAGGCTGGCTAAGCTGCTTTACGAGAGTAAGCTGGGTTCTTCTAAATATGGCGGTGAACGTAAATTAATATGTTACCGCTGTAGGAAACTTGCTTTTGCAAAGAGAAAAGAGCTTTGAACTCCTAAGCTCCGTAAAAACGGCCAAGTGCTTGATCAAGTTGACAGAAGTCAGCCACTGGTATTAAACCTATTGCTAAGATTGTGAATATTCGTTCTAGCCCGAATCCTGTTGTAACAGTGTCTAATATTAGGGTTTCGATAAAGGACAATAGTTGGCCCCTATAGTACGATACAGGAAGCCAAATTAACATAAAATATTCAGAAAGATGTACAGTCCTGAACGAGGACTCGGAGGAAGCAGTTAACAATCTCAGTTTCATATTAATTACAGGTCTCCTGTCATCTGCTCTAGGTCGTTCTATGGTCACTGCTATGTTCGTCGTATCCATGTCGTCTATGATTATCTCTATTGTTCCGTGTTCACCTTGCTCGACTTCCAACGCCAGCTCCCTACATCGTTCCAACAATCTATCCATAGCTTCCATATATTTATTTTTCTGGAACTTATCGTGAAGTTCATTCATCTTTTCCGTTGAGATCATTTCCATAGTCCTTTTAGGACCAAGGATTGAATGTATGAAAAGTCTAATTTTCTAATGTTTATTTCCTTCCTATATTGTTTGTTGTATTTTGTTACTATTCCATCCCATGTTAACATTATGGGCACTACTTTTACAGACATTTTAATATTTGAACCATTCACTTTGCCAGTATCTAGTATTTTATTTTCTTTGTTAACTCCGTAGTTTGAATATTGTCTTGGGAGGTAACGCCTATCTCTATGATTGTTATATCTTTTTAGATTTTGTCATATACTAATATATCCGGTTTGTTAGCTTTGATTTTGATATCACTCATCATAGGCAGGTACGTTATTATCTTTGCGTATTAATTTTCAATTATAGTTGTCATTTTGTGGAGCAAAATGTATCTTGTTATTCTCTGTACCGTTTCACTGTTTCACCGTTTGACGGTATTTTTAATGTTTATATAAAAGAGAAGAGGGCGTACCTGGATCTACAAAGAAAAACATTTTTTTGCTTTACAGATCCAGGTATGCCCTTTTATATAAACCTAATTGATGGATCGCCTTTTGAATCAAGCTATTTTTAATGTTTAATAATAAGCATAAGTGCCAAAAATAGGTAAATATTAATAATTACTGGGCGCTTATATAAGTTTTCATTTGAGCTTAAACAATTCGCACATCATTTATGAAATATTATCTGCCAAATTACTAAGGCGTAAATTATTAAGGAATAACCACGATGATAACCGGTATTTATTTTACAAGGTGTCTGTAACTTTATATTCAGGTTATATGTATGAAAACGAGAATCTTCTTTTAATAAAAAATAAATAAATTGTACGATACAGATATATAAAAATATGTAATGCACCTAACATTTAACTGAATTAGTCACGTGTAGCATGCTGCGTTCGAGAATATCACCCGGTTAAACGATAATCCCTCAATGGGGACATCTAAACAAGAACAAAAACCTCAGTAACGTAGTTATACGTGTCGAAGGACTGTTGAGCCTGAAAACTTGTATTACCGATATATATATGTTATATTGAAATATTTTATTTAGAAATGTTATATTAAAATATTATTTTATTTAGAATTATATATCATAGAATCAAATACTCTGTTTAAATCGACCGCCAGAGGTCACGCTTTCTCTATAAATAATCATTGTTGTTCTTCCCCGTTGGTCGGCTCAAACATGTTTGTAATTATGTAAATAATATTTTGTTTCATTTATTCTTACGCCTTAAGCCAGGCAGTACTTGTACAAAATTATGTTTTTCATATGAATTCATTCCTCAGCTCAATAAAGAAATCTCTGATCTTTAATATTATTTTTATTTCAAGATTTTAGCCACGACTGCACCACCATAGCATAATCATCAATATGATCCAAAACAACAGAAATAATACCTTATTTTTTAAAAATAATATATATATATATAAAGAAACTTTTCCCTCAGCGAATTGTTGCTTATTTATAATTTTACCGAAGGGATTATAATATTAACAAGAACAAAAATGTTTTTAATATTACAAAATAAAATTACAATTTATGGAAAACCCTTTGCTCTATACATTTTTATCACATATGGACAGGTCTCAATTCACTATTCACAAAACTCCTTGAGGAAAGTTAGGATATATTTCTTCTGGTTTGCTGTTCAGGCGTGAGGTAATGCGGGGGGAACCCATTATGCACATTTCACATCCCTAGGGTTCAGATCAAAACAATATGTTTGTATTGAGCCTTGTATTTTAGAATACCGATAACGTAAATGCGGATCCTCCGACTGAATAGCCTTTGTTTCTTGCAGCGTATCTTCTAATCATCGAATTTATGGTGAAGGTTAGCGCTTGGTCGAGATTTCGTTATTTGTGAATAATCTCTTTGACAAAAAATTCACTCAATAGAACACCCTTGCATGTGACATACTGTCTTCACCATGTTCAGTTTCAAGAGGATGAAGATTTCTGAAGGTTTTGTTGGCGATCTGAGCAACAAGGAAACGTAAGCCTTCCTTGTCTCATGTGGACGTACCCATTGAGGAATTATAGTGATTGATTAATCGTGTGGTACTCTCAAACACATCATGCTGCAAGTGAAAAATTTAGCTCAATGTTAGGTGAATGTAATCTTTATGTTTGTATGTTAGTGTCTCTTTGGCTAGGTACTTCTATAATTAAACAAATATTCTAATTTTTATATTTACATAGCTAAAATAAATTGGTTCTTTTTATATTTTTGAATTAAATAAAATAACATACTTTTGAGGTTATGATAGCTTCTATCAAAGAGGCCACATATATTTCTACTGATTTTTTAAAATGACAGGACAAATTAAGTTCATGTTGAGGGTCAGACTACACTTCAATTTCGGTCATTTAATAAAACGCAGTTTAATCACATTTTTCTAAATTATAAAATGTTATTTTCTTATAGCTATCATCGTTTATATAAATGTCCATTTTCAATTCCTTCTCGCAGAGTAATATAATATTCGAGGTTCAAATAATGTACCCCCATATTCCATCAGAGACTACCGACGAGTGTTAGCAAGTTTACCCTAACTCTAGCTAATGCCATCATATTGTGCAACTTTATGATGATTGCAGCCCTCCTATTTGCATAGTATTATGGAAATCTGGCACAGCCAACCTGGCGCTCATTTCCATAGCAAAGCGAATTAGGGCTTTTATCTGCCATTATTCCTAATTGAAGCCAATTTACACGACTCAACTCTGCTGCAATGAAGGGTTTATATACCATTGGAATAAATCTTCACACATCGTGCATACACAGTTTGAGAATCAAATAAGAATATTGCTAAAGGAATTAATAAATATTTTTAAAATTTTATTGAGAAAATTTCTACTGTAATATACTTGGCTTTAATAGCGATTACGTCCGTTTATTCGACCGTTTCTTGGATATCTTTAATGATCATTTAGAGAAGGCGGAGTTCTTTTTCTTGAGCCTCAGCGTGAGGACATCCAAATACCCACATAGGCAGTTTCGTTGAACAGCTAAGTGTTTTACCCTTCCCCTCGACCCTCCGCGAGCCCATGCATCCCAATATATCAAAATTTAAAGAATAATATATATATTTTTTATACGTAAAGTATCAAGATTATAATCGCTATTTGGTGCAAACTTTTTTTGTTAAAAATGATTCGTTGTGTCCATCCATAGAATGAGATACAGTGTTATGGAAGCAGAAAGCTTTTCCTCGGCTAAGATTCAAACGAGACCTCGTCTCCATAGAATCAGTAATTATTCTATAGGCTAATATATATATGTTATATTGGGATATTATTTGAAATGTTATATTAAAATATTATATTTAAAATTATAATTTCATAGATGTAAATACTCTGTATAAATCGACCGCCAGAGGTCACGCTTTCTCTATAAATACTCATTGTTGTTGTTCCCCGTTGGTCGACCCAAAACATTTGTACATTATGTAAATACGCTTTTCATTTTTTTTTTATTCTTACGCCTTAAGCCAGGCATTACTTTTATCAAATTATGTTATTCATATATATTACTCGGCTCAAATAAAGAAATCTATGATCTTCAATATTATTTTACTTATCAAGAATTTAACCACGACTGCATCACCAATACCATTTAGTCCTAAAAAGAACCAGCAAATAACTAACATAGTATAATCCTCAAGATGATCAAAGTTCAAGCAGAAAATCTCATTCTTATCTTTTATTTTTATTTTTAAATATAATATATATAGATGGTTGATTAAGGCTAAACATTGCTTGAAGACTTGATCAATCTGGAGAACCGAAGACGATTATTGATACCGTATAGCGCAAGATAATCGAAAGAAATCGTTCCATTCTACTGCAGCTTATAGCATATACTATTCGTGTTCCAAACGGTTCCGTACAAAAATCGTAAAGCGGAATGATAATTCACAGAGTTGAGAAGGTACACATGGGAGTTCCCCTGTGTAACAGATTCTAAGAAAAATAATTAATAACTTCTTTCTCGTTAACGGAGTGACCCAGGATTACGCAGAATAGATAGTGATTGTTTAACCAATCTAGGGTTCTATATAGATTCCATCCGTTATATTAGACAGCATGGAATAGAAGTAAGGTGGAGAGAGCTTGCATAAAATAATCCACGACGAAATACATTTTCACGACAATATTGTGGCGAAGAAATAATTCATATTTTATAATTTTATTTAATTATTCAATGAAAATATTCAACACAGATACTACTTTGTATTTGTAAAATCATCATAAATGTTCCTTAGCTTGATTGTTCAATATAACTGTATATAGTTTTTTTTTTTGGGGTTTGATGATTGTCGATTGGTCGCTGTTACGTCATCAATAAATACTCTTACACATCTCCAGATATACAAATACATGATTTATACGCTACAATATTATTGATCCTCTTATGATTGTTATTTAAATTTTCTAACCATACTCATCCATCATTGTTTTATAGGGACCTTGCGTTTAATCCAGTAGGACGGTCTTCTGTTTGAATACTTATGCAAATTTATTCAAAAAAACATAGGGCTCCTCTCCCGTCAAATTAAACGTCAAAAATAGACGCCAATTATTGACCGTCGCCGCAAACTAGCGGCCTCGGGTCGGTGACAAAGCCACAACAATTTAGATCAATTTCTTCCCAGCAAAATTTCCATCTATATTTTGGCCATAGATTTGGCCCAGCCGCTTTACCAGCTAAACACCTCTTTGGCGGATTGTGAAGGCTCCATTGGATCCCGTGTGGATCTCATGGAATAAATTCCACCCTATGCTGACGAGGGCCATTACCCCGAAACAATGGTCTCTAGCTGGAAGCTTTTAAGTTTGCCAAAGCTGGAGTTGAGTCTTTGTCAACGATTTGAAGCCGCTAATTTGTGGCGACGGTCAATATATGGAGTCTAGTGTTGACGTTTAGTTTGAGGGAAAAGGAGCTCTATGCTTTTTCACATCAATTTCCTCCCGGCAAAATTTCCATCTATATTTGGCCATAGATTTGGCCCAGCCACATTGCCAGCTAAACACCTTGTGGGATGGTTGCGTGCGTGTTTGTGTGGCTTGTGGAAAGGCCGCTGATAAAATTATAATTAATTTACTTAAAGCTAGAAATATAAAAAAGAGAAAAGAAGTAACGGCCGTTTGGGAGCAAGCCTTGTTGATGACGCGAGTGGTCAGAATGTCCCGGATTACGCCCGCGCATGCGTAGTGACGTGTTCTTCCAGCTTTCGCTTGCCGAGGCGTAGTGAGGTCGCCACAATAGCGCCCGTATGTGTAGTGAAGCTTTGTCCGCGCTCGCTGAAGCAAAGTGTGTTCGCCACACTACTCCCCCTCCAGAAGGATCTTTAAATATCCTATGTAGTCGTAGAGGGAACTCTTGTTGGGTTGGGATCTGGTCTTGGAGGCTTGAGGGAGGCACCTATCCTTTTTAAATGTTGGCCAGATGTAATGGGTATCGACCATCTTGTTAGCTTGCAGGGACATGATGGGTTGCTCAGCGATAGGTATAGTCGCCGTGAGTACCGGAGGAGCTATTGGTATTGGAGAAGTAGTTATTCTTGCTTTAATGGGAGGTAATAACTGTTGGAGAGTGTTTTGATGTTGGAGAGGTTGTGGTACCGAAGTTTGGGCGGGCTGCAAGTGGAGAGGAGTCCTTGCAGTCGCGTTTTTGGTTTCTTTTAGGAAGAATGGATGTTTCTGCTCGCAGGATAGAGGCAAGGGCTCTTCATGAGACGGGGGCTTGAAGTTGGGCGCGAGATGGTGTTTGAAGGAAGGAACAATGAAGAGTACAGAGATGAGAAGTTACTCAGAGAGCTGGTGGGAGAAGCCAAGGTGGAGCTTGTGTTGGTGTCTTCAACGTTCTATACTCTAATCACCGGGGCAGTTGTTGTGACATTCATGTCACGGGGAAAAGCCGTCTGCTTCAGGTGTTGGACGCTATTGGAGGTGGGAGTACAGGGACCACAGTGCTGAGATGAAGGAGGTTTGGACAATTCAACCAGGATTCACGAAGGTCTCTGATCAGCAATGGGCTTTTTTTTCTGAGAGTCGGGCTGTTCGTACCTGGTGTGACCGGTCAAATCGCCGGAGAAGCCGTTCTTTGAGCGCCGTGTATTTTCCTCAAACTGGCGGGTTCTCTACAATGTCGTAGGCGCAGATGAGAGTTTGTCTATCTAAATTAACGACCGTTGCGTTATACTTGAATTCGTCACTGGCGACGTTTGCGAAAATAAAGGCATCTTCCAGTTGGCTCAGCCACAATGTAATGTCGTTTGGCAAGAAGGGTGAAGCTCGAAAAATAAATCTTGATATTTGAGATGGGGCGAGTTCCATCGTGAATGTTTGAGCTTCCATGATTTGCAAAGATTTGCCCTTGAAGTAGGCTGTTAATTCTTCATTCGAAATCGTCCGGCTCACCAATTTTTGTGGGATGGTTGCGTGCGTGTTGATGTGGCTTTTGGAAAGGCCGGTGATAAAATTATAATTAATTCATTTAAAACCAGAAATATAAAAAGAGAAAAGAAGTAACGGCCGTTGGGGACAAGCCTTTTTGATTACGCGAGTGGTCAGAGTGTCCCGGAAGACGCCCGCGCACGAGTAGTGACGTGTTCTCCCAGCTTACGCTTGCCGAGGCGTAGTGAGGTCGCCGTACTACCGCCCGTATGTGTAGTGAAGCTTTGTCCGCGCGCGCTGAACTAAAGTGTGGTCGCCACAACCTCTTTGACAGATGGTGAAGATTTCATTGAATCCCGTGTGGATCTCATGGAATAATTTCCGCCCTATGCTGATGAGGGCAATTAGCCCGAATATATACCTGCCATTTGTTGTAATTGGCCTTTGTAATTATAAAAATATTTTGTATAATTGTTCTCGTAGTGCCGTTAGATGATCTACGCTTTCTAAACAAAAACATGATCAAGAAAATATAAAGAAAATTGGCTTTGTTTTAATTTCAATTAAAAAATAAAGTACACTCTTCATGAAAACCTATTATATTTTCGCTTCTTTGGTCCAACGTCCATATTGTTTGACGTCATGGTAGTTTTCGCTTTCAATTATAAAATGAAATGTTTAAAATAATTTTTGAACATTGTTTTTTTGAACATATATTCATTGTCGCGTATATGAGCCTGAAAAAATACCTACAACCTCCGTCAATAGATGGCGCTTTCACCTATTTCCGGTCTGGAACTAGTGTGCGAGTCGCCGACTGCTGTGGTCCTGTTTCCTGGGACAAATGTTTGTAAATTCACGTTTATATTGGCCCTAGGAGGTAACGTAATATAAATACCCGTTAATTGTTATTCTAGTTGTATTTAATGTGGTTTAAAGATGACAATAAAAAGAGGAGTGTTAGAAGTCTTGGTGCCGGTTGCCATTATGACTCTCTCGCCAACATCACAGAAGCTACTCTTCTGGTAAATCTCTCATGTCCCCCCATCATTGGTAAGGCCGAGAGATACTGCCAGAGGAAAGGAGATCCACTCTAGTGGTGGTTCTCAGAAGGTTTTTGGGTGGTCTGCAGGGAAAGCTGCAGAGGGAGAGCAACGGAGCCAGGGTGGGTGAACCACGGCGGAAGAAGCGCTTCATCGCGAAGAACCGGAGGGGTCTCGTGCGACAATATTTATTTCTACAACCCTTTTACTGCAATGATTGAAAATTGAATAAAGGAAGACAATGTTCATCAATGGTGAACCTTCCCAGCAGTTTCAGCATTTTGAAAATAGCTGACATACTATGACACCAGATATATAGAAACAAAGGCAGTCTCAGAAGAAACGCTTAAAGATGTTTTCAAATTTCTAATCTAAGATATTTTCCTACGTCATTAGGCCCCAAATATTTCTAGTAACGACAGAGGTTCGCAAATCATTAGCAATCTGATAAATAAAGTGTTGAAAATGAGCAAGATTTAACATTGCTTTACAACGAACTACAACACCCAGAATAATAGACTAACAGAGAACGGCTAAAATATAACACTAATCAACACGAGCATTTGGTAACAAATACTCAAGTCCTCGATCGAATGGTTACAGCACGCCAGCTGATAGAGTTCAGAAAACAACGAAAACTGACGTTTGCTGGACATGTGATTCGCGGATCAGCAGGAGAGACATTGTTGACAGTGTTGGAGGGAAAGCTCCAGGGGAAGAGATCGAGGGGAAGGAGACGACAGGGATACACAGACGATCTAAAACAATGGACTGGACGACACACCTATAAGGAGATGAAAAGGATGGCGGAGTAAGTATGGATAGACCATGTCCCTTAGTAGAGGAAGGCATTGAAAAAGGAGGAACATGAGCAGCATGTAGGTGAACACGGACCAAAAAAGATATTTGAGACGAAGTGCTTCTATTTATTATCCATGCCTACTACACTGCGTTCCAAGATACCATAGGCTACTCTCCATGTTTCTTGTTGTTTTGAAATTGACCGATATTTCTCTTGGACTATGGAAATATCTTGGTGAGTCCAGACCAGAGAGTGATGATAAATAGATTAAAACATACTCAAGAAAATAAACAGAATGAGAAAATTTGTCGTTGTCAATACAGAGAAGATACAGAAAAGAATGTAAAAGTGCTAAGAAACTTAAAGGAAGTAATCAAGAACAATAATTAGAGCGGTTTGAACATCGATTAGGAAAATAGAAGTTAAATTTGGTCCAATTATAATAATAAAGTTGGTTAATTGCTTATTAAAACCAAAATATAATGGGCAAGACCGCTGATAACTCATGTCTAAAACTTAAACCATATTTTGAGGGAATTGATTGAGTCGCACACACATGCACCATGTCGTGACAATCTTTTGAGAGGGGAAATTCTATATCATGATTTATGATTTCAAAAAAATTATCACAAAATTATAACATTGTTTTTGATTATAAATACTATAGAATAAAGCGTTAGGAGAAAATAATTTTTAATAATCGACTACTAAGTTGATTATTAAAAATTATTTTCTCCTAACGCTTTATTCTATAGTATTTATAATCCAAGGAGAAAGTTTCCATGTTTAAAAAAAAATTGTTTTTGATTATTTTTATAATAATATATATACAAAGCAATAACGCGCCATCTATATATACGTATATAAAATGTAAAGATTTAAACACGAATGTTTATATTATATACAATACAAATTTCTACTGTCCTTACTGCGATGAAAAAATATATTGGGAGGGCTTGGCTCTTTTTTCATCGCAGTAAGGATAGTATAAGTTTGTTTTGAAAATAAAAGTAACATTCTTGCTTAAATATTTTTATTTTATATCATTATTATTTTATTTCAATTTAAAACACTATGTACCCTTAGGGACACTTGCGCTGTCATACATGTATGCCTTTACATTTGTCTATACATATATATATAAAAATTTCAGGCCGTGAATAGAATAAACATATGATGTTAACAATGAGGAAAAGAGAAAAGAAAACGATAAAAAGAACTGTGTAAAAAGAAAGAAGTATCTGTCAATATGTACAATAAGCGCGCGCGCATAATATAACTTATAAGTTATATTATGCTTATTGGTAATTATCAGTTTCTTAAAAGATATTTGTTGCTATTTAATTTAAAATATATCTACAAAAGGTATTGAATTTAATATACGTTTCTTTTTATAATAATATATATGTTTACCATTTCAATATATTATGTTTAATATTTCGGAAGAATATATGTATTTTGTTGTTATTAGTCTAGTAGTAGTATTTGGGTTTATCATCACTGTTATGATCACCGCTTCGAACATTGGTGCGTGAGGAAATACTTTTTATTTTGGCAGCAGGGGCAGTTATGAAGACTTAAGATTTTCCCTTATTGGGAAAAAATACAATATATAAGATTTAAAACTTTCAAAGGTATTTTATTCACTATTTACTTTCTAATTTGTTTTGATTATGGGAACTCGTTCGGGAAACGCTTACAAAACAAAGAATGAGGAATTTAATGTCAATGAAACTTCCTAATTTATATCAGATCTAACAGTTAATATATAACACAAGTTTTAAAAAAAGTATTCTTTGTAAACCTACAAGTACACCTATTGTAAAGTTATACAGTAAAACCTCCCTTTAGCGTACACCCCGCTAGCGGTAACCTCTCTATAAAGGACAGTTTTCTTTGGAAAATTACCATTTTTACAATTTAGCAACTCTCCAGTAAGAGGACACCTCTCCCTAAAGGACACTTTAGCTCTGCAATTAGATGTCCTTTACAGGGAGGTTCTACTGTAAGAAATGTATTACCGAGAGAACAAATTCTTGAGTCAAAGATTTTCTTGTATGGATTTTTATTAACAGGACTCTCTCGAGAATTTCTGCCATTATAAAGAAGTTAAAATGTATTCATCTAATTATTGTGTCAAATCATCCACCAATCGTTGCAATTCTATGCCAAACCAATCATGGTAAGAGACGTTAAGGACTTAGCGTATGGTCCATGGTCCAGTTTAATAATCTCTATTGACAAAATATGAGGGGGAGGTTCTCAATTTCCTGGTGTGATGTCAGAACAAACAGCCAACAGCAGTTTCTATTCCTGGGCTATAACTCTTTGTTTGGCGTCCAATATATCGGCTGAACAATTAATTCAATATTGTGTTGTGCGGTTCTCATTTTTCCAACTATTATTTCTAAGAGATTCATAATTATATTATATCTCCTTTTTCGAAGTACATCTAATCTTCAGCGATTTTAAAATTCATCTGTGAATATTTGACCTTGTTTTGATCATTTAAATATATGACTATATTGTAGCAAATAAATATTTTATTATTTAATTTAATTATTCAATGGAATATGTGAAACAGATTTTTATTAATTAATATTTTTAAAATCATCATTTAGTTACCTAGCTTGCTTACTCCAGATTCTCTAGCTGTATATAGTTTTGTTGATTTGTTAATGAGTGTCGACTTGTCGTGCTTATGTAGAGGCCACTCCTGGGGCCTCCACAAAGTTCACCCACAGAACCAAATAGAAAGCTGGTGGACAATGAGGAAGCTGCCTCGACAAGAAAGAAGAGGACTTCGAGCATTCTTCATTGTCAAACCAGCCCATCTCTTAACCTCCTTTTTTATTTCTAATTTTTGTATATAAATTATAATAAATTTCCTTTTTCTTTTAAATAAGCAGCTATTTGGTTTTTTTTTTTATATTTTAAAAAAATATTTCGAATGATAATTTTTATTATAATTTTTTCATTTTTTTATTTTTCAAAAATTTCTTTTTTTATCACAGAGGGTAACCAGATAAAGTTTTATTATTAATTTTTTTTTTCGGTCACCCTGGGGAGAAAAAGTTAGTGAGAAGGGAGTCTTAGAGCAGATATAGGAGAGAGTGAGGCTCATGAAAAATCAAGCAAAAATGTAGTTCTACAAGATTTTAGTGGAAGGAATTTCCCAGCCATCCAGCTGAAGCACTAAGTATCTTTCAATAATGATTTTTTTAACAGATATATTCTTGTAAATTTTCCCATTCTATCCTCATTGCCCGTTTCATTTATTTTTTTCTTATCTTTGTGTGACTGTTCTAAGAAATAAATAAATATATTGTAGTCTTAATCAAAATTTATAGTTGTCCTTCTTTTTTTTTAACCCCAGTGCGCGCAGGATACATGCATATTATACCTTTTTATATAGCAGGATGTAATATTTCGTGAACTCCCTGAGAATGAAAGAGCCTCATGGATTTCGGGACGATAGCGTCAGAAATCGGCTCATCACTTACGTCATCAATAAATACTCTTTCACACCTTCAGATATACAAAGACTTGATGTCTACGCTACAATATAATGTCATTAATAATGATCACACACAAAAACCGAATATATATTGACGTCTGAGGTATATCATAGTTTATATATTATTATTTGCAGCATCTGTAAAAAAGTAGAAATCGATATAGCAGTTTTAATAAAATATTTAGGTTATCGTGTGTATGGTTATTTCTCCCTTGAGAATATATTTCTATAATATTACGTACATATCTCTTATTTTATCTGCTAAAATCCTCATATATAATGAATATAGGACTCAGATTTCATAAATAATGATTCTGAATGCGATATTGAAAATAAAAGATTAAGATTGCAAAAGATTTCTAATATAATTATTTCTATTGATAGGGTTGAGGAACCATACGTTATATGAGATAGTATAGAGAGATAATAAAATATTTAATATATTTACATATCTACCACTGAACACTCAATATTATATATATTCTATTTACATATAATGATAGAAATATATCTATTTAAGATATTATCAGCCTTGCATTATTTATTAATCCTATAATGAATAAAGAAGCAATATATATATATATATGTGACAATATCGTTGCGGAATTTCTTGTTGTTCGATTTGAATGGTGAGGATTGGTTGAAACGCAGTCGTTTGAGTGGAAGTTTAAGCATACAGTTAGGAATAATCAGGACACGTGATGGGGTTTGAAAATAAAAGGCAACTGGGTTGGAGGGAAGAAAGCTTGAGAAGAGCGGAGCGGTTTTGATTGTTCCTTATCTAATCACATGGCGGTGATTGTACTTAGCTGTGGGATGAGCAGAGGGAGAGAGGCCTCGCGAGTAGATGTCACCTTGTTGGAAGCGGAATCACAACTGTCCGAACTCCGCGAGAGCCAGTGAACAACTGCCTATTCTTGCTTTTCGATTTAACACCAAGACTCAGTTTCTCTCTGATTGGTTGAGAGATGATCACATGATCTTTTCCTATTGGTCGACCTATTTAGGTGCTGTCTTCTGATTGGCCCGCGGCTCTCTTTGGTGAAAGATATGGCCTGCCTGATATATCCGATTTCGTCAGGAAGTGTTGGGTAGCTTGACGCTTATAACTTCGACGGATATTAGATACGTCCTGTCTTTGCCGGAAATATTGGGTGTTAGCTTTAACATTTATAACTTCTGGTCACCAGATACAACCTGCTTTGTCAGGAAGTATTGAGTGCTTCTTGACTAATATAACTTCTGCGGTCACTAGATACGTCCTGTTTTGCCAGGAAGTGTTGGTTTAAACTTAGCTCGCAGGGTTCCCGGGGTCAGAAGGTTAACTGCGACGTTATTAATAAATATGTTCTCCTCTAGATCTACTTCCTATGTCTTTTGTTACTTTCTTTCCTCCAGTTACCTTATTCTTTTATTAAATCTTTGAAAATCATACATGGTACATACATAGTGGGTCGGGGTTGCATTTAATTATATACAAATTATGACAGATGCGCCCCCTACATGTGAAGAATTCAAGAAGGGGTTAGCCTGAGAGAATTCTGTAAAGTGAAAAATAATTTTGTGGGAAAATTAGTTGTGGGTATTGAGGGGCTATATACAAGCATTGCTGGTGATATAAAAGTAAAATAGAATGGTGTTGATGATATAGGTTGAGTATAATTAATAGAAATCAAAAATTTTTTAATTGTAAGAAATCAAAATGAATGTTATGGTACATAGTGGATTAAAAAGAGAAGAAAATGCGCCTAAACGAATTCTACTCGAGATAAGAAATGAAATCGAGGGAGTTCTATTAAGGCTTTTGAAATCAAAATAAAAATAATATAAAAATAGTTGAATGAAATCAAAATTGAATGTGTTTGGTTGAAAAAAAAATTGTTTTGTTGCATGGTGATAAGGGAAAATGCCTAGTTACTTTTTTGCTCGAATTTTGGAAAAGAATTCGAGGAAATTTCATAAGGTCTTTTGAGAAATCAAAGTAAAATAAAAAGTTGAAAGAAATCAAAGTGAATGCTTGATGCATGGTGGAAAAAAAAAAGGAAAAATGCCTAACCATATTCTCGCTCGAAATTGGGAATGGAAAACGAGGGATTTTTATTAGGGCTTTTGAGAAATCAAAAAATAATTAAAAAATAAAAAGTTGGAGGAAATCAAAAAATAATATAAAAGTTGGGAGAAATCAAAGTAAATGCTTGGTTGCATGGTGAAAAAAAGATAGAGAAAAAAGAATGTTTTTGTAAATCAAAATGAAATATAATATCCAATTTTGAAAGAAAACCAATGAGTTTTTGTTGATTGGAAACTATGATAACATAACTAAGTGGTAAATATATGATAATTAATGATTAAAAGTGATGTTAAGTTGAATAAATTGATAAATTGATTAAATATTTACATTTTTAATTGAGAGAAAATAATGAAAATGATTAATATGAAAAATAAGGTGTATTGGTTTGAACCCTTTGGTATCTACATGCCCTATAAATTTTTTAATTGCTCAATTATGCCCTATAAATTTTTTGTCTCATCGGTAGCGACACTTAGGTGAAAACGTGATTCTACCCCTCAAGTGCGTTTATGCTATGTGTACAGGAGACATGGAAATCTATATAACCTTTATGTGTAATTTTTATCTTTGTGTGTGTTGTGAAAAAATGTTAGAAGTCTGTTGTGTAAGAAATGTGTGAGCGAGTTCTATGTGTTGTCTTGTGGATGTGGAATTGGATGATAAAAATCGATATGTAGACTCGAACTGGAATCAAAAATCGGTGGCATAGCGAGGTTCCCAGTTGACCTCAATAGGGGACCTTCTCATTGTAATTAGAGATACGGAAGTGGGGTGTGTCGGGCAAAAGAGAGGGAATGAAATTGGAGATCGGACGAGGCGCTCCGCTTTGTTTGCATAGGCCGAATTTATCGCCGCGGACTACACTTCCTGTCGCGGTGTCTCAAAATTCTTATTTCCTGCCGTCTATTTATTTTGGGGTGTGGCTCGGGTCTTGTTTTTGGAGTATGATTTCTCCGACATTGGTTGGTCATCTTTTCAGTTACTGCTATCTCTTCGGAGTTTATTTAGATTTTCTGCAAAAATGGTTCCTAAAATTATGAGAAGTTTTATAAATGCTTGTCCAAAATTAAAAACTGCCTCTTGTAGTTCGAAGATTTTATGAGCGGGCATGGTATAGATAAACAAGTAATTAATGATTAAAATTGGGATACAGTTGTATGGTAGAACTAACAAACAAAGGATAAAAATCAGATGAAAGATAGGATATTGCCCCATGTTCGTCCATATTTTTGTAACTGGGGACTCTGAAATATTTGCTTGAACCTTATTAATTGTAGAATTTGAATGATTGGTAGGTTCGCAGTTCTCCTGTTTGATATCTTTAGGGAGTGGTGTGATATGATTGAGCTGGTTGTCAGGTTTGCAGTTTTTAACATCGGGGAAGAGTGATGCAAATCGTCTTGTTGCAAAAATGGCAGGGTCTAAATGCCTGAAAGGTTCGCTGCTGGTGGGTTTGAACCTTAATGACTCTGTTGGGAATAATTCGGGTGTTAAATGTTTGAAAGGGAACGTGTAATTGGGGTTGTGCTTTATATGATATGTGCTAACGGCGGGTGGTAATATATAATGGATTTTTTCTGTATACAGTTTAAGTTTGTTGACGTGGATTGTGTCAGTGTCTCTTTGAAGTGGTTGATTTGGTCGATCTATGCGGACCACATTTGGTGAAATAATTTCTAATATTGTGTGAGGTCCTGTGAAATATGGCGCAAGTTTCCCTGTATTTGGGTGGTGATATAATTTTACTAACACTAGATCACCTACTTCGAAATGTGGTTGCTTGTGTCGTTGGTCATAAATGTTTTTGTCTTGTAAATGTTTGTTTTGTGTGCGTGTGTGTGCAATTTTTCTAGCTTTGTCGATATCTGGGTACGGTGTGTTATGATTAGAGATTTCTGGGGGTAGGATACCAAACATTAAGTATATGGGTGGAAAACCTGTGGTAGAGTGGGGTGTCTTGTTATATATAAGTGTAACCTTCTTGACCAACTTGGTCCATGCGACCTTAGGATTTTCTAGGTGTAATAACCTAAGTTTTCCCGTGAGGGTGGCGTTCAGGCGTTCACATAGGCCGTTGGCTTGTGGGTTGTTGCTGGTTGTGATTAACGGGTGAATATTTCTATTAAGGAGAAAACTACGAAATTTGGGTGAAGTGAAGGCAGGGGCTCTATCCGTAAGAAGGCGTTTTGGAGAACCATCCTGGAATACTCGCTTAAGTACCTGTTGGTAGGTGGTGGTACTGGTGGATTTAGATGGAAAAGCCCACGCGTAGCGTGAAAAATGATCGACTACCACATGGAGGTATATCTTGGTGTTGCCATATTTGGCAAATCCTGCTATGGTGTCCAGAGATAAAAGGTCGAAGGGTTCTTTAGATTCCGGAGGTTGACTTAATTCTCCGTAAGTGGGTCCTACTGGACGTTTTGTTAATTGGCAGGTGGGACAGGTCTTAACTTTTTGTTTAATATCTTTTGACATACCTTGCCAGTAATATTGTGTGGAGATGATTCGTGACATTTGTGAAATACCGGGGTGATTGTATTGTGTGTGTACTGTTTGTAAGAGTTGTTGTATGAGTGGTTTTGGAAGTATAATCTTGGTTATACCTTTTCGGGAAACTGTATGTAATCCATTATGATCAATGGTCAAACTAGACTCTTTCGATGGGGGAGGTTGGTGGGTCTTGATAAGGGTGGCGTCCAAGAATCCACAAAACGGGTTACGGGACAAGAGATCTGCTTCATATTGTAGTTTTCCTTTTATGTAGCGGACCTCATATTCGTAACTCGATAGTCGTAAACTCCATCGAAACAGTCTGCCGGACGGGTTCTTGATGGTTTTCAACCACTGCAATGCGTGATGGTCAGAAAATATAGTAAATTTTCTGCCCATAAGGTAGATGCGAAACTTCTCCACACTCTCAACGATTGCTAAGCACTCAAGTTCAGAGATGGAGTAGTTTTTCTCGTGTGGGCGCAATGTTCGGCTGAAATACTGAGCTGGATATACGTTCCCGTCAGGGTGAACTTGTTTGAGAATGCCTGCTATACCGAGGGTGGATGCATCGCAATACACTTGGCATGGCAGACCTTCTTTGTAAAGGTGTAAAATGGGGTGTTGTGTGAGGTTTCCTTTCAGGTCAATGAACGCCTCTTGACAAGCTTCATTCCAGTTCCACACGACGTCCTTTTTGAGGAGATTGTTGAGTGGTGCTCGCAAGCGAGCGTATTCCGGAATGAATTTGTTATAGACGTTCACAGCGCCTAAGAAGGATTGTAGTGTTTTTCGGTTGTGTGGTTGTTCAATGGCGTGGATGATGTCGGTATTGCGTGTAAGTGGTGTTATTGTACCAGCTGTGATGGTGTAACCTAGAAAATTTATGGATTGCTTAAAAAATTCGCATTTTGCGAAGTTAAGTTGTAACTTCTCCGCTTCGCAAAAGGCGAAAAATTGTCGCAGGTGGTTTTGATGTTCCTCCAATGTGTTGGAGTAAATGATGAAATCATCAAAGTAATGTGCCACACAGTCAAGTCCGTGTCTCTGTAGGACCTGACTTATGGCTCGTTCGTAAATCTGAGGACTGGTTTTTAACCCGAAAGGTAATCGAGTGGGTTGGTATAATCCTTCAAAGGTGGCAAATGCTAACAGTGGTCGAGAAT
Source organism: Cordylochernes scorpioides (assembly GCA_030710605.1). Classification (NCBI taxonomy): domain Eukaryota; kingdom Metazoa; phylum Arthropoda; class Arachnida; order Pseudoscorpiones; family Chernetidae; genus Cordylochernes; species Cordylochernes scorpioides. The sequence goes on from CP092870.1 coordinate 13,664,681, forward strand.
CGGGGTGTATTGGGACTTGCCAATACGCAGATGATATGTCGGCCGTGGAGAAATATTTGGCCTGTGCGAGGCGGTCTAGGATATCCTCGATTCTCGGGAGGGGATGGACATCAGAGCTGATTAGCTCGTTCACCTTCCTATAATCGATACAAAACCGTTTGGTCTTGTCGCGCTTAGTGACGAGGGTGACAGGGCTCGAGAAAGGTGAAAAAGATTGCTCTATGATGCCGTTCTCCAGCATTTGTTGTATTTGGTTACGGATTTCTTGTTGGTCACATATCGGAACACGATATGGACGTATGGTGATTATTTTTTCGGAATTCGTGGGTATTTTTACTGGTGGAATCCGTAAGCATGGTACGTTGAATTTGTCCTGTGAAAAAATGTGAGTGTACCTTTGTAGAAGTGTTGTGAACTGTGGTGTATAATGAGTGTTAGGTGTTGTGTTGTAGTATGCATGTGGTAAAGGGTTTTGTTGTGTATTAGTGTGAGTGTCGAGTTCGTTGTGTGGGTTGGTCATGTGAGAGTTGTGCAACGGTGTGTGATCACCTATGTTTTTGGTATGCGAGTTATCCCGCTGTGTGGGTGCGTTTTGGACAGGTTCATAAGTTGAAGTTGTTGTGGTTTGATTATTTGAGGGCATGTAAAAAAGGCAATTGGCTTTAGTGAAAAAGGGGCATGTAGATAAGTGGGTTTTTCTCAATGAATGCACGCAATGGTTGTCATAGGCGGAAAGTTGGGATGCGGGGAAAATTTTTTGTGACATCGCCTGACACTGCCAGTACGTGCATACATTGGACACATGATTAAAATGGTAGGAAAGGGTAGACAATGGGGCGCCCAGCTGGAATATAGTGCATTTATTAAAATCTATGGTTAATCTGAATTTATGGAGGCTATTGATACTAAGAATTCCAAATGGCAATGGTGCATTCACTACATGGAAATTCTCCTTTCGTGATATTTGTCCTATTGTCAGTGGGATAGATAGTTTACCCATGGTTTTTGCAAATCCGTTTAGGGTTTGGAGGTGTAGTGAATGTCCCTCAAGGGTTAAATTAGGCAGGTGGGTTTTTAGCATATGATAAATATTATATGGCACTATACTCAGGCTGGCGCCTGTATCAATTAAAAAGGGGCATGATACATTAGGGGCTAGAAAAAGTTTGACAGTCAGTTGGTTTAGGGAGCCTACCTCAGTCTCGAAAGGGCTGCTCGGCTGGGGTGTCTCTGTCTTGACTTGGTTGTTGTGGAATCGGAACTGATGATTTTGGGACCGTTTGCACTGTCCGGACTTTCTCGTGGGTCGTCGGGACTGGTCGACGTCGGCATTCGCTGTGACAGTGTCTCGCGCCGCAGAACTTGCAGTTGGACGGCGGAAGAGGTGCATTCCATGCACCTGGGCGTCGGGGTGTGCTGTGGTACGGACCCGACATTGTGGGTGGTTGATCTTCTCTGGATCGCGTTGCCGGTACACTGGGCCCGTGGATCCGCTGTACCAGTCGGAACCATTCTCCTAGGTTCTCGGGAGGTACTACGCGGACTAGGCGCTGGTCGTTGAATGGCAGTCCTTCTGTCAGCGTCTCGAGGATCACCTCTTGTGGAAGTCCTAGTTGCAATCCCATGGCGGTTTTTTCCCGGTAGTAGGTCTCTAGGTTGGCTTGCCCAGTAAGCTTCATGGCGAAATATTTCGCAAAGGACGCTTCGCTTGACTCAGGATAGAGATCTAGGAGGATTTGTCTCACCTGGAAGTAGCTCCGGTCGGCCATCCGAAGTTTCCTGAAGAGCTCCAGGGGTTGTCGCGCCAGATAGTTTGGCAGGCGGAGTAATTTTTCTTGTTCTCCCATGGATGCGTCTTCCATTTTTCGGTCGAATGCTTGGAAAAACTGTGTCGCGTTGTATGTGCCATCGAAAGGCGGGATTGCCGACTCCGCTCCATCAGAAATTTTTACCCGGGTCAGGAGCGTTGACAGCTGGTTGACGGCGTCCGCTAGGGGCGCAGTTGTCTCGCCCGTCTCTCTTACTTCCTGCCTCCCTTCCGTTGTTGTTTCCATCGGGCCGTCCGATTTTACGCCTATGGGATCCTGATTTAATTCCATCTCTTAATCCTGTCGACTTAACCGTTCTGTGACAATATCGTTGCGGAATTTCTTGTTGTTCGATTTGAATGGTGAGGATTGGTTGAAACGCAGTCGTTTGAGTGGAAGTTTAAGCATACAGTTAGGAATAATCAGGACACGTGATGGGGTTTGAAAATAAAAGGCAACTGGGTTGGAGGGAAGAAAGCTTGAGAAGAGCGGAGCGGTTTTGATTGTTCCTTATCTAATCACATGGCGGTGATTGTACTTAGCTGTGGGATGAGCAGAGGGAGAGAGGCCTCGCGAGTAGATGTCACCTTGTTGGAAGCGGAATCACAACTGTCCGAACTCCGCGAGAGCCAGTGAACAACTGCCTATTCTTGCTTTTCGATTTAACACCAAGACTCAGTTTCTCTCTGATTGGTTGAGAGATGATCACATGATCTTTTCCTATTGGTCGACCTATTTAGGTGCTGTCTTCTGATTGGCCCGCGGCTCTCTTTGGTGAAAGATATGGCCTGCCTGATATATCCGATTTCGTCAGGAAGTGTTGGGTAGCTTGACGCTTATAACTTCGACGGATATTAGATACGTCCTGTCTTTGCCGGAAATATTGGGTGTTAGCTTTAACATTTATAACTTCTGGTCACCAGATACAACCTGCTTTGTCAGGAAGTATTGAGTGCTTCTTGACTAATATAACTTCTGCGGTCACTAGATACGTCCTGTTTTGCCAGGAAGTGTTGGTTTAAACTTAGCTCGCAGGGTTCCCGGGGTCAGAAGGTTAACTGCGACGGTATTAATAAATATGTTCTCCTCTAGATCTACTTCCTATGTCTTTTGTTACTTTCTTTCCTCCAGTTACCTTATTCTTTTATTAAATCTTTGAAAATCATACATGGTACATACATAGTGGGTCGGGGTTGCATTTAATTATATACAAATTATGACATATATATAGAAATATATAATTACTTCTCTTTATTCTCGGATATTATTAGTCCAGGCCATTATATATCCTAATGCGTATATTCGATATTAAAAGATATATTTGTAACCTAAACCAATCACTATTTAATTAAGACCCTTTCATAAAATGATAAATTAAAAAGCTTATAGAAAAATATGTAAACATTTCAAATCAAAATTTATTTATATCATATTGTTAGATTTAATTAAAGATTTATTGTGTGATTTAATATCTTGCGTAGAAAACAGAATTCGTTCCAATATGTTATTCCACGAGAGTTCATATCGTTATTTTATCTCTTTTATCACATTTATAATAATGTGAAACCTATATGAATAAGAATGTGCAGTGTGTGGGGGAGTTTTTTTTTATTCAAAAACCTATATTCAATACAATTTTATTTTAAAGAAAAGGCATTAAAAGATCATGCAAGTAAAGTTTGTTGATGATTTACTTTTGTATTATTTTATATATAGCTTGGAATTTATCACGCACTAATCTTTGATTCTCCAGGAAGCACCATGACCATTTTTTTACCATGTTTATATTGTAACGTAGAAAATTAGGAAAGACAAACTTCAGAATGACACAGCAATTTATCTAAGGCAAGAACAAAATTAATTTTTAAAAGATACAAGTTAAGCAATGGAGGTATTTTCCAAAGTAGCAAAATATAAATAATATAAATACGGAAAATTAATAATATGAAAATAAAATATAATGAATACTAGCTATATAGCTTCTTTTCTATTGGAGCTGTGACCCAGAGCTTGCAAATATTTTAGATACTGACATGGATCTAACGTGTTTCTGCCAAGAATTCCCTCGGAGTCTTGGAACTTTGTACCTAGTAGCTTCGCGTCCTTTCTCTTGAGGCGTGAAGAGGGGCTTCGGCGTCGTATCTTCAATAGGGACATCGTCTTCTTGTAGGGAAGCCTTGACTTTGACACGGCGGTGGAATCCTGGAGCCAGTCTTGGAAAATGTTGATCGCAGCATCTAAGACCTCGAGATCTTCTCGGCGATCCTCAGTTTGTCTTCCCTAATCTACCCAGCATCTCCACCAAATGTCACGTAGAAGATTAGGAAAGACAAACTTGACACGGAAATGTATTTAAGGCAAGAACAAAATCAACATTTATCAGATACAAGTTAAGCAATGAGGGAATTTTCCAGAGTAGCAAAATATAAATCATATAAGTATGAAAAAATTAATAATTTCTATATAAAATATAATGAAAAACAATAGTAAAAAAAAAGATAAGTCGGTCAGGTGTTGATATTAAAAATAAAGAAGGCATATCCTGACCACGAGCACATGTGCTTTTTAGATGGCAGAGCGCCATCTAGTGGAGCGGAGCAAGCTATATAAACGTTTAGTTTTTTTTTTGCTCCACTAGATGGCGCTCTGCCATCTAAAAAGCACATGTGCTCGTGGTCAGGAGATGCCTTCTTTATTTTCAATAAAATATAATATAAACTTTGCTACAATATTATCTAAATCAGTTTTAACATATAATTTTTAGTAAAACTTTTATTAAACATTTCAATTATACGGTTCTTTTTTTTAATCACTTTTTACTTCTTTTCTTTCTTCGTGAAAATAGTTCATAAGAAACTTAGTTGTTATAATTGGTCTAGGTTAAAGTGATAAATTTATATACCGTTATTATTATCAGATTATATTGATTAAATAAAATCTTTTTTGAAATATTAATTATATAATTCATTATAAATCCGATATTTGGAATTAAAATCGCTACGAGAAAATGATTCCAACAAAAAATAGACTTTAAAAACTTCTTAACAGTTTGAAAAGGTTAGTGGCGAAGTTTATTAAGAATGGATTCAGTTGTTTAAAAGTTCATCGCGATACATATAAAATTTCTTATTTCTATTAAAATAGAAAGTATTTGGTATATCCATAATCAAAAAGCTACAAAACTGAATACTGTACGATTAATATTCATTTTAACATTTTATTTTTCATAGGGAATTCATAAAAAAACTTCTCTATGCACCTATTTTCTATTCTAATACCTAGCTTCTAAAAATGGACTGTTAAGTTAATTTCATATTGAATATTATTAGTTTTTTTTTAGCCTTATTTTGTGTAATTCTTCTTTGAGCTCTTTCAACATGTAATCGAGAGGTTTACGATGAAACGTCCAATTTGGAAATTCAAAACTATAAAATAATAATAAGCATTCTTATATATATATAATATAAATTTATATAATTTCAAGAGATATTATCTGGATATATACTTCAAATAGGTTTATCTATAAAATCATTAGCACTAGGGTATGAAAAGATGTATATCTGATCCAAAATTTAAATATATTTCTATATTTGATATCTTGAAACTCTACAATAATAAAGTAAAAAAATATATCATTAACCGGTTAATTCAATGTAACAAACAAAAAAATTTTGGAAATTATATAATGCTAATTAATATTTGATTGAATACAAATAAATCTGAATCTGAAAAATCGATCAGATATAAACAACATAAACTCTTTGCTTCTAACTTTTGCACTGGTTTGGTATTTGAAAACTCAATTGGGTAGTCAGAAACGAAAGAATAAGCAAATAATTATTAATGTATACACACATGCCATGGGCACTATAACCTAATCTTCAAAACTCAGAATCATCAACTCTAATACCCATGAATTTACATATTTCTAGTAGCAAGGTACATGCTATTGAGCAAATATGTAAATATTGAAATTTCATTTCCAACCTCCGCTATGTAATATCTAGATTAATTTTGTTGCTTTGTGAGGATGTCCTAACGAAAATGAACATTCTTAAATAAGGTAAACCTAATCCTAGAATGGATCACATATCTGTTTTGAATCAAGTTTATATCATGATAAATCATGGTTATTCTTCTCGGTTTAAATATGCAAGGTATGTCCCCTAAGTTCCCGGACTGGGTCCATAAAAAAAAGGGTAAGATATAAAAATAAAATATTAAAACTCTCAAAAGTAATCCCCATTTGCTTCAACGCACCAACGCCATCGTTTCTCCCAATTGTCGAAACAGTTTTTATAGGCCTCTTTTGGAATGATCTTCAATGCCAACAGCGATTTTTCTATTATGTCATCAAGGTGTCAAAATATCTTCCTTTTAGAACTGCTTTAAGTTTGGGGAACAGGAAAAAGTCATTTGATGCGATGTCTGGGGAATTGGGTGGTTGAGGTAGGATTTGTGTCCCCTTGTTCGCCAAAAAACTCGTCACTAAGTACGCTGTGAGAGGGCGGGGTTTGTCATGGTGTAGGATCCATCACCATTAGTACATTTTCTGGCCTTTTTTTCGAATAGCTTCCCTTAGATGGCGAATAATGCCCAAATGCATTTCCTTAATAACTTTTTGGCCTGCAGGAAGATACTCGTGATGAACAATGCCCTTGTTATCCAAAAAATCGACCAGCAACACCTTGTTTATGGATTTCAATATCCTGGATATTTTGTGTCTAGGCTAACCTTGACCTCTCCACTCGGCAGATTGACGCTTGGTTTCAGGGTCATAGCCATAGACCCATGTCTCGTCGCCTGCGATTATCTTGTCTTTCCATTCCAGATCCGTTCTTGTCATTTCCAACATGTCCTCACAGGTTGCAAGCCGAAACAGTTATTGCTCATTAGTGAGGAATCTTCGGATGAATTTTACAGGAGTATTTTTGAGCTTCAAAACTTCGGTTACGATCCTTCCAATCGTTGTTTTGGAGATGTCTGCGTCTTGCTCTAGCTCCAGCAAAGTGGTTCGAGGATTTTCTTTTATCAAATCGGTGATTTCTTACTCATTTTCATCAGTCCTTTGAAATTTTGGGCATCCTTGACGAGGATCATCTTCAATGGAAATTCTGCCAGCTTTAAATCTAGAATGCCATTCAAAAACAGTTGTTCTCTTTGGGGCGTCATTGGGGAATGCTTTATTAAGCATTTCAAAAGTTTCAGTTGCTGATATTTGAAGTTTCACACAAAATTCTATGCAAATCCTCTGCTTCAATTTTCGTTTCATCGTAAAATCGCCGCAGCGCTAGGTGTAACCTTTAAATAAATTAGAATGACCTTGGCGCGCGTGCACGTACCGCCTAGATATTGGTACCACCGTGTTGTCAGATATTATATCTATAAAAACAGTCAAATTTATTTATATTTTTCATTTATTTATTATTTTATGGACCCAGTCCGGAAACTTATGGGACATACCTTGTACAACTTGTATATTTAGTACGCTTGTCTACACAATGAAAAAGACTGGAGGAACATGAACTTTGAGGTATCTTCAGCAGTAGAGAGAGTTACTACACATATTAAAATACAATCTCTGTATCTTACTGTAGATATATATTACTAAATTATCTATTATAATATTGATCCACTACAACTATAATATTGTAGCGTAGAAGTCAAGCCTTGAAATATCCTAACTCCTCCTTTACAATTTCTTCGATTGTAGCATTTTTTGGTTCCTCCCGAGGAGAGCCTAATGCCCGCTGTACCTCCTCACGAACAATTTGCCTAATCATAGATGACAGATCTTCTCCGTCATCCTGGTCACAGAGAGAGGCTACATTTGGTAGGCGCTCGTACCTGGTTGGGGTAACTCGCTTACAACGGAGCGCTTCGACACGGCGACATTCTGTAATGAATTGCTCGGTGCTCTGTACATCCCTCGGTAGGAGTGCTTGATAAAGCTCCTCAGCTATCCCCTTCATGAGGTGGGAGATTTTATCTTCCTCACTCATTTGAGGATCAACCTCTTTGCACAAGCACAGGAGATCCTGGATGTAACATTCGGTACTTTCACCTTTTAATTGTGCCCGTGTTTTAAGTTTCTTCTCCGCTTGCAATTTTGAATTTTCTTTTTTTTCTGAACACATTCTCTGATTGAGATGTGAATTCCTTCCAAGTCTGTATGCTTTCTTCGTTGTTCTCAAACCATTTGAGAGCAGTTCCAGACAGATAAAAATAAACTTTAGTAAGACAAAGGGTTCCGTCCCAATGGTTGTACCTTGCCACACGTGCATACCCTTTTAACCATTTTTGGAGATCTTCACCATCCTCCCCGGAGAAAATGGAAGGGTGCCTTGGCAGATGTTGAACAACGTAGTTGCTTACCTGAGTACCTTCCTTCTTTACATTCATAGAAGTTTCTTCTGGTTCAACAGAATCAATTTTTCTTTTATTTCTTAATGGGTATCGGTCCAGTCTCTCCACCAGTTGTAGCGTAGAAATCAAGCCTTGAAATATCCTAAGATGTAAAAGTATTTATTGATGACATCACAGCGACGAGTCGACAATTATTAACAAGTCAGTCCCACTATTTACAGCTAGAGAATCTTAAGCAAGCAAGCAAAGAAATATTTTAAAGATGATTTCACAAATACAGATTAATATATATTTTTATAATCTGTTGAATATATTTTCTCATTGAATAATATTAAATTAAATAATAAAATATTTATTCGCCACAATATTGTTTGATTTTTCTCTTTGTGTGGGGAGAGTCAATGAATTCTCCCTGTGATGTATAGCCCTTACTCTGTAACAAGAGTTTTCAAATTGGATTCAATTAGAATTAATTTGGCAGATAAAGCTATATTTCAAAATATCGATATTTGAAATTTATGTGATATGCCACGAATATTTCATTTTTGGATAAGCAGGAAAACAGTAAACTATTTATAACTCAATATATTAAGCAATCACAACCAACATAAAACAACATATATTCTTGATATTTAAAAATATTAGATTAGTAGAATATTGTATAGTATATTTATATTCTAATAATTTTAAATTCACAGATTATTATTCTGTGATATCTATAAATAAAAAAATCAATGTTTGTATGGTTGTTTGTTTGTATGTTTGTTTGTTTGTATGTCCGGTATACAAATTCGCAGTAGTTCACTAATTCAAACCAAAATTTCCATACATAGGTAAAAAATACGGGGAAGACGATAGGCTATTTTAAAAAATATATAAATCAATTATTAAAACTATATATTCAAATTATTCTACTTAGCTCACGAACAGCGCCCTCTATCAAAGATTAGATTAAATTATGCTGATGCAAACAAATAGATAATGCTAATAACAAACAATTATAAAAAAAATCTTATCTAAATATATATCACTCGGGTAGATATGCACACGGGTCAATCCCGGGGCGAAGCCCGGGTCACTCGTCTAGTTATTCTATATATTGTAATATATAACTTATCATCATCTACTGTTGTTGACTTGTAATTTTGGATTTTGAATTTACTCCACTTTAATATAATAAAAGCCATTTAAATAAATAAGGCCTAAAATTTATTTCTACTTTTTAATCAACCTAAATATGCCACAAATATGCAATGGTATCGATTTTAAAGAAGGTTTCCACCAGGACAAATTTTCTTCACCATATAAACAGACGTATATATGTCACATTAAATTTCACATTACACATATATATCTTTCTAGTTTCTGTCACAGCCTTCATTGATTTTCATTTAATTATATATATATACACACACAACAAAATATAGCCATTGTACAATTTTCTTCATAGTTCATTTTCTACTAAATACAATTTTACATATATACACTTGAAAAAAAAACGAAAAAAAAAAGATAAGTGAGTCAAGTGTTGATATTAAAAATAAAGAAGGAATCTCCTGACCACGAGCACATGTGCTTTTTTTTAGATGGCAGAGCGCCATCTAGTGGAGCAAAAATGAACTAAACGTTTATTTAGCTTGCTCCGTGATATGTGGCCAACCCAATTTCTTGATATATCAAGAAAAGCCATCCACGAACGCGTTTCGCGCTGTTGGCGCTCGTCAGCGTGGAGTAGGCTGTAACCAGTGCGACCAAAAAGTTTTTTGGTCTCAGAGGCTTCCCGAGAAATCAAGAAATGGGTATTTAAGGCCAAATTTGCGTAAAGAGATGCCTTCTTTATTTTTAATATCAACACCTGACTCACTTATCTTTTATTTTTTTTCTATTGTTTTTCATGTGTTAAGCGGCTTTACGCAAATTTGGCCTTGAATATCCATTTCTTGATTTCTCGGGAAGCCTCTGAGACCAAAAATATATTTGGTCGCAGTGGTTACAGCCTACTCCACGCTGACGAGCGCCAACAGCGCGAAACGCGTTCGTGGATAGTTTTTATTGATTTATCAAGAAATTAGGTTGGCCAAATACCACGGAGCGACCTAAATAAACGTTTAGTGTTTTTTTGCTCCACTAGATGGCGCTCTGCCATCTAAAAAAAGCACATGTGCTCGTGGTCAGGAGATGCCTTCTTTATTTTTAATATATACTCTTATAATTATATATTTCTGTCATTCCTTTTTCTTTAAATTCAAATCTCCTAATATATGTAAATATGTAGATATGTATATAAACAATTCATCTTCCTTATACGTTTTCTATTTTTCTCCGGTGGAAGGGCAGTAATGCTTCGAAAGCTCGAAAAAATAATAAATCTAAAGAAACCTTTCGCGTTATGATTTCGCGCTTTTTATGAATTTGCTCAAATAGATTAAATAACTCAAAATACAATATGTCCAAGTATAAATTATGTTTTGAAAGCTTTCAAGATCGTAAGAATGGGTATTTGGCCAATTCTGGAATAATTAAAAATCAACGAGAATAGTTGATATTTATTCCGATAGATGGCGCCAGCCATCAGCAACTTTCAGTTGCACGATAAGGAGATGCCTTTTTCTTAATTTATGCACCTTATCCCAGTACAATGTTACATTTGTACTATTTTTTCACATTGTGTAGCGTCCTCACGCAATTCTGGCCTTAACTACCCGTTTCATGATTTTTCAGGATGCCTTAATGACCAATTTTTTGGTCGTTGAGGTACAGCTTGCACCACGCTGATGAGGGCCAACAGCCCGAAACGCGTCCGTGGTTAGCTTTTCTTGATTAATCAAGAATGGGTATTTGGCCAATTCTGGAATAATTAAAAATCAACGAGAATAGTTGATATTTATTCCGATAGATGGCGCCAGCCATCATCAACTATCATTTGCACGATAAGGAGATGCCTTTTTCTTAATATATATATATATATATAACGATAAAATTCTATATTCAAAGCGCCTTTGCCTATTCTTTTCACACAAAGCTCAAACACTATAAAACGATTTTCTTAAATTTAATAAAACAGAGCTATGGCAACCAGATATTTATTTTCGAAGGTTAATAATGATGTCTTGGTAGTTCAAGTGATTCGGGCCACAGAATTTATTCGAACGCCGAAATATCGTTTGCTGAAATCATATATAAACTATCAACGAATATTTAATTTTGATACAATTTTCTACAACCCTAAGAGCAAATTCTCACAGTAAAATAAAGGGTATATAAATTTTTTTAGGTTTACAACAGTAAAGTGATTTGGATATTCAAATGGGGAAACCGCTGAGGGTTCATCACTGATGAGTCATGCAATTCCACATTAAATTTTTATTTATTACAGTATAAGGGCTGTATAGAAATAGAATTCATATATATATTTAAAAATAAAAGTATATCTGATAATATTGTCCCAATATTCAGTTAAAGGATATATATTAGCAACGAATAGTCGCAATATGAAAATGCAATGAGTTTAAGATTTTATTTATACCTCTGTTGTCTTTTCTTTATCGGCAATGTTAGCCCTCCAAGATAACGTCTAAAAACCGACAATTACAGCAATAACTATTCAAATAATTACAGTATCGCTTTTAATAAACAACCTACATTCTTGAATCAATGTTTGTTGTACAATATAATGTATCAAATATCTTTCAGAGTTATTGTCTGAATCCCGATATGAATGCAAAAAGGTACAACCTCTTTAGGTGTTGTCTCCCTCTCTCCATATAAGTGTATGTAGTGAAGTGATGTAGCCTCTTGTAGAATCCTGTCGACTAACTATGTGATGAAGGTATCCAGTCGACTTGAACTATGTGATGAGGTTCTGTTGACTCTCGCTATACTGTGTTGACCGAGAGGAACAGTCAGGATAAGGAGTTTTCCAGTACCTCTCTGCACCTTGGAAGACCTTTTACAGTTCTCACAAAGTACAGGCAGTCGTGGTCGAGGCAGATTGGAAAGCTTGGGAATGTCCACACAAAAATCGAAGATACAGTTGCACTTAGTAAGTTCCGTGAACAGATAAAAGTTGAGCTAGGAGCGAAAGATGGAGATGGAAGAGTTCTTACTGGTCTACATGGTGGATGAGGTGGACCTGGGGTACAACCGACGAGGGCTCACGCAGATGGTGAAGTGACTGTCAAGTGACTGTATTTTTGGCTAAGAACGGGGGCCTTTTATATATTTTCTGAGAAAGGGAGTATTGCATTTCAGCAGATGTGAAGAGCGTGGATCGTCTGGCGAAATTCTAAACTGGCGCCGTGGCAGTTTCCATCTTTAGACCTTGTTGTTTTGGGACTACTACATCTATCTCGATTTTGGACGTTTTGACCTTTTGCTTTAGCTCAACTCTTAATCTATTAGAGCGTTTTATTTATTTATCCTCAGTTTGTACGAATTACAATACATATGATGATGTAATGACACATGTCAATCATGCGTATAATCATTTACAGATGTGTTTCTATTATACAACATTAAAATCTTATTATAAGTTATATACAATATGGGGTTGTTGGTTTAAATTACCACATGTACATATTCAATATATAGTTACGAAATATTGTTATCACACACATATTTTTTTTACGCATCAATTTAATTAAATGTTACCTTCTAATTAAGCAATTGAATGTTGCTGATGGCTTTCTCTCACATTTATCGAAAATATTTATCAGTCGACAATTATCATTTTTACAGATTATTGATTTACCATTCGTATATATGGTGGATAGCCATCATTCAATTTCTCAATCTGGAGGTGACCATCCATTATATCTATTTTACACTGATCCTTTATCTTCTTTATTTTAAGCTATTTTTATTATTTTTCATGTGTGTTATTATTTGTAGTGAAAATAATAAGCGAAAATTATAACTATTCAAGTTGTTTGAGATATATCCAATGACATATATTCATGAAAAATCTAAAATATCATATCCATCTAAGATGAAATGTAATTATTTAAATTTGCCTTCTTCATTTACATGTATAATCTTAATATTCAACAACAACAAAAGGCTTTATTAAAACCTTTTAGTCTTATATAGATTCTCCTAGAAAAAATGTAGGGGGATACAGGCAGGAATAACAGTAATAGTACTAGTAATAAGCAATTTTATTTACCGTGTATCAAATAGAAAGGAAGGGCTTAACCTTAACTAATATACAAACAGTCGAGAACAAGTATATTCTTAATATTGACTTTTTCCAAAAAAGAGCTAACTGATGTACCAAAATATATGAATTCTTGGTAGTTATTTTTACAGGTAGATTCTGCAGTATAGTAACTAGAAGCAGTCTAGAGAACAAGTATAATCTTTATATTAATCCCCCCCCCATCCCCCCCTCCCCAAAAAAAAGAGCCAACTGATGTACCAAAATTCACGAACACATGGTAGTTTTTCTTTCAGGTAGAGAGATCTTGCAGTATAATAACTTGGTCCAAATACCTAGAAACGTTGCTTTTATTAATTTATAACGAATTGAATAAATTTAATTTATATTGAAAATATGAAAATTATTGTAACTACTCACTTTTAGAATATTTGCCAAGAGTTATATGGTTCATTTGTTTGTTCAATAAATGTTGAAAGTTGTTCACCTATAGTTGCGTGATATGCATATCCATCTATACATAGCTATACATGTACATAGACAAAATGTCTTACCTTCTTTTCTGTTGCTATATGACTATGCGCATTTCAAATACCGCATCATTTGGATTATTCTTTGTTCTACTTGAGTTTCACTTTACAAAATTATTCAAAAGGTGAAGATAAAACGAAATTTGAATATCTTTGTAAAAGTCATTATATGGCTATAATTGCGCCAGTTGATTAAATAGCCTGTTTACATAATTTTAGCACTTATTTTGCATTATTTTCTTCAAACAGATTTTATTCATCTTAATATTTGCTAATTCATCAAATTTATTATAATTTTGCTGGTTTCTTCTTAAATATTCTATTAGATTTTATTAGATTCGTATTTATTTCTCTTTTGATCGTTTTTGTAAAATCATCTTATATAATATATCCATTTATAAAAATATATATTGATTTAAATTTCAAATATTTTCCACTTTAATACTAGAATTCTTTCAAATCTTAACATTTTGATGTTCAGATTTTGTTCGAAATTTCCTCTTTGGCGTCATAAAAGTATTCGTTATTATAAGTGTGAAATTGCTTCAAATTATCATCTATAACATTTCCGACACACTATATTTAGATAATGCATTTTAAATTTTGTTTAAAGAGCGTTCTAAAGGTTACCTTGTATATATATATCAATTGTTAAAAATAATCTAAATGTATATATAATAAAAGGATTTTAAGTCCTATAAGCTTATGTCCATAGTTTACTTGAAAACCTTTTCTAAGATTCCATCCTTCAGTGTAGCATAAAAAAGCAGAATGATCCAATACAGTATTAGAGCTCTGAGAAGCGGTCTGGTAGATTAAATTGGCGAAACCGCTGGGAGGGTTCACCACTGATGAGCAAAGCCCTCCTATTATATTTTTTCATCACAGTAAGGACAGTAGAAGTTCGTTTTATGTATAAAAGAAACATTCGCGCTTTTAAAATCCTTTTATTATATATATATATATATATATATATATATATATATAGATGGCGCGTTATTGCTTTGTGATAATCTAAATGTACACAATCCAACATAGAGGTTAGAATATTTAAGTCAAATGCTCTAATAAGTCAGGAATGTATAACGGCTAATGTGCAAAAATATATACAGGGTGATCCAAAAGTCCCGCACAACTTTAAAAATTAATAACTCCGCGAATATTTGCGCTAGAGCAATGCGGTAAACACCATTGTGTTCAGGATGCAATGGGATTTTTTTATGGCAAATAATGAAAAATTCGAAATTGATTTTAGTTACAACTTTATTCGCTAGAGATGGCGCCCTACCAGAATCAGCGATTCAGCGGCCAAATTGTTTGATAAATTGAAAAATATAACTGAACGACACGTATTTTTACTTTTTGAATACCAGGAAAGAACCCTAATAATATGAAATGATAAATTAATAAAACACCATTTCGCCAAAAGTTAGAAGAAATGGTTAACGATTTTTAAATACAATCTGAGATATGTAAAATAGGTACATGCAAATTAAAACATGTAGCAAAAAAAAAAACCTGATATTTTAGATGCGGTTTGCCGGAATCCTCTCAGCTATTTATATTTCGAAAATAATAATTTTCTATTTTTTTAAATTCAACTCTCTCTCAGTATCGATTATATTTATTTTAATTCATTGAAAAATATTTATCTATCTCTGATGATTTATTTTACTCTGGAATGCCGTTGTTGTTTATGTCGAGTCCAATAAAGAGCCTCAGATTATTTTGGTTTGGCCAACAAAAAATGTCCAATTTATATACACATATATTCTTACATAATGAGACTTTAAAGAATGCAAATAATCTTCATCTATTTACATACACAACACATCTCCCCCCTTAATAATACTCCAGTCGGTCTAGGGGTTTCCTGGCTCTCTGAGGTCTAGGACTGCGGACGGGCACTTGCACAGCGGCAGCCTCCGGTTTAGGAGTGCAAAAGGGCACGTGCACAGCAACTGGCCCTGGTATAGGAGTGCAAGAGGGTACGTGCACAGAAGCAGTCTCCTCCTTGTTTCCTGATGTAACCTCTGGAACCTCCTCTTCACTTTATTTCTGACTTCCACCTACAGGCTTCTCTCCTGATGTTCGAGGAAGTATCAAATTTCTTGTCTCCACTTGTTTATTTCTCACAGGTCGCAATTGATTGATATGCCTCTTATACACGAAGCCCTCCCAACTTATAAGGTAGTGACGGTAGCTCAATAATTCCAAAATGGTACCTTTTTACCGTTTAGGTCCAGTTGCATAGTTGCGGAAATAAACCTCGCAACCTGTAGTAAACTGCTCCTGCCTTCTTACGGCCTCATGAAATACCTCTCGCGGATTTCCCATCTTGGTATTAAATTCGAGAATCTTGATCTTAAACTTCTCTTCATTAGCAGTTCCGCCGGGGAATTCCTTTATTACAGTTTGGGGGAATGCTCTATGAGCAAATAGGAAACTTTGTAGATTCGTCTCTAAATCATCCTTCCCATTATTCTTTCTCAAAAGGTTTTTAAACTCTTTTACATATCCTTCAGCTAAACCATTTGTACTAGGATTATACGGACTGGTCTTAGTGTGCCGTATACCATTCATTTTGGTAAATTGCTCGAATTCACCGGAGACAAACTGTCTTCCGTTATCTGTAACAAAAAATTATGGCAAACCAATTCTGGCGAGAATTTCTCTAAGATGACTTATAATCGTTTTTCTGTTAATATCTTTGATGATAAAAATTTCTATCCACTTCCCATGAACGGACCCGCTAGATCAAGATGAAGTCGATGCCACGGTTTTTCGGGCCAAGTCCATTCCGAGATGGTAGCCGGGGGCATGCTTGCCGATTCTTGGCATATTCTACATTCTCTAGTTAACTCCTCGATGTTACTGTCTATGCCTGGCCACTAGAAAATACCGTCTGGCAATCATCTTCATCTTAACAATCCCCATGTGTATTTCATGCAAAAGTCATTTAAAATTAAAGATCTTAATTTTTGGGGAATTACCACTCTTTCACGCCATTGAAGACAACCAAACTCCAAACTTAATTCCTCATTGATCTTATAATGAGGATCTAGTGGGTTTTCTCTCGGTACCCTTGTGAATTTCCACACAGTTGCCTTCTCTAACATTCCTTAATACTATAGACAGTATTTTATCTTGGGGCGTCTCATTAGCCACCTCCACAAAAGAGAACGGTACCTCATTCGACTTCCTAATAAGAAGTATCTGGTCTTCATCAAGAGACGCCCTGACACTCGATTCTAAAGGAAGACGTGACAATGCGTCAACATTGGAATTATCACTAATTTTTCGAAATTCCACAGTATAATTAAATGCAGCTAATTTTAAGGTCCATCTTTTAATTCTGAATGATGCACATATGGGAATTGGTTCATGAGGTGAAAATATATGAATTGAGGGTCGGTTGTCTGTGACCAATATACAAATTTTCGTCCCAGTAAGTATTGGCTGAATTTCTCAACGCCAAAAGTTATGCTCAACGCTTTCTTTTCTAGTTGAGAGAAACGTTTTTCCGCTTCAGTTAATGTTCTAGAAGCAAAAGCTATAGGGCTGTTAAAAGTCATGACATATAGTATGTAAATATATTTTTGAATGTATGACTAGGAATGTAGATTTCTATTGAATGTATAAATTATTATGTAAATTTCCTTTTGAATGTATATAACTTAGCCGTGTTGTTTAAATAAAGAGTTTTTTAGTAGAGCAGAAGAGCTTTACAAGTGTAGCCGCTGGTTTTGTCTTCCTTATTTTCTTTCTTGCTTGATCACCCGAGGCAGCCCAAACAATATCAAGACTTTGGCTAAAAGTTTTTATATGTTAAAGGAGGTTTCTTTAATTTGACCTCTTATACCTTAACATTTGTGGCGTCCCCGGGTGGGCTGCGTGGGCTGGTCAAGCAGAGGAAGTATTAGCCTGCCGAGTAGCAGAGGAAGTATTAGCCTGCCGAGTAGCAGAGGAAGTATTGGAGCCTGCCGAGTAGCAGAGGAAGTATTAGCCTGCCGAGTAGCAGAGGAAGTATTGGCCTGCCGTGTAGCAGAGGAAGTATTAGCCTGCCGAGTAGCAGAGGAAGTATTAGCCTGCCGAGTAGCAGAGGAAGTATTGGAGCCTGCCGAGTAGCAGAGGAAGTATTAGCCTGCCGAGTAGCAGAAGAAGTATTAGCCTGCCGAGTAGCAGAGGAAGTATTAGCCTGCCGAGTAGCAGAGGAAGTATTAGCCTGCCGAGTAGCAGAGGAAGTATTAGCCTGCCGAGTAGCAGAGGAAGTATTAGAGCCTGCCGAGTAGCAGAGGAAGTATTAGCCTGCCGAGTAGCAGAGGAAGTATTAGAGCCTGCCGAGTAGCAGAGGAAGTATTAGCCTGCCGAGTAGCAGAGATAGTATTAGCCTTCCGAGTAGCAGAGGAAGTATTAGCCTGCCGAGTAGCAGAAGAATTATTAGCCTGCCGAGTAGCAGAGGAAGTATTAGCCTGCAGAGTAGCAGAGGAAGTATTAGCCTGCCGAGTAGCAGAGGAAGTATTAGCCAGCCGAGTAGCAGAGGAAGTATTAGCCTGCCGAGTAGCAGAGGAAGTATTGGAGCCTGCCGAGTAGCAGAGGAAGTATTAGCCTGCCGAGTAGCAGAAGAAGTATTAGCCTGCCGAGTAGCAGAGGAAGTATTAGCATGCCGGGTAGCAGAGGAAGTATTAGAGCCTGCCGAGTAGCAGAGGAAGTATTAGCCTGCCGAGTAGCAGAGGAAGTATTGGAGCCTGCCGAGTAGCAGAGGAAGTAGTAGAGCCTGCCGAGTAGCAGAGGAAGTAGGAGAGCCTGCCGAATAGCAGAGGGAGAGTGAGAATCTGCGGAGCTCAAGGGAAAAGTGAAGCTCAGGGTTTAAAGGAGCTCAAAAAGCCCTTTGTTAAAGGTTTAAAGGAGCTCAAAAAGCCCTTTGTTAAAGGTTAAAAGGAGCTCAAGGGAAAAGTGAAGCTCAAGGTTTAAAGGAGCTCAAAAAGCCCTTTGTTAAAGGTTAAAAGGAGCTCAAAGAAAAAGTGAAGCTCAAGGTTTAAAGGAGCTCAAAAAGCCCATTGTTAAAGGTTAAAGGGAGCTCAAGGGAGAAGTGAAGCTCAAGGTTTAAAGGAGCTCAAAAAGCCCTTTGTTAAAGGTTAAAAGGAGCTCAAAGGAAAAGTGAAGCTCAAGGTTTAAAGGAGCTCAAAAAGCCCTTTGTTAAAGGTGAAGGGATACCTACAAGGTGAATGGATAACTACAAGGTGAAAGGATACCTACAAGGTGAAAGGATACCTACAAGGTGAAAGGCTACCTACAAGGTGAAAGGCTACCTACAAGGTGAAAGGATACTTACAAGGTGAGAGGATACCTACAAGGTGAAAGGATAACTACATGGTGAAATGGAGGAGTTGAACAAAATAAGAGAGGCTGCCAGAGGTAGATTTACTGAGCAGGTTAATGGTTTGAATGCAGAATTAAGGGATTATTCCATTGATAAAAAGAGGATATATGCGAGGCACGATAGGTTGGAATCTTTCCATTAGGAGCTGGTGGCATTGAATGAAAAATGCCAGGGAATTTTGTTGGCCCAAGAGGCTATTGGCGATGATGAGATAGATAGGGAGTTTGAGGAGTGTGAAACCTATATAATGGAAAGATTTTATTTGGAGGCTAGAATTCGCGTAATGAGTGAGCAGGATAGGGATGCTCAGGCCAAGACTTCTCAAGTTCCACCAGGGGCGTCTAGTGCCTTTCCGAATTCAGAAACCGATAATCAGAAAGTTATCAAACTTCAGACTACTTCGTCTCTATCGAAAAGTCCGGAAGAGTCCATGAAAAATGAAATTGAAGGCGTGGAAAAAGAGGATTCTGTAAAAACTGCTAGAGCTACGGATGTGAAGCCTGCTCTAGCTAAAGCTAGAATGCTAAAGGAAGCTTGTTCAGCTCCCTCTATAATAGATATTGAATATGAGGGCAAAAAAGGTGCTGTGAATGCTATTAAAGAAAAGAGGGAATTGAACGCAGCAGTTGAAGGCGGTGAAAGGAAGGAAACAGAAGCGGCAGTTAAATGCAATAAAGTGAAGGATTCTGAAACTGCAGTTGATAGCTATGTAGGTGTGAAGGAAGCTGAGGCTAAAGACAAAGCAAAGGAAGCGGAAGCAAAACCTGATAAGGTGAATTCTAAAGACGGAGATAAAGGAGATGAAGTAAAAGAATCTGAAGGTCAAAAAGCAGGAGATGAAGGCGACGGAAAAAAGGATTCTGAAGCGGAGCTTAAGAGCGAGGGAGTAAATGATTCTGAGGCGAAGCCTAAGGGCGACGGAGTAAATGATTCTGAAGCGAAGCCTAAGGGCGACGGAGTAAAGGATTCTGAAGCGAAGCCTAAGGGCGACGGAGTAAATGATTCTGAAGCGAAGCCTAAGGGCGACGGAGTAAATAATTCTTAAGCGAAGCCTAAGGGCGACGGAGTAAATGATTCTGAAGCGAAGCCTAAGGACGAAGGAAGGAAGGATTCTGAAGATCAGCCTAAGGGCGACGGAGTAAATGATTCTGAAGCGAAGCCTAAGGGCGACGGAGTAAATGATTCTGAAGCGAAGCCTAAGGGCGACGGAGTAAATGATTCTGAAGCGAAGCCTAAGGGCGACGGAGTAAATGATTCTGAAGCGAAGCCTAAGGGCGACGGAGTAAATGATTCTTAAGCGAAGCCTAAGGGCGACGGAGTAAATGATTCTGAATCGAAGCCTAAGGACGAAGGAAGGAAGGATTCTGAAGATCAGCCTAAGGGCGACGGAGTAAATGATTCTGAAGCGAAGCCTAAGGGCGACGGAGTAAATGATTCTGAAGCAAGGCCTAAGAGCGACGGAGTAAAGGATTCTGAAGCGAAGCCTAAGGGCGATGGAGTAAAGGATTCTGGAACGGCAATTAAAGGTTATGAACCGGTGAACCATTCTAGAGCAGTAGCTGAAGGCGCTGATCAAGTGAAGATTTCAGATGATGAAACTGAATCGATTGATGATAATGAGGAAAATGAGGAAAGGGTTGGCAAAGTTCAAGCATCGAGGAAATTGGTGGAAGCAAGACCAACTGGAGATACGGAATCTAAAATAAAGGAAAATTATAAGGAAACAGAATCCCAAGATTTGAAAACCATAAATAAATCTGATTATGCAGAACAGGGTACTGATTCAAAGGGGGAAGAAGAAAAGCTAGATGCAGAACAGGGTACTGATTCAAAGGTGGAAGAAGAAAAGCTAGATGCAGAACAGGGTACTGATTCAAAGGTGGAAGGAAAAATTATTGATCCAAAAGATTGGTTGAGTGAGGGGTTCATTGAAGGAGTCACTGAAAATCCACCTGAGGTGGAAGGACACTATTTGCCCCGTCACCTTTTGTTTAAGAGTGAGTCCAAAACGACGCCTATACGGCCAGTATTTGACGAAACTTCCAGTCGAAGACACAACGGACTCTCCTTGAGACGATATTTAAAAAAGATACCCAATCTACTGAGGAGAATTCCTGAGATAGGGATAAAACTTCGGGAAAATAAGTTCGGAGTTTTGGCCGACATGAGGAGATATTTCCAGGTGATGGCCATCAAGGAAAATGATTGGGACTACCTCCGATTTCTTTGGAAGAAGAAGATGGACGCTTATGGGGCAATCTCCGGTGGTGTGTATGGAGAGGGTGCCGCAGTGTGCCGAGGAGAAGATGGTTTTCCTGGATAAGAGCCTGGGCTCCCTGCAACGGTGTCCCACCTACCAGGATCCCCCCATCACGGTGGAACGGATTTTTTCTTTCTTGTTTTACAAAAAAGAAAGGTGGGGGTATGTTAAAAGTCATGACATATAGTATGTAAATATCTTTTTAAATATATGACTAGGAATGTAGATTTCTATTGAATGTATAAATTATTATGTAAATTTCCTTTTGAATGCATATAACTTAGCAGTGTTGTTTAAATAAAGAGTTTTTTAGTAGAGCAGAAGAGCTTTACAAGTGTAGCCGCTGGTTTTGTCTTCCTTATTTTCTTTCTTGCTTGATCACCCGAGGCAGCCCAAACAATATCAAGACTTTAGGTAAAAGTTTTTATATGTTAAAGGAGGTTTCTTTAATTTGACCTCTTATACCTTAACAAGGGCATTCTTCCTTTCTATCATTTCTATGACTCAGAATTACGCCTAGTCCATAGTCCATTAATAATGATTTACATTTTAAAAATAACACTGGATATCTTTTCGTCCAATTCCATCTACAATTTTTATTCAAAAGTTGATAGAATAGCGCTAAAATGTTTGCTATATTCTTTGTGAATCTATAATAATAAATTAAGAGTCCTATGAAGGATCTCAATTGCGAACATTATTTAGGTTCAGGCGCCTCTATCACTGCTTTAATTTTATTTTCTAAGGGATGCAGTCCATATTTATCCATTTTAAACCCTAAATATTCCACCGATTTATTTTTAAATTTACATTTATATCTGTTTAACTTTAAACCTTTTTCTAGCAATCATCTAAACACTAGATCCAACTTTTGTTCATGATCTTCAAAGTATTTTCCTGCAACCAAAATATCATCTATGTAGAAGGCCACACCTGGCAAATCAGAAAATAGGCCTTCCATAATCCTCTGAAATTTATTTGGTGCTACCGCTACGTCATATGGTAGTCTTTTATAAGAAAACAACCTCTTTGTTGTGTTTATATCAACAACTTTCTACCAACAATCTTTGGCTTCTTCCGCTAACATTACTTGTAAGTAAGCCTGTGATAGGTCCAGAGTCGAAAGTACGGTGCTTGTAGATAATTTTGAAAAGATCTCATCGATCGATGGAATGGGATACCTATCTAATTCTATTGCTTTATTAGCTGTACATCTAAAATCACCACATATCCTCACACTACCATCCTTTTTTGATGCCGGTACTATTGGAGCGGTCCAATATGCATGGACTATAGGTTATAAAATGCAAGAATTCATTCAAACGATCAATTTCATTCTCTACTTTGTTTTTTAGAGAGAAAGGTAAAATTCTGGCCTTACAAAACACAGGAGTCACATCCTTTTTTAAATTAAAATTTATTTTAACATCCTTTAGACAGCCCAAATCTTTGTTAAACAAATCTGCATACCTATCCATCAAATTTTTATATATTAAATATATTTCTATTATATTCATTATTTAAAATTGTAATGCTAAACAATATAGAATAATCAAGTTTCAACTGTTTAAGCCATTCTCTTCCTAATAAAATTACCTGGATTTTTTCATTTACAACTATTAATCGTAAATATTGGTTGGCTTCTTTTACAAAAACATTTCTTTGATCTATAATCTCTATTGATTTACCACAAAAGGATTTTAATCTTAA
Organism: Cordylochernes scorpioides; assembly: GCA_030710605.1. Classification (NCBI taxonomy): domain Eukaryota; kingdom Metazoa; phylum Arthropoda; class Arachnida; order Pseudoscorpiones; family Chernetidae; genus Cordylochernes; species Cordylochernes scorpioides. The sequence goes on from CP092870.1 coordinate 13,687,893, forward strand.
TTTTGTTGGAAATAATCTTTTACCTTGCCAATAATTCTTATAAATATCTTTAGGTATTAACGTAACTGGACCTCCTGTATCTATTGTAAAGCACAAAGAATAATCATCTACTGTTAAATTTATTGTGGCATCAGTTTCGCCCTGTACAGAATATATTGAGTCCTCTTGTACAAATTTACATCCCCACATTCTTTTACTAGCTTTGCAGACCCTACTTAAATGACCCAGTTTATTACATTTTAAAACAAGTCTTTGTTCTATGAGGTAAAACAGATGCCACGTGTGAATGTCTTTCACCACATCTATAACACACTATTTTGCCTTTGCCACTTTGCCTGAAAGGCCTATACTGCGCCGTACTATTATTGTACTCACCCTTTTTATCCTTTCAATTCACAGGGGATATCTTGGCCACTATTTATCTTGTAATTCTCTTGTATTTATCTCCGCCAATTCGAACGAGATCGCCACTGCAAAAACTTTATCCAGGGTGACATCGTCGTCCTCTTGTAGTAGCTTCTTTTGCAGGATTTCCGACTTGATTCCAGCCACAAAACGGTCTCGCATCATGGTCCCAACATATCGACGAAATTACAATTTATTGCCAAATGTTTCAATTCTCTAAGATATTCCGAAATTGTTTCTCCTTCCTGTTGAATTCTCTTTAAAAATCTCCATCGCTGTGGTATCACTTTCTTCTTTGGATCCAAATGCAGCTTAATTCTTTGAATGATAGTTTAATAGGGTTGATCTTTCATTAGATCAGGAAGAAAATGTCGTTTCCCTGCTTCAAAGTTTCAGAATCTGGTAGCGAGGTAAAAATCAGCACTTTAATCTCCTCCTTCAGATGCCAAAAAGAAAGCCTCAAATTTTTGTACAAAAAATAAAAGTGTCCTCCACTGGGCTATAGCATCTAAAAGGTACTATTAACTTTGAACTTGTCATGCTGATCTTTTCTACTCCTTTGTTTTCTTGATCCAGATAGTTTAAAAGATGTAATCTTAACCCATTTTCCTATTTTTCCTCTCCATAATCCGAGAGTCAGATTTGTTTAAAAGATGTAGTTGTTATACTTGCATAGACGCCGTTTTCCTCAGCTTTTTACTGGCTCTGTAGATCGCGCATCCTCCTCGCCACTTTTGTTGTGTCGTAATTATACGTACAAGAGCTCAAACTTGACCATGCCCAACAACAAATTTTCAATTTATATATACATATATTTTTACATAATGAAGCTGTAAATAATACAAATAATATTCATCTATTTACATAAACAACAGTTAATATATAGCGAGAAGAGTACAGGACTGAGCACAGATCCCTGAGGTACACCAGCCCATGTTCTTCGGTCCTTGGAAAATGTTCCATTGACCCTAACATTTATCCTTCTTCCCCTTAAGAAGTCTGCAAACCAGAATAATATTTTTCCTCTTACTCCGATGTTGTGCAGCCTTTCAAATAATTTCTACACTCGATCAAAGGCTGAGGTCATATCCAGGAATACGGCCGTTGTCTTCTTTGACGGTTTTTCCTAGAAATCTATTATAGATTGACAGAAGTAGAACAGTTTATCAGTTATACAGTGTCTGGATCTTTAGGAAGTTTGGTAGAAGTTTATTTTATTATTGTTAGTGAGCCAGACTATGAGCCTAGAGTGGATAATTCATTCTGTTATTTTACAAAGTATGCTGGTAAGAGCAATTGGCTGAAAGTTCTTGCATTCCTTGGCATCTTTGTTTGGTTTCAGTATTGGCACTATAATTGATATCTTCCAATTATTTGGTAGTTTACCAGTTTGCCATGGAATCTTCAGTATTCGTAGGAGTTGAGTTTTAGCTTCGTCTCCAAAATATTGGATTTAACTCTCCTATTGAAGAGTTTAGCTCATTCAGTGTGAAGTCTCTCGAGTAAATATCTTGTTGATGGTAATTTCTTGCTTGTTTAACTAGCCTGCTTACATTATTTTTTAGAGTCCTGCCTTCATTCGTATAGCTGAGTCTGGAAGTGCTTGAAAGATATTCAGCAATTATGTCAGCCATCTGTTTGTTCGTTCTCGCTGTTCATATCGGCTAGAGTATTGGAAGATTAGTGTTGGTTTTGATTGTTTTATAACACTAATTATTTTCCAGTGATGGCTTTCCTTTTTTGGATCCATTTTTTTCGCAGAATTCTGCCCATTTTTCTTGTTTGAATATCCAAATTTCTTGTTCGATTTTGTGACTAATTTCAATGAGTTCCTTTATGATTTCTCCTGTTTTATTTGTTTTATGGATGTTCATTTATATTGTCTCTCTCTGCAATCATTGCCTCGATATTGTCGTCCTTCCAGTGAAGTATTCACAGGTCTTTACGTCTACCTCTTGGTATCGATACTTTTGTAGCTTTGGATATGTTCGAAGAGAAAATGTCCAATTTTTTGTCAATCGTTCTGTGATTTAATTCTTCGTTGCACAGTTCTTCAAGCTTTTCTGTGAATCTTTTTCCAGTGTTGTTTCATTCTGTTGGAAATGTTCAATTTTTAATTTTAGGGTTGTTAAAATTGGTCTGTGGTCACTGATTGCACTTTTCAGAATTTCCCATTGTGTTGTGGGTGCGATGTTGTAATTTATCGCTGTGATGTCTATTGCGAATTCTGTGCCGGTGGACTTGGATAGATAGGTGTTCTTTTCGTTATTTAACGGTGTAAGGTCGAGGTCTGTTAGCATGTCCTCAACCTGCTGACCTTTGTTATACTGGACAGGTGATCCCCAAGTTGGTCTTTCGGCGTTAAAATAACCAAGTATGATTGCGATATCCGAAGACGCTTCACTTAATGTCTCTATCAGGCCTGTATTGATGCTAGTATTATCGTGGTGATAAACATTTATGATTGGAATTGTTTTATCTGTAAGATAGATTTCTATTGCCTGAGCTTCTGTCGTGCTTTCTCTAGGCCTACTCAGTTTATAGGCGATTTCCTCAAATTTGATTTCTAGAGTTTTAATCAAAACGGCAAGTCCTCCTCCGAATTTTCCCGGTCTGTCCATTCGTAGTGTTGTATAATCTTTTAATTGAATCTCAGATTCTGATTCAATTTTGTCTCCTGAGGACAATTAATATGTACATTATTGTCAAAGAGAAGACAAGTCAGCTCTTTATTTTCCTCTGGGTACCATTTATATTGAGTTGTAGTAGATTGAATTGTGTCCTCGTAGTAGATTTATCATCATGAGCTCGAGCTGCAGCTCCTGACGCGGCGGTTACCCCGGACGCGGTAGCATTACTGGAGATAGCGGTAGTCAGCGGTAAAGGACCAATGAGTTGCTACTCTCTAAAGCGATTAATTAAAGGTTTTGAGAAAGCTGGATCTCTGGAAGCAAAACCTCGGAGTGGAAGACCATCGACATGCAAGTCAGTGGCTGTTACGGTTTTGCAGAATGCTGAAGCTATTGAAACGTTATCCTCGTATGGAGAAGTAAGTGCTTGACATGTTTCTCGACAAACGGGGATTTCGTATGGAACAGTTTGGAGAGAACACACATTTAGAATTTTTCTATAAAAATATCCTAACAAAATTCAAAGTTTTCACGAGTTGAAAGTCAGCGATTTTGAGAAGCGTCAAGAATTCGCTGCATGGGGTTTCCGGCAAATTGATATTGATGAAAACTGGCTGTCAAATGTACTAAGAACAGATGATGCTCACTCTTATCTAAAGGGAGAATTTAACATTCAAAACTGCCTCATTTTGGCAACAAAAAACCCTAGGATTTTTATAGAAATACCACTTCATCAGCACAGAGTTACAGTTTTGTGTGGGTTCACTTCTTCTTTTATTATTGGGCCATTTTTCTTTAAAAAAATCAATGGAAGAACTTTTAAAACCGTTTTTGTAACTGGTGAACATTATGTTCAACTTTTGAGAGAAAAGATTATTCCCATATTGCAGGACAGACAAGCACTAAGCGAAATAACATTCATGCAAGATGGAGGACCTCCTCATATATTCCGCGGTGCCAAACAATTGCTGAAGGATACGTTCGGTGGAATTCGTTGATAAGTCGCCACTTTATATACCAGTGGCCTTCAATATCACCAGACTTGACGCCTTACAATTTCGGTTATGGGGGTACATTAAGTCGCGTTTTTATCGTGGCCGGCCTACCACATTGGCCATGTTGAAGGCTTCTATCAGATGGCACGTTTTATAAATTTCAACTATTTAATTGTGACCATTATGTCATCTATCGTCTGCAGGCGGTGTTTGAGAATGAAGGGCGCCACATTGAGCAAGGATTGTGACCTAATGCAAGAGAGAAGGCAGTTACCTCATGTGTTATATTTTGCGGCTCTTCGTTTTGGGTTATGGGAATAATAAATGCTGTCCTCACATCTTGACTCTTTTTTTTCTGTAAACAGTAATATTTTTGTTTGTCATTTGCCCACATCTTATATTATGTCGTGCAGGCCAAAGTGGTATAACTTCTCGAATAACACTGGTATACACAATTTTACCCCTTATGTTTAGTTTATCGCTTTTCGCTCATTAGAAGAAATAGCATAAGGAATAATCTCTGTATCTCCCCCCCCCCCCCAACTTTAGATATTTTGCGCAAAAAAATAATACAAAATGATTTTACTACCACGTTTTTCAACGCAAAAGGTCGATTTAAAAATGATTTTTTTGAGGGGATACATTTTCAAAATTATGTACAGTATAATAAACAATGATAACATTTGACAAACCCATAGGATATTTGGAATAAAGTACGCCAAATATATTTTGTCACTCCCCTCTATATTTCATTTTTGGATCATGACAAATATCCAGTTAAATAGTCAAGTGTCGACAATTAGTCAAGAAACTATACATCCCTTATAGCACGAAATCCTATTAGTAGTGCCATCATAATTTTTGGTACTATATTAACATTTCAAAAATCGTGTATTGATATCAGTAGTTATTTTCAAACATTCAATTCATTTCACAAAACTCCATCTAAAATATAAATATTTTTTGCTACATGTTTTAATTTGCATATACCTATTTTACATATCTCAGATTGTATTTAAAAATCGTTAACCAATTCTTCTAACTTTTGGCGAAATGGTGTTTTATTAATTTATCATTTGATCTTATTAGGGTTCTTTCCTGGTATTCAAAAAGAAAAAATACGTGTCGTTCAGTTATATATTTCAATTTATCAAACAATTTGGCCGCTGAATCTCTGATTCTGGTAGAGCGCCATCTAGCGAATGAAGTTGTAACTAAAATCAATTTCGAATTTTTCATTATCTGCCATAAAAAATCCCATTGCATCCTGAACACAATGGTGTTTACCGCATTGCTCTAGCGCAAATATTCGCGGAGTTATTAATTTTTAAAGTTGTGCGGGACTTTTGGATCACCCTGTATATTCAGACACATATTGTTACATCATGATTAATGGCGTATTTCTTATATTATTTTTAATATATTTGAAATTTAAATTATATATTTATTTATTTTTATATTCTATGATATTTATTTAAAACACAGATTATTTAGATTGTCATCATTTGTATTTAGGTACACGTGTGACTTCACTGCTCTCTTTGATGTGAGAAAATAAAGAGAGGATTCTGGTGGCTACTTAAAGAAGACTTATCTCGTTATTCCCTTTTATAAATTTGCAGGATGGTTGAAACACGCTCTGGTAAGATGCAAGACCCAGCACAGGAGAGAATCCAGGCTGAAGAGTCTGCCAAGCCGCAACCTGGTGCAACAATTGGCAGAGATGCTAGTTCCGACCCAGTTGTCCTGAATCCCAACATCGACATCCCCAAGTATGATGGAACGGAAGACCCTCGCCCATGGATTGAATCTCTTGAAGAAATTGGCTTCTTGTACCATTGGGCAGACTACATTATCTCTCGTTATGCCGCCATGAACATGACGGGAAGCGCTAAAACCTGGTTGAATTTACACAAGGCTAGTTTCACGAGCTGGGAAAATATTAAAATCCGCCTCATTCAGGATTTTTCTTTGGACGCGAATAAAGAAGAACTTAGAATGAAGCTCAACAGAATGCAACACTGGAATGAACCAGCAATCAGGTTCGCGGAAGACATTCTAGTGTTGTGCAACAAGGTTGACCCCGCAATGGAAGAAGAAACAAAAATTGAACATGTTATTGGAGGACTGAAAAAAGAGTACTCATTCGCGCTCTACCTGAACCCTCCTAAAACGACCGATGACCTTCTTGTCGTGTGCAAGAAAATGGATTCTTTTGAAAAGAAGTATCGGGAACGTGTGGAGAAATCCAGAAACCTATATAACGGTCCACGCTATTCTAGACCCCAACAACAATCGAGGTACGTGCCGCCGACTGCCGCACGAAACTACCAGACCACTTCCAGGCCCCAAGCCCCTGTTTCCAATAATTACAAGAACGACTCCCCTCCTACCCCCAGACAGTATCGAAACAACATTACCCAGCCCTCTACCCCTGGACGTCCTTATAGTCCTAACTTTGTGCCGAAACCAAACCTTCAGAGAAACACTTACAATAAAAGCCAAGAAGTGAGCAAAAATAGGACGGAAGATGGAAGACCAATCTGCTTTAAATGTTACAAGCCAGGACACGTGGCCCGTTATTGTAGGGTCAAGTTTATAAGAATCCTAGAAGAGGATCCAGCAGATACCCAAGAGAAGGTCGAAGAAAAATGCCAAATGAATGAAATATCAGAGAAATCAGGACCTCGGCTTTATGCTGATGTATGTCATAGCACACAGACAAATATTCCTACCCGGAATAGATATTCCGTGTTGGAAGATTTAAACTAAGCGTCGCGCCTGAATCTGTCAATCAAAGCAAGTCGACCATAAACGGAATCAAGAAGTTGGACCCTAAATACAAATTAAAAATTAATGTGGACAAGATAGGGACTTTTGAAGCTTTGGTTGATACAGGTGCTGACCTCTCAGTGGTCGACCTCAGAACGGCCCTCGATACAGGCCATGGTATAAGTAAACTCGCAAAAATTTGTGCAGGACCCGATGAAAAAAAATTGGACATGGTAGGAAGTATATTTTTAAATATAAAAATTGATGACGAAACATTATCACACAACTTTGTGATATTGAAAACGCATTTACGGACATTAATTCTTGGGAGAGATTTCCTTAAGAAAATGAACGCAAAAATAGATTGTAAGCAAGAAACTATAAAATATGATTTGACGAATAATCATGACGAAATCAATTTTGAAATGTTGAAAATAAAGAGTGCCAAGGATTCCATTGTACCGGAATGTTCCATGAAATTGATCAAGGCATTGGTAGAAACAGAGGATGGAGAATATATTATCGAGGAGAGCAGCAAAATGTTTCAAACAAATGGACTTCGTCTAGCAAGAAGCTTGATCAATGTTATAAATAGGGAAACACACATCTGGATAACTAATCCGTATCCTCGACCGTTAAAAATAATGAAAAACCAAACATTGGCTTTTGGAAGTAGTCCAGCGAAAATAAATGTGAGTCGAGAAAGAGAGGTAGAAAAGAACGAAGAACCTAGATTCCAAATAAACGAAAATCTTTCACCAAAGGAACAGAAGGAGTTAAAACAAGTTTTAGAAAGGTATGGAGATCTTTTTTCATCGAGATTAGGGAGAACCAATTTGGCAAAACATCGGATAGACACAGAAGACGCGAAGCCAATTAAACACAAGCCTTACCGGGTAAGTGCTAAAGAACGAGATATTATAAAAGAGCAAATTGACGAGATGCTTACAGAAGGCATAATTGGGCCATCTTCTAGCCCCTGGTCTTTTCCAGTAATATTGGTCAAGAAGCGAGATGGTAAATACAGATTTTGTGTGGACTACAGAAAACTGAATAATGTGACAGTAAAAGATGTCTATCCGATCCCTAGAATAGACGAAGTTATGGATACTCTCCAAGGATCTACACACTTCTCAGCAATAGACCTCAGATCTGGATATTGGCAAGTTGAAGTCGAAGAAAGAGTCAAAGAGAAAACAGCTTTCACTACAGCGCATGGATTATGTGAATTCAACGTGATGCCTTTTGGACTTTGTAACGCGCCTGCTACCTTTGAGAGAAATATGGAGAATATGCTTGGAAATCTGAGATGGCAAATTTGTTTGTGTTATCTGGATGATGTTATCATATATAGCCCGGATTTTCCAACGCACCTCAAAAGACTTGAAGCTGTTTTTAGATGTTTTCGTGAATCTAATTTAAGGTTAAACGACAAAAAATGCCGATTTGCTTTTGAAGAATTGGAGATTCTCGGCTATATAACGAGCAAACATGGTATAAAACCCGCGGAACATAACATCAAAGCTGTCAGAAATTTTCCTCGGCCCAAAAAGGTCAAAGAAGTACAATCCTTTTTGGGAATGTGTTCATATTATAGAAAATTTATCAAAGACTTTTCAAAAATTGCAGACCCTTTGACCAACCTTATAAAAAAAAGTGTATCATTTACCTGGACAGAAAGACAAGAGGAAGCGTTTCAAACCCTAAAAACAGCACTATTAAGTCCACCAATTTTAGGTCACTTCAATCCAAATGCACCTACCTATGTTCATACTGATGCGTCCAACATCGGCATAGGTGCAACACTTGTCCAAGACATCGGTGGTGAAGAGAAGGTGATCTCATATTTGAGTCGTACCCTAAGTAAAGCGGAGCAAAATTATTCAACCACTGAAAAAGAATGTCTGGCCGTTGTCTGGTCAATGTCAAAATTACGACCCTACCTTTATGGAAGACACTTTAAAATAGTAACAGACCATCACGCCTTATGCTGGCTCAAAAACTTGAAGGATCCAACAGGTCGATTGGCAAGATGGGCATTGAAAATTCAAGAATATGACTTCGATATAATACATAAATCGGGAAAGATGCATCTGGACGCCGATGGCTTATCTAGGGGGCCCTTACCAGAAACTGATTGGGATGAGGATTTTGAAAGGCTATTTTTAAATCGAATAACAGACGAAGAGGATAAATTTATCGAAAGTGTTAAGAAAAACCTTAATGGAAGCAGGCGATCAATTGCGCAAAACTTTAAAGAAGAAGATGGATGCCTCTTTAAGAAAAACCCGAACCCTGAAGGCAGGGCGTGGTTGCTTGTGGTTCCAGAGAATAAAAAGAGAGAAATTATGAAAGAATATCACAATCATATGTCGAATGGCCATCTGGGCGTCGCCAGAACCATGTACCGAATAAAGAGTAAATACTTTTGGCCATCCATGCTAAAGGATGTCTCAGAATTCGTTAAGACGTGTCACCTTTGCCAAAGTAGGAAAGGCTCAAACCAATTACCTTCTGGACTACTACAGCCCATCCCCCCAGCCAACTTTCCTTTCGAGAGAATTGGAATTGACTTTGTTGGTCCACTACCATCTACGAAAAACAGGAAAAAATGGATAATCGTGCTGACGGACTACTACACTAGATATGCAGAAACAAGAGCAGTCTCGGAAGCAACAGTGAAAGAAGTTTCTAAATTTCTAGTAGAGGATATTTTTCTTCGGCACGGAGCCCCACAATATCTTATTAGTGACAGAGGCTCTCAATTTACCAGTAATTTAATGAAAGAGGTGATGAAAACGTGCAAGATTAAACATTGCTTCACAACGAGCTATCATCCCCAGACTAATGGATTGACAGAGCGGTTAAATAGAACATTGATCAATATGCTCAGTATGTATGTGAACACTGATTAGAAAAATTGGGACGAAATACTCCCATTCATCACTCACGCTTACAATACTACAATTCAGGAAACCACAGGATATTCTCCCTTTTTCCTGATGTTTGGAAGAGAACCCACGTCTCTTTTGGACGACAGGAATATCTCGGTGGACATTGACAAAGATGATTATGATGAATACATAAAACATCACTTAGACAAAATAAAAAGAACAAGAAAATTAGTTATTAACAACACAATAAAGACTCAAGAAAGAATGAAAAAGAACTATGACAAGAAACACATGGAAAGAAGCTACGAACCAGGAGAATTAGTAGCAGTTTGGACACCAATTAGGAAAATAGGAAAGTGTGAGAAACTATTGAGAAAATATTTTGGCCCATATAGAATATTAAAGAAGCTGTCTAACGTAAATTACTTAATTGAGCCAAAAGATAATCCTGGCCAAGACCCATTGATTGTCCATGTCTCAAGACTCAAACCCTATTTTGAGAGAATTGATGAGGTAACTCACGAGGACGTGACGACCTCTGGAGAGGGAGAAGTGTTACATCATGATTAATGGCGTATTTCTTATATTATTTTTAATATATTTGAAATTTAAATTATATATTTATTTATTTTTATATTCTATGATATTTATTTAAAACACAGATTATTTAGATTGTCATCATTTGTATTTAGGTACACGTGTGACTTCACTGCTCTCTTTGATGTGAGAAAATAAAGAGAGGATTCTGGTGGCTACTTAAAGAAGACTTATCTCGTTATTCCCTTTTATAAATTTGCAGGATGGTTGAAACACGCTCTGGTAAGATGCAAGACCCAGCACAGGAGAGAATCCAGGCTGAAGAGTCTGCCAAGCCGCAACCTGGTGCAACAATATATTCATATTGTTTGATCTTTATATTTTTTATAATTAAGAATGAGATTTGTATAAATTGTTTATTAAACTTTATACTGATCTTTTTACATCACCACATTGTTTACATTCTACATCTTACTCTTTTTGTTTATAATGATGATATATTTATTCACAGATTAATAGGATATATATATTTAGTCCCAAACACATATTGAAAATAGAGCAATCCATAAATAAATCTTTAAATAAAAAGGCATATATTTGATAAAAAGGCATATATTTGATCAAAATATCATTTATTTTACCAATATATCACAGTTGGCTAAACGCTAACCTTTATCAAGGTATTAAAACATTTCAAACTGTGTCAACAACAAAACAAACTCAGCGCCACAAAGTTGTTGTTGTTGTTGACACATTTTAAAATGTTTTAATACCTTGATAAAGGTTGGCGTTCAGCCAACTGAAATATTGGTAAAATAAATGATATTTTGATCAAATATATGCCTTTTTATTTGAAAATTATATATTCATATATTAAAAAAGTTACTTTATATGTGCTATGAAAATGCCAAAAAATGAGGTATATGAAGATTAGAATTACATTTATTAGAAAGCGTTTGAACGATTCAAATAGAAAATAACGAAAATATATATATTCCTGTTAGAAAAATACATATAAATACGAAGGAAAAGGAGCGTTTTAGATATCTTAATAAAAGAACAAATAAAGCTTTCCACAGTTACCTTAGATTTACCGGGGCCTTCCAAGACAGCCTCATTTCGAAACCAAAAGTAAAGGTATTTAGTATTGGTTTCACTATTTAGAAAGGCGGCATTTCCCTTACGCAAACATTGAGAGCGGTACAAGAAACTGATTTTTTATATTTATTTAATTATACAAATGGCTTTATAAATTGAATATTTTATATATAGTTTTTCTGTTATATGTGTACTTTTATCTACCATTAGGTAATTAAAATATATAAAATCAATTTTATTTGAGATGAATATTTTTAAATTTTAAAAAATGACTTCCCGTAAGCGGTCGCAATGGGTAAAAATGACCCAGAAGGAACTTTTAGAAAATATTTCTATATTAAAAAATAGATATATTCAAAATATATTCTTAGTACCTTTCTAAATCTATCTAAAGATTATTATAATAAACTTATAATTTTAATTTTATGACATTTATTCATTTTATTAGCATGTTTGGGTCAATTTTACCCAGTGCGACCTTTTGAGTTCTCGTCATTGGGTAATTATTACCCAGCGCGACCTTTTATCGCTTTGGTTTTGGTTTGCGTAATAAGTTTCGGGTTACTTTCAGGCGTCTTGTTGTTTGTTTTTGCTGCCCCTAGTGCAATAATATAATATATTCTTCCAACAATAAGGTAGGATTTATATTTTATTTTATTTTATTTTTTTGTACATTATTTTACATAAAATGCTTTCAAACGCTGATTTTCTTCGTGATGATAATAATATTCCAAATCTCGATTATGAGGAATCAGAAACTGATGATCATATAGAAGAGAGGAATTGGAGTACAGACACTGAACAGTATACATTATCAGAAGAAGAAAACAATGAGGATCTAAACTTCAATTACTATATAGGAAAGGACCAAAAGACTAAATGGAAGAAACCTCTTCCCCCCAAAAATGTTCGAACTCGCAGCGAAAATATTATCACACATCTACCAGGGGTAAAGGGTGAATTAAAAATGCTAAATCGATATTATATTGTTGGAATCTCTTTATAGATGACAACATACTTGAATGCATAGTTACAAATACTAACATTTACATTAGGAATATTCAGCATAACTATAGCAGAGAAAGATATGCTAATTTGACAAACCTACATGAAATTAAAGCTTTATCGGGAATTATTTACTCTCTTGGGGTCATGAAAGCAAATGAATTGGATACAGATGATGCATGGGCAAAAGATAGTACTGGATTGTGTAGAATAGCTATGTCTGAAAACAGATTCCGATTTCTTCTCAAAGTAATTCGTTTTGATGACAAAGCTACAAGAAATGAAAGACTTCGTCAAGATAAATCAGCAGCTGTGAGATTTATGCTTGATACCTTTGTAAAAAAATGCTAAAATAATTATTCTCCTTCGGAATATATAACGGTGGATGAAAAGCTTGACGCTTTCAGAGGGAAATGCAATTTTAGGCAGTATATTCCGAGTAAACACAATAAATATGGAATAAAATTATTTGCTCTCGTGGATTCAAAAATGTTTTATACTTGTAACTTGGATATTTATTCAGAAAAAAAAACCCTGAAGGTCCTTACAATGTCAGCAACAGTCCAAGTGATGTGGAACGATTGTGTGAGCCAATCCTGGGAACTGGCCGCAATGTAACAATGGATAACTGGTTCACCAGTTATTCTTTAGCTCTAAAACCTTTGCACCAATATAGACCAACAATTGTGGGTACTTTAAAAAGAAAAAAAAGGAAATCCCCTCAGAGTTTGTCATCAGCAGAGGTAGAAATGTACACACTAGTGTTTTTGGCTTTCAAAGTGAAATGACACTTCTTTCATACAAACCTAAAGAGAATAAAGTTGTACTTATGCTTTCGACTATGCACCACGATGCAAATATAGATGATTCAACAGGAGAATTGAAAAACCCAGAGATGATAATGTTTTATAATATGACAAAGGGTGGTGTAGATGTGATGGACTAAATGAAAACTACATATAACTGTGCTAGAAATTCAAGAAGATGGCCCATGGTTATTTTTTATTCACTTTTAAATATTGGGGCAATAAATTCCCAGATAATTCATTTTAAATATGGCATTTTATCAAAGGTTAAATCTAGACGTCATTTTTTGAAAACCTTATCTTTAGATCTCATTGAAGAGATGGTCAAAGTTCGCACAGTAAGCGGAAGAATGCCATGTGAAATAAAGGAAAAGGTATCAGATATTTTTAATTTGTTAGAGCCTGGTCCATCTAAAAACCAAAAATAAGAGAAAGACATCGATGCAAGAAATTCCAGAGAGAAAAAAAGGACAGAAAAACTATTCAATATTGTCAGTACTGTTTTGCTTTTCTGTGTAAGGAACACTCTAATAATTTGTCAAGAATGCTATAAAGGACGAAACAAGTCCTAATTTCTATGAAAGGAAGTGATAACTTTGATACGAATTTATATTTTAAAACCTATCTTCAATATATATTTTTATTTTTATAAAATAGTCAAATATATCATAAATATTTAATATTTTGATTTGTTATCAATAAAATAAATAAAATATGATTTTTATATCTCAGGATTTTGTGTAAAGTTATTTAATAGACAAATCATAATTCTAACATAGAATACCATAAAAATATTGAAAAGTAAATTTGATTTATTTAGGTTTTTAAAAGTGGGTAAATTTTACCCACCGCGACCTTTCAAGGTATAAAAGAGGGCGCGACCGCTGCCGGGTTAAAAATTGTCCCTTTTCCATCCATGCCTTTAATAATAATAAAATATTCAAATAACATTATTACAGACTTTTCTATCGCTTAAAATATTAACATTTAATGCGCTCTTAATAAATAGATTTAATTAAAATCTATTTTATACAAAGCCCTTATACTGCAATGATTTTTAAAAAAAATCAGAAAAGGATTAATGTGGCTCATCAATAGTAAACCGTCCCAGTGCATTTTCCATTTCACATCTCCAGACCGCTCTACTATTGAATTAGGCTCATGTATCTTATATAGACTGCATTTAAAAAGGGAAGGTGTTTATAGGGGAACTAAGAATATAACTATGGATTAAAGATGACTATCAAATATTTAATCAAGGTATATATTTTAGGATGATTTCCAGCCCCACGACATTGTTTAGAAGTATGAACAGTTCCCAACGTCCATCCTTGAATATGAAGTCCCCAACGTTGAGGCGCAGAGGGTTGATAGACGTCCGTCGTTTGTGAGGTCTCAGACGATTACTTCTGCATCCTCCAAGATGTAGGGCAAATTGCTCACGATCATCTTCTCCCCCCATCTGCGGTAGGCGACGGCCTTGAGCAGCGTCTCCTCGATTTACAGCCTTTCTCGATGAGGCGCTCCGCGAGGGCCTTGGTGGCGAGGCCGACCAGAAGGTGGCCGTATATCTTGGCAAGTTAAATGAGGTTGTTTCCTCCCACCAGCTTTTCCAGCGCCAGAACATACTGGAGATGGCTGAACTCAGGGCAATTCTCATCATAGACGCACTGGTCTATGGTACCCGTCGCCTACTGTGCTCATGCCTCCATGATCTTTTTGCGCGTCGCCTTGATATCCTGAGCGAATAGATGACGCATGGCTTGAAGTCCTCCGGGGGGCGTTGGGGTTCCTCTGTGCAGTTGCGGAAATACCTGACTGCACCCTCAGAGCACGCTGCGAAGCCGATGTCCTTCGCCGCTTCCGCTCGACCTTAGTGAAAGGAGCTCGTTGATAGGATCCTGATGCTCCATGGCATCAATGCAGTTCAAAATTATCAGCGCTGGCAGCCATAGTTGGAAGGTAGAAGCTAGCAGCCACCGCCGAATTTACATGCCCGTCCTTAACAATGTGGAAATTTGCATACGTTTTATTTTCGCTATCATCAATGGCAATCTCCATCAGCGCAGAAATTCCTCAACGAGTACTTGTTGATTTTCTACAAAATTAACCTCATCTTGACCAGATTAAAAAGGGCTTTCAGTCGATATGCTATAGGCATTTGAGATCTCCGTTATTCCAACCTAAAGCACGGCCGGCACGTCCTAGAGAAAAATAAAGATACGCATAATGAAAAAAATATATATTAACACAAGAATCCGACATAGGACGGAGATGGGTTCCTGTTCAGGTCCAGAGACAAATCAGCCACCGTAATTCACTTGTCTGTTTATCTGAACGAAGTCATGGATAGAAGCACAATACAAAAATGGATTCTGCGCTTTAGGACTGGTGTGATTTTGATATTAAAAAGAAATGAAGCCGGGTAGACCAACCAAATTGGCGAATCAAAATTTGGCAAAAGCGGAGGAATTGATCAGGAAAAACGGGAAAATGACTACTTATCAGATAATGGGAAAATTTCCCCTTATCTAAAGAAAGTGTTCAAACTCCTAGTAAATATCTTGAAAATCGAAAGCCTTTGTCAAAATGGGGGCCAAAATTTCTAACGCGATAATATTGATGCAAATTTCAAAGATATTTGTTTAGACATCATGGAAACCTTTTCTGGAGAACATTTCCATTTTGGTTTTATCATTTAAAGCATCATTCGATACAATAGACCCACAAAACATCGCCAATAAAGAAAAACATGAGGCTTTCTCTTTCTAAGGGCAAAATCATGATATCTGCTTTTTAGGATCAAGAAAATCTGATATTAATGGACACTTTTGAAATATATTCTTCTATAAATAGAGAAAATGTTTTATAAAACATTAGAAAAACTAAGGAGAGCAATTGAAAGCAAAGGACCGAATTCGGAAAACTCATAAATCGAATTTCCTCAAGATAATGTCAAGCCTATCACGGTGCTCCTGGCTGGCGAAGATTGCAGCGTATGGTGGACTTTGATGCCTCATCCTGCGTAAGCTCTGACCTCGCAACCTCATACTTATACTTGTTTGGAAGATTGAAGAGTTCTTTGTGTGGTAAAACATTTGAAAGTGATGGAATTTTACTTAAGATGTTAGAGGGTAGTTCATAGTGTTGTATGAGGCGTTTTATCAAAGTGATTTTAAAAGTTGGTAACAACGCTGAATAATTTGCGTAAAGAAACAAGGATTTCTTATAAACTGAGTTTCAGTTTTCTATTTTTCAGAAAAATATAACCGTTTGTGCATTATTTAATAACCGAAAGTTGTATACAAATTAAAATCATTTTGTTAATTTCCTGTTATAATATTTCAATTAAATTATTAAAAAAAAAACTGATCTGCTGGTTGCAAACTACTGAGTACTGATCACATTCTGCTGAGTTTAAAATAAAATGAAATGAATAGAATATGTATCTCTGCATAAATATAAACTGAAAAGATTACTCTTATCAGAGTTTTCCTTGACTTAAATTAATCCAACTGCTTGCTATTATAACTTTGCTGGCAGATTCGAAAGGTGAGTTACTAGGGTATTATTGCAGGTCCAGCACAAGAAAACTTATTTTTCTAGAATCCAATTTAATGAAGAGGTGACCGTATAGAAACGTAATAACCTCTCTCCTAGTAAGAGAATCCTCGATATTGGTTCGGTAACACCTGGCGCAGCAAACAAAACTTCTCTTTTTAATAAAAACTTCGGGAAACCAATTCTAAAAATTCTCACATTAGAATCTAGCCAAATTATCGCAAATGTTTCTCCAATTATATCCTTGGCCAATTAGACCTGAGAGCTAAAAAGTCGAATTTATTAAGGTCAATCTTATTTAACTTTTTCTCACAATCATTTGTAGGCAGTAATTATGTTTTAATTAGCTGCAGTTAAGTGAAACTCTCAGAGAGAAAATTGCAACCGAGGAGAGAGAAACCTGCTATTCCCTAATTGGCTAATTCGCCTTTTCAACAAAAACTTAAGATAAAAATGATTAGATGCGTGCGCACTATTAGCTGGATTTTGGCTATTCTAGAAAAGTTGAAATAGGTATAGACAATGGATATTAGAATAGTTTGTGGGCTGAGAAAAATAATGAATAATCATTATATAAATTGACACGTTATATTTCTTTTATTTAGACAAACTTCTTTTGTATTTTGTTACATTTCTTATAGGCAATATACAAAAAAGAATTGATACCAAATCTCTGATTATATAAATGCTTCCAAATATCACAATTCATAATTTCGATGGGGCGTGAATGTATAAGTGATGTTAGAAGAATGTGTTAGTCTGTAACAAAGGTTTAAACGAAGTATGAACACAGCCAACACACACAACATTAGTTTATCATGCCCTTGAAGTTGGAAACGACTTCTGAAGGCGGACGAAGCTAAAATGTATGCTAGGAAAAGCTATGACATTAAATTTGAAAAGTAAAATTCTCACTCGTTTAAGAAACTGAGCCAAACAACCACTCATCATTAGACTGTTTTATAGATAAATAACCTTGAAGAAGCTTGATTATGGAGAGAGAGAGAATCACACTACAGTTAAACCGATTCACCTAACAAAGGTAAACAAATCGTCTGATCTACGTAAAGACATGGGTGATTGAATGACCTGAAAGTAAGAAATTTCTCTCTCATTTTTATTTTATTTCTAATCTCTCTATATATAAAATCAGGGTATGAATGTTATGATATTGCCACGTGGAAAATTAGGGAAGACAGACTTCAGGAGGGGACAGCAATTCATTTAAGGCAAGAACAAACTATGAATGATAAACAAAAGATAAGAAATGAGAGAAGGTTACAAAGTAGTAAAATATAAACATAGAAATTGATACTTTGTTAATACTAGTGTAAAATAATAAATGTTTCTCGCGCTACAATATGCACGTCCTCAATACGTAATTAATCTTCTGAAATTTTAACAGTTATAGAGTTGAATATGGAAAAACATATAGTAAATTTTTCAAGTCTCTATTTCTAATATTCTTGAAGCTATTTACAAATATGCTAATTTCACTCGCAACCAGCGCCCCACTGCCGTTACTGAGAGGAGTACGTCAAAGACGTGTTCAGTGACTGAAGTCAGAGATAGGTTTCTGGTTTGACAGGATGCCTGCTGCTTGCTTTGCGACCTCTTGTCTCTCCCATGTATTGAACTTTATTTTTAAAAGATTAAGTGAATAATTCAAATATTAATGTTTTATCATAACTATCCTTGAGGTTACCGATTCTATATTTAAAATATTCATTTACTTTTCTGATAACAGATTTATGAGAAATATATTTTTCTTAAAAATTCTATTTTATTCTCTAAAAAGATCAGTCAATTGTGTAAACAATATATTCGATATTTAAACTTATTTAAATAACAAATAAAATGGAATAATGAGTTTATCGGTTTATATAAATATGAGAAATTCGAATGAATATAAATGATATGCTAAATATTATATTGCTATTAAATTTAAAATATTTTCCCTATAAATAATAATAAATCGTGTTGAATTATATTGTGTGTTAGGTTAGTAATCTCGATTACTGGCGTCTCCATCACGACAATGTTTCAGCACATTTCTTGCACTTGATTCAGAATTAAACCAGGCTCATGTAGTTCGCCAAGCTCCTCACTCTCCTGATATGGCTCCCTGTGACTTCTGCCTGTACCCCAAACTCAAGAGACTATTGCAAGAAAAGCGATTTAAAACAAGAGAGAACATTATTACTGCAATGACACTCGAGCGAGACACCATTCGGGAAGGTACTTTTTAAGAATGTTTCCAACAATAGCGGCACCGCTAGGAGAAATAAGGGGAGTCTCAAGGAGGCTATTTTGAGGGTGATTAGGTTTCAAACGTTCCAGGTATGTCTGTTTTTTTTCCGCCCAAGTTTGGATTATTTTATAATAGATTTCGTATGTTAGATCGTAATGATATCCCTAGTCAGATTGTAGGAATAGCCAGAACTATGATAGAGTGTAGGAGCTATGCTAGATTTGAGAACATATTAGAATCATATGGCAAACCTGATCTCTATAGGTCCCTAGGTCTGCAGATCTGAAGACAGCCGAAATTGTCAAACTGCAGTGAAAAATATATATTGTACCAGCACTCTTTCACATTCTTGATTACTGAAAACAACTTTGTGCTTGTCATTAATGACCGGAACTAGGTCAAATACATTGGACTACATTCCATTGGACTCCTGGTACTATGAACCTATCCAGGCTGGACAAGACTTGGACCCATTTTACCGAGGATATACCAGGCTCGACAAGACATGAACCCATCCCACCGTTGACTGCTGGCACCTGCTGGATGAGGAATAGGTTCACATTTTCACCTATTTAGGCTGAAAAAGAAATCTTGCCAGAATAACTACCAATCCATTAATAGCAATATAAAGTAGAACATTTCATACCCTGTCACATCAGCTACAATTTTGACTACCAGAAATCTATCTGATGCAGAGGCTGATGAGAAACATCCAGAACCGAAGAGATCACCATTGATGTTTGGATTCTAACTTTACCTGAACTGATTTTAACTTGAATATAATTGAGTCATTCAAATATATATCTTATCTCAAGTCTTCTACATAACATTCCTGTATTTTTACATACCAAGAGAAATTCATATTATTTCTATACATTTTTTTTATTTCTTCCAGAAATTCTCTTCATTCAGAGGGGTCTTCGTTTTCAACGTATTTGCGTATTTGTATATTCACGTTGATAAATCAGAATATAAGATATCCTGCCTTTCCATTATTGACATTATGTCGCCACCTTTTTTTAATTAGTATATATATATATTTCTTGGTTTCTCAAGAAGCCACTAGGACCAAAAATATTTTTTGTCGCAGTGGTACAGCCGACTCCACGCTGACGAGTGCCAATAGCTCGAAACACGTTCGTGTATGGCTTTTCTTGATTTATCAAGAAATTGGGTTGGCCAAATATCAGTAAACAGGCTAAATCAATGTTTAGTTGATTTCTGTTTCACCAGATGGCGCTCTACCTTCTGAAAAGCACATGTGCTCCTGGTCAGGATATGCCTACTTTGTTTTTAATATCAACACCTGATCTTTTTATTTTTCTATTGTTTTTCATATATATATTTTATTCAATTAAAAGACTTATTTTGGATTTAAAATAAAATGAAACATTTTATTTATAACAAAATGCCAATAATTCAAAAGGTTATACGTCTAACTTCGTCAGGGCTTTTCTTGTTTTCAAACTGTTTTGATTGATCACGCGATGACTTCACGAGACGATATATAAAATATTTACAACTATGAGGCAAAATATTTAAAATATATACACACAATTATAAATAAACTATAAAATTAAATAATAGCATATGATTCCTAATAAGATAAATAAAAGAATGTTAAATAGATTGGAACTGTAAATATAACGGTGGGAGGTCAATATTTTTATTAATTCCGTTGTTATCTTTCATTAAGGTCCAACTTTCTAAAAATAGTCTTGATTATTTTTCTTGTAAATTGTTGTATATAATTTCTGTTTTTCAAAATTTGGTATATGGTCCTGTTTGAGTTGGTGATCTACTAAAAGTGATAATGGCCTATGGTATTTAAAAGCTGTTTTGTGTAGATCCACTCTTTATTCCAGAGTTTTACCGGTTTCTCCTATGTAGGTTGCATATAATATGCAACGTTTTGCGTATAAATGGAAGACACACTCATATAGGCAAGCTATTCTAATAAATTCTTTAATCACATTGTAAAATGTATATATTTAGCAAACCTTTAGTGATTTTATTTTTGTAACATATTTTATAAATTTGTAAATAAACTCAACACAATGACCGAAAATATTTTCCTTTTTAACAAATATTTTTGATTTGATTAAACATATTATTAGAATATATTTTAAATTATTCTTTCTAATTTTTTAAAGAAATGATTCTGACCTTAACATTTAGAAAAAATAGAAGCAAAAAGAAGAGTAAAAGAATCATTCAACTCATAATTGAATTCGAAGATAAAATGGAGAATCATTATTTGAAATAATTTATTTATATATTGAGAACATATTCAATGTCAGGATGAAGAAAGAAGTTACCTAGGAGCTCAATATTTGATGTTATCAATGTTGCGCCAGCTTTCTCACATTTTAGAAAAAAACGAAATTTGTCTCACAGAACAAGCTAATGACTTCAACATCGAATAAGTTAAAGGTAAGACTTCCTTATATGAAACCAGGGCTTTTTTAACACAAGAAACCAAATAATTCTTTCAACTTTTATAAAAATCTCAAATGTCATTTTGTTGGATTCTGGTAACTCTAACTTGAATCCTATAAAATAACAAGACCTCCCCTCTCAAATATTTGATTCTAATTCTTAATTCGACAAGATTGATTTCTCTTTGTTTTTGTTAAATCCAAATTTTACAGCAGCCAACTAGGAGTGTTGGATGAAATACCTGATATGGACTAAACATTCTGATGGGTCAAAATGACATAATGCCTTATGAGCATGTTCCAACCAACTTTAAACACAAAGATATATATAGTTTTGAAAATATAGCAATACATAAATAAATCTTTAAGTAAAAAGGCATATATTGAATCAAAATATCATTATCAAATATCAATGATTTTTTAATCCAATATATGTCTTTTTCACTTAAAGATATATATGAGAATTAATATTCATATTGACACCATATCTCAATTATCAATTATGAGAATAGCTTAAAATATGTTCTAAAAGATCCACATATTCTCCTTCAATATAATATATTAATATAAATACCCACGAGTTTATATTGTACGTTGTTGTATTGTTGGTTGCCATCGCTCCATCTGGTGATTGCTTGAAGCAATTTGGTTTTCCCATAATCGTGATAGAGCTGATACATGATCTTGACTATAGTCTAGAAATGATCTCTATCTGAAAAGACCTTGTATATATTTTATATATATGTATATTTATCAATTGCTTCATATATTTATATCTATTTTTTCTTGTATTTTTCATTATATAATCTTATTTATTCATATTTTTATTTAATCTGTATTTAATCTTATATAATCTTATATGGACGTTATAATAAATCAGTTTCAATCTCAATCTCTCTCTCTCTCTCTTAAGTTGACACAAAGTGAAAATATTCAAACCGCATTAAAGCCATAAATAAAAAATGGATTCAATGACAATATGCGAATCTGGATATAAAACGATGATTTGAGTTATCATCACCTCACAGAGAGATTTCCTATCGTTCCAGTTCTACTAACGGTTCTGTTGTAGGATATTGGCTGTATAGTGTGAGTACGTGACGATAATAAATCGGGTATAATGTCTAGAGAGCGCTGTAAATAATAGATATGTAGATATGAGATTGAGTCTAGAAAATACTTGCAAGTAACGAAAGTATGTCGGGGATAGTTGCTAGATAGTGTTCTGACATGATAGACTAGAATGTTTCAGGATAGTACTGAGATGGGACAAAATGGCTGGTGGATAATGAATAGGGAGTATCGGGACATGAAGACAGTAATTCTAGATTAGTGACAAGATAGTAATGAAACATGACGATAGACATTTGTAACTTGTGATTAGATAGAACTGGAACATAGCGACGATGGAGCGGGTATAGTTACTAGATAGAACGGGAAAATAGCGAAAATAGGACGGAAATATTGACGAACTTGTACTAGTACATAGAGACAGTAGGAGGAGGTGCTATGTAAAAGATCCCTCGCGACAAATTAAATTCAATACTAGAAAATTTGTAACGTATTTCTTAGTATATAGGCAGGAGAAGAGATGAGGCAGCTGATGAAGTTTCATAAGAAACTTGCAGCCTGTGATCTTCATCTAATTATTTACTAAACTAAATTGAAAATATGTGAGCGATTTTTACACATAAATATTTTATTGAAGATATTAGAGTTATTAAACCTATATTTTTAATATTCCAGTAGGATGTAGAATTTTATTCAAAATTCTTCATTTTCGTCATTTCGACAAGCAATACGCTAGACCAAGGGCCGGCAACCTGCAGCTCGTGAGGTCCCATGGGGCTCTTTGAATGTGAAACTGCGGCCCTTCAGTTCCATACGCAAATATTTATTTATTCGAGTACGATTTATTGTTGGCAAGAAAAAATATGTGGCTCTTTGAAAACTTTGAAATTTTTTTTAATTGAAAATTTTTACTTTCCGACTCGAAAGGTTGCCGATACCTACGCTAGTCTATTGTCAACCAGCTGACTGGGCGATATATCGTAAATGGAGTAATACTTTTGAATTCCAACGTGTCTTTTTCCTATTTTGCATCCTTCTTAAACGGTATATAATTGTCGAAATTAGCAGTATAGCTTATAATACTCTTAATAGTGGGTAGCATTTAGCATTTCTATATGAAAGACTGAACACTTCAAATATATTCAGTCAACTTAAGACACTCCAAACATGCACCCAGTGCAAAAGGAATAGTATCACTCCCCAACATATCTTTGTAAATGCTTAAAACAAAAAATACAATTTGAAATTGGAATACAATTGGTATCAGAAGAACAATGTTCTATCTAAGATATTAATACATAGCAATAACTCCATCTATATAATACAAATAAAAACACCAAAACGCGAATGTTTCTTTTCAAAAATAAATCAAACTTCTACTGCCATTACTGCGATGAAAAAAATTATATTGTGAGGGCTTGTGGTGAGTGGTGAGCCCTCCCAGCGGTTTCGCCAATTTAATCTACCAGACCGCATTTTTAGAGCTCTAATACTGTATTGGATCATTCTGCTTTTATATGTAACACTGAAGGGTTGAATCTTAGAAATGGCATTCAAGCAAACTATGGACATAAGCTTTTAGGACAGTAGAATTATGTTTAATTTTTTTTTTCATCGCAGTAAGGGCAGTAGAAGTTTGATTTATTTGTGAAAAGAAACATTCGAGTTTTGGTGTTTTCATTTGTATTATCTAAAATATGAACGAAGGAAATCAAGTTCAGGAATACATTTAAAAGGGCCGAGTGCGGGCAGTCCCATGGTTTGAACCACCCACAGATATCCGAAGATGTCCAATCAGATCATATTGTTAGCTGGATTACGGATCCCAAGTTTTAACTGCTAACTGACAGGCTCAATAACATGTTTCCCCTTTATTAAATTATTTAACAAAAGTATATTCCACCAAAATATAAAAAACATATCGTATCATATCACATAATGTGGTACTCCTATTGAAAGGCTGACAAATCCGAAAGCTTGAAAATAAAATGTTACACAAGAAACTTAGCCCTGGAAGCTTTATTTATTTTATAATATTGTCAGGAGGACAGAGTATTCCCTCTTTACTTGACTGGCCGAACCGGTCGGGGTAAACAGTGGCACCACGTGGAAGGTAGAAAACTCAGTTCTCCCCACTAGCTCTAACTGCTGGGTCGATTTGGCTCATGTACAAAATAACTTTTACTTTTTTAAAATCTTTCATATAACTAATTAAATAAATATTTAAAGTAATTCGGAAGCCTATTTAATTATTTTTCTTCGCCACAATATTAACATATCGTATCTTAATTCGAAACTATTATAGACGCGTATGATTCTTTTGGAAAATAAACAATTTCTACTGTCCTTACTGCAATGGAAAAATTTAATCCATTGCAGTAAGGATAGTAGAAATTGTTTATTTTCAAAAAGAATCATACGCGTCTATAATAGTTTCGAATTTTGATAACAGATGGCGCGCTAATGCATCATAATATATCGTATCTTTTTTAAAAGGATGATAATTATTCTCTTTATCATAGGTGTCAAATGTAAAGCGTCAGATAGGGTTCGCATCTAAAATAAGCAAATATAACTGGAAGATTGGGCGAAGTAAGTTCTTATTTGTAGTTTAAACGCTACTAAACAGCCTATCTACATATATTTCCATCAATATCAATACAAAGAACCTCATTATCGTAGGTATTGAAACTAATAATATTTCTATTCAAGCGCCAATACATTTCTATAATCCCCGTACCGGAGACTTACCTAAAAATGTCTTTGCGTTAGAAAAAATTGAAAACTACATTTTTCACTCTATATTAATGAGACCTGACCTCCGTTGACAAGAAAATAAATTATAAATGGATATTGAAAATATAAAAATAGCTTAGAATATAATTTACTCACTAAATGTGAAAATAATGTTTTTCAAATATCATGATATGCAAAATAGAACTGGTTTTATTCACTCTATTGTAGAACTATAGATAAAGTCGATGTTCTATGTCAACCCTTATCTTAGAACAAACATCAACGACTCCATCTATTGTCTGGATGATTGGTGAGAAGAGATTATGTTTGTGGTATTCAATATGATACCATTATACAGAATACATACCAAAGCTCCGTTGACTTGTAAATAAATTATAGATGTATATTTTGAAAATATGCAAGCTTAGAATAAATTTTACCCACTAAATGTGAAAATAATGTTTTCAAATTTTATAATATGCAAAATAAAACTGGTTTTATTTACTCCATTGTAGAACTATAGGTAAAGTCGACATTCTATGTCAACCCTTATCTTAGAACAAATAACAAAGCCTCCATTTATTGTCTGGATGATTGGTGAGAAGAGATTATGTTTGTAGTTATTCAATATGATACCATTATACAGAATACATACCTACCTCCGTTTACTTGGAAATAAATTATAGATGTATATTTTGAAAATATGCAAGCTTAGAATAAATTTTACCCACTAAATGTGAAAATAATGTTTTTCAAATTTATAAAATACAAAATAAAACTGGTTTTATTTACTCTATTATAGAACTATAGATAAAGTCAACGTTTTATGTCAACCCTTATCTTAGAACAAACATCAAAGCCTCTATCTATTGTTAAGATTATTGGTGAGGAGAGTGGATATTATGTTTGTGGTATTCAATATGATACCATTATATAGGACACATACCTACCTCCGTTTACTTGGAAATAAATTATAGATATATATTTTGAATAAATGCTAGCTTAGAATAAATTTCACTCGCTAGGAGTGAAAACATTTTTTTTCAAATATCATAATATGCAAAATAGAACTGGTTTTATTCACTCCATTGTAGAACTATAGATGACATTTGTATGCCAACTCTTAGAACAAACAACAAAGCCTCCATATACTGTACTGATGTTTGGGAGAAGAGATAATCTTTGTGGTTTATTCAATATGATAATATCATAAAGGACACATTCTGCAGCCTCCAGAACAAACGCACAAATGTATTTTGCCCCATTCACCAAAGGTGACCGTGTAATCAACACAGCGGTCGATGCCTACAGAACAAAGGTCAGTTTTTCCCGCCACAAATCAATTAGAGAAAGTTTTATTCAGCGTGATCGTCTGGCGGAAAAATCGATGGGCAGCCAATGGCAGCGCTTAATTACCATTTATTGGGGAAGGTGCGGGACATCCGCTGTCTCGTTTATCTCATGTTCGTTTTATCTCTCTGCTCAAATATTTAATCTTCAGTCTTGTTTATATCTATTAAAATAGCTTATTATATTTCGAAATTAAAAAATAAAATTAAAAACATATTTCACAGAATAAAACAGATAGTTTTTTCTGTGGATAATTAATTTGCAAAGTTTTAAAAGAGTGAATACTTTAAATCTCTCATCAAAAATCCCTATGAACATTACTTTGTATGCATAGTAGATGACTCAAGAATTGGGCTCTTTTTAACTGTAGTATAAACTATGTTTGAAGACTTACAGGGTGTATTAAAGATTAATGACATATTGTCGGTTGCAATGGTATGGAGGGAAGCCAAATATCATTCTTTAGACTGTTGCTTGTGTTTAACAAAGAGATTGCAGATATTGCATCTGAAGAGATAGTTTTATATATTATGAAAAACGCATCTCTTTATCGTGCAACTGAAAGTTGCTGATGGCTTGAGCCATCTGTCGGAATAAATATCAACTATTCTCGTTGATTTTCAATTATTCCAGAATTGGCCAAATACCAATTCTTGATTAATCAAGAAAAGCTAATCACGGACTGTTTCGGGCTGTTGGCCCTCATCAGCGTGGTGCAAGCTGTACCTCAACGAACAAAAAACTGGTCATTCAGGCATCCTGAGAAATCATGAAACGAATAGTTAAGGCCAGAATTGCGTGAGACCGCGACACAATGTGAAAAATAGTACAAATGTGATATTGTACTGGGATAAGGTGTATATATGTCATAATTTGTATAATATAAAGATATATAATTTCTCTCTTTTCGCCAAAATAAGTATGTAAATATGTTAATCTTGTGTTAACATGTAAATACGCTAATTTATCCATCTATAAAATCTGTAAAAAAATAAACGTGGCAGACATCGCGGGCGAATACTACGGTACGTCGCGGGTGCGCTACTAATTTGCTGGAACAATATTTGGGGATTGTAAGCATAATGGTTTTATGTTAGATAATAAAAAGGCATATATTGGATCGAATAAAATTTTATTTGCCAATATTTCGGTAGAGTGAACGCCAACCTTTATCAAGGCATTACATTTTTGTATAAACAAATTCAGCGCTGCGTTCAGCCAACCGAAATATTGGCAAATCTTTTATTCAATCCAATATATGCCTTTTTATTATCTAATGATTTAAATATGGATTGCTCTATTTTCAAAACAATATATGTCATAATATATACTCTTCCAGGAATAATAAAGCAAGCCTACAGTCAACCCAGAGAGAGCGGGAATGTAAAGTCCGGTCACTTGAGACACCAGCGACATTCCAAGGGGCGACCCCTGAGGTCCGTCAGTTGACACCTCGGGACTTTTAGGACAGTTGGGGATTGTGTGCGACACGAACGGACGGCCGCCCGGCTGTGCCAGTCCCGTCTCTCTCTCCCTTTCTCTCTGATTGTCTGGGTTTCTCTTCCAAATTGTGGTGTGATTATTTCTTTCCACACCTTAATATTATATATTATATATATATTATATTTTAAAAAGATAAGATTTCTGTTGTTTTTTGAAAATGTTGAGGATTATGGTAATGGAAATGCAGTCGTGGTTGAATCTTGAAAGTATGATTACTAAAAATAGTTTTGATAAGATATTGTTTTAATCGAGCTTTAAGATTATATAATACACATAATTTGGTAAAAGCATTGCCTGGCTTAAGGCGAGTAGAATAGAGAAAAAAAAAAGATTATTTACATAATGTACAAAGGTTTTAGCCGGCCAACGTGGAATGAGTATTTATAGGGGAAGAGTGACCTCTGGCGGTCGATTTAGCAGTATTTGAATCGATGAAATATAATTTTAAATAAAATAATACTTTTATATAACATAATTTTAAATAAAATATTTTAATAACATTTTAAATATACCTTTTATATAACATATATATATATATATATATATATATATATATATATGAAATAAGTTGAGTTACTGTTGACTCTTGTGTAGAGAATCCTGCCGATTAACTTTGTGATGATGAAGTGTTGACTCTCGCTATACTGTATTAACCGAGAGGAACAGTCAGGATGTATAGTTTTCCAGTACCTCTCTGCACCTTGTAAGACCTTTAAAAGTTCTCACAAAATACAGGCAGTCGTGGTCGAGGCAGAGTGGAAAGCCTAGGACTGTCCACACAAAACCGAAGACACAGTTGCACTAAGAAAGTTCCGTTAACAGATAAAAGTTGAGCTAGGAGCGAAAGATGGAAATAGAAGAGTTCTTACTAACTACATGTTAGATGAGATCGACATGAGGTACGACCGACGCGGGCTTGCATTGAGGGTGAACTAACTGTATTTTTGGCTAAAGACGGGGACCTTTATATACCTTTTCTGAGAAAGGGGGTATTGCATTTCAGCACATGCGAGAAGGGCGTGGATCGTCTGGCGAAACTGTACACTGGCGCCGTGGCCGTTTCCATCTTTAGACTTTGTTGTTTTGGCAATACTATATGCTCGATCTCTGCTTTAGCTCAACTCTTAAATCTATTACAGATTTTTATTTATTTATCCTGTTTGTACAAATTACATTACATATGATGATGTAAAGACACATGTCAATAATACGTATAATCATTAACAGATGTGTTTCTATTAAACAACATTAAAATCTTGTTATAAGTTATTTACAATATGGGTTTGTTGGCTTAAATTACCACATATATATATTTAACTCGTGGCTATTCACACATGTGCACACACATAATTGTCAAAATGCAAATTCTTGATTGAGGGTAAATATATTTAGGACAAATTTATATCAAATTTCATAGCAAAAAGGTTCCCATATTTGATGTAACCTTTTTATATATTTTATTATCTCTGTCGATTAATATATACATGTAAATTTGTAAATATTTAATTCTAAGTTTTAATTTGTTTGCTTTTTGTTTGTTTCCTCTGTAATAGGTGCAAATACTTCAATATTGAGCCTTGTTGATTGACTAATAAATAAATATTTTGAAAAATTATTCTTATAAAAGGACCGAGGATCCCTGCCTGTTCTATCAAGAATTTATCCAATATCGCAAGTTCAATTATTTGGTAACAACATTTGTATCTAAAGAAAAGTTTATTTGTAATCACACTGAACGTTCTTCAAAAATAAAATTCACGATTGTGAAATGAATTTATTGAAACATTAAGCATTTAAATTAAAAATATGTCTTATTGATAAGAAATGTATTAATTACATATATGTTATTTTAAATTTTGCCTTTTGATATTGCACAGAGGCGTTTGAATTTCTGCCGTTTATACATATTCGAAGCTTGATCTTATAGAAGCAGTGTAGTGGATTGCAAGAATTCATGGATGCTGCACATGTAACAAAATGATAAAATTGTCTTGTGCATTTGTAATAGATATTAACTTCAGATCATTTGATTGGAGCGGGAATATTAAATGTGGATCTCTGGGAAAGTGAAAGAGATCTTCAATATTCAGACAATATATCTAGTGAAAATTCATAATATCCTAAGTAATAAACATATTGATAGAATAAAATATAAAGATATAAACGGTAGCAATGCCTTTCTTTTTTCGTGAGAATTGCAAGCCTTCGGTTCTTCAAAATATTTCCTGTGGAATTCACATGTAGGTTTTATTCACTTGCAAATTAGAACATTAGTCCATTTTCTTTTATCGGCTGGAACGTGGTTACAGAACACTCTGCAAATAGAATCCAAATAGACGTATTTTTACCTCTTTTATATAAATTGTATACGTGGGTGATTTTAAATGTGATTTGTGTAACTTTAAATTTATAGAATTAGTTTTTACACTTATGGACAAAGGTTAAGGGAGTTGTACCTTATTTGTAGCATGTATATCGGCATTGATAAAATAACTCTAATAAATATTTGATAAAAAGTGACCTTAAATGAAGAGACGAGATAAGAAAGTGTGAACAAAATTGCCTCTGTCTCCTCAAAAACAGACATGGCGAAATCAAACTCTATGAGCTTACACTTAAGATATTGTATAGTTGGGTACATTAAAATATTGAGTCAACATAAACTATTCAAAAAGGGCTCTGGCACATTTGTAAGTGCAAAGTCGAAATGCTTTTCACATGTGTAGACATGTGATGCACATACAATAAGATCAGTCGCCTACTTCTACCCACCATGATTATCATGGCCTATACCACGTGTATAAGGGATGAGCAAAAAAAACTCATCAAAAAATGTTTTCACAATAGATTGTAGAATATATTGAAAGCTGAAATAGGTAGAGAGAGAATTTTACGTGGAAAAGAATGAGTTCAGTTCAACACTGAGGGAGAACGGTGAATATGTCTCACTAGAAAAATTGAACACTACCATTGTGTAAATATGGTAGAATACGTACTTCAGATGCGAAGGTTTGAATGGAGAGTTGACAAATTCCTCGATAACAAGGCTCCACTCGGACAATATAAAATATAATTATACTCTATAAAAGTTTGAAATCAGTTTTTCTCCTCCATCATCAATGTCTACCATTACAAAAAGGTCCTAATCAATCATTGTTACAAGCCTAATAATGTCGCATTGACAATTTTTAAAATAGGAGCTTCTGTCGCTTTGAGAAATTAGGCCTTTGACAAAGATGGATGAGACTTCGAGTGGATTATGAAAGGAATTAGTGTAAAAAGTGTTTATACATTAAAAATTTTGTGAAAATTATATTTAATTATAGAGATCTCTACATTATATATATTGTAATATATTCCAATATATACTTATATACCCATGTGTTATATAGTTATAGTGTAATTACTAAAACGACACAATAAAATTCGATTGAGTGACAGTCGGCGCCAGACAGAAGGAAGGTGTCCGAAAAACATGTCGGGGTACCAGGTGTGCCCCTTTGGCTCGAAACACATCAGTTCTGCTAGAGACACGATGATTGAAAGATCCCTTTACATGGATCTGCCTTGATTGGCATCTACTTCACACGCTCTCGCTATCTCTGTGGTGACATCCAACATGTCTCGTTCAATGTTGCAATACATTCACGCCTTAAACCACCCTGAACATTGAGGCCACAACGACTGCATTTAACCAACCAGTCTACAGTCATGCTACAGGATTACATTACATTACAACATATATATAATTTGTAGAGAAGTCTTTAATCAATTAATAAAAAGAGTTGCGACGTCTTATGTATATTCCCTAATTTGCCAATTATCTCGCAAATGTTTCTTTTGAACGAAAAATCCAAATTTATTTTAAGGAGAAATAACGATTATTTCTAACCTTAGAGATGAAGTATTGTATATACATACTTTATATAATATTTACGAACGGAAAATAATGTCCAGGGTAGCCTAGTGGACATGGCATCTGCCCGGTAAGCGGAAAATTGTGGGCTCGATTCCCATCCCTGGACACTTTATTTTTCCGTTTATCATTACACTTCACAATTCATCCTTTCATACTTCATCTTTAAGGTTGAAATAATCGTTATTTCTCCTTAAAGATGTATTTTAAAAAATAGAATTAAAATAAATTTCGATATTTCGTTCAAAAGAAACATTTGCTGGATAATTGTCAAACGTCGCTCTACAATCATAAGCCGCATTATATTGTATTATTTCCTAATTTGTCGAAATCCGCCAACCTGTGATAATGTATAGAGAGAAATATCGCCGCGATATTACCGAACATATCTTCTTCTCTAGCCGTTGTTCAGTAGTAGTCTCTGTGTAGTTTATGGGAGTTTCTGGTGCCGGATCTTATGTATTGTGTATAATATCAGGATATCTCTTTATAATGTTCTTGTTATCTATAAAGAACACTAGACTTTCCTGAGGTAATCTTTCCTGCTATATATAATATTTTAAAAAACGAAAGAAAAAATAAAATATAAAAAGATCAGGTGTTGAAATCAATATTAAAAATGGCATATCCTGACCAGGAGCACATGTGCTTTACAGAAGGCAGAGCGCCATCTGGTGGAACAACAAAAAGAAATCAACTAAACATTGATTTAGCCTGTTCCCTGGTATTTGGCCAACCCAATTTCTTGATAAATCTTCTCTATCAAATTCATTTAGAAGAAATCCAGAGGCTGCACCCAGGAGGTGAGAGGGGACTATGGGGAGTCCTGGGATCACTGTTCATTCGGGCAGCATGTCGACCTAAATGCACCTGTCTTGTCTTCTCCTTATCTTGGGCTCAGAAGGTAACAAACTTATACAATAATGGTGACGCCAGAGAGAGCGGACATTTTGGTCCTTAGTGTCCAATCAAGCCAAATATGTCGACGACCAGTTATTCGATCTTACTGGGAAGCCGCGCCTTTTTCGGTTGTACTTTGACGCCATTTTAGATTACAACAGGTTTAGTGTGAGTCAAATAGCGATCCATTAGACCTTCTGTTACCGTTTCGAATACGACCACTGCCTCACTTACTAAGCTCGGAAAGCTTGCCGCATTCTGTATATATCTGGCCTTATATAAATAGTTGAGACAGAGCTTGACTGTATCTTCTTGCCAGATTTCTTCTGGTCTCCAACCGAATTGAAGCCTATTTGCTTCCTTAAAAGTGCCCACAACACACTGATGACACTAATAATTCACCAACACCCGATTTATAACTGACACACGTTCATTAAACTTACTCATCCTTATATACAGAATTATATTTACAAATATATATACTCTTCTGAATGAATATGCAAAAAATATATAAATTTATATAACCGGTGTCTCCAGTTACCATGTAAAACATTCTTACAAGGTTGTTCCAAAAGTTCGTAAACACTTGCAAAAAATTTAAATACCACTATTATTCGCCATAATATTATTCGCCGTTA
Organism: Cordylochernes scorpioides; assembly: GCA_030710605.1. NCBI lineage: Eukaryota > Metazoa > Arthropoda > Arachnida > Pseudoscorpiones > Chernetidae > Cordylochernes > Cordylochernes scorpioides. Next base: position 13,721,399 of record CP092870.1, read on the forward strand.
TATATATAGACCTTCATATTTATATATAGACCATCACTCTTTATATATTCAACCTTTTCATACGTCATCCAAAAGTTAGAAATATTAAATTATTTCTCTTTGAAATTAAAAATGATTTTTCATAAATAAAAAGAAACTTATGCGGTTAAACTGGTTGTATAGCTTTATATATACTGTATATGTCTTTGTATTATGTATAAAGTAATTGTATTATGTATTATTATGTTTCGTCTTAATAATATCATTCGCCAAGTAATAAGAAAAACAACGTTTTAAGAAAAACACGAACTTCTGGGACAACCTTATATTTACAACATATATAATACGATATTGTATAGATTGATCATTTGTTGTTTTTATCGTCAATCAAAAGCCGATTTCGACCTTTGGTAACTATATGGACAAATATTTTCTCAAACTTGTATTAAAATTCTCAAAATATTTTTTAAATAACTAAGATTATAAAAAAGGTTTACGCGAAGGTGTCGGCAGTTACGTGTCATAGCATTCGGTATATTGATTAAGAATAAGATGTGAAGAGTGTTAGAATATAAAAAGGGCTATAAACAGAACCATGAAAATGTATAATCCAACTAGTATATAAAAACGAAAAAATATAGTTTTTTTAATATAATAATTTTATAAAGCAATATAAAGCGCCAACTATATATATCAAATCAAAACATTCGCGTCTAAATGTTATCATTTGCTATATTTTATTTTTGTTTTTAATTTTTGAAATGTTTTAGATTATATTAAAATTGCTACTGCAAATATTGTATATAACATTTCTTTATTGTTTTGATATTATAATAAGTGTGGAAATGGTTCAAGAGAGGTGGAAAGTGAATGACAACAATATATTTATTTATTTTTAGTATATCACATACGGAAAGGGAATTTTCTAATAAATATTCACTAGAACATTTAAATATATTTTTATAATATTACCAGAATAAGTAATCTACAAACGAACGAATATGTATTTATATATTTATTATATGCTTTATTATTAACTTTATTAACATCATGAAACGCGATATCCCAAACTCAGGGATATTTGCGTCAATACATTTCACTGCATTACAGCAATTCGGCTATATACAATCCTGTTCAATTCATTATTTTACATAAGTTAACTAAAGAAAATTGTCCAAAGAGAAAAACAAACAACAAAGCAAAACACACAGAGCAAGCATCGCAGTTCTTTTTTTTTCTAAGATTCCTTCTCTTTTTTCCAATTCAAGAGAAAGTTGTATATGTATTTACAAAATTGATCAAAATTTTTATACTTTTCTTTTTTGTCTACAAATTCATCAAGCTGTCCAATACGACCAAATCTATTTTCCCTAAAATCCCGGAAAATTGGGCACTCCAGAAGTAGATGTCTCGCGTCTTGAATTTCACCTCCGCAGAAGCATCCTGGTTCCTTCACGGCGCCGATAGTTGCCAAAAATTTCCCAAAATTGCCATGATCTGTAATGAATTGGATATTATAAAAATTTGGACGGAAAAATCTTGGAATTCTTAATACGAAAAAGCTTCTGAAAATTTCATTAGTGTTCTCAAAAATTTCATTCATTTTTTGCGTGTAAGAATGATTTGACTATACTTGGAGCATGGGGTTCGTAAGTAATTAGATCTTCAATGGACATTTGAGCTAGATCAAATTTGATTATTCTGGATTCTATATAGTCTGTTAGGAGTGGAATTTTTGCCAAGCTATGCACACAGTTTGATGAAGTGGTTTTGTATGCTCTAACTGCCATAAAATGATCTGGTACTGCATGGAGTTCAGTTTTTGTTTACAACGATTGTTTAAATATTTGAACCAAATTTCAGAACCGTATGTAAGTACAGGGCTAATGATTGTTTTGAATAAAGTTAAACTCTTTTCAGTGTCTAAACCCCACATATTGCCACTTAGTGAACATAATAAATTTTTCATACGTCCTGCCTTACACAGAATATCATTAACATGCGGTGTAAAGTTAACTTTGTTTTTCCATTTGTGATTAGAAAATTTCATTCCCAGAATTTTTACTTGCTTGACCGGCATTATTATATTGTTATTAACCTTAATAGCTATTTTTTGTCTGTTATGTAGGTATAGCATATTAGTCTTCTCTGTACTGATCGTTAATTTATTTCTATTACACCATTGGATCACATAATTTAAGGTGTATTCACTTGCGGTTTTTAGTCCTTCAATAGTCTTATTCCAGCAAATTATTGTAACGTCGTCTGCATAACATATAATATCTGCATTCATTCAATCAAAATTTATCAACAAATCATTTAGCAAAATATTCCATAGAAGTGGAGATAAAGGTCCACCCTGTGGACATCCTTTAGTTAGTTTCTTATAAAAAGTTTCTGATTCGTATGTAAATTTCACCTCCCTTTCATTATTCAAATAAGATTTTATGATCCGTATTAAATCTGAAGGAACATCATCATTATCCATTCTTTTTATAATAGCAGGCCACCATGCATTGTCGAATGCACCCGCAATATCTATAGCTATCAAGGAAGTCAATTCTTTTTGTTTATGTTTCAATATAGTTTCTATAATTTTATCCATTCCAGTAATTGTTGGTCTAGATTTCATAAAACCATGCTGCCTTGAGCTCATTAAATTATTCTCTAAATAATAGTTACTTAATTTATTTTTTATTATATTCTCAAATGTTTTAGATAGATTAGATGTCAATGATATAGGTCTATAACTTTTATTTATTTCATAATTCGTTTTGCCTGGTTTTGGAATTATTTTTAAGAATGATTTTTTCCATTCATCCGGATAATATCCCATTTCTATACATTTTTATTGAATAATTTATGCAGAATTGGGATTATTTTTATTTTAGCCTGTCTAATCATATTGTTACTAATGTAATCAGGGCCCGGTGCTTTTTTAATATTTGTTTTTAAAATTGTTTCCTCTATTTCCTTAGATTCGATATAAACACTACTTTTATTTTTATATTTAGGCGTATAATTTCTAATCAAAATATGATCATCTTTATCCAAACCTCCAATATCATCCTGAAATAGATCGTTCATTAAACTTTTTATTTTGTCGGTCTTTAAATGATCTGGTAAATTATCTATTAGTGGTAATCCTAAATTTCTATTTTTCGATCTCAATGACTTGAATATCCTGTAAGCATTACCAAATGAGTTATTTGAATGACTTTCTTCTATAAAAATTCTCCAACTCGCTCTTTTTGCCTTTTTACTTTTATTTAAATATTTATTTCTCATTGATTTATAGGTCTTTTCAAGGACCTTTCCATGTCGGTAATACAAATTTCTAATATAGTGGAAATCGTTTTTCATTTTCTCCAGCTTCCCATCCCACCAGTATGTATTTGTTTTATGATTTCCGCTTCTTGTCTTGACATTTAGTGACAGATAAGCTGCCTCTTTAATTATTTGTGTGAGCGTCTTTACAATGTTGTCAATATCTTTGATGTTTGACGCGTGGTTTATCATGGTGATAATATTATCTACGTCTTGTATTGCTATTTTTTCGGTAAATGTTTTCCAATCAGCATCTTTTTCTATAAATTTCCATGTTGAGTTTTGAACTGTCCTTTGCCTGTTAAAATTGTGATAAATGTCAAAGGTTATTGCTACGTGATCTGAAATGTGCGTCAATATAGTCGTCTTCCAGTTTTGTACCAAACTTATTGATTTTTTGTTTGAAATCGTAAGATCTATAAAGCTAGAATTTCGGCAGGTGGGTATCTTAAGATTATGAATAAATAGGTTATGTTCATCTATGATGGAGTGGAATTTGAAACCATTGGAGTTTGTTGTCGGATCAAACCAGACTGGGTGTCTAGAATTAAAGTCACCACATAGTATAATAGGTTGTTGATTGTAGGTCTCCAGAAGCTCTTGGATAAATTTTCGATGAGTGTCATTAAATCTATGTGGATGTATATAAAAGTTTGCGATAATAGTATTTGATTTTGCTGAATTTAAAGAAGTGGTTGTACAAAAGGAGTTTGTGAATTTATTGATTTTATTAAATTTTAAACTCTTATTCATAAAGATCGTTGCAGTGTAAATTTGTTCATCTGTCGTTGAATGCACTATTTGAGATTCCAAATCGAAAATTACATCTCTATCAATCAGATAAGGTTCCTGTATTAGGATGATATCTGGTGGGTTGTCTTTTATAGAAGCTTGAAGCTCATTCAGTGCCAAGATACTTTTTCTTACATTTTGTTGTAAACATTTAATTCCTTTTCCCTGCATGAAATTCAAACTAAATAAACAAAAATCTTAGCTGCGAAATTTGCCTAATTGTCGGTTGGATGATATCTCGTTCGTTGGATAATTCTGTCTATCTGTATTTTGTATAGAGGACAGTCCGAGGAATTAGCTCTATGATTCGGCGAGTTTCTAAATTTAGGATGTTTTAGACAGTTATAACAATTGCAAATTTTTGAACAGTCATGAATTCCTTGCGCGCCGCATAATTTGCATATCTCGACGTTAGTATATGCTGATATTGTAATTTATTTTAGAAAATATGTATTATAGTTTATGTCTTATTTTATATATGCGTAAAATAAATTGTATAAATTTCTAAACTAAATAACCCACCATTGCATAATAGGTTAATGACTTTTAGAACGCCTTAAATAACATATATTAGAATATTTTAATTCAATATATGTCAAATATACATTTTTGGCTTGGATAGTAAAACTACCATTCACTTACTTGTCTATTGTTGTGTCTTTGCATATTCTCTCTTTGCATATTTGTTCTTCTTTAATTTACATAGTTTTAATTTAACATATTCCTGCTATAAATAGGACGTAAGAATGAAGTTAAGGGTCCAGTCCAGCCTTAGGAATAGAGTGGTCTTGTTGCCTTAAGCTTCTTTTGTGGCCCTGACCGACACGACATTTATAAATCCAAATTTTCATATAGAAACTTTACAGTGCCTGAAAAATATATTATTCAAGATTTTCGAATAAAATATATTCGCCCAAGATTGTCATTCCAGGAATACCTAAAACGCTCAATCAAATGAGAGCTTGCGGATTCTCACAAACCCGTTCTTTGTTTTGGAATAGTACACAGAGTATCTATAGATAAGCTATCGTATTTTAAAAGGTTCTCTTGTATATATTAATTATTGTTCTTTGTTTCACCTTTACCATGTTTATTTTTGTTTCCTTACTATTAGGAATAAATCATATTAAATTTTAATAGAATAAATAAAGCTTCTAGGGATGAGTATCTTGTGCAAGCCTTTTATTTACAAACTTATGGACTTGTCAGTCCTTCAACAGGAGTATCACATTAAAATATATCATAAAATTAAAATGTTACAAATTCAACCTTCATACTAGGTTTAATAAGTCATTTCAATAATAATACGTGTGTTTAGGGAGAGGCGCCCGCAGTCGGTATAAAGACTCCGCCTTCTCTGTCCTCATGAACAGCATATAAATTTGGGTTTGGAGTGCCCAAGGAGTTAGGTAGATATATCTTGTTATTCTGTCACTTTCTGATGTCATCCTAGCCAAGATAACCATGTCTCTTCCCGTGTCTTTTGTCTCCATCCTATGTGATCCCACATCATACCGTGACTACAAGTAACCACATATATAATAGATGTTCAATCCTGCTTTTACAATTTAAAATAATCAACAGGCAATCCAATATCAGGTTTCTTTAACTATTCTTAACATGCCCATCAACATGATACCTAGAAGTATGACTTGTGAGATAAGAGGATGCCAGCGGGCGACGCTGGCCTGGGACGCCGGGAATTCTGCGATCAGCGGCGGCTGGCCAGCCGGCCTGCGCGCGCACTTTTCGAACACCGCCTGATGTCGCAGGGTGTTTACCGCGCGTCGCTACAACCTGCAGCGGTTCCTTCCATTATATAATACTCTAGGCGCTGGTGGAGTAAAAACTGTACTCCATCTGCCTCTTATAATTGTATGTAATTTTTGGACTTATTAAAATATAAATTATTAATTTATAGTTCTCACTGCAGCTCGAACCTTTACCCTAACGCGGTAGAACAACTTGCAGTTGACTATACACGTCGAAAATAATTTTCGGTTGAAGGGCATGTTGGCCCGAGAGGTAGAGAGAGAGAGAGACTTAGATTAAAAATACTTTATTTCAATTTTCATATAAGGTTATATAAGGTTAAATACAAATTTGAGAAAATACAAATTAATAAGATGATTAGAATTGAGAGAGAGAATGCTAGAGAAATAAGAAAAATGTTAAAGAAATCTGACCTTGGATACCTTGTTGATTTTGCTAAACCACATATGTCTTTTAAATGAATGGATACTACACATTTGACACTATTTCAAAATGAAACAGAACATATTGTTATAAACAGTATAATTCTGATTTTTGTTCAAATTTTACGATGAATATTATAATTTACTTGTCTTTAAAATAATACGAAAAGAAAAAAGGAACTTATTGTCGTGCAACTGATTGCCTTTTTTTCTTCTCTTAATATATGAATATCAGTACAATATCACATTTGCATTATTTTTTTCACATAAAAAAATATATTATTATAATAACCAGAATAGAAGTAAAATTTCATTTGGGCGCTGATGGGACATATGTGTTTACTATTTATATTCTACATTTTTACATATCTAAATGAAATAATATATTAATATTAAAATCTAAATTTTTGTTATCGTAAAGATAGAGGCTGCCTGCCCGGAATTCATATTTCTTCAAATAAAAGACACTTCGGCCAGTAAATCTTATTTGGAATAATTCAGATAGTAGCTATAGATGAGCCCTCGTGTTTGAAAATTATCTCTTGTATATAATAATTATTGTTCAATAATATTTACAATTTAACATATTTAGAAAGCAACCCAGGGCAAGGTTTATTTAACTATCTTTAACAGCCCTTCAACATGATGTCTAGAATTATGACTTTGAATTATATTTTGCAAGTTCATTCAATATTGGAGAACCCTCAACCCATCATCAGGATATAAAGAGCGAGCACCAGCGCCTCTAGTACTCGAAGCTATACTCACTAAAAGACTCAAAGGAATCAATAGATCCATAGATTTGCCCGACATATATCATAGTATAATTCCGGAACCTCCAACCTAATCAATAATCTCCGGCTTCTTAATTTGTAATTTACTGTAATCTCAAAACCTCAATAGAGAATTAGCATTAACCAATATTTTTTTAATTTTATTTATTTATATATACTCGTATATATTTTGTAATATGTAAATCAGTTTTTGCAATCTGTCTTATATTTCCTGCTTCTTTGTATGTATATATATGGAATAGATTCGAAAAACTTCAGTAACGTAGTTATACCTGTCGAAGGGCTGTTGAAAGCTTGTATTGCCGTTATATATTTAAAAAAAAACTTTTCCCTCAGCGAATTGTCTTTTATTAATAATTTTGCAAGTGTTTACGAAATTTTGGGACAGCTTTGTACTTCTGAAACTTGGCCCACCTACTGCTTGCCCACCCTTGATATAGAACATCAGAGATTAAATCATTCTTCTATGAGAATTGAGTTATAACTTTACCAAGCATGGAGACAATAAAATGATTTACTGGCCGAAGTGTATAAATTTTGTCGTTTAACAAATAAAATAATTTGAAGAATAGTTATAATTTTTATATATGGGGGAAATTTCGAGACTTCAATATAATAGGCATTATTAAAATATATATATATTTAGAGAAATGGTATTCTATACTCTAAAACTTAGAAATAAATGTGAATAAAAATAAATCAATAAAATTGAAATACAATTGAAAGCTTAGACATTCTCCTGGGAGGTTGGCCATTACAAACCAGAAAAAGTTTCAAAGAAGGTAAAAATCACAAATTCTTTACACATGTCTCCAGAAAACAAATGGAATTTATTTCAATAGAAAAATCAATATTTTAAAGTTCAACGTTTTGGAATATTCGATAATATTTGTGGTAACTATTAGATATTTCAAACAACAATGATTTCAAAGAATTTAAGCGATGTAAAATTTTCGAAATAATAAAATACTAAAAAATATTTAGGTCTCTTGAGATGGTAGGATGTTGAAAGGCCGATGAAATAATCCAAAGATTTTATAAATTCCTTTGAATTCATTTATTTAAAGAGGAAATTGACTCCCCCTACATATCACTTGTTATAAATCTTCAGAATATATATGATCTTAATTATTCATTGATGTTTTCAATTTTGTGTATGTGTGTTGATTTATTGAATCATATAACAATTATTCTCTCACACACAATAAATTAATATTTCAGTTTAACAGCTAAACTTCCCAAAGGAGAATACCTCAAAATATGGATTTTCTTTCCCCAAGCTCGGCTCTCGTTTGAAGTTGAATTATTTTAGTTCTAGTGATTTTTTGTTGAATTTCCTTTGCACAAATATATTTACTGGCAATGAGTTTTTAAAAATTATCATCAAATATTATATCTACAGACCTTACTGCAATGATGAGTTATTGAATGAGAGGATTCACTACTGATGAGTCAGGCTTTCTCATTCAATAACTCATATCATTGCAGTAAGGTCTGTAGATATAATATTTGATCATATTTAAAAGAAACACATTACCAGTAAATTTATTTGTGCAAAAAAAGGTTAACGATAAAAATGGCAATTAAATTTATAAATTTGATTTTTTTATGTCACACAGAGGTGTAGTCCATCATTTCTCGAACTTATATAGAACGGTAATATTCTGAAACATTTTTATATTATAAACTTCTCCCTATTAAAACTGGTACAACAGGAAAGAATGCAAAAACCAGTATCATATATTTTGAAGTCATTTTGTATAGTGCGAGAGAGTATTAATTATATTAGTAAAATAATTACTCAAAATACAAACGGTTCATTATTACAGTGCACCTCTAACCCGAGTAGTCACTCTTGGTTGAAAGAGAAGCTCTAATCCTGCTGTTAATCGGGACAAACACAGTTTTAGGCTAACACAGTCACAGGAACCTTACTTCATATATTCTATAAATATTTTCATCAATAGAATTGGCTGAAGAGGAGTGGGGCGTCAGTCTCTCAGCAACAATGGACTAATTGATTCCTATTCGTGAGAGATCTGGAGAGACCTCAGAATCGAGAAAAGACAGCGTGGGCAACATAAGGTTGGGAAAACTTGTGACGACTGTGAATTGTCTTCCCCAATGGAATCCCATAACTGATGGACCCGTGAGAACAATAATGAAGGAAATCACACAAGGAATTATCAATCCAGCTCGGTGACTGACACGGTTATGGCCATTAGGGTGCTTGATGGAGAGCCGATATTCTTCATTAACTGCGAATTTACGCCACTCCTCTGTTCAAGCTAGGCGTCCAACGCCTAACTGTAGGTGATTCCGCCTCTGAAACAACGTTAAAGGAAATCTTAACAATGATCGTGATGTACTGAAAGACCATTGTGTTTCAGGCCTTTTCGTACTCTCCCTGTGGACACTTCAGCATTTTAAAACGGCAGTGTTCTTGATGTGGCTGTAAGATTTGTCAGAGTCATTAGGGAAGATATCAGTCCTTCTGAGATATAGTGTCCGAGGGATTGAGCTCCTGCATGGCCTTCTGTAAATATCACCAGAATCCATCGATTCTACATTCATTTGACAGTCTCGAACAGCAACATGATGGCCACGTTTCTGCGGAGAACACATTTCGGTACGTGCTAGATTAGATTCTTCCTTTTGGCGAAACCTTTTTGTGAAAAAGAAATTTATAAATATATCTTCATTCGAATTTAATAATGGTTATCCACTCTTACTTTTACATCGACGCCAATAATAATGTTGCTCTCAGCACTTTAGCAATGATAGAGAATTGAAAATAAATATTCAGAAATTTTCGTTTTAAAATAATTTTTACGATTATTTATAAAACTGAATATGATTCAAAAATTTGATCTGATCAATTTTGAAAGATATTTTACAAAATTATTATCCTGTTAAATATTATTTAAAGCTAAAAATACAGAAAAATCCTTCAATATTGTAAATTAAGGTGTAAGAGATTTTCAAACAGAAAATAACCCATAATACAGAGAAATCAAGGTTGCTCTCTCACACACATTTTTTGCACGTATATGACACATTTTAGCACATTGAAATATTATGTACGTAATTCTTATCGTATTTGGGTTTCCTAATTTTCAATAATTATCTAATGATAAAATATTTTGAGAGAGAGAGAGAAAGGTATAATTGATATAACAAATACCATATATATTGTTGCATCAATTTTAATGTGCCCTTCATTTAGTCAAAATATTCTATGATATTTAATATTTATTTGAAACAGATTATTTAGATTATCATCATACCTTTTATAGTTTCATTCCTTTTCTAATATTTTTTGTACATATATATTGATTGGTTATTGGAGCGAGAGAGAACCTAGAGGAAGACTGCGGATCGCGACCTAAGAGGACGACAAGGAATAAATAATTACGATAACTTCAAAAGGTGATTTATTTTTATTCACTTTTATTTATTTGCTTTGAGTATGGAAACCCGCTCGGCAAACGTTTATAACACCAAGAAGGAGGTAACCAAGGTCGACGACCCTGCAAAGCTGCAACTTGGTGCAACAGTATAAAACAATAATAGGCACGGATGGGTTTCGTAGTTACTATAAACTATATAAGTGTTTATTAATTTTTGTTCTTTATTATTAAATAAATCTTAATAGAAATGACTGTTATTCCTCATGTCTTAATTTTCCAATCGATCGGCGGTCACCGACCTTAATTCTTCTTTCTAATTCCTTGTTTAATCTGGTGCGTTTTGAAAATATCTATCTAATAATTAAAGTGCCTATGCGTTCCATCTGTGATCACAAATATAAAATTTCTGTGAGAATATTCATATATTCCAAACAACAATTTTTCTCTGCCCATAATGCAATTGGTAAAGCCTAGCTTATTGCGGCGAACTACTGTTATGCCTGTATGTTTTTTTTTCTTCCGGGAATGCCGCAATAATCTCACTTCCAAAAATCTTAAAGAATATGTTGATTTAATCAGGAATTCGAATGTTGTACATATGGGTGAAATTGGCGTAGTTATGTGAAATAATATCTCTTATGTGAGAAAGCTTTTTTTCACATTTTCCAATTTGGTTCTTCTGCTTATTTGTCAGGAGATGGCAAGGATTTATTTTTTGCTGAATTCTTGGTATTTAAAGAAACCATGATCAAAGCTTGTGAGAACAGTAGTAATATATTCTAATATTGTATCGATCTTTGCTCTTCTGCTGATATATCACAAATAATATGAACCCTTTTGGTAACAGTTCTCGCAAATTAAAGAAATTAACGAGGTAATAATCTTTTTAAAAATCGTTTTCTAAAAGCCCTTCGTGAATTTGTTTGTATCAAGGCAAATTTTAATGTTTTCTACCGAAACCAATAATAAATAATTTCTCGGAAACTTATGAATTTGGATCTCCTATTATATGCATCTGAATTTATTTTTAATCGCCCTTCGCCTTAATTTATAATTCACTATTCTCAGTGAACTATGGTACTTGTTCAAGGAATTATTTAATTGGACTCCTTTATATATTTTACACAAATATATTCAATTGAAAACAATTTTGCAAGTTCGAGTCTCATAGCTATTGTTAATAAGAAATTTTGACGTTTAAGCAACAATGACTGAAATTTTTAAACAATCCTTGCATAAATGTGGGATATCTTCGGCCATAATATCTTCATTCTAACAACGTGGTTTTCCGGGTGTAGGTAACCTAAATATTGATATCAAATTTTGCCAATTTACGAAGAGTGGTGTTGATGGTATGCTTGAAAAGATTTATTTTTATTCGCCAAAGTGACGAATATTTTATGGAATTAATTAATCAAACTCTAATGAGTATCCAATCAATATGAAGCGATGTTGGTAAATTTTTAGAAAGGATCTCTTCAGGAATTTGTTCGGTCGACCAAATTGCATCTTCCACTTCATTACGTCCAAATTGGGGCGGCGCTGCTGTTTCTTCCTCGGCCATCCTTCAATGCTTCCCCTCGCTCCAATAAGTTAGTTCTGGCCATCAAGTCTACCGCTTATAATAGCGAATTTTGGTTTAAAAGGAACTTACTTGAGCCACCTTCAAAAGTTGAGAAACTGAATTTCTCTATCAACTTTTTGAAAATTAATTAATCCTTCTCACAATAGGAAAATGCCAATTTATAAATGTAATGTAAGAACACCTTTTCCTTTATGTAAAACTGAATATTGCTGTTGGACCGTTGTTATATATTGATAACATATATATCTACTTGTTTTGATTTTTTTTCAGCAAATTAGCGAATATCCCTTTCTTCAATTATCAAGAAAAACCGGACACGTCCTCGTTTTGTGCTGATGCTATCATCAACATTGTGAAGTACGTTGAAGACCCACCAAGGTAAGTTTTATCGCATCATTTCAATTGCGAAGTGCTATAAGGAACGCTATAGTTTTTTATATAAGGGTAAAGAGTAGGAATAATAAATGATCTAGCTGATCGAACATAGATTTCTACATTTATATCTTAATGATGTATTAATGAAATATATTTTATGTACTTATTACAAATATTTTAAAATATAAGATAGACCTCATTATTTTTCCTTTAATATTTTAAGATATTTAACATATTCTGATTGTAATATTTTAATAATTCTTTATGCACAAATTTCCCCCACCTATTTTGTATTTTAAATGATTTCAACTGTGATATTATAACACTATGCGGCGCTGGGTTTGTGTATACTAAAATGTAATGCCTCGATAAAGGTTGGCGTTCAGACAGCCTAAATATTGGCAAAATAAATCTTTTATTAAATCCAAAATATGCCTTTTTATTATCTAATAGATAGAGTTGTAATTAAAAAGGCATATATTGGATCAAAATATAATTAAATTTATCAATATTTCAGTTGGCTGAACGCAAACCTTTTTAAAGTTATTATAACATATTAATGTTGCACGTAAATTTAATGTGTCAAACCTCTTCGGATCCTTGATAATTTTGAATTGAGTTGAAGGAAATAGTTATTTGGGGATAAATAGGAGTTGTAGAGTATATTGAAAATAGACATTGTTTATTTTTCAAAAATAAAAAGTAAGAAGTATATCCAGTCATGCGTTATTGCACCAATAATAACTTCGATCTTTAGTACTCTCTTTCAGATTGATTCCTTTCAGCAATTAAAAATCGACTAATAAGTGTTATGGTTGGTTTTCTTTCCATCCAACATGCACTTTTCAAAATCTTTGAATAACTATTAGAATTTTTTGTTTTAGAAAACATATAAATTTAAAGTTGAATATTAATTTGTGTTTAATATTTAGCTTTAGAGACAAAATTATCAAAAATACAAGTACCTATTTACAAGACTGAAAGTCAGTACAAATCATGTGAATAGGTAATAGCCAGGTTGAAAACATTCGGCTGGGAAGCTCGATTTTTATAAATGACATTGTTTTAAAACTATATAATATGTATACATGCGCTTTTATTGACCTTAATATTAAGTTTTCACTTTTGAGGATTTAATTCGTTTCAAGGCATTTATTGCAATAGACTAGCATTTCTGTTTTTGGAATTAAAGGGAGAAGAAAATAGTTAAAATAAGTACTAGTTGATTTTTTTTATCATAGACATGTGTATAAATGGTAGTTAAACTCAAGGTTTCAATTGGAATAGGACTAAAAGAAAAATAATCTGTATAAGTATTTAAGCTGTGAAGAATTTAGACTCTGTATTGTACATAACAGGCATGACTGAGGTCTTTCTAGAACGCAGACATCACTCACCCCGCACTGGATAACACGTTACGGTAACTTACTCAACCTTGGGTGAACACTTCACTCATCCTTTCTTGCGGACACTCACTTACCACTTCCCTCAAACTTGAGCGAACACTTCAATCATCCTTTCTTGCGGACACTCACTTACCACTTCCCTCAAACTTGAGCGAACACTTCAATCATCCTTTCTTGCGGACACTCACTTACCACTTCCCTCAAACTTGACCGTAAACCTCATTACTTTTGAAGGAATCTCATTCTTCAACTCTTTCAATATTGAGCGTATACTTCACTCCACCTCTCTCTTTTATACTCACTCGCCCACTCATTTAATCTCAGGCATACACATTGCTCCTCTCTGGCGAAACCTTTTTGACACCATTCCCAATCTTAAGATCTTACTTCACTTCTAAAATTTGGCGGATACTCGACCACATGCTCCATCTTGGGCGCTTATTTCACTTCTCTTATTTGACTGATTTCCTCCACACTCAATCTTGGGCATTTACTTCAATTCTCTTTTTTGGCGGATACTCGCCCCCTATTTTACTTTCTTTTTTTTAACCGATACTCGCCCATACAATTTAGGGCGCAAACTTCATTCGCCAAATCTTGCCTAACTAAACATCTTTCGCGACGTCGATCACTCAAACAATCTTTACATTTTATTTCGACTTAGAGCGCTATGTCCTCCTGGGGACACTTTCACTTTAAAGCTTAACTAAACATATAAAGAAAAGAAATATATTTGAAAATATGTACAAGAATTAGTATGTAAGTAGGTTAGATGAGAAGAGAAAAAATATCAACACAATATAAATATGTACAAAGAGTTGGTATGCAAATTTAGTTGAATGTAATCAAATTGTAAAGTTGTGTATATATTCGAGGAAAACAAGTTACAGATTGAAGAAAGTTTTAAGAATTATTTCAGAATCAAAATATGCAAGATATTAGAGAAATGTTCAATTAAAACTCTGCTAAACAAAGTTAATTGTGCAATAATGCAAAACAATCTTTACCTCAACTTACTGAATTCCGTTGACATAAAGATAAAGGCTCTCCACTCCATCAAATGGCGCTCCCTCAAAATCCCCCATTTACTTTCCACCTAGTTTATATTCATTGTTTATATATTTATCCTGTCTCAACTACCTTGGCAAGTTTTTTAAATTTTTCAAGCCTCAAGACAGGAGTGAGCTATTGACAAGATTCTTCAAATCCAGACATGCTATTAAGCCATGCCCTCCCTCTTTCAATTTATAATCAATGCAGTATAAGGGTTGTAGAAATAATATTTAATTGTATTTAGCCATAAAGGGCGTAAATTGGATGATATTATTTGAATGTATGTTGATATTTGTACATATTAATCACCTTATTCAGTTTTTAATCGTTTAAATATCACTTTTCTTACAAAGAAATGTACTTAAAATTTATAAAAACGAATCCCATCCCTTATAATCAATTTTTTTACCATTATATAATCTTATTAATTTAGTAGAGGTGTTTTTGAGAGATATTTAAGTTTGTTTTGAGAATCGATATGTTTTAATATAATGAGGAAAAAATGTTATATAAAAATATTATTTTATTTAAAATTATATTTCATAGATTCAAATATTCTGTTTAAATCTACCACCAGATGTCGGGACTTTCCCTATATAAAACCGATTGTTGTTGTTTCACGTTGGCCGGCTCAAACCTTTTGTAAATTATGTAAATAAGTTTATTTTTTATTCTTACGCCTTAGGCCAGGCAGTACTTTTTATCAAATTATGTTTTTTTATATACTCCTTTAGTTCAATTAAAGCAATTACTGATCAAAACTATTTTTATTATTATACTTTCAAGATTTTTGCCACGACTGCATTACCAATACCATTTAGTACTGAAAGTAACCAGCAAATAAATCCATAGAATAATCCTCAAAATAATCAAAATCAAGCAGATTATTATGTGTTTGAGGTTTCATACCTAGCTAACTGCTCAAAAGGAAACTAAGATGGCAGGCGTTAGTTGTCCGGCTTCCATCTTAGCTACCGTCTGTAAATTAAGTTTCTATGATAGATCCCTTGATATTATCTATGATTGTCGGACCTACTGCAGCCAGGTTATTGTTTGCGAAAGAGCATTGCTCGACGCAAATATATAAATGTAATTATACTGTTCTAAAAAATAATAATAAAAATCATATGTGCTTTTGGCCAGGATATGCCTTTTTTTATTTTAAATATATATATATTTACATTTTTTCTGTTGTTTTCTTATATAATAATATTTTATATAACATATATATTATTCGTAAATATTTGTGGAATATAGAGAAAAGTAAAATATTAAGAAATACAGATTTTGAATTTAACTTTGAGTCAGAACAGCAAGCTAATTCTGTATCGAATAATACCGTTAAGAGAATTTCAAAATTTATATAATTTGTTATTTAGTTTTAACATGTGAGGTTTGTTTTTGATATATGTAATAAATAAATAGTTAGCATATAGTAATATGAAGGGGGAAAATAACACCTGCCGATGTTTTGCAGGTGTTATTTTCCCCCTTTATATTACTATATGCTAACTATTTATTTATTACATATATCAAAAACAAACTTCACATGTTTAACAAATTATATAAATTTTGAAATTCTCTTAACGGTATTATATATATGGACATATATAAGCTTTTAAGACAGTAGAATTACATTCCCAATATTTTTCCATCACAGTAAGACCAAGTAGAAGTTTGGTTTATTTGCGAAAAATAAATTTCGCGTTTTAATGTTTTCATTTGTTATATAGTTATTATTTATGCTTTTTGAATTTTACAATTTTGTGTTCATTTCTCCCTGAGTTAATGCAAAAAGGTTTTAAAGACTATACTTTTCAGTCACCCTGTTCATGAAGCGTAACTGCCGAAGCTTCAGCGTGATCTTGTTATAGCCTTGAATTTTTAAAAAAATATATTTTTAGAAACCTTATAATACAAACACATTATCTACTTTCTCTTTTTCTTTCTTTATATTTTCTCTTTTTTTTCTTAAAAAATAAATATTAAAAAAAGGCATATCCTGACCAGGAGCACATGAGATTTCCAGAAGGCAGAGTGCCATCTGGTAAGAGATAAATCAATTATTCATTGATTTAGCCTGTTCCCTAAAACCTCATGCTTCTAAAAAGCACATATGCTCCTGGTCAGGATATGCCTTTTTTATTTCTAATATCAACACCTGACCTTTTTATTTTTCTATTGTTTTTTCATATAAATAAATGTAAAATATATATAATATTTACTTGAAAAATAAATATTTATACTTCCGTGGAATATTTTCCATATTTATTTATATTTGTGTAGATGTGGAGTATTGGGTTATCTTTAAATAAAATATTAGCATATATTGGATTTAGATGCAATTTATTTTCACAATATTTTGAGAGGCAACTCGCTCCTCTTTATTGAGATTTATTCTTGTTATTTCAAATTAAATCACATGAGAAGTTGAGATGTTCGCTCTATGCAATAACATGGCTGAGTATTTTGTTCGAGAGATATTCGAACTACAATTTTTATATAAAATTAGGAATATATAGATAGAAAAATAAATGAAAATTATTAAATAAATTAAAAAAGTCCTATAATTATAATTATTTAATAATTATAATTTTTGATAAAAATTTATTTAATAAAATTTAATAGGGATATAAAGCAAATTGATATTTTTAAGGCGTTTTTGAAGGGAGAGATGCCACTTTTGTGGAATCGCATATACACGCATATATATATATATATATTAAGAAAAAGGCATCTCCTTATCGTGCAACTGAAAGTTGCTAATGGCTTGCGCCATCTATCGGAATAAATATCAACTATTCTCGTTGATTTTTAATTATTCCAGAATTGGCCAAATACCCATTCTTGCTTAAACAAGAAAAGCTAACCACGGACGCGTTTCGTGCTGTTGGCCCTCATCAGCGTGGTGCAAGCTGTACCTCAACGACCAAAAAATTGGTCATTAAGGCATCCTGAAAAATCATGAAATGGGTAGTTAAGGCCAGAATTGCGTGAGAATTTTGTAGTGTTCTGACGCAATTCTGGCCTTAACTACCCGTTTCATGATTTTTCAGGATGCCTTAATGACCAATTTTTTGGTCGCTGAGGTACAGCTTGCACCACGCTGATGAGGGCCAACAGCCCGAAACGCGTCCGTGGTTAGCTTTTCTTGATTAATCAAGAATGGGTATTTGGCCAATTATGGAATAATTAAAATTCAACGAGAATAGTTGATATTTATTCCGATAGATGGCGCAAGCCATTAGCAACTTTCAGTTGCACGATAAGGAGATGCCTTTTTCTTAATATATATATATATAGATGGGAAATTTTCCGGGAAGAAATTGATCCATAGAAGCACAGGGCGCCTCTCCCGTCAAAATAAACATCAAAACTAGACACCATCTATTGACCGTCGCCGCAACTAGCGGCCGCGGGTCGGTAACAAACCACAACACCAGCTTTGGCAAACTGAGAAGCGTCCACCTAGAGACCATGGTTTCGGGCTAACGCCCTCGTCAGTCTAGGGCGGACTTTATTCCATGAATCCACACGGGATCTAATGGAATTTTCACAATCTACCAAAGAGGCGTTTTGCTGGCCAGGTGGCTGGGCCAAATCTATGGCTAGAATATAGATGGAAAATTTCCGGGAGGAAATTGATCCATAGAAGCATAGGGCGCCTCTCCCGTCAAAATAAACGTCAAAACCTGACGACACTATTGACCGTCGCCGCAGCTAGCGGCCTCGGGTCGGTGACAAAGCCACAACACCAGCTCGCCTTCTCAGTTTACCAAAGCAGTTTGCCAATATAATATATATATATATATAGAATAAACAGGATTTATATGAAATATAATTTGTAGTTAAAATTAAATACGAGTAGATATAATGTTCACTAGGGACGACAATCGATAAAAAACTAATCTCAAATATGTTTCAAATGTCAAATATATGTATGGGAAAGTAGAAATTATTCCAAAATATTTGTACAGAACATGGTCAAATAGAGAGGGCTATACAGCATTGCCAGAATTAAATAGAATAGAAACTGATGAACTCCGATTTGTTTGCAGACTTCACCCCGGGCGATAAAATCAATGAACTCACAGCCATTTCAGGAGAGAGAGATAATAGATCTCAAAATTTCATTTTCTTCCCTTGTTTCTCCCCAAATGGCTCGGTACGGTACCTCTTAGGAAAATTGATGAATTTTAATCTCTATAATTATAATTCTCCCGTCTGTATTGATATGTTCTTTTTGCCCATTTCAATCACAACATTTATCTGCATGCAACCATTCCTAAACTATAATTTAAGAAAGAAATATTTTAAATTAATGGAATATTATATCATAAAATTTTCAAATTGTATTATTAGTGTCTATTTTTTCTAATGTATTTATATTTTGGTTTGTTGAATATATTCGAATCAAACACACATTTAACGAAAGGAATTAAATTTATTCAAAATATTTAAAAGTTTTTTTATAAATAAATAAGAATATTTAGAATAAATAGAACTTAATTATCCTAATATTAAATACATTATTTGCTATTCATTTATTTTATAAATAATAGTGGAAAGGTTTTTATAAGGATATAATTTGTTATTTTACAAAATCAAACTCACTTCTTTCAATGGCGTTGATTAGCCGAAGTTTTATTCACATCTCTTTTAAGTTTAGTTCTCTCCTATAGAGAGAATGAAATACCCCGAAAAGAAAAACTTCTCAGCCTCTTTGTATTATTCATAAGTTTCAGGTAACCCCGCATCAGTAAATTCACAAGTTGAAAAATATATTTTTGAGGGTACTGAATATTTTAGAAATAATTATTTTAAGTATTCTAACACAATTGTATATTATAAAATAATAAAATAAAATAAACAATACTTCCAGTGCTAAGTTAATTGTTTTATAAATACAAAATATTTTATCACAATGAGTTTATTTTTATTTCAAAACGCTAGCTTTAAGGCAATAATCGCTCTTCAAGGGGTTTAATAAAATATCGACTATATCTTACAAGAAATATTTACAAAAGCATACGCGCGCAGCGTGGATATTTACAACTCATTGTGAGAAAATATTTTATAATTTCAAAACGTTTTCACAAATTTATCATGAATAGGTTAATTGTATATTATATATATAATGATGTATATATTATTTAACAGCTAGATTGATTTGATTCTTAGATATTACAGAATAATTCAGCTAGAGTAATCTGATAGAAATGCTAAAAATGACTATTTTCAGAATATTTAGATAATACAAAATTGAGTTTAAAATAAAACTTGATAATTATTTTACATTTTATAAAAAAATGAAGAAGCGCATCCATTTTAGTGATTGTTTAACAAATTTTAGTTATTATTAATTTATTTATTTATTACCAGTTGCAAGTAAAACAAGCTATATCCGATCTGGATAATTGCAGTTGAAACTATTTACAATAATTCATATTGTAGTAGAGTAGATAACATAATTATCAAAATGAAAATAAACAATTAAAAAAAAGCATCAAATAAACATATACATTGAACAAATAAGCAACAACATAAGCAGATAGAAGAAATCGCAAGGTAGTTATTTACAGTATGTTAAGCAATGATGGAAGTTGATTTAATGAAGTTATCTGTAATAATTAGTATCGTGGAGAGAGAAGGTTGATCAAGTTGAGCTATTTACAATGAGTTATATTCTAAAGTAACTTTTAATTATTTACATTGATGTAAATCAATTAATTAAATAACAAAAGATTATAGTAAAAAAATCGACGCTGCTACTTAGTGTCGACAATCCTCCTATATATTTTATAAAACAAAAAAATATTATTTAGAGATATTAATGAATAATATATAAAATGACGAATTGATATTTTAAAAAACCTTATTGACGTTTCTAAACTTAGTTTCATCTTTTCTAAATAGTGTTGGTTTCATATCTATTTGAATCCAACCATATTCCAAACGCGTCTATAATGGTTTCGAATTTTGATAACAGATGACGCGCTAATGCATCATAATATTTTAAGTTAATTTACCATCGATTGTCGTCCTTAGTTGACATTTTATCTACTCGCATTTAATTTTAACTACAAATTATATTTCATATAAATCCTGTTTCTTCCATTGAATTCTCCCAAGTTAATCACTGTTTTATATTTGAGGTTGATTTTATTATCAAATATTTAACAACTTTCAAGATCTGCTTGCCAGCTTAAACATCAGGAATACTCCTAAATACTTATAAAAAGTTATGAAATTGTGTTAAGAGTTTTCAATGAGAAACTCTCTTATAAATTGGTCCCTTCTCATGTAAGACTTCTAGTATTGTAGCACAATAATATACTTTAAATTGCCATTTAAATATTATAAACCAGTTAAAATTTAGTAATATAAAATTATGTTTATTTTGCCAATATTTCGGCTGGCTGAATTTAAAAAAAAGTATATATAAGATAAACCTCATTATTTATTCTCCTTTAATATTTTAAGATATTTAACTTATTCTAATTGTAACTTTTATAATAATTTTTGCATGCACAAATTTTCCCCGCCTCCTTTGTATTTTAAAAATTGTTTCAACTATGATATTATAACACTATGCGGCGCTGAGTTTGTTTATACGAAAATGTAATGCCACGTTAAAGGTTTGGAGTTCAGCCAACCGAAATATTGGCAAATAAATATTTTATTAAATCTAATATATGCCTTTTTATTATCTAATAATTCAAATAGGGTTTGCTCTATCTTCAAAATAAAATTATGTGTGCAAAAAGCCTTATAATCTACCCAGTGTTAATTAGCTTAAACATATGTAACAAATAAATATACTGGCAATGTGTGTTTCTTTTCAATAATATCATCAAATATTATCTCTACACACTCACTGCAATGATATAAGTTATTGAATGAGAGAGTTCACTAATAATGAGCCAAGACCTCTCATTCAATAAATTTTATCATTTCAGTACGGTCTGTAGAGATAATATTTGATGATATTATTGAAAACAAACACATTTCCAGTAAATTTATTTGTTACAAATTGTATCGATAGATGGAAATTTAATTTATAAATTCAACTTATGGGAAGCTGTCAATAAAGAAGGTGGACCCAGATATGAAGATAAATTCGCGAATCTACCAAATACTTGTCTTAGACCCATTATTCGACAATGAGGTCCCGTATTTGTATCCAAGTAAATCAAGATCCGTGTGGCTGCACCAGGATAAAGCCACAAGTCACACCTCACGTTCAACATGTCAATACCTGGACGGAAAGATGGATTAAACCGACATTTCGTACATCCTTTTTAAACACATTCCTGTAAAATCTCCAGACTTGGCCCCTATGGATTTTTGTGATTTTGACTGGCTTAAAACTGCTCTTAGATATAGAAATCCGAAGACGTTGGAGGGTCTCTAGAAAGTGGCTAAGGACTGTTGGCATGGTCTTGATCAAAATATTCTAAGACGAAGCTTTATTTCCCGGAAACATCAATGAGGAGCTGCTTCTAAACATCAAGGCTTATTCATAGAAAACAATAAATTGAACAAACATTAATACATTATTTTTAATAAATCACAAAATCGTTGTTTTAAAAATGGAACACCCTATATATAAATCGTTATTTAATATTATTTAATTATATCTATTAAATATTTTTATTCAAAACCCTATATAATTTTACATGAACAATATAATAAAGTAGCTTCAATCTCTCTATTTCAGATACAATCACTGCCTCACTTACTAAGCTCGAAAAGCTTGCCGCATCCTGGATATGTCTGGCCTTATCTAAATAGGTGTGGCAGAGCTTGACTGTATCCTCTTGCCAGACTTCTGGTCTCCAACTGAATTGAAGCCTATTTGCTTCCTTAAAAGTGCCCACAACACCAGAAACCCTG
This sequence comes from Cordylochernes scorpioides, assembly GCA_030710605.1. Taxonomy (NCBI): domain Eukaryota; kingdom Metazoa; phylum Arthropoda; class Arachnida; order Pseudoscorpiones; family Chernetidae; genus Cordylochernes; species Cordylochernes scorpioides. The sequence goes on from CP092870.1 coordinate 13,744,211, forward strand.
ATGACACTAATAATTCACCAACACCCGATTTATAACTGATACACGTTTATTAAACTTACACACATCCTTATATACAGAATTATATTTACAAATATGTAAATCTTCTGGCTGAATTAGCAAAAAGGAAAATAGAGATATTTACAAAACCGGCGTCTTCACTCTCTTTCTTACAAATAACACAGTAAATCATTTCAAATAAATATTCAATTTTTTATACTAATAAGCTAATTAGCGGTTTGTGTTAATATAAATTAATGTTCTCATTATAATATAGAACGAATATAGAACAAAAAGGTAAAAAAAATATTTTCATAAACTATAAAAAATATATGCGAAATCTAAATATTTTAACATGTATAGTATTTAGAACATGTAAATCCAAAAAAAAAAAGTGTCTGAACGAAGGTAAAGGTTATCGGAGAGGCAATAAAAAACACCTACACCACAAGGAAGGAATATTCCCGTAATTTAGATTCAAAATATTTTACAACTTTGGCAAATTCTTCGATGGCTTAAATTATTCAAAACGTGGATTTATTTCCCTATTACCGTCTTTGTTTGGTGACCTGGGGGAGGGAGAAATTGATCTTTTCTGGAATGGCAGATTTTTTATTGGGCGCTTTCTCAAGACCTTTAAATATAAAAGAGGTCTATCAGAAACACCAAATTGTTCTTGTGGAGAAACTGAACAAAGCGCTCTTCACCTTATCTATGACTGTCCGAACTTTACAGAAGTGTGACATCGATTGTTTATATATATAAATGATTTATCTCTCTTACATCACAGCTACTTTGTCTATATATATTTTATGATCTGTCGATTAATAGATGTAAATGTGCAAATGTTAAATTCTAAGTTTTAATTTTGTTTCATTATATACCTTTAATTATATTCCTTCAAAGGAAGCCAGAGTTGAGGAACAAATGTCAGTATTTGACGCTGATGCTTTGGCAAAATACAAGATAATACAACAAAAAATAAGATCAATTATGCGAAATAAATTCTCTGAGAGAATAATTACAAAAACTATAACAAGACTCAGAACAAAACACTACAAAGGAATAACAATACATCCAGATGGCACAAGAACCTATAGGACTTGTAACAACTGTCATGGTGGGGAACTAACACCTATCCACATATCCACATGTCCAGCAAGGCCGCAGCCTTGCAGAAAATTTACATGGACCCAGAGCAGCAGCTTTACACATCCAAGATAGTGGACATTGCGACTGCTGTCATAGAGATGTATGGAGACATCTGAGACTCTTCATTGAACACGCCAACAACAACAATTATATTCCTTATATTTATATTATATACCTTGTAGTTTATGGGATCTGTGGCGTTAATGTAAACATATAGAATAAATACTGGCGGATTGTAAATGCGCAGCGTGTTTGAATATTTAATTACTTGTGTAAGAGACCTTTTAATTTAAGAATTTACGCGATCTATCTTTATTAAGATGTCTCGTTAAATACAAACATAACAAAAACAAAAAAAAAGGCTTTATATTCTCTACAGGATTTCCAAACTGGGAAGGGAAGTATTATTTTTTCACTCAAACCAAACATCTCTGATATAGCGCATTTATTCTTCCTTTCACCTTGCACCTAATTACACCTTTTAGCTATTATCCCCTTTTAAAAACAAAATGTTTTAAAAACAAAACAAAAGGAGGAGGGGGAGCAGTAACAAGCTCGCTAAAAAATCAGGATTCAGCTGGCCCGGCTGATAGTACCTTGTAAGGGCTCCTAATCTAGAGTTACAGGATGAGCAGCGTTTGTACTCCATGTTAGGAGCGGCTGCACATGGCGTCTGTTCCTCATGTCAGAGGCGGCCATTTCTTTCTGAGTAGTGCTCCCAGTCTTGATGAGAAAGGTAGACGCATTCTACTTCATTCAGTCATGATGATTGTCAAACAAGCTTGATACCCTAATATGATTGAGTGGAGATAAGAAAGAAGAAGAGAGAGAGAGAGAGAAGAAGAAAAACAAAATATTTTTCTCTTTTTTTTTACAATTCAGAATTTTAGTAAAATGTAGCAAATTATTTTAAAATTAAGAAACTATTTTTATATTCTCATAACTTTATTATCCTAGAATCTCCACCACTTGTCGAGGTAGAAAACTAGTTGGCGGAAGCGGAAAGTATGAAATAATCATCTTATTCTCTTCTACCAACGAGCAGTCAGTCTACCCTAAAATGAAGTATATAAAAGTTTTATTAACAATTCAAATCCAATCCAGTATTTGTAAGGAAACCTAACAACAAATTTTAAAACTTAAATTATCTAAACTTACATAACGACAAATAAACTACGTTACAATATTGTTTCCAATTTATGAAAGTTTCGTGAAATTTTAATAGCATTGAATCATACATTTATTTGAAATTTGGATAATATTGTCGATATATAATAGAAAAAGGAATTGTTTAAAAATTATATAAATTATTAATTTTGTTCATTTGAAATATCAGTTTTACAAAATATCATACTAATATATTTTCGACACAAATTATCAGGTTATACTTACATATATTCGGAAATTCTATCGCTACGTCACATCACTTGGAAGGTTGGCACGAGGAGAGGAATACCTTAGGCGGAGTCGACAATGAGAAAAAATCTGGACCTCACCACCTTCAAAGCAATAAATAAACTATTTTAAAATTTCATTGTTGTAGTATTTATTTTTAAATTTTGTATTTAAAGGTGTAAATTCGCTACTTAAGCTCCTTAATTAGATTGGAGAAATAGAGTGACGAACCCATTGAACCTGGTGTGACAATTGATGGAAATGAGACAGTTATTTTTAATTCCAACATTGACACCCCCAAGTATGAAATGGCAGTCGATCCTCGCGTCGAGGTCGCTTTTCTTGAAAAGATTAGTTTCCTCTATCATTGGGTTGATTACATAGTTGACCGTTATGAAGCCATGAACATGATGTACCAAGATCTGGTTGAATCTGCACAAACCAGCTTCACCTGTTGGGGGAGCACTAAAATGATTGACACAGTCACTGATCTTTTTGTCTTTGACCTTAGAACAAAAACCGTCGATACAGGCCTTGACACAAGAATTGTTTTCATAAAATATCTTCCGGCCCCTATGGAAAAAAATTACGTATTAAGTATTGTTACAAATTTAATATGTGATGATAAATCATTATAAACATCAATTTTCAATAATTAAAACGCATCAAGAGATATTTACACTTGAACAAGATTTACTTTATAATAACTATACTAATACTATATGCAAAGATTGACTTTTTAGTTTGGAGAGTGGCATTTTCAATAGTGTGGGAATGGACAACAGCCAATGATTTATTTCTAAGATAGACGAGGCCTGCTCGCACAGTTACTGCAGCGGACAGAAGCTGAGCAGCAGCTAGGATTACCTGAAGACAAGGGGATCATCCAGGTTCGGGACTCACCCAGCCGGGATCAGGTGATACTGCCCATATTTTGCGCTCTGCTTGATTTTTAAGCAGGAAAGTTGAAGTTGAATCCACGGCACCGACGGACATAGGACGTGCCTGTAGACCTTGCGGGAGCCAGGTGGCTCGATATGGAGAACCCCAGACGAACCGCGTCATTCTGTCTCACACCTTACCGATGATACCGGTTCCGGTCAAATAGCCGTGAAGATGGTCGAACACCGGGGCCGAAGCGTTGATATCGCTTCGTTAGGGACGGAGCAAGACCCTCTGGAGTTAACGCGAGAGTGTTGGAGAATGTAGATTGATAGATTAAATATTAGGAAACTACTCTATTCCATAAAAGCTTCAAGTGCTAGAAATTTGGTTCTGTTCGTCGAGGGTGGACTTGCATCCGGGTTCGAAGAGGACTTGAAAATATTCGGTAAAAAAGACCTTAGTGGAGCTAGAAAAACAGAGTGCTCTCTCTGCCTTTCCTCATTGGTCAGATGAGAACAGCCCATGTCCCTGTCATATTTTAGCACTTCAGGCTGTAAATGATTGTATGCGGGGATACCATTCCCTTGGACTTGATGTAGATTCGCGCTGAAAGCAAATGAATCTTGAGGCCTTCGTTCAGAAACACAGACTTCGCTGCTGTCGGAGGTCCGGAAGTAACCATCCATTGTCCTTTGTGTCTGTTTTGTTGAAGAATGCTTTGCAATATGTTCTTATGGCCTCTGCAACATCATCTGTGACAATGATGTCAGGTTATCGATGATAATTTTCTCCGCGATTTTCCCATAATGGCATGTTTTCAGCATAGAATTGTTGATGGTGAGGCCATCATCTCGCCCAGACCCTCTTCATTTTAAAATTTGGGTAACAACCCATTACTAAACCAGTTATTTTAATCAAATCGAAAGTTGAGCCCTTTTTAATTAACGCCTTCAGGGCCTTTGAATAGTCTATGAAGTCGAAATCCGCACAATTCTCCATAAAGGAGCACTAGTCGAAAGTGGCAGCGTCCGTCCGGTTTTTTTTTTTTTTTTACTGTACATATTGCTACCTGCCGACACGGATTTTCTCGGTCGCACCTGCCTTAAAAGATACTTGATGTGTCGACTTTGAAGAACCTTTTTCAACTTTTAAAATATTTGAAGGAGTTGACGTTTGAAAGGTCATCATCTTTCCTGAGCTCAGTGAAGTTAAAAAATGATTCAATTTCAAATTAATCGGAATAAATTGCATGCATCCACAGTTTAAAATTGCGGAATAATTGACATATTCTTAAAGTTAGTTAGATATTTTGTCAAATTTTATTTCCCAAATAAGATTCATTATCTACCGATAACTCAGAAATTTATTGATCATTTTCAACCGAAGTAAATCCAATTGAAAGATCTCGATCCGAGCTATCTGCCGACATGGATAAACGCTTTAAAAATCGATACTTCCAGCACCTATCTCTGAAGAACGCGGAGATCGCGTGACCACAAGGCCGAGAGAGAGATTAAGCCCAATTTTAATTTAGCTGATAGATATGGGCGCAGGATGAATAGGAATTAATCGTGATTCGGAATAATTATTTCTTATGATAAATAACATTGACATATTAATTGTTTGTTTTTTCAAAATTGGTTCTAATATTAACAGTAGTTGATTAAGTAACCTTTGTATTGGCTCCCTGAAGATCTTTACACACAGAAATGTCGTATTTATATAGATTATAATAAATATGAATATATAATAAATCAAATAAAAAATATGAATATTGGCGCATAAGGTTATTTAAAACAGAGTTCTAAATTACAATAAAATAATATTGATAATGAATTTCGCTTTTTTCTTGTAATTTCAAGGCGTTTTGAGATAGAAACCTGCGCATTTTAAAATTTCTTCCTTTTTTAGGTAATTGAATATATATAAAATGAAAGGATTTAAAAGCACGATTGTTTCTTTTATACATAATACAAACTTCTACTGCCCTTACTGCGATGTAAAATTTTATTGGGAGGGCTAGGCTCATCAGTGGTGAACCCTCCCAGCGGTTTCGCCAATTTAATCCACCAGACCGCTTCTTAGAGCTCTAATACTGTATTGGACGATTCTGCTTATATACGCAGCACTTAAGGGAGGAATCTCAGAAATGGGTTTTCAAGGAAACTATGGACATAAGGTTTTAGGACAGTAGAATTACATTCAAATATTTGCATCGAGCAATGCTCTTCATCGCAGTAAGGACAGTAGAAGTTTATATAAAAGAAACATTCGTGCTTTTAAATCCTCTCATTTCATATGTATAGATGGCGCGTTATTGCTTTGTGTTAATTCAATGAATATACTTGAGAAAATGCGAATCTCAATACACAGTAGTTACCGAGTTGAAAACACACAGACATTTTTATTATATAGATTATTGAAAATTTATTCTCAATACAGTTCAATACAACACAGTAAAACACAATGTCTTATATATTCGCTTAAATTGATTTTATAAAGAGAGAGAGAGAGAGTTGGTTCTATTTATAGAAATTTTCATATACTGATTTTTCTATTGAACCAACGGCCTAGATACTACATGTATATATGTACATAGGTGCTATTATATTAATAAACATTCAATAAAACATTATTAAAAATGAAGCTTTTTTAAAATCATATATATATATATATATATATGATATATATATAGATATGAAAAACAATAAAAAATGAATAAATGAATAAGTGGGTCAGGTGTTGACATTTAAAATAAAGAAAGCCTATCCTGACCACGAGCACATGTGCTTTTTAGATAGCAGAGCGCCATCTAGTGGATCAAAAATAAACTAACGTTTATTTAACTTTTTTTTGCTCCGTGATATTTGGCCAACCCAATTTCTTGATAAATCAATGTGACGAGCGCCAACAGCGCGAAACGCATTCGGGGATGGATTTTCTTGATTCACCAAGAAATTGGATTGGCCAAATATCACGGAGCAAGTTAAATAAACGTTAGTGTATTTTTGCTCCACTAGATGGCGCTCTGCATTCTAAAAAGCACATGTGCTTGTGGTCAGGATATACTTTCTTTATTTTTAATATATAGATAAATATACACAATTTATATACACAATTTGAATAAAAATGAACATTCATCAAAAATATTCAGATAGAGCATTCGATGTAGAGAGAAAGCAAGAGTGAATGTTTTGACAAAGAAGAATAATTTGACAATTCGCTACCGTTCTTTAAACAACAACAAACCTAAACCAATTAAAACATCAAAGAAGACCCAACCTAATTAACAAGCTCGGGAAAGGAATTTTGATATAGTCGCTTGGAACGATGATATGCATTGTAAGAAAATATTGGAAAATTGTCAGAGAGATTTTCAATTTGGTGGAGCAACGCCGAGTGTGTTAGTCCATTCTAAATATCTAATGATAAGTAGAAGGCTTTTAAAGTAGCTTCACCATATCGAATATATTATTTAACAGATCTACTAAAACACAAAGTCAATCACCTTTCATCGTATTTACAATTAGAAAAAGTATCAATTAATAGCTGATAAACAAAAATTGTGAAATGTGTCAAGACATTTTCCAAAATTCTCACCATTGACGAACATCTGTAAATTCGAAGAATTCAAACTTCCTCAAAAATCACGTTTGTCACCCAATTCAAAAGACAAAAGAGATTCTTAACCTTTTTTTATCATGACGTTTTCTGAAGTAGAAGTTGGCAATTAACGGATGCTCCCACAGCGCAGAATAATCTTCCTCTTCTTTCTTATCTCCAATCAATCATATTAGGGTATCAAGCTTGTAGAGTTTGAGACTTTTGATGGTGTCTGCTAGGGATGAGTAGAGATCATCAATGAATGAGTCAATACAATAAATAATATATTTTGGGGTTGCAGGTTGAGAATTACATTTAGTACATAGTGGGAAAACCTTGCAACCATTCTGGAAAGTCATTGTCCGTAGATGACCAGACTTAAGTCTAGAAATCAAAGGCTGTTGTTCTCTTGGGAGGACAGAACCGGTGCTTGTCCTTCCTGCTCTGTACCAGGCATGTGCAGCATTAGATTTCCATTCCTGCAGGCATTGGGTTTTGATGATACGGAGGAGGTCTCTTTCGTCTAGTTGGGTAGTAGATTCCCTGGCCTCGGGGAAGGCCAAGAGCTCTAGACTTGGCCAGAGAGTCAGATAGTTCATTTCCCGGAATTCCAACGTGAGCTGGAAGCCATTGCAATGTGACAGGGCTGGTGGCTGGGAGTCGGTTTACAGACTTAGCGATGCTCTTGAGAAGAGGTTCTTGACTGGAGAAGCCGGTTTGAAGGGAATAAATGGCTGCCTTTGAGCGCAGAATACTGAGTCACCACAATACCTATATTTATCAATAAAAGATTTCAATATCAAGATAAAAATATCAGGTTTCCGGAGATAGGTTTTTGTTAAACATATCAATTTATAAATCTCTAGATTTCAGATGTGAGAGTCTTCTACAGGAGTAAAAATTCTACAATGAATTGCCAATAGCACTAGAGTTTTAATAAAAACAAATACATATGGCGTTTACGGTTATTCGATTGCACCTTTAACGTGGCAGTGGACCTTTTTGTTGTACCTTTTACCATGTATATAGGGATTCAAACAATAACTCTGAAAGATATTAGAGTGGCTTCATTGAAGACACACGAGATCACCAAGTGTGAACAAAATTGTCTCTGTCTCCTTCAAAAGAAAACAGACGAAAGACAACATCAAAGACTTTCCACTTTATTAAATTTTGTCCATGAGTGTATATATTTATTATGCTAGAATTGAATATATTTTACCTTTCCTGTCTCTCTTTATTTTCTATAGATATAACAGAAACAATGTATTACGATTCAGAATTATTCAAATTTGTATATTCAAGTGTTTGCTCTAACAGGCTTTAACGACTAGAGACTGCGTTAATATTTTGTCTCGCTGAATGGCGAGAAGACACTCTCAGGAGAGAGAGAGCTTTAAGCAGGAATAATGAAATTATAAAAAAATAAACAGCTATCTCTAAAAAATGAATACAAAAGGAACATAAAAATCTTATTTAACATGACAAAAAATCAAGTTCATTAAATTATGTAAATTAAATTTTAAAATATATATATATATCCCCTCCCTCAAGAATATATAGAAAGATAAATTATCGAGTAAGAAATAAAATCTTATAGTAAAATAAATAATAACACGAAACACGCGAATCTTTCTTTTCTACAAATGAATCTAATTTTTTACAATGTAAAAATATTGGGAGGGCTTGGATCATCAATGGTAAAGCCTTCTAGCGGCTACGCCAATTTAGTCCACTATTCTAATAGTGTATTGGGCGATTGTCAGTTTATATATCCAACAATCTTGGTTATTGTATCTAAGAAATTTGTGGGTATGATCTTTGAGGAGATTAGAATGTTTTTAAATCGCAGTAAGTACAGAATTATGTTTGTTTATTTGAAAAATA